>CM052552.1:62447040-62505065 GCA_028533065.1 Trachops cirrhosus
GATATAGTCTCAGCAGGGGGTTGCTGGGTCAAAAGGCAGATCCATTTTCAGTTTTCTGAGGAAATTCCATACTGTTTTCCATAGTGGTTGTACCAGTCTGCAATCCCACCAATAGTGCAGTAGGGTTCCCTTTTCTCCGCATCCTCTCCAACACTTGTTTGTTTATTTGTTTATGTTGGCCATTCTGATGGGTGTGAGGTGGTATCTCATTGTGGTTTTAATTTGCATCTCTCTGATGGCTAGTGATGCTGAGCATCTTTTCATGTGTCTCTGGGTCCTTGGTATGTCCTCCTTGGAGAAGTATTTGTTCAAATGTTTTGCCCATTTTTTAATTGGGTGTTTTCATTTTTCTGGAGTAGAGTCATGTGAGTTCTTTCTATATTTTGGAGATCGAGCCCTTGTCTAAGGTGTCATTGGCAAATATGTTTTCCCATACGGTTGGCTTTCTTTTCATTTTAAAGCTGTTTTGTTTTATTGAGTCTCCATTGTATGTTTAATTACTTTTAAAAAAGAATCAGGAAACTTTATAAAAGCATGATTAAATTTTGACTGAACTCTTAGACCCACATACAACAAATATCTGAGAAAAAAAATGTCTTCGGTGTTCTAGGAAAATGTTGGGTTAGATTATTTACACTCAACCTTCTGCTAAGGCAATAAAATATTTAAAAAAAACATTTTCTTAATCATATCAAAGAGTTGACAAGACAGAAAAGAATCACCAGATCAAAGGTGAAGCCAAAGCAGGAACTCAGGGAGGTAATATATGAAGGGGGGGCCAAAGAAACCAGAATTATCTGCTGGAGGGCAGGCCCCTTGTAGTACAGGCTTCCCCTTCTAGGAGCCCATCTGTATCAGTGTACCAGCTGTCATGAGAGGCTGTGTTCAGCTTTGGGGAATTTTTTTTGAAGACTCAACACATTTGCCCATTTCATGATGGGTGATTTATGAGCTCACCTGCCAACACTGTCCTGAGTGTTCAGCAGTTTTTAACTCAAAACGGTATGATCCCCATGTCCCACCCTCCCTATTCACTCAATCTTACTCTGAGTGACGTTTTCTTTTATTTCCCCAGATGAAAAAAATGTCCCCAAAGGGAAACATTTTGCCGACATGGAAGAGGTGAAACAAAAAATGGCAGAAGCACTAAAAGGCATCAAAGTGGATGAGTTCAACAACTGTTTTAAGCAGTAGGGAAAAAAGTCTCAATTGGTGTATTGCATCAAATGGAGAGTACTTTGAAGGTGACTGAAGTTTAATCAAGTAAGAACAAATACATGGTTTTTATAAATAAATTCCAGGGTTTTTTGGGTCCCCCCTCGAATGCAAAGGAGATGCTTTTGCCTGCAGGTATGGGCCTACTGAGGTAAACTTCCTCCAGTTATGAAACACAAAAGGAAAGTTCAAAGATATAGAGAAAAGAAATAGTGGTCTAACATATACTTAAATAAAATTCAAAGAGGAAAGAATGGGGCAGAGTTAATATATGAGATGATAATAACTGAATGACCTCAAACTGGTGAAAACACCTACCCATAGATTCAGGAAGCCCAAAGAATCTCTACAATAAATAAAAGAGATCTACATCTAGTCACAAAACAGTGACATTAAAGAAAATCAAAGACAAAGAGAAAATCTTGAAAGTAGCCAGAGAAAACAAGACAGTTAACCTCAAAAGGAGCAGATGTTAGACTGACGTCTATTTCCTCAGAAGCAACAATGGAAGCCAGAAAACACACAAACAAAAACTGTTATACTGTTCATTACTGTAAATCTTCACTGAAATAAATCCTAAAAGATATTTTCAGGCAGAAGATGTAAGATCAGAGATGCAACAAGGAATAAAGAACAAAGAAAGTGGTTACTATGTGACTAGGCCCATTCCTAACATCTGTAATATACAGGTCAAGAATTTAAAAGGAGATCCAGTTTGCTCTTATCCTTCCACTGAGGCTCCATCTCAAACTACAAGAGGCCCCATGCACATTTATGGACACCCCAGCCCACATATCCAAACCACCCTCCCTCCTACAAGAAGCTACCCCTTGGTCATCTTTTAGGGCTAGAGTCATATACATGTGGCAGCATAGCTTGCTCTGGGGAAGAGGCCTATACAGATCCTGGAAATAGGCACAGAATGTTTGGGCAGGGAATTACAGAGTTTGGGGTTCCCATAGCATGATTTAAAAGCAAGGGTTAGGAGAGGAGGGAGGCAGGCTTCAGGTGGGAATGTCTTCTTTGTGTCACAGACTTCTTGCCCTTTGGAGAGGGTTATGACTAGGGAAGGGCCAGAAAGAGTACCTGTCAAGCATGAGACATAGGTCAGAGATCCCAGTAGATCCCAGCTGCCCAGAGCTAAGGGTAGCACTATATATTGGTAAATCCAAATGAACTGACTATATGAAACATTAATAATATCTTGTAGGGGTAAGTGAAACATGATATAATAAAATAGGACAACTGTATTACATATATATTCTATAACATGGGAAATAATATATATAAATTAGGATATGAAAAAAATAAAGCCTTCCAAGGTCCTTGTATTATTGTAGAGGAGACTAAAGGTATTAATTATCTTTAGGCATTAAAAAGTTCAGTAGATGTAGTAATTTCTATAGTAGCTACTAAAAATTAGAAGTGAAGTATATAACTTCCTAACTAGTAGAGGGGGAAATGTTTTTTAGAATATTTAGTCAATCTGAAAGAAGGCAAGAAAGGGAAGAAAAAGAAATAAAGAATGGTTAGAAAAACAGGATGGTAAATGTAAACACAATACTAATTAATGATTCATTAATTATAAATGGACAAAATTATTCCATTAAAAAGCACAGATTATCAGACAGGAAAACATATAAAATCCACCTATATGCTGTTTACAAGGACACAACTAGAACATAATGCCACAGAAAGTTTGAAAGTAAAAGGACAGAAAAGACATGTGATGCCAGTGCTAATCAAAAGAAAATTAATATGTTGATACTAATACCAGACAAATTATACTTTAAAGCAAAAATCATTACCTATCAATCAAATGGTTATCCATAAAAGGTTTAATTCAATAGGGAGACTGAACAAATTTACATGTGAGTACAACTAATAATACAGCCTCAAAGCAGTATTTTTGACAGGACACAAGAAGAAATAGAACAAATTCACAATCATATTGAGAGATAGCCACACAGCTGCATCAGCAATAGATAAAATTCAAATAAGAAAGTCACTAAAGATATAGAATATCTCAATATTTAACCAATTTGACTTAAAGACCATAAAATACATAATCATTTCAAGTGCACATGGACTATTATGAAAGCCAACAGGCCAAAAAGAAGTCTCAAAAACATTTTACAGAATTGGAAAAAGGAAAAGAGAAAATTCTCTGACCACAACACAATTAAGTTGTCATAACAAGAAGTTAAATTGTTATTTAACAAATAACTTATGGATTAAAGAAGTCATAACATATATTACAAAATATGTGACTTGGTCAATAATAACACTACCATATATCGAGATATGAGGATAGAGCTAAAGATCTTTAGAGTAAAATTTATATTTTAAATGTACATATTAGAAAAAGAGAAAGGCTTAAAATTAATAATTTGAACTCCTTCTCAAGAAGTTTGAAAAAGAACAGCAAAATAAACCCAAAAAGGGAGAAAAAAGGAAATAAAATAAAAATATGATATAATGATATAGATTAAAAACATAAAACAAAGGTTGTTAACAAAGCCAAGGTTGTTCTTTGTAAAGACATTCTGACAAAATTAACAGGAGGGGAAGAAGGAAGGAGGAAAGGTGGGGGAGGAAGAGAAGGAGTATAAACAAATAGCCAAAAGAAAGAATTTAAAAATCAACATAACTGAAGATGCTATAAACATAAAAACGATAAAAAGATCTTAGGGACAAACTTAATTATTAATGCTGAAAATTGAGATAGAAGTAGGTGAATTCTTAGAAGAAAAATATAACTTATCAAGAAGAAATAATACTGGGTAAAAAAAGGTAAACAGATTAAGCAAAAAAAAAAAAATCTCGTAGACATAGACAACAACATGGTGATTACCGGAGGGGGATGGGAGTAGGGGAAAGTAGAAGAGGGTAAAGGGGATAAATAGTGATGGAAGGAACCATGACCATTTTATCACCACCAGAGGGGTGGTGAACATACAATACAATATACAGATGATGTATTATAGAACTGTACACCTGAAACCTATATAATTTTATTAACCAATGTCACCCAAATAAATTCAATTTAAAAATCTGGAAAATTGAAAAAATATAAAAACATAAAAGTAAAAAGAAGAAATAATAAACTTGAATAGACATATAACCATCAAAAGTCTCAAAACTTTTCCCAGAAAGAAAACTCCAGGCCCAGAAGTTTTCACTGGTAATTCTATCAAATAATTAAAGAGTAAGAATTCCAATCTCATACGAACTCAAAGACTAGAGAAAAAGCATAGCTTAACTCATTTTTACCAGGCTAGCATAACCCTGGTGCCAAAACCTGACAAGGAAAGTCCTCACAGTTTTACCTATTTTATAAATCAAATGAGACTATTTACAAAATTCTCTGGAATGCTCAAAAATGTCTAGCAGCAATTTTGAATCTTGTAAATTGGGGTAATTGGAATAAATATAGGACAAAAAGAATTATTCCGAACTTCAGCAACAACATTTTTTTAAGATAAAGTCACCAAGAACTAAAGCCAGCAATGCTGTGGTAAGATAAACGGCATCTCATATACAAAAGAAACCCCACAAAAACAAACAAAGAAAACCACAAAACAATGTCCTAAAGATGATAGAAACTGGGTTAACTGTTAAGTGCTGAGTGTGACCTTCCAAATGGCAGCTCTGTGTGTCATTTGTCATAGCACAAAGTAAAGTCAATGGTGGACTGGACAGCATGATTGTAATATGAAGCTTTCACATCTCTAGAAACAAATAGAAGGAAAATGATTTGTTTGGTCTTTACAGTGCAAAATGATTTTCTTAATAAGCATTAAGTGCTTTCTAATAAAAAAAGTAGTTTTAATGAATAAAATAAGTGAATCAATTTCAGGTGTGCAAGATTAGAAATAAATTATGCACTTAAAGAAATATTCATAAAACCTTGTGAAAGTTGTTATATTTTTCAATGCCCTCACTCATCCCCAAATTTCTCCAATGCCCTACCTGCAATCTACCATCCTCTTGACCCATGTGTGAATTACCCAAGGCAAAATGAAAGCCTACTTTATCTCTCTCCCCTTACTCTTCAGGATCCTCTCCCAAAGTTCATAGTAAATATGTCCAACAACACAAACAAGCACAATAGCATATGGTACAAGAGCATAAATGGTAGAGCCATATGCCTGCCATCAAATTCAAGCTGCACTACTTACAGTGTAACCCTGGCCTGTTCCTTAACTTCTCTGGACCTAAATTCTTCATTTGAATAAATGGAGGTACTACTTGAATCTACTCATAAAGTTCCTGTAGAGATGAAACAGGGAAACATAATGAAGTTCTTATTATAGTCAAGAATTGTTAGCTACTAAAACAAGCATAATTAGAAGGCAACTTTATAGTACACTCCTGGGCTAAATGTAAATAGATTTTGGAATTATTTTCTGCATTCATTCATCTATTTTACAAATATTTATTGAGGTTCTATTACATGAAAGGTACTATGCCACAGACTCAAAGATAAAATAAACAAGCCAGATACCTCTCCTGTGTGTAATAGTTTACAGCTGCTACTTAGATTAATTGGCCATTGGTGTGGCCAAATAAATAGTGATTTAAAAAAAAAAACTTAAAAGACACTTTCTTTTCATGGTCCATGAAACTCATCTTGGCCTAAAAACAAAACAAGGCACCAGAACACAATATCCTCTCCTGTATAGACTTGGTCTCCACCTCACCCTAACTCCCGCAGCATGCAACTCCACCCACAGCAGGCACTCAAAAAAGATTTTTTAATTGATTTGGTCCAGAATCTGTTGCTGCACAAAAATACGATCAATATGTAGAGAAGAAAAATAAGAGACTCTCCTTAAAAGTATCTTCAAGGTGTTGGCCTGCACTGGGGGGATGGGGGCAGGGATGGGACAGAAGCACATGGTTTAAATCATCAGGAGATTACATTTGAGAAGAAGTGAGGTACTAAGGAAAGCAAACCACCTACCAATATCTGTGCCCTTTCTTGCTTTTGTCATCACACCATGCCAACTCCTGCTTCAAATCCTAGCTTGGACACTTACTAGCTGTGTGACCCTGCACAGGTATTTTAACATTGTTTATAATAATAACTTATTAGCATGTATTATAATAACTATGTATGTTTTTATAATCTAATAGGATAATTATAATTTATAATTAATAAGTATTTGCATTAGTTCTAAGATTTCTATTATTTATACCAGTGAAGTCCCAGAAATAACCACCATCTTTTTCAAATATTTTTATTTACTAATTTCACAGGGAGAAAAGAAGGGGGAGACAGAGGGAGAAACACAGAGACAGAGACAGACAGACATCAACTTGTTGTTCGTGCATTTATGTGTTCATTGTTTGTTTCTTATACATGCCCTGACTGGGGATCAAATCCGAAACCTTTGCATTTTGGGACAATGCTCTAACCAACTGAGCTACCCGTCCAGGGTACCTCTACTGCTGAGTCTCAAAGGAAACAGGAAGTTAAGTCAGTAGTAGCTTCACAATTTCTATATACAAGGGAGTTGGTAGCAAAAATCTGGTTGGGAGGAGCCTTTGGAAGCTGCATGCACACAATACTTTAAGAGAGAAAACCCTTCACTGGTCTGTTTCAAAACAGGAGAAGAGCTGTTGGAAATAAGGAAGCCAGTCCAGGGAAAAAGAAAGGGGAAATAGTTAAACAAAATCCCAGAAAGTTATTTGTAAATGATCATTCTCCTTCCCCAGACTTTACTACACCATGTCATTTCAAAATCTGTACCCATTATTGAAAGTTACTTTTAAAAAATGGCCCTGGCTGGTGTGGCTCAGTGGTTGAGTGCCGGCCTGTGAATCAAAGGGTTGTCGGTTCAATTCCCAGTATAGGGCACATGCCTGGGTTGCAGGCCAGGTCCCCAGTAGGGGGCACATGAGAGGCAAGCACACATTGGTGTTTCTCTCCCCCTCTCTCTCTCCCTTCCCCTCTCTAAGAAATAAAATCTTCTTTAAAGAATGGATTACAGAGAAGAAGTGGGTCAACAATAGAATCCCCAAGGAAAAGAAAATGTCTGAAGAAAGGAAGGCTTCAAGTGGGTGGGAGTGAGGAGTTTGAAACGAAACAAACAAAAAAACAATACAGCAGTTAAAGGGATGGGGATTTAGAATGAAGGGGGGTAATTTGAAAGGAAAAAAGAAACAACTAAATGTTCATTATTTCTGCATTATCACTTAGAAATAGCCTCACTCACCTGACAGGAAGTTCAGAAGAAAAGACGGAAAAACTCTGCACAGATCTGAAAATGAAAAAAGAAAAGAAAAAAATAGATCAATGGAAAGTGCACTTTGTTGGCACCATAATGCTTCAGTACTACAGTCAGTCCATTCTGCAGAGGCTGTAGAGACCACCCCCTCCTCATTATATACCAAGGCTTGAATTTAGCAGCAGAGTTACAAAAGTAATGGAGGATGCAAACCCTGCTCTTAAGGAACATATTACAAATTGGAAAACAAGCCAAAACCAGTTTGGGGACTGATTTTGTTAATATTTTAGTAGCATTGTGTTACTGCCCAGTCTCAGGCTTCATTAACAGCATCATAGGGACACAGGACAATGAAGTGATTGGATCTGGGGAGGGGTGGTCCCTTATAGAGACCGTGCTTTGGTAGGTATTTCTTCATGTTTTTGTGATTTAACTTCCCTAGAACCTAAACTCCTTGATTTTAAGGATTGGGTCATTTATGTCTGTTGCACTTCCAAAGCCAGGGCAAAATTCTTTCTCCACAGAGGGACTAAATAAATAACCCTCTATTGGTTGTTAAGTTTGACTCAGAGTTAAGGCAGGGGCACTAGCAATGACAAGAGGGAGGGATGAGAAAGATGCATGCTCAGGAAAGAAAATAGTGTGCCCACCCACAGCAGAGAGCATTGTTAACAATGTGATTTGTATCTTTCATCATGCTTTACTTGAAAACCAAAACACTGGTACAGCTATTAGCTTAAAGACGAAAATCACTTCATACAATGGTATGCTATCATGTGAAATATACATCTAATGATTTTCTACCATTATTTATAGTCACTAAGATATGGAAGCAGCAAGTGTCCATCAGTAGGTGAGTAGATAAAACAACTATGGGACATTTACACAATGGAATATTCCTCTGCCATAGAAGAGAAGAAAAATTTTACCCTTTGTGACAGCATGGATGGACCTGGAGGACATTATGCTAATAAAATAAGCCAGTCAGAGAAGGACAAATATCATATGATTTCACTCATATGTAGAATCTAATGAACAAACTGAACTAACAAGCAAAATAGAGACACACTCATAGATAGAGAGCAGATGACAGCTAAGGAGGAGGTAGGGGGTGGAGGGATTGAGAAAAAAGGAGAAAGGACTCATGGACATGGCAACAGTGTGGTGATTTCAGGGGAAGGGGACATAAAGGGGACAGGTGGTAATGGAAAAATACAATAAAATGAGTAAATAAATTTAAACAAAGCAAAATAAATAGATTTGCAAGGAGAAACAATCAATAGGGTGATCTTGGCACCAACAGACCTAGCTTTAGTCAGTAGACTGTTATGACAGAAGTTTAATGCTCAAGGAGGAATCCAGAATATGAATTCAAAGAAGAAATAAGGAGTCATGGTGAGTTTCTATTGATCACAGTGTGTTCTTTAAGAGGAAAAAAAAAGAGGAGTTCTTAATTGAAGCCCAATTTGTCAGAGAAACTTAATTAAGCAATGTTTAAAGAAGACAAAAATGAAGGCCAAGCATGTTGTCCTGTCCTAGGATGAACAAATTACAAACACATGTCCCAGTGCTCAACATGGAATGAATGTAGAATTAACAACTAAAAAACACTAAAATAATCAAATAAAGAAATAAATTGATTGTGACTTGAGTATGGAAATAATTTCACTTTATATGTGTGGATAAGGACTTTCTACTACAGATTTTTTATGAAATTTCACAACTCAAGCACATAGCCTCTTCCAAAAATCTTATTGATAACCACACACAAAAAAAGCACACAATGGTTTCCGGTAATCCAGTTTATTAATAAACAACACAAGGCTCTCTTTGCTTCTTTGGAGCCCTTTCAAGTAGAAAAAGAGGGCAAGCAACAGTAAAAAGGCCTAATAATATCCAAAGGTGGAGAGCATGTGAGGAAATGAACCCTTGCATATGTTATTGGTATAAACGTAAACTTTGAGAGCATAGTTTAGCTATGTTTTGAAGTTGTAAATTTGCATGCCTTTTGATCCAGAATTGTAATTCCAGAGATAGTCTTTATAGTAATAGTGATGCATATACACAAAAATATACAAACACAGTCATTGCAACTGTGTGTGAGGGGGAAAGCCTAAGTATCCATCAGTAGGTGAGTAGTTGAATAAATGATGGTCTATCCACATTATGGAATGTTATGCAATGCTTTTTTAAAAAGTTGACATATATGTATTGACAGGGATTGTCAATACATATAAGTCAAGTGAAAAAGTCAAAATTTTAAAAATATATACAAGGATATGTTAAGCAAAGCTATATATTTGTATGCTTATTTACACAGTGACAAGTGTGAGTGCATAAAAAAAAGCTTTAAAGGAAACCTGTCAAGCCTCCAGATAGAAATGTGATGGGGGAAAGGATGAAACCCAATTTTTACTCCATGGAACACAAATATATATTCATGTATTACTTATAAAATATTTCATTACTTATAAAATACATATTTCATGTATTACTTATAAAATAAGTAATATTAAATATATTTCTTCCAGCAAAGCAAAGCAGAACAAAGGGAGGTCCAGGCCATTTAGATTCTCCAAACAGAGTTCCTAAATCAAGCTCAGAGGGAGACTAACTGAACGATAATGCCATTATTGCTCAGCAGGATGCCGTCTCCCCTGGCCTTGCTGTAACCCAATTAGAAAGACCTCATTGAAAGACCAATGATTTCTGGTGTCAGAGCCAAGAAATAAGCTTCCCATCCAGAGAATAGGAACTTACTTAAGCAAGTTGTGAAAAAGAATGTCAAAAGCAATGGTGTGAAAATGTGTGATGGATACAGAGGCCTAAACTTAATTAAAGTGTACATCCTTCAGCCTCCAGATGCCTCCTGTCCACTATCACTGCTACACACCCACCATCCTGTATCTCCTAGAAAAACTAAACAAGAATCAGGATGTGATCAGCACCAGCACTCCAGTAACAAAACATAGTGACTGCCAATGTTTGGACATCTTACATCATTGAAAGAAAAGGGCAAGTCAAAAAAAGAACCATATTGACTTATGTAAGACATGGCACGGAACAGAGAAGCTTCTCAGAGAAGAATGGCAAACTCACCAATTGCTAGGATTAACTGAAACCTCCCACAGTTGCTGACTGCCCCAAACCATGAAATCATGGAGGCTGGAAATTCATTCAATTTCCTCTATTTACCAAGCTGGCTAAAACCCAGGGCAATACCAGTGTGACCAGAAAAAAAAAAAAAAAGAGAGAGAGAGAGAAGTTGACTGTCCAAGTGGTTTGGGTGAGAAGGAAATGAAATCTGTATGTACTTAGAGCTCCCTACAGTACAGAGGAAGCTCTCAGAAAGGCTGCATCCAAGAATCAGAACAGCACTCATAGGCTGCTCAGAGGCTCTGGGAGTCCTCCACAGGGCTCACACATCCTGGGGATAATAAACAAAACAATGAGCAAAATACACAGGTAACTGAAGCCCAAGGCAGGTGTTTCTACTGTCTTAGGGTAATGTAATGCTGGTCCCAGGATGAACCAAAAACCAAACCAAACAAAACAGACCCAATGGCATCCAGCATCCTGGAGGGCTCAGCAACTTCATTTAGAACCTAATGATTAATTAGTGGTCTAGATTGAGGAGCAGAGGCACTGCTAGTTCCTGGCAATAACATCAACAAAGAGGCCTTGAGAAATTGGGAATGGGGACAGAAATCAGCAAGGAGAAGCTTCCCCACATTAGAAGGAAAAGCAAATTGCACAGATAGAAATGATGGTGAAGGTCAGGCTTGTGGTCATATACAGGAGATGGTCGGGGATAGGCAGATTATTGACTATAGAATGGTAGGTATACCACTGAGGAACAAATAAGAGTGGTTCTAGAACCTTGTGATGGCCCCATTACTGATGAGAACCTGCCTAACAGGACCTTTACTTGCACAGATTGGTTTGTTTGGTTCTGGATGCCACCATTGAGGAGGAGTTGAGTTGTGAGATGGCTCTGGAAAACTCTAAAGCTAATTCATTCAACAAACATTTACTGAATATCTACTATATACAAAAAGGGGGCCACTCTGTATAATTGTGCAGGTTGTGCCCTACAGAAGGGCATTTGGCCAAGATAATCATGAGAGTCTGAATTCAGAATGCCAGGCTTTCTGGAAGTGCCATATGAACCAGCTGTGAGCTCTGTCACAGGTATAACGAGAGCTCTAAGGAAGGACACCTAATTCAGTGTAGGGAAATGGATCCAGGAAAATTTCCCCAAGGAGATAATAGTCATGCTGCCTCCTAAATGATGTACAACCCCCTTTGTGTAAAGAAATGGGAAAGAGCATTCCAGAGAGAAGAAACAGCCTAAACCAAGACATAGAGCCAAAGACTGGCATTAAGTGGGCATGACTTAGAATCAGTTTGATGCTGCTGAAGCATAAAGAGCAAAACAGAGACTGGCCAGGAAGGGTTGTGGAGATATGGAGCAGAAACCTGATGGAACACATTAAAAATATAGTCTGTGAACAGGCTGGGAAAAATCCACATTGCACGTCCAGATGGAGGTTATGATGGATTATGAATAATATCCACTATAGTAATCAGTTACAGAAAGAAGATGGCAAATAGATGTTCTCCATCTCTACCATGAGCAGAGATGCTGTCTAAAAGGTGGTTTAAACTATAACCCAAGGGATTTACTAAACAGCAGGAAGGATGTGCTGGTATTGATCATTGTTATATTGTAGAAGTGACCAAGAGAGCTTTTGTAATTGCTTTCTGAAACATCTAAAAAGATGACCTCTTAGTCACTGGTGAGGCTTCATGCTGGGGTGGAATGAACCAGGCCAGGAAAAGCAGTTGGTGGACCTCTTACATTTGTTGGTACCATGCTATTTTTCTGCAGCACTAAGTGCTTTCTTTTCTCTTCTCCCTTTTCTCCTGTCTTCTCTTTCTCTCTTTTCTTCCTCTACTCTCCTTCATCCTACACTCTCCATGTCTTCCTTCCCTCCCCTTTTTTAGCTTGAGACTTGCCAAACATATTCCAGGGGCTACAATGTTGCTGGTTTCCTCTGCCCAGAGCTGAAGGGAACAATATTAAAGATCACATGGTGAAAAACCCACCTTCAAATGACTCCTTAATCACAAGACCCAACCCTTTGGGTGAGGCAACCACAGCTCCTCACCCAACATGGTAGAACTAAATGTGTTTCAGAATGGCATGACTTTCTTTAGGGTGTAAATAACTGCCACCTTAAAAGTAAATGCATATGCAAGGACATACCAATTAATTATTTCTCAGAACATTAATGTGCTATTTCACCAAAAAAAATCCACATGCTTGATTTTCATTAAGCTGTATTCATACCAAGTTGAATTTTCTTCCATTTGTAAACACTTCACCAGGAAAACTGAATTTAGATAATTACTTCAACCTTAAATCAACCTCAATTTCCATGCCCAATATTTTTCTAATTAACTCTTAACTTCTCTTTCCACTGGGTAGCAACAAATGCTGAGCATTTTCCTCCTCTATTTAAACTATGTTTTGGCATTGTGTTTTCAATAATGAAAAATAATATGACTAAAAAATACACAGATGAGGAAGAAACAAACAATTGTACATGTAGGATGGGTCCCACCAAGTACCTAAGACAACCACCATGTCCATTTTTCCTTTAAGTTTTTGTTGTATATTTGACACTTGGGCTATGGATTAAGGCTGGTGCATTAAGGGTTTTTTTTTGTTTCCAAATTTATTTGCTACTTAAGATGTACTAAACACTTAACTGCTCCTCAGTTCAATCCATGGAGTAAAAAATGAGGAAGCTTTTGCCCATAAAGTTTTCATTGTTCCCACTGGAAATGTATAAGAAGTTACATTATTATCTAGCCCTATTTGGCAGATAAACTATGGGAGATAGGAACTTGGTGATTTATTAATATCATTTTTTAATTCAATGTGAGAGTTTCATACTCAACCTCTACACTGCTGTGTCTGCCAACTTTGCCAGCATAAGAAATTTCTAGCCCTTTCTCTTCTGTGGTAGATTGCAAAACTGGCCACAAATCCTCCCTCACCCAGTATGCCTATTCATATGCAAAGTGGCTGCAGCTCTACTTATCAAAAGATGGTCCTTTTCTCCACCCCTTGACTGTAGGCCAGCCTTGCCCCTTGCTTTGCCCAATGGGACATTAGCAAATGTGATACTAGTACTATCTTACAAAATGCTTGAGCATGAAAGTTTGCTCTCCTGTGCTGCTCCTGGAACCCCAAACCACCGTGTAAGCATGCAAACAAGCCTGCCAGATGGTGAAAGGCACATGTCCAGTCACCATCATTGCACCATCCCCCAAAGGCAGTCATCTAGATGGCTGGCAGCTGAATATAGGTACCTGAGTGAGCCCAAGTGAGACCATAAGGACCATCCTGCTGAGCCCAGCCCAGAATTTGCAGGCTCCAGAACTGGGGACTAATGAAATAGCTGTGGCTTTATTTAAACGCCCAAATTTGGGGGGATTTGTTTCACACAAAAAGCTAACATATGTAGCTTTTCTTCCTTCCTTCCTTCCTTCCTTCCTTCCTTCCTTCCTTCCTTCCTTCCTTCCTTCCTTCCTTCCTTCCTTTCTTTCTTTCTCCCTTCCTTCTTTCCTTCCTTCCTTCCTTCCTTCCTTCCTTCCTTCCTTCCTTCCTTCCTTCCTTCCTTCTTCATTCTTACTCTTCCTCTCCATCTACCCTTTGCTCCCCCCATACCTCTTGAAGAAATCCTTCTACAAGAACTATAAGTACACATTAGGCATCAGACACTGGTCCAGGCTAGTTCTAATTCAAAGCCTACCTCATTTTCTTCTAACCCACACTCTCTGCCTGCACAAGCAGACTCTGCAGACCTTACATGGTCTATGAGCCCCACTAAAAAAGTAATTCAGCAAGATGTTTCAGGAGACCAACAGGCCACATTGTGGACACTTGGCAGTTTGCACCTCATCTCTAAGCATTTGCTGGTGGTTATCTCCCTGGGAGAGTCATTTGATACTGTGACCTGTTGAATGGACTATTGAGGTATATTCTAGTCAAGCCCTCTACCCATTGCTCCTTGCCATCAGAGGGGAAGCGTAATAAGAAAATGGACCTTTCAAGCCAAATACCCGAAGGTTAAGGGGTACATCCCTTCTCATATACAACTGCCCTGCCTGCCCAGGCTATTTGAGCAGAAATTATATTTATAACTACAGGAAACAACCCACTGTGAGTGATAAAATGCTTAGATTTCCATTTGCTTACTACATGAATAAAAGAAAATGAATAGGATCATCTTGCTAATGACCTCAAATTGCTCAGTATGACTCAGGAGCCAGAAAGAGGTTCATTTCTTAAAATGTTTTTCTTCCTCTCTCATATATAGAGTGTACTTTATTCCCCTGAATAAAATAAAGTATTACTTTTCCCCTGAATGGTGTTATTTCAGACTTTAAAAGATTTTATTTATTTTTTAGAGAACGGAAGGGAGGGAGGAAGAGAGGGAGAGAAACATCAATGTGTGGCTGCCTCTCACGTGCCTCCCCCCACTGGGGACCTGGCTCACAACCCAGGTATGTGCCCTGACTGGGAATCAAACTGGTGACCCTTTGGTTCAGAGACTGGCACTCAATCCACTGAGCCACACCAGCCAGGGCTGCTTTTTCAGAGTTTTAAAAAGCTCACTTTTACCTCATATCCTGGAACCTACCATCTGTAGTTACAACACTGATGACAAAGGTCAATTTAGGTGTCAGGGTTGAATAAATGTTCATTTTGTAAATGATTCTTAAATGAGACATTTTTTCTCCCTTAGAATTCCCTGGAGAAATTCTCTTCTTCTCTAGGTGAATGTGTGAATGTATTTTGAAACTGAATACGAAAATGTCAAGTGGATGGAGATTTTAATGGCTTCCATTAACAAGTATAAGTCAGCTGCAGCTGGTGTAGCTCAGTGGCTTGAGTGTGGGCCTGTGAACCAAAGGGTCACTGGCTCGATTCCCAGTTGGGGCACATGCCTGGGTTGTGGGCCAGTAACCCCTTAGGGGGCATCTGAGAGGCAACCACACATTGATGCTTCCCTCTCTCTCTCTCCCTTCCTTCCCCTCTCTCTAAACACAAGTAAATAAAATATCTTTTAAAAAAGCAAGTGTAAATCAGAAGTATACCACCTGGGACATATTTCTAAGATTTTTGTCACTTTCTCCAGGCAGTCTTCTGGCAGAGAAGAAGAAGACTCCTTCCTTCCTTCCTTCCTTCCTTCCTTCCTTCCTTCCTTCGCCTGAAACGTCTTCTAACATCTTTCTTTTTGTATTCTAAAACTATCTCTAGAACCTCCGTGTTTAAGAAAATTATTTTTCCTCCTTTTCATCTGTTCTTAAGAACCTTCCACTTGAACAGTGATTCATGGTAAACAAGATGCTTTTTCACACATTTTCCCAATTGACACACAAATGTTTATCTGCCAAAGTTACATGTTTAATGTAGCTAATGTTTAGCTACAAGAGTAGCTGCCAGGCAAATTCTTAGCCCTATGCTAGGTACTGGGGATACACTGGAAATTGAAATAAGTCCTGCCTTCAAGGAGCTTGTTGTCTACTAGGGAAACAAAGATGTGATATGAAAATTAACAGCAATAAATGCAAAACTGAAACTGTGATAAGTGCCACCAAGAAAAGCATGTGGACCTCTAGGTGAAGGCAATAGGATTTGACCTAGGGGGTCACAGCAAAGAGGCAGGAAAAGACCACACCAAATAAAGGAAGAAGTACGTGCAAAGGCACGGTGGCAGGAGGGAGTCTAGCCCCATGTAAGGAACTAAAAAAAGGCCAGAGTGGGCAGGACACAGAAGGGTAGGGGAAACACTCTGAGAGATGAGGCTGGAGGAGCAATCAAGGCTCAGCTCCCACTGGGGCTTAGTGGCCAAGGTGAGGATTTGTGTCTTGTTCTGAGAGCAATGAAAAGTTACCAGAAGTATCTTAAAAAAGGGTGATGTGTTCACATTTTGACAAGATTGTTCTGTTGAGTGGAAAATGGATTGGAGGGGGACAGAGAAGAAGTGGGGTTCCAGCTTGGGATTTTTGCTCTCAGTTCTCAAACATTGTTCTAAAGCTCTTAGCAATTCATTAAAATAAAAATCAGAAGAGGTGTAATCAAGGAAACAGTGACTATAAATCTGTTTATGTCATGTTACACATATGAAGATCTACTGAAATATAATGGGAATACAGTTCATCAGAAAAGGTAGAAGATTCAAAATAATTATACAAATCAGCTTTCCCTTTACACCAAGAGTCCACAGACTTTTTCTGTAAAGGGTCAGATAATAAATATTTCTAGCTTTGAGGGTGTAGGATCTCTGCTGTAACTACTCATTTCTGCCACTAGCAAGAAAATAGCCATAGACAAAAATGTAAATGAATGGTTGTGTGCCAATGCAACTTTATTTGCAAAAACAAAAGCTGGACTGGTAGGACTTGGCCCGTGTTCAATAATTTGTTCTGCTCTATATTAGTGAGGAAGTGATGATGTATTTGAAGTGAAATAGAAAGCTTGGATGAGGATGGTGGTGGTAGTGATGTGATACAGACATATCTGAGAAGTATCTGGAAGGAAAAATTGGGTCTTGTGTCTAGACTGGATATTAAGAGTGAGAGAGTGACAGGCAGTACCTAGGTTTTAGCTGAGGCAAGTGAAGCTCAGAGCTGGTAAGTGGCTGGGTGTGGCCTAGAACCCAGTTCATCTCACTTCTCCATACCTGGTCTAGCATACCTTCCCACCACAGCTACAGCTTCCCTAGTAGTCCAATCTACAGCTCTCCATCCCAGCCCCTGCAGAGTCCCAGTATTTAACTTTTGCTAGGTTACAAATATATGGGATGCTTCCTCAAAATGCTTTTGACCATCATGTCACATAGTTTCCACAGTGTTAACATCATTACTAGCTTTTCCCCCTCACACCAGTCCATAAGGGACAACTTGAAAATGAGTCAGGTATCAAAAACAACAATAAAGAACAGTATAGTAGATGGTGAAGGCCTAATTTCAGAGGGGTGCAGAATGAAGAAACCAGAAAGGGGGATATAAAATTAAGAGGCCAGCTTTAAAAATATGAGCTCTGAGCCACGTACCTGGAGAGGATGAGGAGGATCAAAGGCAGGAGGAGGAAGGACAAGGCCAAGGCCAAATGTGAGGACAACTACTTCCTAGGCTGCCAGAGAAGGCACATAGACTGGTATAGGAAGAGCAGGAAAGCAGTCCTGGAACTTCACTGGTGGGTGAATAGGCCCTTCTTTTCTGCTCTTGCCTTCTAGCCTTGCCCCCTACTTCTCAGCATCTTAAAATTCTGTCCTGCACCTGTCCTTGGGGGCTACACACACCTATCCTGAACCATGCTCTAGCCCAGGAGGTCTCTGGAAAGGTAGAGAAATTTCACATTGGCCTTGTGTCTTAGAATTTTTAGCAATACTTTCATTTAGAGACCCTGCTTATTCCATGGAAGCCAAGAGATAATTAAAAACCAAGACCAGAGATACAACATGATGCTCTGTATTACCCTACTCCCAAGATGAAAAGCAGATTCAGGAAGAATATAATTTAGAGGAGATAAAACCAAGGAGGAGAACTAGAAAACAGATAACCTGGTCCTATGCTCTTCACACTTGTATTATTAAACCACAAACACTGCTCTTTGGTGCCCAGATAAAAAATGATACCATGTTCCATTCTGAACTCTTATCCATGAAGAGGAGAAACCATAATAATCCTTTAAAGAAGCAAAGTTTTTTCCTTGCAACTAGTCCTTAAATGAATGTGCTCAGGGGTTAGCCATACTTAGCATCTCTACTTCTCTCTTCCCAGCTTCTCTTGAACTGATTTCAATCAGGCTATCTCCAGTGACTTTCAGTTCACCAAACCCAGCAGTCACATTATCTACAGGAAATTGTAGCCTCTGAAGACTCTTTTCTAAATGGAGGTCAATACAGTTTAGACAGGGAAAGGATAAAGGGATATGTTCTGGGAAGGCAAAAAATATCTCTGGTCAACTCCTACATGTGGATGAATGGTGTTATAAAATGTGCTCATGGTCATGAGAACACTGCTGACACAAAGATAAGAGTGACTGATTCTGTCTTTTGTGTGGTTAGGAGTCAGAGTACATAGAACATGTTCTACATCAGAGGGGCAGAGGAGATAATGGTGACCTAGAAAGCCTGTTAAAGCTTGTGTAGAGTAGGACTCCTCTCCTATTCTGGAAGTTCTTAATTTTTGATAGATGTCTAAAAGACCACCTCTCAAGGCTTATATTTTGCTAAGGCATTGGAACCTATTAAGTGCAAATTTCAGTTACTGTGGTCATTAACAGATGAGTTTGACTTAATTGATCAGGCCAGCTTTGATAGTGAAGAGGCATGGATGACTGAGGAGGGCCCAATGGAGGCAGGCCTGAGCAACACAGGAATATTGACATGGGTTCCTGCAGTGAGCTAGAGTGGGCAAAGGGGGAGGGATGGGGAAGAGACTCCCAAGGAGGGGCTTTTTCTACATTATGGGTTTGCTCAGCTTGTCCTTAGAAACCAAAAGGCAATGTCATTCCAAGCAGCTCTCCTACATCCAGGAAAATGTCCCAGTTGTTGACTGGCCTTCTCATTTTATTTTTTTCCCTCCCTCATAAGGATGTTCTCTTAAAGCATCAGCATTGCCTTTCCCTTTTGCTAATATAGCCTTCAAATGACTACTTGGCTCCACCGGAAGTAGAGTTATTTTTGCAGACTGGATGGTGTGAGGTAGGGTGGGGAAAGCCTCCGGCGGTGGAAACTCCTCTCTCACCAGGGAACTTGGCTGCAGCACCAAGTCCTGGCCTCACCAGAGCAGGACCATCCATTTTCTTTTTTTAGAACTATCCTCTTTGACCCACCCAGTGCTGAGATTTGTCAGTGTGTTTTTCCAGGATACCTGGCAAACAACAACTTGACAGATTCAATGGTTTTCATTGACAGCCCCAAAGGAGTCCTCTGAAGACTGCAAAACTGGTCACACAAACAGCCCACAAAAATCATACCTCCCACAAGTGTCTGGACTCTGCCTTTTCCCAAATGACTCCCTCCAGCACTGATGCAGCATGGGTGGCTTCACAGTATTTTTTAAATGATTTTTCCAAAACGGAGGTATTCCAACTAGTGTGGGAAAATAGTAACATTATTTCTCTCATCTCAAGTATAACAGTCACATGGGTTAATCTCAGGGATTATGAAAATTTTTATAGAAAAAAATGTGCAGGGTGAATATAAAACAAAATCTTTTAACTAGTTTCCTGGCTTCTCATTGGAAAGGGTTGGGTTGAAAAGAAATGGACCAAAATGGGAAAGTTGGGTTACAGCTAGTGGGGTTCCTCAGAAAGGAGTATTCTGTAACTTCCTAATTTGTGAATTGTCGATAAATGTAAACCACAGGAAAGAAAAGTTACTGTGCCTGATCATGGAGCAAATGGCAGAATGTTTCAATTGTCATAAGTCCCTGCCTTTGAATTCTGGCTTTGCCATTTGCTCCTAAAACCTCAGGCAAGTAACTCAGTCTCTCTTTGTGCCTCAGTTTCTTCATCTGTAAAATGGAGATAATATCAGTAGTGTCCATCTCTCAGTTATTGGGACACATAAATATATCAATATATATAATATGCCTAAAACAATTCCTGGCACATAGCAAATGCTCAACAAATAGTAATCATTAGTTTTATAGTTAGAATATAGATTGAAAAATATCATTTAATGTAAGTGATCCTGCCTGAATAAAGATGTAGTGTGCTCATGCAAGTAAAAATGAATATATAATTATCTCCAAGTCTTTGCTTTAAAACTCACATTCCAGAAGTATTAGAAGTACCTTTAGTTATTCTACTGTAATAATGCCAAATCATTGACAAAATTGGCAAAGCATTTTTACACATAAGATATTGCAGAAAAAAGGGAGGTGTAGCAAGCGAGATATTTTTCTGAGTCATGATAAGAATAACAAATATTTAATTTTAGCCTATCACAAGTTGCAGAATGAAGTAGTCACAGGTATTTAATGCCTCTCTACCTCAAGATTCCTTATCCATAAAATGGGAATAATCATATATTTGTATCCTAATATTCTTTTGAAGGAGTAGTAAATACATGAAAAGTTCTCAGCATAGAGTTTGGCTCATAGTACATGCTCAGAAAAGGATTAGCTATTAGTGTTATCACTATCATTAACTACTTAAGTGTGTCAGGTGCTCTGCTATTTGCTTCACATGCCTGGGTTGTGAGTGAAATTGAATGTGCTTCTTTGGAAGAGACTGTGTATGTAGGTGGTGGGTCCACTGCCTTTCTGCACCCTTTCCTCACTGGCCATCCCCTTTTTCTTAGCCCCTCTTCTGCCTCCCTTCCCTGTGCTCTCCTCTTCATTCCCACCCTATCATAAATGCCCCAAAAATGTAGCTAATATCTACTCTTGATCCCTGAGTGTGAAGGTCCTAATGAGCTTCCTGTCTCAAAAGGCATTGGCACTTTAAACCAACTGGATGGTCGAATTAATGACTTGGTTATTTGTTAAAGGAATATGAAACCCAGGGGAGAAAGTGAGGATGATGTTTGAGCACCCCCTTTTAGGCATTCATTCTCTTACAGCCAAGAACCTTGCACACTGGCATCCCCACCCTGGCCCAGATAGAGGGCAGCCCCACTGCATGGAGGGTGAATGTGCCTGCCATGCTCAGGTACCTTCCCATTCAACAAATATTCGATAAGTAAATACCAGGTGCCAGGCACTATGTGAGGAGTTAGGAACACATTGGTGAGCAAGACAGATACAACTGTGCCCTTCTGGAATATACATACCAGTGGGGCACTCAAATAAAAATGTAAATGGACAAATATATGAAATAATTATAAGTTTTAAAGAGGCATGGGAAACAAACATGTAAGGAGCTGAGTTACATTCTTTAGCGAGACTGTGGCACAAAAAGAATGTGCAATTTCCTCTATATTATAAAGAAAATCAGAAAATAGGAAGTCTCACTACACGATAATTTCTACTAAGATTTCTATTTCATGTTAAGATGTTCAGGGGTCAGGCTTTGCGAACACGCCAAGAAACCTTAACTCCAAGTTGGGTAGCTTTCCTTTTTACTCAGCTGCTCTTCCATGATTTTTCTTTACTTCTAAAAATGAGGCTACACTGAACCAGTGCTTTAATATTTCCTGTCAGACCAATTTCAGATGAAAATATGGAGGAAAAAGGTGGAATTAAAATTATAATACTTAGAGAACAGAGTAAACCTTCATTTGCTTATAAGCTTTTGAGTTAAATTTACATGATTAAACCAGAAAATACATTCCCTCTAGAGCTGGTGTAAAGTTGCTTTCCCAATACACCTCAAAATGCCAACTCTGGAGGCATGGGTGGGACTATGGGTGAATTACATTTATTTCATTGTGGTTTTCTACTGTTTCTACAATTTTAACAATAAAAACACGTTATTTTTAAAATGAGAAAAATAAATCTTACAGGCATGGTGAATTCTGTGGTTTTTATCTATCTAAGTAACAGCAAAACAAAACTATACTAAAAACATTATTAGAAAAAAATAAATAAACATAAAACATTATTAGCTGTGCAATAGAACCTCTGTTATTAGTAACAAGTATTGAGTACAAAACTAAAGCAAGGAAGTGGATATAAACTGTGCATGGGACAGGGTGGTGTTTTTGAGAAATGACCTGTGAAATCATCATGAGAAGAGGACATTTGAGCCAAGACCTGCTGAAGGAGATCAGAGAGTGAACCAGGAGGTTATCTAGAGGATAAGAACTGCAGGGAGAAGACACCGCTCCCTGGAAGAAGGACCTTTGATGGCCTGTTTACCCAGACACAAAAAAAATCACTTCAGACAGGAATCAGTCTGGACTTAATGAAACCAAGCAACAAGTCAGAAGAAGATTAAGTGATAGATTGGCATGGCTTTAAGATAAGAAATGACAGCCAATGTCTAGTAAATGCAGGCTATGGTTGGTCAGGATTCTTAGTGTTTTATCTGTACTAACTTGAACCCTGCAACAACCCTAGCTAGGGCACATGTTTAATGTCCAGACTGGCATACCTGAAAGTTAAATGAGGCACTATTAATGCAGAGAAAACAGGCATAAATCAGAGCTGCCTCAGGCAAACTAGGATATATCATCGATCCATGCAGAAGGCATACTATTATAACTGCTTTATAGAAAAGGACATCAAGGAATAGCACATAGAGGTCAAATAACTTGCCTGAGGTCACAGAGGTAAGTGGCAGAACAAAGATTTGAACTTAGCCAAGCTTCAAAGCCCACACTCTTGATGCCTACACATATTACCTTTCTGTGTTTCATATATTAGGAAGCTCCTGGTGCTAAAAACCTGGATTATATTTATCATCAAAAAATAGATTAGGCTGGAAAACACACCAGCTTCTAGAGTTAAACACCAGGTCAGCAGCCTTGGACAACCTCTCCCAAGGCTCGGTTCAATCACCTGTAAAACAAAGCAACTGAGACCTATCTTACAGCACTGCTGCACCACTCAGATGAAGCAGTGTTTCTGAAAATGCTTTAGAAGCTGAAAAGCACATGTATATTAATTCTATAAAAAGAATATCATATGCAAAAATCTGCATTTTCTCTGCACAGAGACGAAAGTAGTATTTTCTATAAAAGGCCACATAGTAAATGTTTTAGGTTTTGCAGACCATGTGGTCTCTATCACAATTACTCAACTCTTCTGTTGTAGCATGAAAGCAGCCACAGACAATTTGTAAATGAATGAATATAGCTGTGTGCCAATAAAACTTTATTCACAGAAACAGGTGGAAGACCACAAGACCATCCACTGACCTAGAGAAATGCTACTTAAAATTGGAACCCCTCATGCTTCCTGTGATTCTTTTCTGATTCATTTTCCTCCACAGATAGTACTAATCACCACCTAACATAATGCATATTTTACTTATTATTTGCTTCCTCCACTAGAAAATAAACTTTTTTTGTTTGTTTGTTTCTGTTGATTGTTTTGTTTGATTGTCTGTTTGTTTCATTGTTGATTCACCAGTGCCTAGAAGAGTGCTTGGCACATAGTAGGGACTTTATAAATATTTGTTGAAAGAATGTATGGATAAATGAATGGAAATTTTTTGAAAAAGTTGGACATACTATTGGGAAAGAAAGGCAAATCCATGGCAAGTAAAAAAAAAAGGGAGAGGGGGAACAGAAACAGAATGATATCTGAAAACCTAGGGGAAGAAAAACTAGTGCAAATGAACTCATATTCAGTTTTTTGGTTCCTTGTAGGCAAAGGAAAGAGGATTATTTCCAAAACCAATTTTGTGGGTTGTGAACTAAAGCCTTACAAAATGATTTCCAAAATAGCTGGTTAAAATCTAAAGGAATTAATGGCTCGATTTAGGTTTAGTTAACAAAATAGCTTGAGGTTTGTTTCAGATTGACTAATTATGACTGTGTGTGTGTGTGTGTGTGTGTGTGTGTGTGTGTGTGTGTGTGTTTAATCCTTCCTCATCCCAACCCTAGCAAATGTGGGTTCAGGTGTTCACTAGGAATGGTCTGGGAAGTGGATTGAAATGGATTCAGCAGGCTTTGCAGTGAAATACACACACACACACACACACACACACACACATATTTGTGTCTAATTTACTTCAGGGCTTGGTAAATCATAGTGTCAATCACTCTAATTTTTCTGCATAGTTCAATTCAAGCTCATGCTTAAAATTAACAGTAGAATATTCCTTAACTTGGTGATTTTCTACCTTTTTCTTCTCATGGCAGGCACACATAAACTAATTACTAAAATTCTATGACACACCAAAAAATATATTTTTTGCTGATTTGACAAAAAATAAGTATAATTTTGATTCATACTGGACAGCTACAGTTGTGTTGGCTGTTATCGGTTTGTTTTTTTGTTTTTTTTTTACCATCTAAGGGAAAAGAGTTCAGTGCCCCTTACTAAGTAGTCAGGTATTGCATGTTTTAAAAGTTCTTGCAGCACACCAGATGAAAATGGCTGGCTTAACAGAATAGGAACTTTTCTAAAGAGACAAAGGTTCTTTCCCTGGCCACTGTGGCTCAGTGGGCTGGGTATTGTCCCATAAACCAAATGGTTGCAGGTTCAATTCCCAGTCAGGGCACATGCCTAGGATGCAGGTTTTGTCCCCAGTTGGGCATGTATAAGAGGCAACCAATCGATGTCTCTGTCGCACATCAATGTTTCTCTCCCTCTCTCTCCCTCCCTTTCCCTCTCTCTGAAGTCAGTAAGCATGTCTTAGGTAAGGATTAAAAAGATAGAGAGGTTCTTTACATAAGGTGCTTTCTATAACTCTTTCAAACCAAGATCTATATATCACATTTAACTGATGTTACCTGATTTTCACAGAAGAAAACACTACTTCATTCTACAAAAGCAAGTGTGCACATCTAATGCACACCTGACAACCTAAACAATATTCAACTTTTCAGACACAGTGCTTAGCAAAAGTTTGACAAGATTCTTTTGAAGAACTCAGATGCTGATCCTCTGATGTGGTACACTCAGCTCAATGTTCAAGTGCCTACTGCATGCCAACAGCAAGTGAGGCTGGATAACTTTATCATTAGGCTCATGAATAATACTTTCGTTTCATCCTTAGCTTCTTGAAGAAACAAATATCTACTTACTGATTGATTTAATATGTAGCTGTGAAAAGACCACTGGACTTAGAGTCAAAAGACTGGCTAAATGACTGAAGGACTGAAGGAAAAGGAATCAAATAAAAATGAAGAAAAGAAAAAGGAATGAATTTCTGGATCATCACATGGAATACACTGGAAAGCATGATGCTAAGTGAAAGAAGCCAGACACAGAAGGCCACATGTCACCTGATTCCATTTATATAAAATGTGCAGAATAGGCAAATCTATAGATACAGAAAGTAGACTAGTGGTTGCCAGGGGCTGGAGGAGGGGTAAAGTGGGAGACATAGGCAGTGACTGCTAAGGAGTGCAAGGCTTCTCTTTGGGGTGATGAAAATGTTCTGGAATTAGATAGTGGTGATGATTATACAACCCTGTAAATATACTAAAAACCATTGACTTATACACTTTAGAAAGGTGAATTTTACAGTATGTGAATTATTTCTCAAACAAAGAAAATGGGATAAAAAGGGTTTAAAAAATAAAAGATCTGACTCTGCTATAGATTAACTAGCTTTGTGAGCTGTGGGTAAGTCATTTAACCTACCTCCCATTTTGTTAGTGAGACACATGAGATATCTATGTATAAGTAATTTTGGAAAAAATGTATGATGCTACAAATTCAAGGCAATTTCATTCAAAATATTAATGAGGTTCTTCATGGAACTTTATGGTAATTCTACAGTATGTATGTAAAAGCAAGTGGCCAAGACAATTTGACAAATAACAAGAAGTGATGGCTTGATCTACCAGCACCAAGACTCATTAGAAAGCTATAGCAATCAAGTGTAGTATTCACTCAGGGTTAGACAAATATGCCAGGAAGCCAAATTTGAGTGAGCCTGGAGGCACATTCATACATATATGAGCACATATATGAGCAAAGGAGGTGCCAGAGTAGATACAGTTTATGAGGGCAAGAATCAACTCTTCAACATATGATGCTGGGACAACTAATTTTCTACATGGAAAAACAATCTACACACAGATTCCTCCCTCAATTCCAATTAGACTAAAATTATTTCAAAAGCCAACATTTAAAACTTTAGGAGAAAATATAGAAGAATATCTTTATATCTTTAGAATAGAAATACAAGAAATACAAAACATAAAAGAAAAAAGAAGAAATTTGACTACATTTAAAGTAAGAACTTTATCAGAAGATACCATAAAAAGGGGAAAAATAAGCCACAAACTGGGAGACATTATCTACAACATATATCACTAAAACTTATTATCTAGAGCATATAAAGAACATCTACAAATCAATAAAAAATACAATCTGATAAAAAATTGGCAAAAAAACTCAAACTAAAATTTCACAAAGATGAAATTTAAATAGCCAATGAATACTGGTACTCAGAAATGCAAGTCAAAACTAAAAGAGATATAATATCATACCTATTATCATAGCTATATTCAAAAATCTGACTATGCTAAGTGTTGGCAAGGATGCTGAGCAATAGGAAGTGCCTTATAGTGTTCCTTAGGAAAGTAATCCGGCAACACGTAGTACAATTGAAGAGGTATATACCCTGCTAACCAATACCTCTATTCCTAGATATAATCCCTAGAGAAACATTCATATATTAGTACAAGGAAACATATTCAAGGCTGTTCATAGCAGCTTCATTTTGAATACCGAAATCTGAAACAACTTAAATGACCACCACTAGAAGAATGTATAAATATGTTATATATTTATGTAATGAAATACTACAGAGCAAAGAAAAAGAATTGAGCTAGAGCTACATGTAGCGACAAGGATAAATCTCAGAAAAATAACTGATTGAAAATGAAAGTTGCAAAAGAATATGAGAGTAAAAAAACAATCATAAAGTTTAAAACCATGCAGGTAGCATTCTCTCTTGCTTACGGATATATTCATATGTAGAATAAGTATAAAGAAATGTCTGAAAAGATAAACACCAATTTCAGGATAGTGTTTACCTCTGTGCATCTTTTTAAGCTAATGTATGGCCAGGATTGAGGGCCTCTAGATGACACCATTGATGGAGCAAGTTCAAAGGAGATGGAATTCCATGCACTTTCCTCAGCAGAACTGAATCATCACTGACCCACCCTAAGTGGCTCCCCCTAGGAGCAAAGGTCACATAAGGGTCAAAGCCAGGTGCCTGACTGATAGTGTTTTGATTACCTGAACCAATTATCCACAAGCATCTGATCCCAGCAATAACTAGCCACAAGAAGAGCTCACTTTACCATTCTGATGCTAGCAAAGGAGATAAAGTATTGAAGTGGACATATCCTCGTTGATAAAGGATTACCTTTTAGCAACAAACATAACCAAGACTTTATCAAAATCACAGATAATATGAAAATTATCCCATACATAGTTTAGTATTTGATGATTTGAAAACTACTTTAGGCTTCAACAGCACATAAGAATCCTCACTGCAAACATCTGTTGTCATACATCATTTTCTAGCTAATAAAAAGTTTATGCTGATAGAAGGCTGTATAAACCAATGAGAAGTTGTACTTCTACCTTCCCTTTGTATAGAGTCAATTAGACTCCCCCATTAAAAGATAATGTCTTGTCTTTATAATTGTTCATAGATCCAAGAAAACAAAGTTAAGTACTCAATTCTTTAATTTTAAGGGTTACTTTTGCAAAAAAAAAAAAAAAAAAAGAAAAGAAAATGATTCTGAGGACTTGAACAGGTCTTGGCAAAGTTGACAAACAGACATTGCTTGCAGAAAAATGACTTCCATTTTAGTATCCTTTCTCTCCCCTAGGTGGGGCCCATTCTCAATCTATAGATGCCCAGTGACCTCATACTTTTTGAACCCTTAGCTGCTCTCAGGAGAAGACCTCACATAGAGGCACATCAACCAAAGTCTGTGCCCATTTACATTTTAACAACTCCTTTTTTTCTCATTTTCTTTTTTTTAACTTTTTAAAATTTTAATTGTTGTTCAAGTACAGTTTTCTGTCTTAACAACTCCTTTAACCACATAAATGGATCTCTAATTGTGGATTTTTGGTATTCAGCTACATGAATTGTTGAAATGCTTGGGGGTTAGGGGGGCGGAAGCTGGGCAAAGTTATTGTTATGAACAAACCCTGCCTGGTGTGGGTTCAAAATTCATATGATGAAGCCCTAACCTCCCATGTGACTGTCTCTGAAGAAAGGGTTTTAGTAAGTAACTAAGGTTAAGTGAGGCAATAAGGGTGGGGCTCTAATCCAATAGGATGGTGGCCTTATAAGAAGAGAAAGATCTATCTCTCAAACTCTCTCTCCCTTTCCCCCTTCCATCCATCACTCCCCATCTCTCTCCCCTCTCTCTACCATTTGAGGACACAGCAAGAAGGTGGCAACGTGCAAGCTAGGAAGAGAGCCCAAAGTCACAGGGAAGTAGTCACCTAGCCATCCATCCTTAATGTTTTCACAGATGTTTACATTAAAGCTAGCCTGGTTAATATAGCATGTACCTTTAAAATATGAAATCCAAAGGACCAAGGGTCTCTAATTAGGAGCCCCAAGAGACCCAAACAAAGGCATGGGTGTTCAGCCCAGTGGGCAGCACACTCTGGCAGAGGTATAGCACAATTGTGAGAAATTCAGTCCACAATTCCAGTTCAGGCCACCTTCCCAAACATTACTGCCTGGTGTGGGTTCCAAATATGTGAGGAACCACTGAAAGGAGAATTCTGTATTCTTGTATTCTTGTATACAAGGTCTTAAGGGGAGAAGGTTGAATTATCACATACTTCTCAGCACACAGAAGATCTAAGAATCCCCATCTGGATGCATACAGCTCTAAAGTACCCTGAGAGGCTTAAATTATGTGAAGGTTTGGATCCACTTCCAGTCTGGGGCAGAATGCAGGAGGAAGGGGACAAGTTGAAGACATAGCTAGGAAGAGCATTGACCATTCATGGAAAGCTTGGAAAACGTGTGGGCATGTTCTGGAAACTTAACGTTAGGAGCCTGCATACAATAAAGGTCCGTGAAAAGACTACTCGTCCCAAGGGGATGAGCAGAGAGCCCACAATAGAGACCTCCCAAGGAGGGAGGCCTAAGGAGAGGAGCATGGAAGTAGGATACAGCCGGGGATGAAGTTCACAGGGGCCACAAGATAAGGTCAAGGGCTCTGAGGCAGAACTCAAGAGATATGCTCCCCCACTTCTGCCCCCAGGCTGGAGTCTGAACAACCAGAATGAGCTCTGCTGGGGAGCCCAGAATGTCAACTCTGTTGACATGATCCCCAAATACCCAGGAACACGGAAGCATGCTCTCCATAATCAGGCTTATTTCCAGCCATCCAAATGGTTGGTGTCATGCCAACAAAATAACTAGACAATTCCCCCGCCCCCACCCCCACCCCCATCCTGCAACAAACCCCTGTGGAGCTCCCTGTTGTTTTCTTGCAATGGGGTTTTATTAAAAGAAACAAAAGTGCTTCCTGACTATTGGCTTCAAACAACTACAGCTTTGGTTCCTCCAGAAGGTAACTCTTAGGCAAGGATTCAAAAGCAAAAGGTTTACTTAGGATGTGATCCCAGGGAACAGGAGAATGGGGAAATGAGACAGGGGCAGGAAGGCAGCTAATACACACAGATGTGTTATCAAGCCAGTTACCAATTGGGGCAACTGAAGGTCAATCCTGGGACTGTGTGCAGAACACCCATCACTCCATCTCAGAGTTATCCTGCTCACTTGAGGGTAGGGGAACTCTGCTGTTTATCTACCAACTTTCATTAGGGCAACTTTCAGTAAGGCTGTTGCCCGAGTTGGGTGGGGAGGGAAGGGGAGTGTTAATTCCCTGGCACTCCTAGTCTACCACATGGGCAGACAGAGCAGGCTCTCTGGCAGAGAAATTCGCAGCGAGTGGCTGGAAGGGGGCTGGTGTGTACTCAAGTGGTCAGGGTCAGGGCTGTTGAAATGAATACCCAGTCTCTCTGGAATGAATAAGGAAGTATGAAATATTGAAGCCAGGCAAGAAAAGGGTGGTTTCATGCCTGCCCTGCCCCACTCTTTTCTTCAGGCTAGGGCTGGGAGGACAAGCCCAGAAAGGCACTTGGGCAGAGATGTTTATCATCGGTAAATGGGTAACTGACAAAGGTTTCAGGTAATCCCCAGCTGTGCTCTCAAGCTTCCCTATTCAAGGTGTGGCCCCCAAACAGCAGAAATCTCCTCCCTCACCCAAGAGCTACAGAGTCTGCATCTTTATTTTAACAAAATTCCCTATGTTATCTATTTGATTTGTATATTTTAAAGGCACTGCTATAGATACTTTAGGGGCTCTCAGCACAGAGTACATTCAGCAAATGTCTCCTACCAAAACCAAATGGTAGGTATTTGCTTGATTTTAGGCTATTTTCTCTAACCAGTTTGTCAAATTAACTTCAGATTTGCTGAATGGAATAAGTTAATGATAGTGTCAACCTGTCTACTGGGTTTAATCACAGCAAAATAAAGTGTACTTGAATTTTTCAAAAACCTCCATTGATTTTGTTCCCCTCCTTTTTTCCCCTTGCTAAAACTCTTAAGATATTTTAAAATGACATTTTTATATATGTAGTTGTTAAAGGAATAAGTGAGCATAGAAACAGATTCTTAGGGGAAAAGGTAGAAAAACAACCGATGCTAAAAATTAATTGAAGTTGTGAATAAAAAACCTCAACACTGTATATAGAGACAGATGTGCATGCCCAAAGTTGGCTACTAATCCTAATTGCATTCAGAGGGGAAAATGGTCAGCAACTTTGAAAACAATTAGGAATATATTTAAAGCATTCTATTAGGGGGAGCAGAATATGACATCACAAAATATACCTATGTGGCATAAGGATTACCTTGAGGTTGATTCTTTTTAAGAAATAAGACCTAGGAGAAGCTCTAAAAACTGAGACGTTAACCTCTTGTAAGACACATTTACATTAATAAGAGAAATCTCCATTTGTAAGAGTGTGACTCTAAATCTCTAGAAACTCTTATCAACAGATAAGGCACTGACCTAAATCTAATAATAGCCTTACCCTTATCACTTCCCATAACTGCCCCCCAACATCTTCTTTTGTCTTTACCTGGGGATGCTATTTAAGGTGGTGGCTTAAGCCATTTTGGGGAGTTATTCAGTTTTTCTGGGTCTCCCCCATGTATGTAGGAGGTATTCATGTTATTAAACTTGCTTGTTTTTCTCCCCTTAATCCATCTTTTATTATAAAGAGGTCTCAACCAAGACCCTAGAAGAGTAGAGGGGAAATCGTTTCCTCCTCCACAACGTCCATGTCATACAAGACAAATAAAGGCTATGGAAATGTTGCAGACCAAAAGAGGTTAAGAAACCTGACAACTAAATGCCATAACAACCCTAGACCAGATCCTGTACTAAAAGTAAAACTATTGTAAAAGATGCTATCATGTTTACTGTCAAAATTGGAATACAAATAGCAGATTAGATAAGTTACTATAGTTGATAACAGTACTCTGGTTATGTAAGAGAATATTCTTATTCTTAGGAAATCCATACTGAAGTGCTTAGGAGTAAAAGCCATGATGCATGTAACCTTATCCTCAAATGGTTCAGAAAAAAATTATGTGTGACCATCAGTGCAAATGATAAAGGAAATAGGGTAAAATGTTAGCAATAGATGAATCTGTATAAAAGGGTATATGGATATTCTCTGTACCATTTTTATTTTTGCAACTTATTTTTAAAGCTTGAAATTTCCAAATAAAAAGTTTTAAACAAGATTTAAAAAGAATAAGTTCAGAGCCTGGAAAAGAAGCCAGTCTGACACATTGGGGATGGATCATTCACAGTTTCACAGTAACAGTGGGGGGTATCACGAGTATTTGTACACATACAGGTATGTTAGGGGCTTGGGTGGTGAGACTATGAGGAGATTGCTATCTAATGAGCAGCTGATGTAGGAGTGACAGAAGAAATAAAGGAAGGTGTAAAACAGCTGTTTTGAAGGGTAGAAATGCAAACTCATTGTGCAAGCATGGTAGGTAATGCTGAAGGCCCACTTGAGATTTATTAAGGTCAGGAGCTGGACCTAGATATCAGTATTTATTTTGAAAACTCCCCAAGTGATTTGAATGAGCTTTCAGAACTGCTGTGCTAAGGCAGGGTTTCTCAACCTCAGCAATATGGACCTTTGAGTCAGATAATTATTTGTTGGGGAATAAAGAGGCAAGAGAGGAAGTCCTCTGCATTATAAGATGTATAGCAACATCCTTGGTCTCTAACCAATAGATACCAGTAGCACCCCGCCCCTGCCAGTCATGATAACCAAAAATATCTCCAAACATTGCCAAATACTCCTCGGGGTTGGGTAGGGGGTAAAATCACTCCTGGTTGAGCACCACTATACTAAGGGAACAAAGGTTATAAACATTACATGTTTATAAAGGTCAGAAATTGTGTATAATGTTTGTTGCTATGAGCATTGTGGTTAAGAACACAGACTATGAAATCAGGTGGTCTGTGTTTAAACCCCAGATCACCTACTTACCTTTTGTATGACCTTAGACAAGCTGCTTAACCTATCTGTGCCTCAGTTTCCTCATCTGTAAAATGTGTCTCAAGAGGTTGAGAGGATTAAATGAGTTCATATACAAAACAGTAAGAACAGTGCCTGCTTAATAAATATTAGCTGTTAGCTATCTTTATCACATTATCACAGAGTCAGAAACATAGTAGATACTAGATGTCTATTGATTAATGAACTGCTTAATTAAAATATACTTCACGCTAAATCTAAAGAAGTTTTCACATTAAAATTGAACAGAAAGCCAGAGTGCATTGGATTTGTCTTAAGACTAGTGCCTGATTTGTCTAGATTCTATGTGCACCATTTATGCATTCAACAAATATTTATTGATCACCTACTATGTCCCACTGTTGTCGATACTGAGAATACAACAAACATTGATTACGATACACAAAGTCCTTGCCCTCTTGGAACTTATAGTCTAGCACGGGGGAGGCAGGGAAGACATGGAATCAGTAAACAAACAAATAATATATAACCACAGATAATAGTGGTACAAAGAATACAAAAATTGGATGAGAGGATGGACATTTATAGTGGTAGGTGATTAATGCCATTTTAGAATGAGGGCTAGAGAAGGCCCAAATTAAATGAGGGAACAAGTTATATGAACACCTGGTGAAATGGTGCAAAGGCTGGGAAGAAAATGGTTGGCTTGGGTGAGGAAGAACAAGGAGACTGGTGTGTTTGAGGAAGTGTGACAAGACCAGTCATAAAGGCCTTATAGTGCCTCAGAGGCTACAGTGGAGATCTGGGGATTTATTCTAAGTGTGGTAGAGATTATTAATGGGTTTTGAGCTGTGAGTTTACAAGACTACATTTACTGGCTATTCTTGGGGTCAAGGGTGGATGCTGGCAGACTGATTTAGAGGCTATATAGCAGTTCAAGAGAAAAATGTGGATAGCATGATTATCTGAGGGTGTTATAATTGAACTCCTTTGCATCACAGCAAGATGTGATGCAAAATGAATTTGTCCTGGACATAATTCAGCAGTTTGGGCCTAAAAACTAAACCAACAGTTTTTATAAAACAATGTTTTATGAAGGAGTGGTCAAATCAATTTAAAGAGTTACAATTATCATTTGAAAATGAACTAGAACAGATGGAAGAGAATTGCAAATATTAGCATACACTGCACAAAGAAAAAGTATATACTTTGTGAGATTCATAACAGTTTGTGAAGTGCTGTTTCAATTATATCTACCTATGTTCATACTGGATTGAGATTTAAAATATACTTCTCATTATGAATAGTGGGACCAGAAAGTTTGAAAAGTACAACAAAAAGCTATCTTACTTATGGATAAGTAGGTTATAAACTGTCTCTTTATTCTTTTTCATCCTTATTGTACCTGGCATCCCCCCAAATCTAAAGATTTTATTTATTTATTTTTTTGAGAGAGGGTAAGGGAGAGAAATAGGGAAAGAAACGTCAATGTGTAGTTACATCTTGTACATACCGCCACCACCAGGCTGGCAACCCAAGCATATGCCCGGACCAGGAATTGAACCAGTGACCCTTTGCTTCACAGTCTGGCGCCCAATCCACTGAACCACACCAGCCAGGGCCCAAATTTAAAATATTATTAAAGAGCTCTAAGGGTAGTTTCTTCATAGTCTACATAAAACGAATTGACTTATGCTACACTATCTTCTCCCCAAGGAAGATCAAAATATGACCATCCAAAGCTGAAAAGACTGACTCACCTCTAAACTGTTAGACTTTTCAATAAGAAAAAAAATCCCAAGCAGAACCAGAAATTTTAAAATGAAACTTTAGACATTTGGAGCTAAAAATGGAAAGAAACCTCCTGGAGGTAATAAGGGAAACTACCAACTCTACAGCAAGCATAATTAATACCTAGTAGTACACTATTAGAAGCATTCCCACCCAGATAACTCCCCTAGAGATAAACCTAGCCACTAAGGCAAATAAACAAAATGAGGAAAAATCATTTGAGGGGGGGTTCCTAAGTTATTGCCATTTGCAGACAGTTTGAATGTCTACCTTGAAAATCTAAGAAAATTGACTGAAAATTATGAGAGCTAACAAAAGTTCAGCAATATGCTTTGAATATGATAAATCTACAAAAAAGTTAGCCTTTCTATATAGTAGTATAGTACTTATGAAGTGAAATGGAAAAAAGGATACAATTTCTAAAAGCAATAAAACTTACATACACAAAGCAATCTAGGAATTCACATCACAAGAATGAGGTAACACCTAAAATGTGATATTAGCATAAGGATGGACATACACTACCCATACAGATCAATGGAACAGAATAGAGTTCAAAAATAAACCCATGCTTACACAGTCTATTAATTTTTGACAAAAGGGCCAAGAGGATATAATGGGGGGAAAGTACAGTCTTTTCAACAAATAGTGTTGGAACAACTGGTTATCTATATAGAACAAAAGTGAACTTTGACCTATAAAAATTCACTTGAAATGAAGTTATAAACCCACATAAATAATGAAACTATTGGGTTGGCCAAAAAGATCGTTTGTTTTTTTCTCTGTAAGATGACTGTAGTAGCCCTTAGTTGTCTTTAACTTCATTTGAAACAATTTTGTCAGACTGTATTGTGACAGCTGTCATATCAGTATGCATTAAAAATTGCTGAATTTTTGTGTAGCCATTTTAATATTGAAGGTGGAAGAAAATATACAACATTTTTTGCATATTATGCTTTATTATTTTAAGAAAGGTAAAAATGTAACTGAAATTCAAAAGAAGATTTGTGCAGTGTGTGGAGAAGGTGCTGTGACTAATTGAGCCTGTCCAAAGTGGTTTGTGAAGTTTCATGCTGGAGATTTCTCACTGGACAATGCTCCTCAGTTGGGAAGACCACTTGAAGTTGATAGCGATCAAATCAAGGTGTTAATTGAGAAAAATCAACGTTATACCACGTGGGAGATAGCTGACATACTCAAAATATCCAAATCAATACAGTTATTCTTGAAAATGAAAAATGTCTTTTATTTTATGAAAAAAACTAAATGAACTTTTTGGTCAACCCAATATAAAATGCCAAAAGGAAAGTACAGGAGAATATCTTGGAAAATGTGAGGTAAACAAAGATTTATCTAACAGGTTACTTAAACAATTTTATCAATAGAAGAAAAATAACCTGATAAATTAGACTTTATAAAAATGTAAAACATCTGCTTTTCAAAAAATTCACTAATTCTACTTTGTATAAGTCAAATAAAGTAATGCAGCCACCTGGGAAAAGTTTGGCCGTTCTTATAAAGTTAAACGTACCACACAATATAGCAATCCTACTTCTGGTTATTTACCTGAATAAAATGAAAATTATGTTCACACAAAAATCTGTATGTGAATGTTTATATTGGCCCTATTCATAATCACTGAAAATTGGTGAATGATAAACAAACCATGAAATATTATTCAGCACTGAAAAATGAACAAAGTATTGATTCACCCAACAACAGGAAGGAATCTCAGATGCATTGTGCAAGATGAAAGAAGCCAGACTTGGAAAGATTTATCTTGTATGAATCTATTCACAGGACATTCTGAAAAAGACAAACTTATAGGGATGGAAAACAAATCAGTGGTTGTCAGGGACTGAGAGTTATGGGAGGGATTGACTGACTACAAAGGGTCAATAAGGAATTTTTTTGGAGTGATGGAATTCTTCTCTATCTTCTAAAAGGAGTGAATGTTATTATAAATAAATTATACCTCAATTTTAAAAACATGGAATTGACTTATGAATTAATTAGGTGGATATATAAAATTGGACAGTGTTCATAGAATCTTACTTGATTGAGGGAATTTATTTTGTGATAATTTTCCCCAAATGTTTAGCCTATTTCTTAATTTCCAGTATCCTCCATCTCATACCATGACCCCAAAATAAGTTCCATGTGACTTAAAAACCCACATATCTTTAAAACCATAAACATTTTTAAAAGATCTAAAAGAAAAATGTTTTTCTCTCTTTTGAGGTAGTGAAGGCCCTTCTCCATCAGGCATAAAAACTAGCTCCCAAGTTTCTTACTAAAGGCAGAATCTCTCCTTTCTATGTTCGAAGTTATTAACATCACAGAAACACATTCCCTCCCCCGTTTTTAATTGAATGATGTTCTTCCCAGTTTGTAGCAAGTATTTGAAAAGTGACTTAGCACTCTCAGAGAGCAAAATGGAAAAATGTATTTGTCAGTTTCATGTGAGTAGCGAAGGCACCAGGACCTGTAGTTATGTCCTGTTTCTGATTTCCAAACCAGGTACTGCCACACCACAGCCACACCAGAGCCCCCAGAGTGACAATGTTGGCCATGGAAAAGCAGCTTCTTTACTGGCTCTCCCTAACACTGGAGCAAACTCACTTTGCCATTTCTGGAAGGCTGTTCATGGTACCAAAAACATAATGACTCTCCTTTCCCTGCTAAACCCTCCAATGAAATTCCATTTCTCAGACTTATTCTCCCTCTGTGGAACAAAATCATATCCATAATTAAAGTTCAATTTTTTTCTTTTCTGTGTTTCCTTTTTTTCCCCTAGAAAAGCATACACACCTGGAGTCCATGGGTTTAGGGCAAGAATTATTCATGGAGAAAACACTGATGCTGGCCCTACATTTCTTCAGTGTTTTTCAATAGCAAAAAACTGCTCTATCCCTCTTTTAGTGAAAGTCACCTTGCAGGGATGTGGGAATGATAAGAGCAGAGGGAATCCGACCAGGGCTGGCATCTAGCTGAGGCTTTGTAAAACAATACCCCTGGAACAACTACAAAATTTGGCCACTTTTTGTTTTCCAGCTTTGCATTTGAGCTATAAAAGCAGCCAAACCAAGCAATGTCCAGCTCACTTTAGATCTTAACTAAGCAAAACTTTGAGACACTGAAAAGGACTCTGCAAATCGTTTGGAAATAACACACATTTTGTCACTTAATTTACAAACTATTATGACATCAAACTTAATTGTATTGTTTGTTAATAATTAAGCTTTTAATAAATTGTTTATTGTTAATATGAATAAACAATAAATATTGGCATACTGTGTATAACTGAGGTTATACTTATAGGCTTACCTCTTGAAATAGTCCAGGAGAAGTTGAGAAAGATGGGAGGAACTGCAACATCTAGTCTCTGCTTAATAAACCTTCACTTTCCATTACCCCCCCACCAGCTCTGAACCCTGTTAGAACAAATAGATCCCTTTTTCTGCCTTGATGACTATTAGTATCAGCTATATAATCTGTGGGGTCCAGTGCAAAATGAAAACACACAGTCTCTTATTCAAAAATTATTAAGAAATTTAAAAGTGACAGCAAGGCATTAAACAAATACAGGTCGCAAGCCCATAAAGGGAGCTCTACTATTAGATGATGTATTTGGCTAGTAAGTGGTAGTAAGAAAAGTACAACATTTCGCTACTAAATGGGTAGCAGTGGTTTCAATGTGTGTGATTGGGGTGGAGGTGGGATTGTAAAGTCTTAGGACCAACTCTCCCAATCTCCCACTTTTTCTAAGGTTTTCGAACTGTTGAACAATAAGTACTTCTGCAGGGCCTGCCATGTAAGTATGGTCCATGGAACAGCAGCGGCAGCAGAAGCATGTGGGAGCTTGTGACAAACGCAAACTGTCAGGGCCTCACTAATCAGAATCTGCATTTTAACGAGACCCCCAAAGGATTCGTGTGGACAACACATACAAAGAAGTATCACCGTCGAAGAAGCCTCAGAAGACGCTGCCGCCTGCCTCATCTCGGTCTCTGGAAGCCCATCAGCTCTTCCCCCTCCTCACCTTTACAGTCCCGGAGCCTCGAAACAACAAGTCCCCGTCGAAAAGCAATCACCTGAGACCTCCAGCCTCTTCCTTCCCCCATGCTCACCCCCAGACTCCGGGCTGCCGCTCCATCCCGCCGCACCCAGGGCCACCTGTTCTGGGTCCCTCCAGGCGGTGCTGCGCCAAGCCTTCCAGGGTCCGGAGCGCCTTCACGTTCCGAAGGCTCCGCCGCACCCACTGACCGGAACGGTAAACTGAGTGCCCGCGAGTCGCGTCTCGAAGAGCGACCGCGAGAACAAGACTCGTGGTTCCGTTTTCTGGAGGGGTGGGGAGAGTTTGAGGCCGTTTGAAGGCTTTGGGTACACTTGTCACCCCCTCAGAGAACGCGTCTCAGGAGCCCCCTTTCCCACGGCGCCACTCTCCTACTGTCGGGATGTCGGCCCGGGAGCAAGGCCATTTGCCTCTGCCTTTCAGAGCGGCCTTGGGCCCCGGCTTAGAGTCGCAGCTGGGCGGAGGGAGCGTTCACCCCGGTGTCCCATAGCCCTTCAAGTCCAGGCGCCGCGCAGGAGGCGCCCGCGCCCGTCGCCAGTTCCTTGGGCTGGGTCTCAGGAACCCGAGGGGATAGACCCATCCCGGCGCTGTGCGCTTACCTGCTGGTCCCCACAGACGGGCTGGCTACTGACGCCCTCCTGCTCTCCTTTTCCCCGTTCCCTCTATGCGCGTCCCTCCTCCCGCCTCTCTGGGGCTGGGCGCCGCCCCCGCCGCTCCCGGATCACTAGCCCGCCCGCTCTCCAGTTGCCCAGCGGCGTGGCGCGTCAAGCACCCCGCGGCTGTGAGGCTGGGTGCTGAGGCTGAACGCGGAGGTGGGGAGCAGACGGGGCGCGAAGGGAGGAGGATATGAGCCAGTGGCGCGACCGGCTAAAACCCTGGAGGGAACTCGGGGCTGGGGGTGGGGAGAAAAGTGGGACACCGGCCGGTTGGCCCACCGCACCCCAGCCAAGGCGCCTGCGGCGCTTCTGGACTCCTTGGACGGTGAGATCCTCAGATGCCGGCTTCCGATCCGGCGCTCTGCCTTAGGGACCCCAGTCTCCAGAACCAGCCGCTCTCCTTTAGGGGTCGCCCTGATACCCTAATACCTGTCCCACCACTTTCGGCACCGTGCGCTGGGTTGGCTGGTAACCCTGTGGTCGCTCCTCTGCCACAGTATTTCTGATGCAAAGATCGGATGTCAGACCACTCGAAGGGAGATTCTGAAAGATTGGTAAAAACGAAAACGTCTTGGGAAAGGATTCAGCTTCATGGTTATCTGGTGAAGGACATGTTACACAGGATGCCTAGAAACTGGGATCCCCAGTACACTGCCTGCTAGGTGAAGTCAGTTGTTCCTGGTCCCCTCTATCTTTTCTGTCTGTCAGCATCTCCTCCCTCTGCCCCTTCATAGAATAAAAACTAGTTCTGGATAAGACTTACAGATTACCTAACCAGCTTGTAAAAGTAACCTATGTTACAAAAAACCAGAGGCTCAGCCCTGTTCTGCATACAATTACTTGCAGAGACCAGGAAAATAATAAACTCCATAAATTCCTTCTCTGATGCCTTTTACCACCCCCACAACCCTCTCCAGCCCTCCTCTTTATAGTCAAGTAACTCCTATATTTGCAAAATGCGTTATCATTTTAAAAGCACCATTCTCTTCTGTTAATACCTGCAGAGAATATTCCATTTTTTCTTTACCACCAAAACAAAATTCTAGATGCTGAATTGCATTCACAGCTCTGGAGAGGATGTTCATAAAGTGCAGATCTGCAGAACACATCCTGGCTGACTCTGCCATATTAGACACAACAAGGAGGAAATAAATGAATGGAAAGTGTTTTCAGAGAGACTTTTGACTGGTTGAATTAAGGGAGAGTGGAGATCAAGAAGCTCGTGCATGTTACATAACAAGTTCAAGGCACAATTATGATGAGGGGAAAACTGTATTTTAATAAACAGATTCGATGTTACTACAAAGGGTTAGATTTAACCTTTTAAAGTAATTTCTAACACTTGCATGTGTTTGACTTATTACAAAATAAACTTCATATTGTGTACAGTCACCAGAATTCTCATATACTGCTACTGGAAATGTAAGTTACTTCAAGCATTTTGGAAAACTATTTGGCAGAATCTATTAAAATGGAGCATACAACTACCCTCTATCCAGCAATTCCTCTTCTAGGAGCACACTCAGTACAAATAACTGTATATGTTTACCAAAGGATATGGGAAAATTCATAGCAGTGTATTTGTACTAACCCCAGATTGGAAACTACTCAAATGTCCATCAACAGTAGAATGGATTGCGGTAGTACAGTCACAAAATGGAAAACCAGACAGCAATGAAAATGCATGAATCACTTCTGTGCTGAGTACAGACAAACTTCATAAACAATACTGAGCAATACAAGTCAGACATGAAAGCATACATACTATGTGATTCTGCTTATACAAAATATAGAACAGGTAAAACCAATATATGAAATTAGAAGTCACAATGGTGGTCATTGGGGGTGGGTGACTAGAGGGAGTTACAAGGGAGATAAGAAGGGTTTATGGGACACAAGTAATGTCCTGTTTCTTGACTTGAGTGCTACTCACATGGATCTATTAAGTTGGTGAAAATTCATGATCTGGTCACCTATGATATGTGTACTTTTCTCCATCTATGTTTTACTTCAATAAAAAGCTAAAATATGAAATAGACGGGGAGGGCAAGAATAGTAGGGGAAATATAGAAGCTAAAGAACTTATGACACATGGACATGAACTAAAGGGGGGAATGTGGGTGGGAGAGGGTGTTCAGGGTGAAGGGGAATGAAGGGGGGATAATAGGACAACTGTAATAGCATAATCAATAAAATATATTAAAAAACCAAAGTGTACAATTCAGGGGAGTGGGGGAAAGTGGAGGAGGGTCTGGGGGGATAAATGGTGATGGACAGAGACTTGACCTGGGGTGGTGAACACACAATACAGTGTACAGATGTTATATTATAGAACTGTGCACCTGAAACCTGTATAATTGTGTTAATCAGTGTCACCCCAATAAATTCAATAAAAAGGAAAAAATAAAGTTTTTAATTCAATACTGAAAAAAAGCTAAAATATGTATAGCTTATATTAAAAGTTGTTTCAATTTCTACAGTAAGAGTGATACTGATACCAATATAAGTATGCTTTTCCTTTAAACAACTTTGCTGTTTTTTTTAAAAAGCCACTTTAAGGAAATATGTCTAAAAAACAAAAAGGAGACACTCCTTGGCTTAAAATTAAAACTTTGTATTTTGATGTACTTCCAGCCAAACTTTCATTCTCTTTGCCACAAACTCTCAGGTCAACAGAACTCTGCCATCGGGACCCACAGAAGAAGAAAGAGCCTGGGACTGCTGGAGGGCCCCAGCCCTCCAGTCATGGCTCTCTGCATTTTCCATGAGAGGGAGTCCTGGTCACATGCCTCCTACATAGGCACTGTGTGGTGACATGAATGAAGACTGTGAGTGCTTAGGATTTGCAGCTAAATTTTAGCCAAAGCTTGTGAGCTGATATCCCAGCAACTAGACAGGGGCATCTTTGACTCTTGTCCCATAGGGTCTTTGAGCTGGTGATAGAGTTTGATCCCGAAGCATTGGTAAGTCAGGAAATATGGCAGAGACTGAGTAGAGAGTGCAGAAGGCCTTGTCTCCTTTCCCTCTCCTACTGGTGGACCCCTAAGTGTGGGCTCTCAGCAAAGGGATGTGGCAGAGGAGGACAGCTCACCAGTGCTCAGGGCTCAGCTTTCTCCTTAGAACTTCAAAGGCAACCTTTCCTGTGGCCAAATAGTCTAAAATTATGCCACACAATGGTCTCAAACATTATTTTCCAAGGGACATGAACAAAAAGAGATTATAGGACTTGAGGGCAAGTCAAGACAATGGGATGAGGAACTTGAATGATGATGATGATGATGATGATAGTGATAATTGTTAACATTATAGTTACCGTGTGCCAGGTAAGTTAGCTTTTTTAATACTTTATACTTTGTTACTAAATCTTCATGGCAATCCACTGAGGATTGTTCAGATGAGGAAACTGAGGTACTGAGAGGTTAAGTAGCATCTCCTAAGGTCCACAGGTAGTAAGTGGTAGAGCCAGGACTGGAATCAGTGGGAGTATGACTTTCAAATTCTTGCTGTCTTAATGACTGGGTATGAGAGGTGGGATGTTGGGGTGGCTAAAGAACCATATGAAAAATGAGGAAACAAAGGGTTTGGTGTTTATCAGGTTTTTCACTAACTTATCAATGTAGTTACTAGGACTACACTGAATCTGGCTCTCAGTTTCCTCATTTGTAGTATAGTAGGGGATGGCAAGGTCAATCTAAACTCCAGTGGTAGTGCCAGCAATTGGATTGGGGTATTTTAGGCCCCCTATAATCTCCATCAAGTTTCCAATACCAAAAATAAAAGGTATCTTACAAAAGTAGTGTACAGTACTAAACAAATGAAACAAGAAAAATCCCCTAGCCAACATGGCCTCCACTTCCCACACAATTATAATCAGATCACCAATGCCTGAATTATCTTTTATGGAAATTCTAAAGCTATCACTGCTCAGAAGTTATTCATTCATTCATCATTTATTTTATGCCTATGGTATCAGTGAGGATAGCCCAGGTTATGCCACAGTAACAAGCAATTCTCAAAATCTCCACGATTAATGCAACAAAGGTTTATGTCTTACACTACATGTTTATTGTAGGTTGGAAGGGGGCTGTACTTACTGCAGTCACCCAAGGACCCAGGCTGACTGAGTAGCCATCTTCTCAAACATTGCTTGTTGCTTAGCTAGAAGGTAAAGAGCTCTGGACCACAAGTATTTAAATGCTCCAGCCCAGAAGTGATGTGTAACACTTCTGCTCCCAACTCTTCAGCTGTAATTATTCACATAGTTGCACCCAGGAACAGAAAATGCAGCCTAAAGGACTGAGGAAATACAGCCCTATAAGGACCCAGGAGGTGGAGACCTAGAAGTATTGGCAAAAAGCACTGATGACTACCAAACTCACTATGTGTCAGATCCTGGGCAGATGAAGATGGGCAAGAGGTGGTCCCAGCCCTGCAGGCACTCACAATCAAGCCAGAGAAGTATCTGGCAACATGATTTCATCCCCTGTGTTGTAGGCTTTCGTGGATCTAGTGAAAGACCAATCATTGCCAATGTGAGTGAAGTCATGGTGTGACACAGCAAAATTTTTTTCCAGAACATTGAGCTAGCTGTAATGGTGGCGAACCTATTGCACAATGGAGGAGATAAATAAATCACACATTCTCCTGGGAGGCAAAAAGACTCTCCTTGTGAAAATACTGAATGAAGACAGTTGGGCATGTTGTCATTCTGGTCGATGAAAGTTACAAATGACAGTTTAATGAAAAATGAAACCAGACTTTGACCTCGACCAAGATGAGGATGGTGGGACCAGCCCTTTCAGAGAATGTGTTCCAAGTTGGGAAAAGCTGAGCATGGCCCTGTGCCAACACAAATAACCCGAGGATCCAGAAGAAACGAAATGCATCTCAGTAGATCTGCATGCTGGCATTAGCTTGTGCAACTCACCACCACCCTGCCTGCATGGAGCAATCCTAGGGTAGAGACTGGGAAGGAAAACAAGCCCATTAGGCTCTTCAATAGTGAGACAGGGGACAACTTTCTGGGCCAGGCCACATCCAACTCAGTCTTAATTGAAGGTCTCTGAACAGCAATGACCCTTTTTGTTTCTTGGAGGGGCCCATGGAGTCCCGACCATGTGATTTTAAACCAAGTTTCTTGGTTTACCTGTCTCTGAAACCACAGGGCGTATTTCAGGGTAGAAATTCTGGATAGACACACCTCTATAGCACCCTAGTTTGTCTTATGTCTATTTTCCCCTTTGGAGAAGATATTTTGAGGTTATGCAAATACTCTGTTCCTCCTCAAACATTCTTCCATTAATTTTAGCATCCACCGGTGGATCATGCCTGCATTTCCCTCATTCTTTCTATCAATATTTATTTTGTTGTGACAGTTTCTTGGCTTCAGTCTTTGTGATTGATCTCTTTCAGGTTGGCTCCTGTGTCTCATCCTTTTGTTAGCATTTCCTTACTTTCCAGAACCACAATATATTCAGGGCGTATCTTGTATATTACTCCATTTTTTTTATTTCACCACAAAAGATGCTTTAAGACCCCTCCCCTTAAAAATTATTTCTGTATTTTTAGCCAATTCACCAATGGGGACCCAATGTATGAAATAATGCTCCATTTTATTTGTCCTAAGTTACCTTTTTCAAGACGTAAGTTACTTTACCTAGATCTAGCATTTGAAAACTTGGTGGGGGAAAAAAAGCCTGTTCACTAACTATATCTTCATCATCCTAGAATATTTTTGGTATGCCCATTGACCTCATACTTCCTTGGTCTTACCTGTAGTTATGACATTTTTTGACTATACGCACAAGAAACCACAAATGCAACTGGCTTAAATTGTAAGGAAATGAAATGTGTTATTTCAGGGAACAGAAATACCAGAGGCACAGTGGAGGATTTTGGCTCCTTTTTGCTGTGATTCCTTCAGCTCTGCCTTCAGCCTGGTTTCCTTTATGGGCATATGTTGGCAGTCAGCAGTGAAGAAGGCACAAGTTACCTTGGTTGTGCCCATCAGGAAGGGTAAGGAAAGGAGCAAGGACATGGAAGAGGAAGGAGGAGAAAAAAAACTGATTCTTCAACTGTGTAGTAAATAGCTTTCTCTTCAGTCTGATTGGGTCAACTTAGGTCACATGACCACATCTGAATCAATTCAGCTGTCTGGAAAAATGCCAGGCACTGATTGGCTTGAGCCCGGTTTCAGGAACCAATCACTATGAAGGGAAATGTGATCAACATGATTGGTGAAGACAGGTAGTTCCCAAATATAAGTCTGCATCAGAATCAACAGGAAGACTTATTAACATACAAATTGCAGGGCCCCAGCCCTAGAGTTTCTGATTCAGTAATCTTAAGTGGAGCCTGAGAATTAACGTTTTTGTTGTACATTTCTAACAAATTCCCAAATGATACTGATGGTGTTAGCCTGGGAACCACACTCAGTGAATCACTTGGGTAGACCCATTAGACTAACTCTGCATCTGGAGATGGGATCAGTGTAACCTGAGTCACATGGACTGCATGAAGGAGGGGTGAATGCCAAACCAATGTTCCTCAAACTTTAATGTACATGAATTGCTTGAGAAGTTTGTTAAGATGTAGCTTCTCTTTTAGTAGGTCTGGAGCAGAGGCTGACATTCTGCATTTCTACCAAGAAATGCTGATGCTGCTGACCCATACAACCTACCCTGAAGGAGGAGGCACTATGCTCCCCTTTCCCTGGTTCAGGCCTTCATTCCCCTACTGCTACATGCTGCAGTAACTTCCTAACAGAGTCCCCAGAATCTCAGTTATGGATGGTCCAATTGTCCTCTTAGACCAGTCCACAGCACTCACTATCAACTATAGAATCCAGCCCAGACTCTTGGTTTGGCATCCAATGACCTTTCAGATCTGTCCTCAATTGAGTTCCCTGTGTGAATCCTCAATTCCAGTCAGAATCCCTATACACTCTGCTTATAATGTGCCTTGCTGATTTCCATAGCTTCCTCTTTGCATTTACTCTATTCCTCACCTACATGGTCCTTCCCCATCCTTTGCCTCTTTGAAGTTTATACTTCTCTCAAGGGCAAATTAAAAATCTATGTCTTCAACACCTTCTCTGTGCTCTCCTCAATGGATTCTACAATTGTTTGCCAGCCTCAAGGTGCTGAGCAACTTCAGATGTCCTTTCTCCCCTGAATCCCCCAAACCCACATTGTCTGTACCACTTATTAAGCTCTGATGACTTAAGACCTTGAATGTTGAATTTAAATTGCAGTTTTAGTCTTCATCTAAAATATAAGTTTCTTGAGGGCAAGCTCTGCTGCTTCCTTTCTTCCTTACAGTATTCATCCCTGCACCTGGGTATAGTAGGTGTATTTGTCAAATAAAGTTAGGCTAGGCTGCAGTGACAACCCTAAATTTCAATGGCTTGACTTCACAAAGGTGTATTTCTCACTCATATGAAGTCAGAGGTGGGAGAGGTTACCCTCCTCCACCTTAAGGGGAAGCCATCAGGAACATATGCCTATAAGATGGCTGAGGCAGGGAAGAGAAGGGGGAAGGAGGCACCTGGACTTTTAAATGCCTCAGCCCAGAAGCAATACATGTCACTTCTACTCACAATTGATTGGCCAGTATTAGTGCTACAGCTCCAATTTAACTGCAGGGAAGGCTGGGAAATGTAGGGAAGCACATGGAATATTAGATGAACACTCATCTGTACAATAATAGGATTCAGTAGATATTTCTTGATCAATAGTTTGAATCTCTTTCCAGGGTCTTTTTCAGATTCAAGATATCTTTCTTGAGTGTTAATGGCCAGGACCACACTGGATTCTTGGGAAGGTTTCCCTGACCACCTTATTCATTTATACTTACAAATTCCCTCCTTGACTACCCCCAGCTCTCTAATATTTCCCCCTGCATTATTTTTTCTCCAGAGCATAAATTTCCAAACAGCTTATGTTACTTACTTGTTTTGCTTATTGCCTGTCTCCCTGAAAAGACAGAAAGTGAGTTCCTTAAGGGAAAGTATTTTTTAAAAGTAGTTTTTACTATATATTGTTGTTGCTGTATCCCCAATGCCTAAACTAATTCCTGGCACATAGCTGGTATTCAATAAGTAATTGATGAGTTAATTAAATGCCTCAGTTGTGGATGGTCCAATTGTCCTCTTAGTTACCTTAACTAATCATGTACTTGTATGAGAAGAGGTGATGCTTTTTTTTTTTAAACCAGGTAGTCCTTGCCTGGGTATGTGTATTTTAAAAAAGGGTGTATTAACTATTAAAAGCTTATACTTTCTAAAATTGGTAGAGTCAGCAACTTCCCTTGATCCTTTGATCTGCTCCCTACTATGCCCATCTGTATACTCAAGAGTATGAGTAGGAGAGAGTAAGAGAAGGCTTCAGAAATGTTGGTGCCAGGGCCTTTCTTTTCTTAGGTTTGCCCCTGGATGGACCCCATCCCTAGGGCAAGCTGGGCAAATCATCAGAAAGCAGGCTACTAAATAGAGTTTCCAGGGACACTCTGGAATATTGCTGCTCTCTCCCTCCACCTGAAAAAAAAAGGCCAAAAAACGCAAATTACTCTCCAAGTCACCAGGTTAGATGCCCATTTTCCCTCCCTGGAACTTCTGCCCTGGCAAGAACAACAATACAATCCCTTTCTCCCAACTGGAGAGGTGGAACTCAGGAATAACTGCAGCCTCTTGCTTTTTGTTTCATCCTCTTTATTCCTTCACTCCACAAAGTGAAATGTGATAGTAGCATACTTTCTGTAGCTTTTCTAAGAAATTCCTCTTTGCTGGCACATAGAAAGGACTCTCCTGGATTCCTGCCATTGGCCATGGAGCTTTAACACATTGTTGTTGGCTCAGCTGGGGAGCCAAGATGAGTAAAATATTCTCTAAACTCCTGTGGAAACACACAGCAAGTGTTTCCAACCATGCTGTATTATTTGACCCAAAATATTTTCCCCCTCCTATTTGCCAACCCATGTGTTACTTCCCTCAAAACTCCAAGTAGTCCTTCTTTCCCAAACCCCACAGCCCTGGGATTACTAAGAGGATCTGGGGCCACCTCTAACTAGTTTTGTGATCTTCAGCAAGGTACCTCCCTTTTCTGGGCTTCTAGTTTCACATATCATGGAAAGGAATATATTAGAACAGAGTTTCTCAAACTCTAGTGTGAATCAAAATTACCTGCAAGGCTTGCTAAAACTGATGGCTGGCCCTCCCTCCAGACTTACTGATTCAGTAGGTTTGGAGTAGGATTCCAGGATTTTCATCTCTAATAAGTCCTCAGGTGAGGCTACTGGTTTAGGGACCACACTATGAGAGCCACTGTATTAGATGAACTCTGATGTTCATTCAGAGAGTCCAAGTCAGAGCTCTTCTAGTTATAAGTGACAGAAACTTGATTCAAACTAGCTAATTAAAAAAGGGAATTTATCAGCTCACAAATCTGGAAAGGACAGAGATGGAGTAGATTCTGGATACAGAAACAAATTATTTCATCAAATCTCTCTCTCTCTCCCTCTCCCTCTCCTCCCCCTCTTCCTTTTCCTCCCTCTTCCTTTCCCTCTACACAGGGCTTCTTTCATCCTAAGCGTCATGAGGCATGGCTGTAGACATCTCCAGCTTATATTAGCCAAGATAGCAGTCCCAGAAAAGAAACACAACTCCTGTTCCATAGTTCAGTGTATAGTAATCCCAGGGATGGACTCTCATTGCCTGTCTTTGACCATCATTTGTTAAGGAGGTTGTAGTGTTATGATTGGCTAAGCCTAAGTTACATACCTCCTCTCAAAGTGGAGTTAGAACATTAGGATCGACAGCAGCCTTCTCAGACTGTAACCTTTATGCCTGTCCCGTTCATTGTCATATTTTCAGAATATAGTGCCTAGCACACAGCAGGTGCTTAACAAAGATTTGCTGAATGAATAAATGAATCATTTCATGAAGAGTGTAAACTTTTCTTAGTGAATCCAGAATTCTTCAAAATTGGTGGTCCTAAGCACACTGAAGGTAGATGTGAAATTTCTTCAGAGTTTCACACAATTTTACTATACCCAACCAAAGTACAGTTTGCTGTTCTTTTTTTCCCCTCCCAGTAGAGTCCAAATGCCAGCCCCATTACTTAGACAGATTGCATAACTTCCCTAGGACTCAGTTTCTCTATCTGTAAAATAGAGACATTAACAGCACATAGGGTTATTATGAGAATTCCATGATATGATCTAACTAGAACCTTGCTATTCAAAAGATGGTTCACATCCCAGCAATATCTGCATCACTGTGTGCTTCTCAGAAATTCAGGATCTCAAGTCCTCAGACCTACTGAAACAGAATCTGCATTTTAATAAGATCCCTAGATGATTCTTATGCACATTACAATCTGAGAAGCATCAGTAGATTTAGTAGTCTATCTAGCACACAGTAAATGTCAAATCTATGTTAGTCATTACTATTTATACTAATAACTCTTAAGGTAAATTATTCTATTTCCATCCTTGCCTCTCAAATTTTTCTAGACCCAACATTAATATTTTAGACTTTGGACTGTTCTTTAAAAACATGTATTCCCAAAGCTACTCATTATTAAAGATGTAAAATAAAAATGTGTTTTCATTATAAGGGGAAATACTCTATAACCAAGTGTTTTAAATTGTTGTTCTGTTACAATTGTCCCAATTTTTCCCTGTTGCTCTCCCCTGCCCCGCCCACCCCCCTCCAAGTATTTTTTGTAAATTAAATAAAATCTATTTCTGCATTGCTTATCTTCGGTGCCCTTCACAGCTGTACAGTTCTTTTCCAGTTTAAAAAATAAAAGTGTATTTCATATAACTAGGATTTTTCTTTAAAACTACCATGTTTGGTATATTCTACTTAAAAGAAGAGTTTTTTCAGATAACAAGAACATGATTATTCATTTCATTGTTTTTATATATTTGTTTCAAATGTTGTGTCTTCACTCTGAAGATAACTGTATGCAAGTAAAATTTGACAACCAAAAACCCACTGACACTGTGATAAAAGAAGAATAGATTGTGTTTTATGGACTTAGTATTTACCATATTATGAAACAGATTCAGAAATCAACATAACCCTAAACTCTAAGCTCTTTGAATGTGGTATTTGTCACCTGAGACTTCACCAAATTGGTCTCATTTAGGTTATTTTATGATTCTTTATTTTTACTTTTTGTTTTTTTTCTTTTTTGCCTAGAAGATTATTAAATATTTTTATTGACCATGAATTTTCAGACACAGACCCATTTCTTTCACATTTTCAAGGCTCGACCAGGAAGAAAAGTCAGACACTGACGTGAAACGACCTTGATGGTTTTGGGGAAGAGAAATTCTATACTTCCTTGGCCCAACAAAAGAGACTTGATATTGGCTGCTGATATTTATGCTTCTATTGGCACCTATGTGAATAAGAAAGGTCACTGGCTAAGACCCTCCTCACACCTTTCCCTGCTCTTATGAAGGCAGAATTCTTTTGGTTAGAAATTCTTTTACTTATGAAAGTTAAGGATATTCCTGTCTTTAATTGAACAGAATTACAATGTCTGATCCTCTGACTTCTTGCAATTTCAAGTGTGGTCCTGGGATCAGTATTGGTACCATCACCTGGTTAGAAATGCAGAATCTCAGGACCACTCCAGATCTATTACATTAGAATTAGTTTTTTCAATAGTACAAAATGGACATATTTTTAAAAAATAAAACAAGCAAATTTAACTATAAATATATTGGTTGTGCTACTTTTAATTTTTCCTCACATTTATCAAGATATAATCAACACATAACATTGTGTGAGTTGAGATGTACTACATGTTGATTTGATACATGTATGTATTGTTAAATGTTTACCACCGTAGTGTTAGCTACTACCACCATCACGTCACATAGCAGAATTTGTATTTTCACAAGATTCCCAAGTGATTCATATGCACATTAATATTTAAGAAATACTGTTCTAATACTTTTACACAATATCTTCCTATTCCATATTTTAAAAATTGATTTAGAATATTGACACTTATCCTGACTAGTTTTCCCTTCAAAATAAATTTTTAAAAGTTAATACATTGTTTTCCCTCATTTTGAAGGAATACTTTTCTCCACATTATCCCCCTTGATTTTCTCATTTTTAGTCATACATTTTATTCATCAGTCCAGAAAGAGATTCCGTGAAATAAGAGGATGTAAGACTGTTTGTTCCTCAGAGCCCTTGGGGACTATGTGTAAATCCATTGGTCACACCCCTTATGAGGCAACTAACTTATTGTCAATGTGAAGTTCTTCTGTGTCCTCAGGATGGCTTTTGTACACAGAAAATATTATTCAGAGGCCAATTTGGTTCTTGGAAATAACATTCGATTCAAATTAAATTGACAAATTAAAAAAACTAAAAATTGAAATCTTAAGCTTTTAAGGTCAACTTACAAATCTTATTTTACTTATAAATACAAATTCATTTTATCAATAATTTTATAGGGACCTTACAATTGAGTTATTTTAAGTAGTTTTGAACCAAATTTATACATTTAACATATTTTATTTTCTGTTTAAATACATCAATTGTTTTCTAACAAACAACTTCCTCAAGAATGTCACTGATTCTAATAAATTTAATAAATTGAACTTCTTAATAAGTTTGTCATATGCTCTTTTTTTAAAAGATTTTATTTATTTATTTATTGAGAGAGGGGAAGGGAGGGAGAGAGAGAGGAAGAGAAATATCAACGTGTGGTTGCCTCTCACATGGCCCCCACTGGGGACCTGGCCCACAACCCAGGCATATGCCCTGACTGCGGATTGAACTGGTGACCCTTTGATTCACAGCCCATGCTCAGTTCACTGAGCTGCACCAGCCAGGGCTTGTCATATGTTCTAATACTCTTTGCAGACTTGGTAAACTGGTCATCATATGCCTAAATCAATTACCTGTGTACTGACTTTATTTTATTTTATTTTATTTTATTTACTTTTAACCTTTAAATATGCTTTTCAAAATTTTTTAAATTAAATTTTATTGGGATGATATTTGTTAATAAGATTATATGGGTTTCAAGTGTACACTTCTATGATACATGATCTGTATATTGCATTGTGTGCCCACAACGTAAATCAAATCATGTTTTGTCACCATATATTTGGCCCCTTTTACCCTTTACTGCTCCCCACCCCCTTTCCCTCTGGTAACCACCATACTGTTGTCTGTGTGTAAGTTTTAGTTTTATCCCATGTATGAGTGAAATCATATGGTTCTTAGCTTTTTGTTAGTGACTTATTTCACTTAGCATAATAGTCCACCATGTTGCAAATGGCAGTATTTCACCCTTTCTTATGGCTAAGTAGTATTCCTTGATATGTAAGTACCACATCTTCTTTATCCAGTCATCTATCAAAGGACACTTCAGTTGCCTCCATGTCTTGGCCACCATGAGTAATGCTGCAATGAACATAGGGTTACATGTATCTACTTGAATAAATGTTTTCAAGTTTTTCAGGTAGATTCCCAGAAGAAGGATTCCTGGGTCATATGATAACTATATTTTTAATTTTTTTGAGGAACCACCATACTGTTGTTCAGAGTGACTGTACCAGTTTACATTCCCACCAGCAGTGAATGAGGGTTCCTTTTTCTCCACAACCTCTCCAACACTTGTTATTACTTGTCTTGTTGATAATAGTAGCCATTCTAACAGGTGTGAGGTGATATCACACTATAGTTCTGATTTGCATTTCCCTAATAGCTAGTGAAGGTGAACATCTTTTCATATATCTGTTGGCCATTTGTATATTTTCTTGGGAGAAGTGTCTGTTCAGGTCCTCTGACCATTTTTAAATTGGATTGTTTGTTTATTTGGTGTTGAGTTGTGTGAGTTCTTTAAATATTTTGGATACGAACCCCTTGTTGGAGATGTTGTTTGCAAATATAATCTTCCATTCAGTTGGTTGCCTTTTTGTTTTGTTGGCAGTTTCTTTTGCTGTGCAGAAGCTTTTTAGTTTGATATAGTCCCATTCATTTATTTTTGCCTTTATTTCCCTTGCCTTTGGGATCAAATTCATAAAATCTTCTCTAAGAATAAGGTCTATGAGTTTAGTAGCTATGTTTTTTCTAGGTACTTTATTGGTTCAGATATTTTATTTAAGTCTTTGATCCATTTTGAGTTTATTTTTGTATATGGTGACAAATAGAAATCTAGTTTATTCTTTTGCATGTGGCTTTCCAATTCTCCCAGCACCATTTATTGAAAAGACTTTCTTTTCTCCTTTGTGTGTTTTTGGCTCTTTTATCAAAAATTATTTGCCCATATATATATGGTTCTATATATAAGCTTCTATTTCCAATCCCTGCTCTGATTTTTAAAAAGCATATTAATTTACCCAAACACAAGAACATTTATCCATCTATAAAATTATATCATAAATATTCAAGTTTTCCAAGAAGTGCAGTTAAGCTGCTGAGCCCTTGAGGTTCCAATAAAGAAAGTCCTTCACACAAACCTCTCTAAAGCCATAAACAGCATTTTGCTGAAATTTGCCTAATCATATTTTCCAGAAATGCCCCCAAATGTTTACTTTGGTTTAAAGGGATTAAAATTGCTTGCCAGTTATTATAATGTGTGCTTATATCAAACTGAACAGCAGTCCTTGAAACTTTCTAGTTACATATTCATGAATAACTAGCAATCCCATGGAGAGGATGGATAGCCATGAATAGGTATATATAGCTACAGAAGATGGTTCCTACAGTCAAGGGTCAGAATTACCAGTGCCCACTTAAAAAATAGGTAACTTAATGTGTATGATCAACTCTCTTCAAAAAAGCCAAAGGGACACTTCAAAACAAACAAATAAGAATATAGAATTTAGAAGAAGGCAGTAAGTAAAGAAGTGGACAGGACCTTTGGCAGGTAGTTCTGAGGTCTAATAATAACTTATTAGTGAGAATTCCAGCAGGAAACAGAAAGCACATGCAGCCAGGATCTGTGAAGATAATTTAATGAAGAGACTATTTTGTGGAGGTGTGGGCAGGGTTGAGGGAACCAACATGAGATGTCAGGGCACCCAGAGACCAGCAATAATGGGCAGCTCTTAACTACCCTCGGTCTGGAAAGAAGAGGAAGAAATGGTGTTTTCAGCTCCCAGTGAGAGCTAGAGCTATGGAGAAAGGATGACTGACAGAAGCTGTAGCTGTAAAGGCAGGTGACTGTTGCCATAACCATATAGATGGGAGTCTCCTGTGGTAATTCAAGGCAGTCTGAGGCCATACCACCAGATGCATGGGAGAACCTGAATAGTTCTTGTTTGGAGCCAAGGTCAGAGCTGTGAAGTCAATTTCATGTGTGCCATTTAAAAGGTGAGACCAGGACAGAAAACTAGTATGGAATGTGAACTGTGCCTAGGGGTGATTGTCAAAATAGTTAAGAACAAGTATAATATTATAGAGATGCAGATATAGAAATATAATATATGTGGATTGAGATAGAGGCATATTTGACTATATTGATACATATGTTAATCAAACATTAAATGCATATAAATCCTTTTATTCTCTAAATTCTATATGTTTATACTCATATATTATACAATTGCTTATTAAATCATTCATCAAATAGTTCATAATTTCTAAATTATATGTGGATTTTTAGAAAATTTTGATGTGGTCTTTTGTTTGACAAAGGCTGTTACTGCCAAATAATGCTCCCAAGTGTGCAGTAACTTGATGTAGGGAACAACATTAAATTCTTCTAACAACTATACTGTTGAATTGATAGTCATTATGTAACTTGTAGTCTCAACTCATAGATAATTCATCTTAATATCACATTGTTCATGGTGCTAACCCCTTTTCAGCTGCTGCTGAACTTATAGTATTAACATCTGGAGACTTCCTGGCTCCTATACTTCTGGTTGAGAATTTTGTAGATTCAACATCTTTTTTTTTTATTTTCATGACATTTTATGACTAAGTACTGAAAATTGTTTATTGGAATTTTATAGAAAATTAGTTGTCTTAGTTTAATTTTTTATTGTCTTACAATTCAAAAAGATTCAAAACACCATTTGGTCAAATTTCAGGTTTCAGTACTTGTGTTTTTTTCTCACATTTGCCATTAAACAACAAATAATTATTAAATAATTTTAAAGGCAAATGAATAGTTTTCTTGGAATTAGTATTTGCTTAGTTTCAAAGGGTATGTCCTAATTCTTTGCCTCTAATAATATCATCCACCTCTCTTTTACATTTGGATTTATTTTATTTCATATACTCAATATCTTTCTCTTTCATCTAATCAATCTGCCAGCTTCAACATAAAAATATTTCTTCTTGCTGAAGTTACTGACACCTCAGTTAGAATATCACTGACTCAAGCCAAATCTTTAAAGAATATTATTTTCCAAATATTTAACTAATTCCACTTAATAATTGTTATCAAAGTGATTATATTTTAGGCTAGATATCATCTCCAAACTTTTGTAGCTTCTAGACCTTCAGATTGCCTAGGAGATTCAAATATTCTCATTTTCATTATTTCAATTTCTAGATTTTCAGATGTTTTATTTAATTCTTTCCTTTCTTTTTTTAGTCATGGATCTCTTTTATTGTTCTTCTTGGGATGTTAAATATTGTCTTTCACTTTAAAAAATGTTTTAAATTGTTGTTCAACTTCAGTTTTCCCCATTTTCCCCCATTTCTCTTCCCTGCCCTGCCCACCCACTCCTCTCCCACATTCAGTCCTCCCCGCTGTTATCCCTGTCCGTGGGTCCTTTATATACATGTTCCTTGACTTGACCCTTCTCCTTCTTTCCCCCATTATCCCCTACCCCTCCCTTCTGGTCACTAACAGTTTGTTCTTTATTTCCATGTCTCTGGTTCTATTTTGCTTCTGATTATTATTTTCATATGGTAGTATATTATAAAATTTATGGAGAAATAATTATAAATATTTTACTTCAGAGGTTGTTGAACTTTTTTGGTAATGGGTCAGCTGGTAAATATTGTAGGCTTTGCAGGACACAGGATTTCTGTAGTAACTATTCAACTCTGTTTGCTGTCATAGCCTGAAAACAGTCACAGACAACATGTGAATTAATGGGTATGGCTGGTTTCTAATAAAACTTTATTTCAGATGTAATGAGCATTAGCACCTCCAAGTGGAAGTGTCCAAATGTTGTTCACTCTATGGTTCTGGGATTCAGGAGAGTGTTCTAGGCAGCTGAATATAGATTTCATAGAGGAGGATCATCTAAATATGGGTGGTAGTTGAAATCTTGGGAATGGACTCATCTATGGATAAAGGACTGGATGGGGAGAGAAAGGAAAGTAGAAAAGTAGAAATGAGGAGTGAGGAAGTTAAAGGAGAGGTATGGAGAAGGGAGGACAAATGAGAGGAGAGATAAGGGAAAGACCGAGGACAGGGCCATGGAGAAGAGCTACATTTAAGGAGAGAGAAGGCGACCATGAGAAGCCCATGAAGAAGACAAAGAAAGACCAATCAAAGGTCAGGAGGGACATGAGGAGAGGGTGTGGGCCACCTAAATCAAGAAGAGTTCTGCCCTGGCCAGTGTGTCTCAGCTGGTTGGAGCATTGTCCCTTAAACTGAAAGGATTCAGGCTCAATTCCCTGCCAGGGCTCATGCCTGGGTTGCGGGTTTAGTCCCAGTTGGGGTGCATATGAGAGGCAACTGATCGATGTTTCTCTTTCACATCGATATTTGTTCCTCTCCCTCTCCCTCCCCTCCCTTCTCCTCTCTGTAAAATCAATGGGTGAATCCTCAAGTGAGGATTTAAAAAAAGAGTTCTGAAAAGGAGGCAGTGACCAGTACTATGGTGTGAACTGGATTTGGCAATGAGGTCCTTAACTGCCTTAATATGAGCAGTTGCAGGAACTTGCTAGAACCTGAAGAAAAATCGAGGTGGTTTCAATAATGAATAGGAGGTAATAAGGGAAAATCATAATAAGAAGCTGGATTGAAAGAGAAGGAAAAACGGCTGTGGCAAGATGGGATAGACAGTACAAAAGGGGTTTGATTTAAAAATGTTTACATCCTAGATGAATAAAAGGTGGAGAAGATATGAGGGTTGAAGATGCAGGAGAATAAGGTAATTAAAATACTGGAAATGGAAAAATGCCCCTGCTCAGGCGGATGTAAAGTAGATACCCCCTCACAGAAATGGAGGGAAGACTATGGAGTGGGAGAGGGAAAGAATCTGTTTGACTCATGGAGGTAGCATGAAGGAGAGGGCTTTCTCTTTGACTTCCATATTTTCTGTTGTGTGAAGAGGTCATGTGCTGGAAAAAGAGAATGGAAAATGTGCTGTGAAAATTTGAATGAGTTGCTGTGAACAGTGGGAGAGGGAAGATGCGATCAGGAAGTAGGACTATGTTGAAGATTTTAAGATTCAGGATAAGTGCCTCTAGTTCTCTCTAACCACCTTGCCCTGGCATTACTGATATTGCCAAGCTGTGATATCATCAAATAGGAGATTAAAACTATGTAGCCTATATATTTTGCCTGGGATTTTCCTGTTCCATTCCCTAGTGCTTCCTAGACATTGCCAGCCATTTAGAATTGAGAATCACCTCTCTACAGTGATTCACACAATCCTAATTGAGGATAGGAAGGGAGACAACCAAGCAAAGACCCAATAGTTACCCCCATCAACCTTATAGCATTTTGAGTCCTGAAACAATTCTGCTTGTGTTCTTTGTCCACCGACTTTATACAATCCAGTTACCAGCCCCTGGAGTCCTTTCAGGCTAGCCTTAGACTGTGACTGGATTCTCTACAGGCCCCTGTCAGTGGTTTCCTTCATTACAAGGATATTAAGTGC
>CM052552.1:62505565-62527037 GCA_028533065.1 Trachops cirrhosus
CCGCTACAATTTGCGATCTCCTATTTTCATTTATGGCGTGATAACGTTGGCTCTTTGCTGTGTACCTACCTAAAATGACTCAGGTTTTTTTCCCCTGGTTGTGGGAGAGTAGAATCTGCTGCCTCCTACCACGCCGCCATCTTCTCTCTTCCGGCATCTTTGTTTTTTTCACAATATCTTTAATATATAAAGAGCTCTTGATCCCTGAGAAAAATATTAAGGCAAAGATCATTCTAAAAGAAGAAAACTGAATCAATCTAAATCAAAGAAGTTAGACTATCAATGAGATAACTTACTTCTCTTGCATTAACCATTTTCAAAATCCCATCAAGAGCACTGGCGGAGATATAAATTGATATCTTATTATCTGAAGATGATTCTGTCACTAGCTCTCCAGAGCTTGAAAGTGTTCATTCCTTTTTGAACAATAACTCCACTTCTGGGAATCAAGCCTACAGTCAGAATCAGAATGTCCAGACCAGGATTTATAAACAATGATGTTCAGGGAAATATTCTTTATGATAGAATTTTGAGAGAGCCAGAATATTAAATGATGGTGGAAACTTTTAGAAAAGTATGATATATTCATACTTTTGATGTAAGACTGAATATTCTGGATTGTCAAAATTATATTTGAGAAGTTGCTATTAAAGAAATAATTTATAGGGTAATGTTAAGTAAAAAAGAAAAGTTATGCCATATTCTATAAACTAGACACTAAATTGCATGATATTATCCCATCTAAATTAGTAGTATTTGCCTTTGAGCAATGGGATTATAAGGCTTTTTTCTGCTTCAGAATACTTTAATGTACTTTCTCAACTTTCTACATAGAGCGCAGATTACTTTTAAAATCAGAAAAAATATGAGTAGTCTCTTTAATAAATGGTGTTGGAAAAATTGGACATTCACATGCAAAAGAATGAAATTGTACCTCTATCTTACACCACTCACAAAAATGAACTTGAAATGGATTAGACTTAAATATAAAACCCAAAACCATAAAACTCCTAGAAGAAAACACTCCTTGACATTGGTCTTGGCAATGATTTTTTTGGATATGACACCAAAAGCACAAGCATCAAACTAAAAAGCTCTGCACAGCAAAAGAAGCCATAAACAAAATTAAAAAGAAAGCTATGGAATGGGAGAAAATATTTGCAAACTATGTATCAGGTAGAGGGTTAATATCCAAAATATATAAGGAACTCAAACAACTCAATAGCATAAAGCCAAATAATCTGATTTTTAAATGGTCAGAGGACCTAAATGGACATGTTTCAGAAGAAGGCATACAAATACCTCTCAGGTACATGAAAAGGTATTTAACATCACTAATCATTAGAAAAATGCAAATCAAAACCATAAATCAAAACCTTACACCTGTTACCATAGGCATTATCAAAAAAGTCAAGAAATAACACTGTTGGCTAAATGGAGAAAAGGGAACCCTAATGCACTATTGCTAGGAATGAAAATTGGTATAGCCACTTGAAAAACAATATGGAGATTCCTCAAAAAATTAAAAATAGAAGTACCATATGACCCAGCAATCCCACTTCTAGGGAGCTATCTAAAGAATATGAGATAAGTATCTTGAAGAGATACCTGCAACCTCATGTTAATTGCAGCAGTGTTTACAATAAGCAAGATAGGGAAACAACCTGAGGGTCTATCACCAGATGAATGGATAAAGAAAGTGATGTGTGTGTGTGTGTGTGTGTGTGTGTGTTATTTGGCCATAAAGAAGAAGGAAATCCTGCTACTTGTGACAACATGAATGGACCTTGAGGGCATTACACTAAATGAAATAAGTCAGGCAGAGAAAAATGCTGTATAATCTCACTTGTATGTTGAATCTTTAAAAAAGCCAAACTCATAGAAACAGAGAGTAGGATGGTACTTGCCAGGCCTGCGAAGTGGGGGATGGGAGATACAGGGAGGTGTTGGTCACAGGTTACAAACTTACAGTTACAGGATGAATTAGTTCTATGGATCTAATGTACAGCAGGATGACTATAGTTAATACTCTATTATATACTTGAAAGTTGCAAAAAAAATGAGAGTAAATATTTAATGTTCTCACCATACATACACACAAAAAATAATCATGTGAGGTGAAGGATGTGTTCATTAATCTTACTGTGATAAATCATTTCACAGTGTATATATATATATGTGTGTATCAAATTACCATGTTGTACACAAACTTACACAATGTTATATATCAATTATACCTCATAAAGCTGGAGTGAGGAGAGAAAAACCCTAAAAGTGCAATAAATGTAGCTTTAGATTATAAAATAATTTAAAAAAGAAAAATATCTGAGCAGAAACAAATCACTTTCACTCTGTGAAATCTTTTTTTTTAAGATTTTATTTATTATTTTCAGAGAGAAGGGAAGGGAGAGAGAAAGAGGAGAGAAACATTGATTGGTTGCCTCTCGCACACCCCCAATCAGAGACCCGGCCTACAGCATATGCCCTGGCCTGGAATTGAACCAGTGACCCTTCAATTTGCAGGCTGGTGCTCAATCCACTGAGCCATACTAGCCAGGGCTACTCTGTGAAATCTTTAGTTATAGCCTTCTTTTTATTAAGCAGGATTCTTGGCTGAAGAAACTGCCTCTGGCAATCTTTAGCAAAAGTTAATTTGTTACAAGGAATTGGCAAACAAAAAGAAGGCTTGGCAAAGCCTGGTTAGCAATGGGGTGCTATGATAAATGACCTCCAACTAGTCTTCATATTCTTATATCACTCAGGCTTCAAAGATCTGGGAGAGTGTGTCCCATGACCTAGTCTGGGTCACCTGTGTGCATCAGGATGACGGAGCTGGCCTATTAACTTCCACCGAGAGAGGCAGATACCATCGCTCTACAAGACAAGACAGAGTGGGAGAAAAGTGAGCTCCCAATACTATTATGATGCTGTTAGGAAGGAGGATTAAATACTATTGAACTAAAATGTGATGTCACTACTATGTCTCTTCTCTTGGTAATTTTGCTTCTAAAGTGTCTTCTCCATAATTCCTCTCCTACTAATTTCTTATCTCCCTGAAATGTGGCATATTTCCCCTCTATTTCATTTCAACTTTCTCACTCAAGCCACTAATTGAACTATTAGATCCAGTGGGTGTTTCCCAGGTCTTATCTTTCTATATATCTTAGTTTGGGTTCTGCTAAAAGCAGAATCCAAGACAAGAATTCAAGTATAAGTAGTTTATTTGGAAAATGATCCCAGGAAATACAGGTAAAGATAAATAAATGAAAAGGAAAGGGAAAGAAGTCAACACAGTGTGCATTATGAAGCAAGTCACTGCTGTGGGCAACCGGAGCTTAATCCTGCTGGAGAACTCTGGGAAATGTACAACATGCATCTCAGAGTTGTCACTCGGAGGGTAATGGAGCTGGAGTAGTTATACACCAACATTTCTCAATCATTGATTGAGGGCTGCTTGAGGGAGAGTGGAGTGCCTTAATTCCCTGGCACTTCCAACCTGCCATGTTCAAGGTCAGATCAGATTCTGGAAGGCAGAGAAAGTCCAGAATCAAAGAAATGCGGGTTTTGGCAGTTGGAAGTCTAACCACATAAACTGAAAAGGGATGAGGGGTGAGGGAATATGATCTTGGAACCAACACAATTTGCTTTAATAGAAATTTCTCTGTTGTTGCACGTTGCTCACAACGCTTCTTGAAATTCTCTCTTCTCTTGGCTACTGGAACACATCACCACACTTGATTTTTGCTTTCTTCTCTTGCCACTTCTTCACATTTTTCATCATAAAGTCCTTGTCTTTTCTCTATACTTAGGTATTGGTAATCAGTCAGTTGTTGTCTTCTCATCCCATGAAATCTGCCCATCAACCTCAACACATCCTTGCTACCAAGGCCCATCTATACCATGACTGATCCAGATTGATATTTCTAGCCCTGCTCTCTTTTGTGGAGTCTAAACCCAACAGCTTAATGAGTATCTCCACTTGGGTCTGCCATGAGTCCTTTAACCCCAAGGAGTCCAACTTACCTCTCTAAACCTTATCTTTTCTCTAAATCTCTCTCCTCTGAATGCCCTCTCTCAAAATAGCAATGCCATCCCATCCAGTTTCCAAAGCCAGAGACCTGGGATTATCCTTCCTTAGCTCTTTTCTGTCCTCACTTCTGATGTCTAATTGGTCACAAAATCTTAACAATTCTAACTTCTAAATTTCTCCTTTATGCCCTCCCTACTTTTAAGGCACACTACATTCATATACCATAGTCAATAAAAACAAGGTTTTTAGAGTTGGACTTATCCTTATGATCTTCCCATTCTTGTTAGTATTTTGAACCAGTCAGGATCCAGTTTGGTTTGTGAATTACTGAAATCCAAAATAAGTGGGGTTTACATAGGTTGGAAGTGTATTCATTCCTAATGTTAAAAAAATCTCCAAAGGAAACTGGTCCAGGGCTTGTGTGGTTCCCATAGTGTCTCAGTTTCTGTTTCTGAGGGAACCCAAATTAAGACAAAGGGGTAAAAATTCACACAGGGCTTTTGATTCAAAATAAGAATTTCCATTAGCACGGTTCTTTAACAACTTGGTTAAATTTCAAGTGTACATAAATCTGTGGAGGGTAGAAACCCTAGGAAGATTTTCAATGAGTCACTTCTCTGTGTGAGATTATTACACTGCTTTGCAACAGCTTAGAGGAAGCTTGGTTCTGAAGGGAATCAGAGAGCGTGATTTTTTCCTTCTGGGGTTCCCTAGGACATTCCTGCACACAGAGAACCACCATCATGTTCTAACTTCTCAGCGTCTTTCTTCCCCTCTTTGCCTTAGGCCTATTTATTCTGGAGTCCAGTAACTACCTTGCTGACTTCCTCAGGGTCTTACCCCACCTGCCTGGGCAAGGTTGAAAACTGGCCCATTATCCAGGGGAGGTGTCACTGAGCTGTCAGGGTCAAAAGAGGTGATAGCTGAAATACCTGAGATGTTAAGAGTTCACAGTAGCTTGCTGAGTTAACCCCCACCTCAAGGGATATTGACATCTTAATGAGAACAATCTTGAACCACATTTGAAAAACCAAGTTTTTTTCACCACTTGGTTCTCAAAGATGGTGCTGATTATCAGAATAACACCCTAAGGTAGACAGGTGAAGCTACTCATGGCCATAGGCTACCAGTGTAGAAATTCTCACCACTTCTAGAGTCCCACCCTCTGCCTTAGGCCCCACTGACAGCTTTAAGGTCTGAGGGGTTCTTTGTCTCAGTCACACCTGTAATCCACACTGGCACACTGGTGGGGAAACTACCTAACACCATTGATGGTGTGATGGAGCCAGACTCTTATTCAGGAGGCAAAGACAAGATTGAAAATCTGTGCCTGAAAACAGAAAAATGGACTTTTATTGGGAAATTTTGCAAAACCATATGAGAGTAGAGAGTACAAGTAATTCTTCTGGAACTATCCCCCAGATTTAACAAGCACTAATACTTTGCCATTCTTGTTTTATAAAGTACCCTCCACACTTTTTGTGCATGAAGTTTTTTTTTCTCTAAAGAAAATCTCAATTGCCATGTCCTTTCAATATGCATCTGGAAAGAAGGAAGGAAGGAAGGAAAAAGATTTTTCTTATATAACCACAATGCTATTATCATAATTCGAACAAAATTAACAAATCATAAATATCATCTATGATTCAGTCATATTTAAATTTCAAGACAATTGGGAAAACAGAGGGGTGCTTTTTAAATGGTGGGACTTTTTTTTACATCAGAGCAGTTAGGAATAAATTAGGGGAGCAGAGATTGTACCCTCTTTGACCCTCTCAGAATATCCAGTTGACTCAAACTAAGGTGGTGGAACCTTATTAAGCTGAAAAAGCAAATTATCTTTTTATACTTCTTCAGTCTAATGAAAAGTAAAAGTACTTTCCCTGGTTTCTCCTTGGGATTCTATTCACAGGATTTTGTAAGGTATTGGAAGGTTACTTCTACCCATTTCAAAGGGCACATATCAGTCACCCTCTGAAACCATGTGAATAAAAGACTCCTTGTACATTCTAATGGGGAACATTACAGCATCTACCTGTCGTTCTTTATATCAAAGGCTCAGGAAAAACATGAGGATTTGTACCTTTGTACATGAGCCAAGAATTGTCCATTAACTTTCTAAATGATCCAGTCACAGTCTACTGAATTTGGAAGAACTGCCAAGGATGAAACAGCTTTTCCTGCTCAACTGGAACTAAGGGAAAGTGGTTTGGGACAGAGAGTGACAAGTCGGAGAAAGATTAAAATCACAACTCCTACCAGCTTGCTTAGAAGAGAGTTTAATTTTATCTGATAAAGCTTCTTCTTGCTTTAGAATGAGTGTTTTCTAGTTATAGCTAACATTTTTTAATTTTTATTGTGTCCCAGGCTCTATTCCCAGGGCTTGATATATTTTAGCTCATTTCATCCTCATAACACTATGAAGTAGGTATAATTATTATTCTCACTTTTACAATGAGGAAACAAAAGTGCAGAGAAGTTAAATGATAACTTGCCCAAGATTGCATAGCCAGTAATAATTGGAGATGTGTGAGAGAGCATAGTTGCTATTCTCAATAAATAATGGGAAAGACAAATATAGAAACAGACATTAAATCAACCAAACTTCAAGTTGAAAGAGACATTGCTTCTAAAAATTCTTTGTGTTTACCTGACTCATCTGAAGCTATTTATCTCATTTATTTCAAGTAGGTTGTTAATAAGGTGACAGTGATTGACCAACACTCCTAAAAAGCCCCTCAAAGAGCATGTCCTGCTAACAATGACTCATTCATAAAACACTTACTAAGCACATGCCATGTGCCACATTGTGTATTAAATGCTGGGGATACAGAGATGTGGAGTTCAGAGGTCTACAAAAGAAGGCTTCTCAGAGGGACCAGGGGAAGGCCAGTTTAGAGTTGGGATGTTTGAAAGAGCCCAAAAGATAATTCTCTCTGCTTGAGATCTGTATTACTTACAAAATAAGACAAAGAAATTGGCAGTTAAACATCTAGGCAGGGATCTGTCACAGATCCATACAAAAAAAATTTAAGAACCATCAATCAATTCTAAGTGAGATGAAAACAGGATAGGATTTGCACATTAGAAAAATCACTACTATATACAGCCCCCACTCAGTCCAGGGAAAAGGATTACACAATATCAAGGCATCATCAGGGACCATTTTGGAGGCTACCTACCTCCACAGTTAAATGTTAAATGACTGTACAAATAGCAGCATCCAAATGCTATGAAAGTGGTTATAAATTATCTATCATCATTTCTCTCATAGTTTTGCAAACATAGGAACACTATCACCTCTTTGCTCTTCAAATGCAAAAAGTACTCCAGCAGGTAAATGGACAATAATAAAAACTATCTTTGCACTGCAAAGATTCCAGGGAGGTTCAGATGAATGGCTTTGAGGCAGTTTCTGTTTGTGTCTTTGAAACACAAGATTGTTCCCTTAACTAGAAAGAGAGTTAGGTTTGGGTTTCTCAAGCCCATCTCCACCAACCCAGCAAAACTAGATACCAGTTTGACTGTAAAAAAGAACTATTGACTGATAGTTCATTTTACTTAAACCCTTGTTCCAAGATGACCTGTGAAAATAAGTATCATTATAATCAGGCATTTTTGTGTGAGTGGTCAGTGTTTTCCAAAGAACAAAATGTGGATTTGCTTCAGGAAAGGAAAAACAAATTTCTTGGTTTTAAAACACACACTTTCTCTCTCATGAAAAAAAAATCAAAGTAAGAAAAACTAAATGCTTTGTTTCTTAATGAATTTACTAAATAGGGATTTTGGCTGAGTTATCCAGAAGCAAACATGGTCTCATATTAATATTTTCTAACTGGTAAACCTATATGGTCCTTTGATGGGTTAGAGATATGGGCACTTTATCTATTTTTAGCCCATTATTTCTACAGCCTCTGCCAGTGCCTGTGCAACTGCAACTTCATTCTGTGGGATGTGGCTTTTTATGCCAATTCCAGATAAAGCCTGAGAATATGCAGTTGAATGGGGACGACACACGGTAAAGTGGAAAAAACAATTTTCCTGTTACAGGACATTTGAATCAAACTATCCCAACAGAGAAATGAAATTTGTCTACTTAGTATCAAACACACAAAAGAAAGGAAATTTTGCCAAATATGCTGTGGGTGTGAACATTTTCACACAGCCCTCCCCCACCCACAGTTTTGCACAGTGGCTGCCAAATCTGACCCAGATGTTTCACATCAGTCTTCGGAGATCACATCCTCTCTTAGGGCAGCAGAAGCTCAATGTTTGCTCTGGCTGAATTTCCCTAAACTCTGTACCTCCAAGACCAAAAGCGTCTTAGTCCTTAGAATTTTGTACCACCTTGGCAAGCTGTGTGTGGCTGGTAACTTTAACCATAAAAATGCTTTTAAATCATTTCTGTGATAATTAGATTAAGGTTTGTCCTTTGAAGTCTGCCTCTACTTGGCATTTTCAATATCACTTAACAAACTCATACCCAGCTTTTGTGCTCATATGTTGGCCCCATGGTAATAGGGCCTATTAAGTTTTTACTTCAAGGCTGGATTAGTGGATAGGAGCAAGTTTATCAACACCAACACATCTTTGAGAAAGGTACTTTTATCAGGTAGCATTTTCTCCTTTTCTCAAACAGCTCTCTTTCCTATCAGATGTTTAAATAACAATTCATGTTGGCCTAAACTAGTGAAAGTGAATATGAATCATGACACATCTTGTTAAAATACAGGTTCTGATTCAGTTAGATCTGGGGTGGGGTCTGAGATTCTCTATTTCTAATGAGTGTCCAGATTATGCTGAATGTTGCTAATTCAAGACCTACTTTGAGTCTCGAGGACCTACAACTAAACCAATAGTGATTAAAGGCAAAGATGCTTTGCTTTTAGAAACCTAGGTGATCTCACTCTGTTGCAAGGCAAACTCTTGAATTTTCCTCCAGCTACATGGGTTTGAATAGAGAAAATACTGTTTGAGTCACTTCAGATCAATAAACACACTTCTTGCTTCTAATGACTGTAGTAAGTAATGGAAATTGTATGGACAGCTTTAGCAATTGTCTTTTTTTCTTTAAAATGTCAGCACATTAGCTGTGGTTTATTTACTTTGTTTGAAGTGACCTCTAATGCTGCTCAGGAAACACTCTACAAGTTACTTTAAGATAATTAATCATATTGAATTAGTGATTGGTTTTTAAAAGCCTCTCTAATGCCAGTACATTCTCAAAGACTTACAGTGTTATTTCATCTCTCTCTATTTTCTCGTAATTGGCCCATGTCCTATAGACTCTAGAAAGCATCCCAGTTGACTAATAGTAATAATCAGAATTAGTAAAATAGAGGAGCCCCATTTCTTTAGGGATGCTCCATCTAGCTCCAAGAAGTAAACTGACCAAAAGAGACTAGGGGTGGGGCTTCAGCTGTCAGAGGACTACCAGGCTAGAGAAAAATTCCCTTTGCTAGTCACTGGAGAGTTTCAGACAGTTCCAGAGGACTGGCCACACTCAGTTTCATATGCTATTTAATTTTGCAGAACACATTGCCTTTTCGGTCTTTCTTGTACTCGAAGAATGTGAAGTCTGCAGAGAAGGAAAAGCAAATGATTCCCACTGAATCTCTCTCTTGGATTGGATTTACTTGCTAGGATGTTGTAGAACAAATACCCAGGACACAAATAATGCAATTTCACAATTTCTAAGTTACTCCAGTGTCTTGGCAGCCCTAGAGCACTTAGTTTTTGATTACTCGAATAACGGAGATGTATAGGTGACTTTCTTTGAGTTGTCATTTCAGGATTGACCATTTCCTTTACTTTTATGGGAAAGAAAGAAGTAGCTACCTTGCTGCTACATTACCCCAGATAGAGGAGCCTCAGGAACCATACTAACTGGGTTCAAACTACTACTTCATTATTTAAGTCACTTAACCCCATTTTTCTCATCTGGAAAATGGGGATAATAAAAAAATACTTCCTCTACAGAGAGTTTGAAGGAATACTACCTGGCACAATAAAAGTGCTCAATAAAAGTTACCGATTATTTTAATCTAATTCAACACAATTAGCTGCAAAATGGCCAATGTGGATTATTGCAACATAACCTACTACCAGATTCTATCTATCTGGTTCTAAAAACAGCTGGTCAATTGTTTGCATGAAGTGAATTCAGTGATTTGGTGGTGTGACAAGGCAGCCATATGTGCCTAGAACATCAGAGGACAACAAATGTAATTGTTTCTTTCCAATCCATGAGGGATTGAATGAGAACATAAGTGATGAAAATGTTTTGAAGAGTTGAATGCCCCACAGTGAAAAAAACACATCAACAATAGTAATTGCTATAAACTACATTAATACACTATAATCCTGCATTCCATTTTTACTTTCTAGTTTTCAAAAACCCTATATAGTATAGGTCTCCAATATTCAAGTGTGTATTAGGTCCACTGCCCTAAATTAGGTACTATGAGAACATCAAAGATCATGTAAGGCAAGGATTCTGCCCTCAAAGCTTTGGCGATCTATCCCAGAATGATCGTGTCTATAATTCACTACAAAGATGGAGAGAGGTGCTCCAGTACATATTCATGGAAGTTTTTGAAATGTTGTCATAAAAATGAAATATCAACTGAAGCAACCCTATTTAGAACTTGGCTTTACATCTTAAAGAATTCTGGTTCGCTCCTATAATAGCCAAAAAATTGTGTGTGCAAATTTGCTGCCCTAGTCCAGTCTAAAGCCACTATTTTTCTTTTCTTTTTTTAATTCATTCAATGAATAACTGATTAAGAGCATATTATGTGCTCTAGAAATTTTGCCCTATTTATTCTAGTCACAATTATACAAAAGGGTCTAGAATCCTTCAGGCCATAGCCTTTACTAAAATGAATAAATTAGAGTAAAAATCTGTCACTCTTCAGTTAAGTAAAATATCCATATAGACCAGTTTTAAGGTATCAGATTAGTTTTAGAAACAGGCATAAAGACATTGGTGGAGAAATTCAAAATTTAATTATGCATAGGTGTGTACCCAAACCAGAAATGGTTCTCAGTGCCTTTTACAGTAAAAGCAGAGAGTTGTTGCCTGTCTGACTATTCCAATGTCATTCCATTGATGATCATTTTATTTTTAGGGTATTAATAGATACCAGAATAAAATAGACTTAGGTTAGAATCAGACCTTTAGCTCAGGTGCACTGTAATAATATCCCAATCTGCTGGATGCCACAGGCAAAATCAGCAGGCAGCCGAACAGATGGGGCCATCTTATGTTCAGCTGTATCACACTCAACCTTTGACATGAGATCTGTTTATGAACCAAGAAATGTTAGCTTAAACCTCAGGGCCTCGTAAACCCTTGACTTCTCTGAAAAATGCTGGAGGATATGTTGATGCAAATAGTTTAGGAAAGTTCAAAATGGAAATAAGTCCTTGATGAACAAACATGTCCGAACCCTTGACATTTCAGCCCTGTTGGTCAGGATACTTCTTGCTATTTTCACAGGGAAATCTTTTTTTTTTTCTTGAAATCCCTTTGGAGGTAATATTATTTTTTCCTTGCCATTCAAATACATATATATATATGTATATAAAATAAGTACATAATATATATATGTGTATATATATTATGTACTTATTTTACACAGAGGGGAAGGGAGGGAGAAAGAGGGAGAGAAACATCAACATGTAGTTGCCTCTCGTGCGTCCTTTACTGGGTACCTGGCCTGCAACCCAGGCATGTGCTCTGACTGGGAATCGAACCAGGGACCCTTTGGTTCTCAGGCCAGCACTCAATCCACTGAGCAACCCAGCCAGGGCTCAAAAAATATTTTTACTTGTCATAAAATAAGTGAAAAAAAGAACTGAGCCCAAGCACATAAAAGCCTTAAATGCATGAGCCTTATCATTGTATTTCTTACTGTAGTTCTCTTAATTCGTAAATGTCATGGTGCTGAAAATGTTCTTTTTGTATTTATTTTCTAGATTGCTTCCTGTCTGAGCAATGGTTACCAGAGTCTTTTAGAATGACTGGTATTTGTTAATTGGATTAAAGGGGAGATAAAAAGAGATTTTTTTCAATATCCTAGGAGCATTCTTACCTTGGGAAACAGATGTTCCCATACCTTTTTTCATCTTTGTGTGTTCAGTGATTACAGTAAGGTTTCAGAACCTTCTCAATGGTTTGAGTTTATTTTCCACATAGTTGGAAGTGGGAAACATTAAAATGAAGGCCTTGAACCTTAAATGTAATAAACAGGAGGTGAAAGAAGGTAGAAAAGGGAATTTATCGATTTGTTCTTTGTTATTGTTTTCTATATTACTCTCAGCAGTTAATGCTTTTTATTATCCCCTATGCACAGATAAAAAATACTAAAATGCGCTTACTAAGTGGAACATGAAAGATAATTCTGACTTAGGTGGTAACACTACCTTCATTATAGATAGTTCTTGTACCTAAAACACCCTTAAAAAGGCAGGCAGTTTATCATCTACCTATTACAAAAAGGTGCTCAGTTTAACATACAAATAAAACCTTCTCCTGTCCTTCACAATAATTGTATCTCTTACAGTGGCTATATAAGTTTTGTAGGCCACTGGTATTTGAGAAAATGGTTCTTTTAATATCAAAATAGAGATCTTAATAAAAAATATAGTTTCTAATATTCAAGTTGTGGGGTTTTTTAAAGCACAAAAATCTTATTACAATAACATCCTGGTTGAAAAATTTAACAAATTTAGATTTTTTTTCCAAAAAGTTCACTAATAATAATAATAATGAAAAATTCTCTTGCTTTATCAGTGAGACTGATTAATCTGGCATTATAAAAACCACAACCAACACTCAGAGTCCAACATGTACAGGACCTCTGTCTGCATTTGATATTATACAAAAGCCTTGATGTGCATAAAAATGCAGATTTTTGAGTCCTGCACCCAAAGATGCCAGTTCATTAAGTCTGGAGGTTCACCTGGGAATCTGTACTTTTTACAAACTGCTGTGGGTGATTTTGATATTGGTGGTCCAAGGACCATTCCTGGAGAAAGAGATTCTGTAGCTCATCTTGGCATGGTAACAGTGCAACCCAGTGCTGCCTGCCACTCTCTGCTCACAGGGCTATTACTGAATATTCTTCAACAAAGATCATCAGGGGGACGACTTTATTGCAGTTTGGTATTTTGAAACACACTTTGAATTATCCTCAATTATAAGTTATTTTTGCCTCAACACCTTTGATATATTCACTAAAATCCTCCTGCAAGTAATGAATATGCAAGGACATATCTGGTAACTCTCTATGGTCACAATACATGTTTGGCCTGAACATTCTGGTTCGATAATAGAGGTGGGGCTGCCTATTCACCCAGTTTTGAAATCCAAATGAAATGTTAGAATTCAAATAAAGGGCTCTTAGCCTATCACCATTTTATATCAGAAAAAAATGATTATGTCATATAGAGCAAATTCTCATAGATGGTGCCTACACATTTAAAAGATATTGAAAGGGTAAAAAGAATGGGTTGAATTTAGACAAAAACATGGTTATTTTTACAATTGGTATATAGTGTCATCTATTTTGCTGAATTTCACCAGCTACTCCTTCTGTTTATCTTTCTAAATTCATTTAGATATGTTGATGCAAGCGAGATTTGAGAAGGCTTCTGGTGAATTCTAGCCACTGAGTAGCTTATCCTTTATCACAAACACCTGGAGGCAGGGAGCAGTCAGGAAGTTGCTGCACCAGAGAAAGCTTTTCTCCCCCTGCAGAGGACTGGACAATCTCTGCAAAGGAAGCCAGGTAAGCTCTCACAAATGAGTGACAAGGTAGAGTTCCTGTGAGAGCCAACTATTTACTTCCTCCCATCTTACCCCTCTTTTCTCATCCGTTGGCATCCTGCAGAAGGGAAGGGAGATGTGGTAGAATGTATTATTTGTTTACAATTCTTCTATTGCCTTTACTGTGCCACAGCTTCACTAGGTAGATTATGCTTCTCTGTCCCATTAACTTTCAGTTTGGTCATATGACTTGCTCTTGCCAGGGGAAAGTGGGCAGAAGTGATCATGAATGAGTTCTGAGCTGAGATATTCAACAGCACTGAAAATTTCTGCCAGGTTCCTCTTGTATGTCTGTCATCTATCATGAGAAGAGCATGCGTTAGGAGGCTGCTGATTCCAGAATGAGAATACATGTGAAACAGGCCTCAGTGTGATGCACAGCCTTAAGCACAACTGCCATAACTGATCTAGAGACACATGAGTGAGAACAATACTGTAAGTGTTGTTTTAGTAAGCCAGGCAAGAGTGTCCAACCTGTTGGTGTCTCTACATCACACTGGAAGAAGAAGTGTTGTCTTGGGCCACACATTAAATACATTGTGACACATAATCACACACACACACACACACACACACACACAAATCTCATAATGTTTTATGTAAGTTTATGATTTTGTGTTGGGCTGCTTTCACAGCTATCCTGGGCTGCATGTGTCCCATGGGCCACAGGTTGGATACCCCTGCACTAGAGTTTTGACAGGGGATGTTATGTAGCAGCATCATAACATTAGTTGACTAATATAGAAGGGTAACCTCCATTTACTCAGAACCCAATCCTTGCCAAACACCATTTACATTAGCTCCTTTAATGTGCAAAACTTCCTTTTGAGGTCTACTAATGCTCCCATCTTTCATGAAAAATCTGCTCAGAAAGGGAAAAGACCCACAGGTAATAAGTGGCTGAGCCAGAAATTTAAATTCATATGTGCCTGTGTCCAAATACAGTGATTATTTCATGGTTTTTTCCCCACCTTACTGTAGTTTATACCACAGGTAATAGCAACAACAACACAAAAGTAATCTCACTCTTTTATGAAGGGCTTTACAGGTCAATGCCCTTTCATGTATCTTTTTTTATCAATAAGAAAATGTCCAATTACTATTGGAATAGTTAGTTCTGTTTAGCTCTGCTGGGATCACAACCTGTGTGATTTAAAATGCTAAGTCTTCAGTTAGGAAAGTGTTCTGCTTTAGAAACCACAGGAAGTCTTAAAATACATTGGAATATTCTGAGGTTATAGGTAAGAGAGAAAATGTACTAGATATAAACCAATTGAGCCAGTGTTTGGAGTTTTTTGACATAGAAACTACTCAGGACCCACCGAAGCAGAAGGCACTCAAAAGGAACCACCAGTATTGTCATTATCAATACTCAGACAGAACAGTATTTCCAACTCTGTCTATACATTAGAATCACTCAGGGAGCTTAAGAAAAAGAAACATCTGAGCCTTGCTTGCAAACAAACTCCATCAGAATTTCTGGGTGAGAGGCTAGGCATCTGTATTTTTAAAAGTTTCTGTGGTGATTCTAATATGCAGCCAGAGTTGCATCCCACTAAACTAGAAGATGAGACACAAAAAATGTATTTGCTGACATTTAATGTTAAAAACCAATTCCAGTCAATGCCCCATACTTGGAGATTGGAGTGAGGTTTACTTTTGGATGTCTTTGAACTTACTACTCAGTGCTCTCCTATTATTCTTTATCATTTCTCTTTCCTCCATTGACCATTTACTGAATCCATATTTATTTACTGAAATCCATATCTGTATCAATTCCTAAAACAGTGTTTACCAAGGGCTAGACTGTAAAAGTCTATAGAGTTTTTAAGGAATTCTCTAAGACTGAGGTCACTAACAATAGGAGTGATGTCACTGGCTTACTAGTGAAATAAATTTAATTAATTAATTAATAATTTGAAAAGTTAAAACTGTCATATTGATCCTATACATGATTCACATTCTCCTATAACTATTTTTTATTATATTTCATTGTTTATGCGTTTACGATTGTCCCCATTTTTCCTGCCTTTGCCTTCCTCCACCCAGCCCCACCCCAGGCAATCCCCACACTGTTCTCTGTGTCCTTGGGTCATGCATATGTGTTCTTTGGCTAATCCCTTGACCTTCTTTCATTTTCTATAACTATTTCATAGGACTTACATTCTGGGTTAATTTGCACATTCAGGTTCCCAAGAATCAGCTTTGATTTGCGTAGTCTGAGATTGAGATTATGTATGCTAACTTGCTTCTGCATACAGAGACACCTTGTGGCACTTATCTGATTGCCTCCCCAGGTTCTATGGGAAACTTTCTATTTCTTGTACAATAAGACATAACTCCCTTACTGCACTGGTGGCAATTACTTTCAATACATTTGAATGAAAATAATATCTAACATTTATGGAGTACTTTCTATGTACCAGGTACTGTTCTTAGTGTTCTATGTGCATTAATTCATTTAATTGTTAACCTAATGGCATAGGTAATTTATTAGCCCCATTTTACAGATGAAAAAAGCTGAGACACAAGAAAAGTTAAGGTACCCAAGATCACACACTTATTATATGACAAAGCTCAAGTCTGAACCCTGAAAGTTTAATTTCAGAATCTGAATTTTTAGCCACTGGAATATATCACATCCCCCAGTAGGTAGGGGATTTGTGTAGGTATATTTTAGGAGAGCATGTAGAGCAACTGGTACTCTCATCACTGCTAGTGGAAGTACAAACTGGTACAACAACAAACTAATTGTTTGGCAGTATCTACTAAAGCTGAACAAATGCTTACCCTGTGACTTAGTAATTCCTGGGTTTACACCTAACAAAAATGTATACTTATATTGATGAAAAGACATGAATTTGAATGTTTATATAAAACACTGTACTGGACACTACCCAAATGTCCATCAACAGAAATTCTGGCATTTTTATGCCACTATGCAGCAATAAGAATAACCAATCTATAACTACATGCAGTAATAAGGATGGATCTCACAAACAAAATGTCAACTGAAAGATGTCAGGAAAAAAAGAGCACATGCTGTCTGATGCTATTCATATGAAGTTCAAAGGCAGGTAAAAAGTGTCCTTGCTTTTTTTTTTAGGGGTCTGACTGTTGGCTACCTTTAGGGATATGAGTTGTGACTGGAAAGAATATTTGGGGAAGGGGGTTCTGGGGCTCAGGGAAGTCCTCTTTCTTGATGTCAGTACTGACCACAAGCCTATGTTTAAGTTTTGAAAATGCAATGAGCTACATGTTTAGGTTATATACACTTTTTTGTATATATACTATATATCAATAAAAATTTTGGAAGGGTACTATCTGTGATCAAATATTATCTAGAGTTAGGAGATTTAGGTAAATATTTTCAAATAAACAACACATATTAAAGAAAAGTCATTCCAGGAAATCAAAGAGGAAGTTTCTGATATCTCTAAGTTCTTCCCTGAGTTCCTACTTCTTATCACAAATGCCAACCTGATGAGCCAATAATAAGAGAAAATGATCGAATCAATCAGGCACATAAAATGGGTTCAGTGTCCTGGTGCTCATGTCTAGACAGGGGTTCAAAGGCAGCGTGACTAATGAGAACTGTTAGACAGTGCAGTTGGTAGGAGACATCAGAACAAAGCGTCCCTGGCTTGCTTGCTTTTGTGTCTTCTGGAGCACCCGCTTGCGGGGGCGTGCAGAGCAAGTGAAAGCAGGAGACAGGTTTCTTCTGTAAATATCTTCAAGAATGAGGAAATTGAGGTGTAGGGTGAGAAGCAACTCCACATGATATTCTGCTAAAAGTCAATACCCCTTAAATGGAAGGGAGTGGGGACACCTTCCCTAAGAATTCTCACTACTCCTGAACCCCCACCCCCATGAATCAACCAATCAGTTACCCCCACACATTTGAGAGGTACAGCCAAATCCACAATGCCACATTTATCCCACTTCTGCCCTTGAAAGAAAAAGACTTCATCAACTGTCACAAAGGCAAAGCTTTGCTAGGAAAATCACTACTTGTGTTTGCTTGAGAAACATGCCTATAAAAGACTTTCACCACTTCAGGTACCTTTAGCCAAGTTCTTAGTTCCATAGGAAGAATTTTAAATCTAGATAAGAATTTATAATTAAGATAGCCATAAAATTTACTTCTATATCACAGTGGTTCCCTTCATTATTCTTTCATTGTCCCAGCCCATGAGTCCAGCCATCTTACCTTAAGTAAAGGTATGAGTCCACAACCTCTGTTTTCCTTCCCCTCCTCTGAGCATGGCACAGAATTATGGATAATTAAAGATAAGATAACTTTAGCAAATACTTAGAATTCTGCTGATTTTTTTTTCTCAGGGGAAAAATCATAATAAAAGGAAATGACTTAATATACTTACTGAGTGTACCCAATTTGCTTCTAGGCCTGATTTCCAGTTGCATTTTATATCTCAAGCCATTTTCAGAATCATATTTATTCCCCCCCTCATTCTCCTCATCACGTTTCCCTTCTATCTCTCTCTTTGTCCATTACATCTACCCACCTAAAATCTTTCTTTCCCATAATGACTCAGTGGGACTGAAGCTGAGAATTCCAACATGGATTCAGTGATGGGAAGATTTCCCTATAGATCAGTCTGAATACTCAAATATTGTAAAAAGGCTTCAGCTCTCCCCTGGTCTACTGCCTGGGGACATTATTCATCACCTCAGCCCAGTGGTTTGGTGCCCCCCACATTGGATATGAGAACAATCACCAAGTTTCAAAGCTTTTTCACTGTCCTTGTGACAGCAGAGTTGTGGCTTCCAACTTCCATTTTACTGCAGACTGAATTTACTGAAGAGCTACAGAGTAGGCATGAAGGATCCTCATGAAGAAAGGTGTCCCAGCTGAGTCCCAGATGATGAGTCAGTGTGTCAGCAGAACCACTGTGCTGACGGTACCTGCTGTCTCAGTTTTGCTTGAGTTGATTTGAGATAACTTTCATTTGGGACCAAAAAGAGGAGGAAAGACCTCTGGAGACAGGAGAAGGAAAGACAAATCCTTGGCCTAGTGTCTGCCTTATGCCTGATCTGATAAGGATTCTGAGATCCTAGAAGAGAGGGGTCAGGGCCTAAGGCTGAAGGGGCTTCATTCACCAGAGACTCTCTTACATGCTGGACCCCTGAAGGGGTAGTACTCTCCCAGCTGTACTCTGCCACAGACCACCACGTAGCATTGGAACCCTAGGGCCTTGGAGTAGCCACTGATAGAGAATGGCAGTTCATACAAAAGGAACAGGTGCCTACCTGGCAACCATCAGAAACTAGGTACTTGACAACAAGGACAGCTCAGAGGAATGTGAGCAAGTACTTTCTTGAATACCTGTAAGACACTTGTCCCACAAAGTTCCAGGAACTAGTAGTCATAATGTGGGCATAAATGTTAATGTAACATCATTTGTACCTTGAACTGCTAAGATCTGGCAATATTTTAATTAGAAAAGGTTGTGCTCCCCAATCTCCTTGAAAAAAATTATAAAGAATTTTTTTGTGGAACTACTTCCATAATATGTGCTCTATGAAAACAATATTCAATAGTCAAAACAGTTTGTGAGAAATACTGTGTTATATAACATCAAGCAGATTTTTTTTTTTTACTGAAAAACTTCTCATCTTCTTTAATGTGCTAATGTGGTAGTGAATGCCTGGATCAGTTAGGATAGGCTAGTTTATGCTGCAATAAAAATTGACTCCAAAATTTCAGTGGCTTTAAATTAACTAAGGTTTTTTCCTTACCAGTTCTGCTGTACATCATCTTCACTTTGGGACCTAGAGTGAAGGAACAGACTCCTTTTTTGTTTTTATTTGTTTGTAGAAAAGTACTCTATTTTTATATGTAATAAAATGCACAGATTTTATATATTTTTATATGTAGAAGTACAGGAAATTTAATGCCTGTGGGGCAAACTTGGGCCAATGGGAGGTGGGTGATTGCAGAGAGTCAACAAGTAGGATCCCTACCCTTTCTCACTCTCATGGACTGTATGAGGCACAGTTCTTTCACTTAGCCATGGAGCCAAGTGGGTGCACCTGAGAGTGTCAGCTGTGTCTCACACAGTTTGTTTGAAACCTTGTTGGGAGGCAGTGGCCAGTGCTACAAGTCATCATCTTATATTTGCATCTTATTCAATTCTATCCTCACTTTAGCTGCCCTGGATTATACCTCCTATGAAAGCACTAGCATTAAAGCCTTGCCTCAGCCTCTGTTTTCTGAAGTACCCAGAATAACACAATGTGGAAAACTATTGGGATTTCCAGTCTCCTAGACAGACCAGTGGAGTTGCTCTCTTAGGCCTCCTTGCTATTCCTACATTTCACAAACTACACCCTCAGCCTTGGCACATGCTTTTTCTCTATATAGAATGTTCTTCCTTCAGACATATGCATGGCTTATTCCCTCACCTCCTTCAGGCCATTGCCTAAATACTACCTATTCACTCAGGCCTTCCCTGCTTTCCTATTTAAAATTGCACACACACCTCACTGTATTTCTTCACCCTATTTATTTTCTCCATATCTTTATATCTTCATTTATCACTCTCTAAAATTGATATATTTGCTTACTTGGTAAGCTTCATGAAAGCAGGAACATTCAATAAGTTTGTGAATGGATTAATGGATAGACAGACTGATGGACGGATGAATGAATAGATAGAGCAATGAATAATAAGGAACTTCCTCTTCTTGGCTCAGCAGCTCTGTAAACATGGTCTAAAGAATGCTGGACCAGGACATCTGGCCAAGATGAAGGCATAGGTGGACGCACTGCCTCCTCGCACAACCAAGATAGGGACAACAACAATTTAGAAACAGAATAACAACCAGAACTGACAGAAAATTGAACTGTATGGAAGTTGGACACCCAAGCTGTTGAATTAGACATGTTCATCCAGACCGGTAGGAGGGGCAGAGTCAGGCAGCCAGGTGTGGGTCACAGAGCAGAGAGCAGAGAGCTTTGGGACTGGACGCATGTAAGGCAACCAGGAAGTGCAAGGCAACCGGGGCCGCACACAAGACCACAACGGGCAAACCCTGGGCGCACAAGCGGCAGCTGGTGGGCCCTGGCCCAGGGGGTGGTGACCAGCAGACCCGGCCAGGTGGCCATTGTGAAGCAAGGCACTGCACGCAACTCAGGGTCCCAGCACCAGGAAATAGAGCTTTGGGGTACTGACTGAAAAGGAAGGTCCCGCGGGGTGCACAGGCCCACCCACATGGGAATTGGCACCAGAGGGGCCTAGTTTGCTCAGGGAAAGTGGCTGAAGGGACTGAGGCCCCAGGGAGAGTGGAGCAAGCGCCATTGTTCCTTCTCAGATCCCGCCCCCACAAACAGTGTCACAACCCAGCAACTGGGGTGCCCCACCCTGATGAACTCCTAAGTCTCTGCCCCTCATACGTAACAGGTGCGACCAGACCAAAAAAAAAAAGAGAGAGAGAGATGGCTCAAACAGAAGAACAATTGAAAGCCTCAGAACTCATCCTTTTAAGTGACTAACAGATAACCAACCTATCAGATGCACAGTTCAAAGTACTGGTGATCAGGAAGCTCACAGAATTGGTTGATTTTGGTTGCAAACTAGATGAAAAAA
>CM052552.1:62527537-62556456 GCA_028533065.1 Trachops cirrhosus
TGGCTATGTCCATGTGTCCTTTATACATGTTCCTGAAAACCCTTCCCTCTTTCCTCTCCCCGCTTCTGTCTGGTTGCTGTCAGTTTGTTCTTAATTTCAGTGTCTCTGGTTACATTTTGTTTGCTTGTTTGTTTTGTTGATTAGGTTTCACTAAATTCTTAATAATTTTATCTTTGAATTTGTGTTTTATAAGTTAACTCCTATGGGAGAATAGAACATGTGGGAGGCAGAGGTTTGGAAACTGGCCCACTTTAAGTCTATCTCCTTCCACCTCCTTACCTCCCTGCATGGGTTCTTGACTACCTACTCTCCTCTACCCACTGGCCTCAGTCTTGCCTGGCCTCCCCTCTGCCCTGTGACCGCTGCTACCCTCTACCTGGGCAGTGTCCAGGTAGCATTGGAAGAATGGGGTAGAGTGGTGTGCGTAGGGTGAGGTAGGGGTCTAGGGGGAGGGAGGTGCCAGAATTGTTGGGGTAGGGGTTGGACATGTGCTCCATATGAAGTCTCAGGTGGGGCATGGCAGGAGCCCTCCCTACCCTGGGTTGGCAGCACCATGGTGCATTCAGCAGGCAACTTGGGAAGTGTGAGCCTCTAGTCCATCCCCAATCCAAGAATGGAAGTTGCAATCCCTTGAGGGTAAGCCATCTGCCATGGGTTGGGACAGTGGGCTGTGGGAAGAGGGATTGACTTCCCAGCTAGAGCGGGACTGGACTGGGACTGGATGTGGGTCCAGTGGCTGGTGGGAGGTGGAACCTGGCAGGCAGTGGATGACATGCACCCCATCACTGAATGGGATCCCCAGGAGTTTGTGAGGGTTTGGTGTGACATTAAATAGGGACTAAAAAGAAGAGAGAGATAGAGCGAGGGAAAGAAAGAGAACACAGAGGAAAGGGAATATTTTATATTTTAATACATTTAACAGCACTCTTTTTCTGCTTTTTTTTTAAGAGAGAGCAGAAGGAAGGAAGAAAGAGAGGGACAGAAACATCTATGTGATCTAAGAGAGAAACATCAATCAGCTGCCTCTTGTACATGCCCCAGCCGGGGGCCAAACCTGCAACCTAGGCATGTGCCCTGACCAGGAATAGAACCAGCAAACTTTCACTTTGCACAACAATGCCCAACTAACTGAGCCACACTGGTTAGGGCTCTTTTCTGTTTTTTGAACAAAGGACCCCACATTGTTATTTTGCAGTAGGCCCAGTAAATTACATAGCCAGTCCTAGACTACAAAATATGTTTTCAATAGTTTCAAAGCAAGGAAAGGAAGTCATATCTATGATCTTGGCACAGGGTGGCCCAGAGAGTGAAGCAGTGCACACTCATCTATATATCCATTAAACATATAGCAGCCCCTCTTAGCATACCCTTCTTCTATATTGTGCTCCTGAGTCCTACTGACTGTGGGCCCACATGTTGCTGCCTGCTGTAAGAACTGGGAGCAAAGATTTGGAGTTGTACTTACTGTTGGTCTTGATCCTAAAACTTGAAGTTGTAAATCTCATCATTTTGCATTCAAACCATTCTGAGCTCTCTGCATCTACCTCTTGCCTTCCTGCCTTCAGCATGCATGTGCTTTGCTTGCCTTTCAAACCAGTTGGAACATACCAGCTAACATTCAGACACAGGCAAAACTCTCTCATTTTAAATGATTTTGCCCCACAAGAAGGTGATAGCAGGAAAGAATGTTCATGAGACTCCCCTGAATAGACCGGTTGGAGTAGTATTTGGTGGAGGTGGAAGAAAAGAAGGAAAGGGAAACACATTTGTAAAATAATATGTACAGTTATTACCTTTTTTCTTTCAAGTATTAAAATGTAGGCCTAGTAATTAATCTAATAATTAACCAAAGTACACCCTTCAATGGACAAGCCTGAGTAGAACCTGATGATGTCAGGCTGTGGCTGGCGGTGGGGGGGAACTTGCTGCTTTGAGAGAGTTAGAAGCATTTCCCATTCCAAACAAACAAAAGACAATACTCCAGATGCACTTCAGTTCGGGATTCATGAGTAGTTCAGAAAAGAGCTGTTGTGTTATCTAAGCTATGCTGAACATTTTCTTCAGTTACTCCCATCAGCAGCTGAGATCATCAGTTTTGGAAGGCATTCTAGGATGTCTCATTAGGCTGTTTGAAACTATTGATGTCAGAAGATAGCACTCTTACCCCTCATATTTTCAATGCTAATTAATGGATTAAAAATCCACTATAACAATGCTAGAATCTATAGCACAGGAAGAAGGTGGTCCTGGACTGTTGCCTAGTTGTGTGTGACAGCATCCAAGGCTGCCAATGCCTGGCCATCAGTGTGCATTATGAGGGAGAAAACAAAACCCACTGATAATACTTCTGGAGTGGTTGCTAAGTTTAGAAGCATCCATTAGTGGATTCCTGTTTTTAGCGAAATGGAAATTTGTTATTTAGAAATTTGTTTTGAATTATTAATGTATGTAGAAATAAGAAATGCTTGGGTTTTTAAGCCAGATCAGCTTGGGTCCACAAGGTCATTCTGCCTATTTTAAGATGAGGTAAGTGTATCTATTTGTCTGGAAGAAAATTGACTTGCTCTTGAGTACCTTGTAAAGTAGCAAATGATGGGCCATTTTAAGTGAGTTGGTTTAGTTAAGTCTACAGCCTATTCTGTATTTTAACTCTCTATTTATAGATTTTTCCCATAATGTTATGAAATGAGCATAAACTCAAGTTCTGCTGACATCTGGATGCTCAGCCCTTGCTTAGTGCCTTTTAATTCTAATAGTAATAGCTTCTACATAGTGCTTACTATTACCCAGGAATCACATTAAATTCTTTCAATACATTTTATCTTATGAGCTTAATATGATTATTCCCTTCTTATAGATCATGAAACCACCATTTAATGGTAATTTGCTCAGAGTCACACAGCCACTAAGTAACAGAGACATGGCTTTACAGACTTCTAAATCCAGATTCTGGGCTTTGAAGAAAAAGGGAAAAGGCCACATAAAATAACTGAGTTCTAAACTGTCAAGTGGCAAAACCTACATGATCCTCATAAGACCAGTTCTTCTGCTGTATTTCCAAACGTGGCAGAACCCACCTTGTTTAGGAGGAGGGGCACACACACAGAGATACACTTTTATACATATGCATATACACACCAGGGCAGTCAGCAGATACTCTATTCTGGTATCCTTGAAGCTCAGTGCCAAGTTGAAAGGTAAGCCAACTGGATAAGTACAATGAGCATCAATCTATAAGGACAATGATATTTCCAATGGAAATCAGAAATATGATGCCATTTAATGCATATCTCCACATATGACTACTTCTATAACCATCAAAATATAAATTGGTCCCTCTCCAGCCAAGCAGACAGTGGAAATGAAAAAAATCATCTTGCTGCCAGCTCTGATTCTCCACTTAATAACTGTTGCATTAATATTGAAAGTATATCATCTGAAGTACACCAAACTCTTAGTCTGCCTTGAGCACCAACATGTCTTGGCCCAGAACTGTTTGTGCTGTGGTGATAGACCCCACTTCTGGCACTAAAGTGCTAGAGTCTCAAGCACTATGCCTACTCTTTCATCCCAACTACACTGTCCTCTTGCTCTCATGTGTAGTCCAGTGCATTAGTGCTTGTTGCTATACTTGAACTTTTCTTCTGATCCAGTATGGAATCTGGGGAGCACATCTTGATTTCCCTGCTGGCTGTTAAGCTTTACATACTAGGTTTTCATTTTGACTTGGAGTAAACTACTTTACTTGTTACATGGCCAACAGACATGCTGGCAAGTCCATCCAGCCTGGCCTGGTCTAACATTTGGCCTGGGCTTCTCACAGGGTGTTGACTGGATCCTAAGAGGAAGGAATCTGGAGATCAGGTGTTTAAAGAGAACTAAGCAGAAGCTGCAAGGCTTCTTTTGAAAAGGTATTGGAAGTCACATAGCATCACTTCTGCTACAGCCCAGATTTAAGATGGTGGAAGGGGAGAATTAGGCTCTACAAATTTATGGGAGGAGTGTCAAAAACCTTGTGTCCATCTTTTAAAAGTTCCACAGCAATGTTAGCACTGGACATGTGAGTGAAAGAATGAATGATGCCTACCTAAGCATACCTGAAAGATATTCTCTCTAAAATCTTCACTTCTATTTAAAAATTGTGTTTATTCTGAAATAGCTTAGGTCCAAAATTAAGACAGCAATTTTATCTGAGAAAGGTAGGTAAAAGTAAAGAAAGAGGAGGAGTGGAATGAGAGGCAGAGCAGCTATCCACCTCTTCAGATATCTCCCCCTTTATCTATTTCCATGGCTATAATTCTTCCAATAAAGGCTTTCCCTCTTATTGGGTCTTGAGGAATTTCTGTCTTTAGAAATCACCTATCATGATACAAACATCATTTAGAGAAGAATGACATCTTAGTTTGTTTTTAAAAATCTCACCCCTTGGGGGTTAGAGTGGGAGTGAAGAGGAAAGTTGGGCTTTCTTAGGTGTGAGTTCTCTGTATCTCTGCAGGAAACACTTTCCAAAGCTCCCAAGCAGCCCTTCAGTGGTCTCTCCCACAAGGCTAACAGTGAAGTAGATTGTGGTCCTTTCACCCTTAAAGCACAGCAAGAATTCTCTCCAAAGAAACCTCTTCACACCTTGACCACTTTTGATGACCTTGTTCTGGTCGGGAGTCCCAGTATCATAGAAACAAAGCTTCCCTTGTGGTTTCTGCCTGTAGGGCTTCACCTTCTGCCCACTTTAGTATCTGACACCTGCAATATTAACACCTCAGCTGAATCCGAGGTGGGAAAAGTTCCATTCCAACCAACTGTTATGTAGGTTACACTGTTGTGTTAAAGCTAGACAAGAAGTGATTTTTAAAAATCATAATTCCTGCATTCAAAAAATCTCAGCCAAATTGTACCAATCCAATGTTTTCAAAGACTCTTGCTTTTCAATTCAGTCCTATGATATGCTGACAGTCAGTATAATTTTTCTCTGATCCTTGGCAATTTTTTAACCAGAGATCACTTTTCATCATGTAACTGATGCTGTCATTTTAAAGCCATCCCCGAGATTTGTAGGGCCAAATACAGTGACTTACATTTTTGTATTTCTTACTCCAACCAAATTAACCTAAATGGAGGAGAAATCCATTGGGAAACAAGTTCTGAGGAACAAAAGCAATTTCAAGTGGACTGTCTGTATCAACTGCAGTGCCAACATTACTTTATGTAGACTTGTTTACTAATAGAATTTTTGATGTACGTGAATGTGTTCATAAAAGTCACGCTTAAATAGATATTTTAATTATAGAGGGAAGAATGTTTATCTCTGGGTATTTTTTCTTAGTGGTTTTTACATATTCTACTTTTTAAAAGAGAACATATATTACTTTGATAATCAGAATATATTATTTACAGATGAACAGGTTTGCATGCAACACACAGACACATTTAAAGAGAGGATGGGATAGAAATTTGAAATGGTCTTTACAAAGCTGTCCAATAGAAATACAATGCTAAACACACAATATAATTTGAAGTCGTCTAGCCACATTTAAAAACTGAGAACTTAATTTTAATAATATATTTTATTTAATCCAGTATATCCAAAATATTATCATTTCAACATGTAGTCAACATAAAATTATTAATGAAATGTTACATTCTTTTTTATACTAAGTCTGGGAACTCTGGTGTGTACATTACATTTACAGCCCATCTCAATTCACACTAGCCTCATTTCAAGTGCTTTAAAGCCTCTTGTTTACAGTGACCACCAAATTGTTTTAGCACAGGCCTATAATCTCTATGATGATCTCCTTATAATAGATGAATATTGAAGATATTATTAGCATGGATTTGTTCTCATGCGCTTGATCAAAAATCTGGGAATATGCAAAAAAAACTTCTCAGTTATTTAAGCAGAGCATTCTTGCATTTTTCACCCTAGGAAAGTTATATTTATGAATTGAACCTTCCATGCCCTTTAATGATTTGTTAACTCCCAAAGCAGTGTCTAGATAAACAATAAATTGCATCTCAAAAACATGAGTAAATTCTAATGGAGAATAGATTAGTTCACATCATCACTTGAAGTATGGAGACCACTGTTGTCCGGTCTTTATTGGTACTTATCTCTTGAGGTAACACCTTCAAATCAATAGTTCTTTTCTATTTTTAATGTCCTTCTGCCATTAATCTGTTCTTATGTCTGTTTTTCTGGCTCAGCAAAGATTGTGCAGAGGCCTAAGTGTTTATGTTGTTTTCCCTCTGTCTAAGCAAATTGTATTTCATTTAGAGTGTGTTAAGTCACATTGGGATTTAAAGATTGACAGTACACCTCCAGTTTGGACAAAAGGAAAATAATTCTTAGGTCTGCTGCATGAAAAATAAAACTTGGGTCTTATGTGTCTTTTTAAAACTACGGTAGTAAAAAAAACACATAATATTAAGTTTACCACCTCAATTGTGTACAGTTCAGTAGTGTACAGGTCAGTAGTGTTAACTATGTGTACAGTTCAGTAGTGTTAAGTATGGTTAAACTGTTGTACAATTTTATGCATTTTTGTGTAATTTTTGGTGCATCTTAGTCAGAGAAACAAGTAAACAAGTAGCTTCCCACCCTGTGTAGACAGGCTGATTTGACCTCTCAGACCTCAGAGATGGTTGGATAGGAAATTTGCAATTAGATCATGGACCTGTAGGGAACCAGGGAAGCATTAACTGTATCTGACCCAATGTGCAATAGAGGCAGACAAGCCGTCCTCACATAAGGTTCCAAGATGGGGTGTTATCTTTTCTCCATTACCATTTGAGTTTCAGAACATTCTGAAACTCAAGGGTCAGGACAATCACCTGTGACCCTATTCTTTCTCCTGTGACACTCTCAGTCAGCTTGCACCCTTTGCTTTTGAACATCAGTAAATGTGAAAAACCTCATCTGATGGTTTTTCACATTTTCAGAATAAACACACCTAGTTCAAAAAATTCAGATCTTTCAGTTAAACCACATGTTAATAACCATCTGTTCAGAGCGACCCAATAAACAGCACTGGTGTTCACAAATTTACATCTTAATAAGCTCCTACATTAAACAATGTTGTATTGCAACTCTTTTAAAAAGTAATTTTCACTATTAGAAACCTTACTGGCCAACAAAGTAATAGTTGTTCCCATTTTGATGTGCCAGTGATCAAATGATGATATGAACCACAATGAATTTTCTATTGCAACTGTTAACCTCAATGTAGCAATCTCATTAAATTATTTTTTAGTTTTCTAGAGATATTTTACTGTGATCAACTTTTTATTTTGAACAAATTGCTGAAATATCACAATGAATTCTCAATGGCCTGTATCTCAATCCACCGAGTATTAATGTATTGCCATACTTTTTCTCTGTCACACCAGAGATATTGTTTCTTTATTGAGATGAAATTCACATAACATAAAATTAACCATTTTAAGTGAACAATTCAGTGACACTTACTACATTCACAACGTTGTATAATCACCACCTTTATCGTTTCCAAACATTTGCATTACCTCAAAATAAAACCCCATGTCCAGTAAGCAGTTACTCACCATTTGTCTTCCCCTTAGCACCTGGCAACCACCAAACTGCTTTCTGTCTGATTTGCCTATTTTGAATATTACATATAGACAGAATCATACAACATGTGACCTTTTGTTTCTGACTTCTTAACATAATGTGTTGTAGATTCATTCACAATGTAGCATGCATCCATACTTTTATCACAGATATTTTTCATTGAAATTGTAAATTGACTATTTCCATCACCTACATTTCCCTGCTCCCATTTCATCCCACAAATAGGTTGGATAGGATCTCAGAGTTTCTTATGACCCATAGTTTCTTTGAAATCAAGCACCTCTTTGGAGAAAGGGCTGATGTTTTTTTGAATATATATGCATTCATATCCCAAAAATACAGTGAATAGTTTAAAATGGCATAAAGAATAAAATACCAAAAGATAACCACAATAAATAGCTATATCACTCTGGATATGTCATTTCATCTCTCTTGTTCTCAGTTTCTTCATCTACAGAACAATCAGAGTGATCCAAGCCCTAAGAGCCATTGTAATGAAAATTGTATGATTCTATTCCCCAGCTTACACTTTCCCAGCTTACAATAGATAATAATAAATCTATTATTCCAGAGAGCTACTTTTCCTCTGTGGTATATTAGAGCAAAATTGATATTGGTGAACCAGTGGGTGTGGGACCCTGGAGGTTACAAATTATAGCATGGATGAGTTTACAGTTCAGTTGGAACTCAAAGATAAATGACCATGTGACAACAGGGATATTCATAACCAGAAAACAGATCATGTTAAGAGAGATTAAATATTCAACATAAACCACCCACATGTCCAGTAAGGAAACTGGTAAAAATGCCAACAAGAAATATCAGCTTGCCCTCACTCTTTACATGTCACTGCCCTCTTTGACTTGACCAGTCATCCATGAGTCAAATAGCTACAGATGCTTCTGGAAAGTAAGTGGCAATTTAAGATTAAAATTTACCTAACTGGTACACCAGACAGAACATTCTATCTTGAACTTATTTTTAGTGCCACATTTATTTTTATTTGTTTCAATATTCTATTACAAAAATCTTCAAACACATAGCCCAGTTGAGAGAATTTTACAGTGAACCCCTGTATATCCCCACCTCATAGAGTTTATCACCAACATTTTATTATATTTGTTATATTACATATTTATCTATCTTTCTATCTATTCATTCATCCACCTTATTTTTTAAGGATTTCAAAGTAAATTACAGACACCAGCATGCATGTCATTACTTACAATTTGGTAATTTTTTTTACTGACTTTCCTTTTGATGTAAAATATACATATAATGAAATATGCAAACTTTAAAGTATATATTTATTGAGTGTTGACAAATGCATATACCTGAGTACTCCAAAATCCTATCAAGATAACTAACATAGAGTTTATTTTTAATTTAATTTTTATATAAATATATTGTTTTAAAAACTAGTCAAACAGAAAGACTGCAGTCTCCTGACCCTCCCAATTCCAGTTTGTGCTTCCCAAAAGCAACTACTTTCAAATCTTTTACATGTTTCTTCTGATAATTCTTCATATATCTCTTACAGAATATTATTATTTCAAATTAAGTGTTTAATTTTAGAATTACATCTTTCATTAGTTATTTTTGAAGATTAAGATTTAACTTTCTCAAATAATTCCCTAAATACAATTTCCTTCCCTCCCACCCCAAAATATATTTATAACATAGATTTTAGTTAAATTAATATTCAGTATTTATATTATTTTAACTATGTAGATATTATTGATAGTAGACATTAGACACTAATTATATTTTATATCCTGTCTAACTTTGGTTTTTCCCAATTATTAATCATTCATTTTTTATTTGCTTTTTAAATATATCTCTCACCAATGCATCTCTAAACTCTCTAAGGAAACTTTAGCATTCCTTTAAATGTGGTTTCACACATTAAATAATGTTTCAGTTCCATTTTTCTTGGAGGCATCCTCCAGTCTGTATTATTTGCTCCCTAGGCCCTGCTGCAGGGCTACCCCAGGGCCCTCATTCACTTCCTCCAACTTGTGTTGGAGTACTAATTTCTGGATCCCATATCTTTCTCACAGTTTCTTCCCTCCTTTTCATGGAACATATCCTGCTGTACTTTCTTGATTTTATAAACTTTGAGAAGCAAACCTTTTGAGATCCTGCCCATCTAAAACTATTTTATTCTCCCATTGTATTCAATTGATCATTTTTCTGACTATGGCATACTAGATTGGAGATCATTTTTCCCAGAAATTTGAAGATGATCTTCCATTGCCTGCTAGCTTTCAGTATTGCTATCTGAGGCTATCTGTTTCCTAATACTGTATATATGCTTTTGGAACATTATCTGTATTCTAGTGGTCTGAAACTTTATGTTTATATGCCTTGGTATACTCATTCTAACTAGAAGCTCACATCCTTTATTCCTTGAGGGATGTTCTTATATTATTTCTTTGATAATTTCCTCTAAGGAAATATTTTCTCTGTTATCTTTTTGTAACTCTTATTAATTGTTTGACTTCTGATTTGAGCCTCCAATTTCATATTTTCTCATATAAAATGTTTTGTTGAATATTTAAAAGAATAGAAATTATTGTTATAAAATGTGTTTAAGTTATAAGGAATAACAATGGAAATACACAGAAGTATTATTCATTTTAATGAGAACATCGCTAAGGAATTTGAAGCTTCCATGTGACCTTTCCAGATCCAGTGACGTTCCTTCCCACCTCACAGGTAACCTTTATAGTTTTATCACATACTTTTGTATCTCTAAAGAATCTGTTGTTTAGTTTTTGATGTTTTTTAAATTTTATGTGAATGTAATCATAATTGTATGATAGCTGAGACTTGCTTTTTTTCATTTACATTGAATGCCTAAAGATTGACTCATGCTATTCCATGAAGCAATACTTTGTTCATTTTCACTGCATTTATGTATAAACCATAATTTATTTATGCATTCTTGTATTGATGGGTATTTGGTGTTTTTCCAAATTTTTTACTATTAAAAACATTGTTACTATGAATATTAATCAACAAATATGCTACTTCTAGCTTATATAACTATGACTGGGATTACTACACCATCTTCAACTTTCCTAGATAATACCAAATTGTTTCTTGAAGTGGTTATACCAACTTACACTTCCACTATTAATGTTGAAGAGTTCCAATTGCTTCACATCCTTGCCAACAGTTAATTTCATCTCCATTTTAATTATTGTTAATTAGGGATGTATGAGTAAAATATTGTGGTTTTAATCTGCATTGCTCTGATTTTTAATGAAGTCAGGAAATCTCTTCATGTTTATTTTTTAAAGATTTTATTTATTTATTTTTTAGATAGGAGAAGGGAGGAAGAAAGAAAGGGAGAGAAACATCAATGTGTGGTTTTCCCTTGCATGACCCCCACTGGAGACATGGCCCACAACCCAGGCATGAGCCTTGACTGAAAATCAAACTGGTAACCATTTGGTTCTCAGGCTAGCACTCAATCCACTGAGCCACGCCAGCCAGGGCTCTTCTTATTAAAAATTTATATTTTTTCTTCTATGACATGCATGTACATCTATTTAAGTCTTTTATCCACTCTTTTATATTAGTGTTTGTCTTTTATCTACATCCAGGAGTTCTTCATATTTTCTGAATACTAATCTTTTTTGTTATTTATGTTGCAAATATATTCCCCCAGTTTGTGGCTTTTCTTTTCATGTTAAAAAGGCAATGGGAAGCCATTCAAAGATTTTCAAACACCAACATGATATGAGCAGGTGAATACTTTAACTAGACCATCAGTGAATGTGAGGAGTGGAGATGTAGCTTTTTCAGTAGCCCAGGCAGAGGTGGTTTGTGGTGAGCTCCAGAAAAGGGGCAGTGGTGGAAGAGAGAGAGATGAGGGGGAAGATTCAGGAAATACTCAGGTGGCAAAGTCAGGAGAGTTTGGGGACTGACTGGGGTGCATGTGAGAGAGATGGAGCTGTGGAGGCTGGTTCTCTGTGGGGCTGTGTGGTCGGCGGTGCCTCCAATTGGGACAGAGGAGGATGGAAGCGGAGTTTGTTCTGAAGGGAAGGTGATGTACTCAGGTTGAATCATGCTGAGTTGGAGGTTTGAGATATCCCATTCTCCATTTCCCATTTTCTATGTTGTCTATTAAAGAAAATAGCCAATGTAGATCACATTTGAGAATCATTTCCTTCTTTCTTTTTTTAAATAAAAAAGGTTAGAATGAAAGATTTGAGCATCCATGGGAATTAGCTTCAATTTTCAAAAAAATTATGGGATGTGAGTTTCCTTATTCTTTGAGAAGTCAGATAAATGAGGCATTGCTATGATGTGAATATGCGTTCATATGATGTGACTTACATTAATCAAGCAGCTTGTCTATCAATTGTTTATAAGAGTCTTTGGGACTCAGAAGTTGTGTATTGTTTCCTGCATCTGGGTCTTTACAAAACTGTTTTGGTGAAGGTTTGGCCTTAGCTCAGCTTTTCAGTGACTTGCTGGGGACAAAGATGAATGTAATTATCTTCTTAGAACACAAGTGGATTTCCTAGAAAAACAGCAGCAGGGAACACCATGAACAGGATTGCCTCATGCTCTTGGGACGATCTACTTACCACACAGGTCACTTGAGAAAAGAAACCAAAATCCACATCCAGAAAGTGAGGAGGGAGGTAAGGGCCAAATTATCAGAGTATCCAAATGCTTTGCTGGTTGGGGCCACTTCATCATTTGCCACAACTCACAGTGAAAAAAAAAGGGGGGGTTACATAATTCTGTTTGCAATATTATAGGATATAGTAAGACTAAATGAGTTTGTTAGCATTCTTATTGGTGTTTTTTTATATTTGGTGACCTTCAGTGATGTGTTTGAAAGGCCAATATACCTGTCAGAAGATTCCTTTCAGGGGTCTCAACCCTAGAAGCTGGGGAGCTTTAAAAAGGTCAGATGCCTGGGCTCCACTCTGGAAGAATCTGATGTTATTGATCTGTGGTACAGTTTGGACATCAAGATTTTTTATATCTTCCCAGATGTTTTAATGTGCAGCTAGTATTGAGAAGCAGTGAATGCATTCAAGTCACACTGTTAACAGGTTTTTTAAATGTTTTAAACATCTTAATGTCCACTTGGCAGAAAGTACATAACTGAATTTATAAGCTCTGAAATATTTGAGTTAGGACAAAAGTAAAAGAAAAGAAAAAGAAAATCTATTTTTGCTCACAGATTCACAGCTATGCCAAACCCAGTAAATAAACAGACAGCAGAGCCATTGGCCACCAGCATGAACCCTGGAGTCAACATGTAAACTCACTTCTTGTGATTTTCTTTCATTCATTGAGGTGAAATTGAACTAGATTTCAAAAAGTAAGATTCTGTGTAATTGTCAATAGGGTATATTGAGAACTTAGTAAGTGTTAGGCACTATTTTAAATCTTTTACATTTGCAAACTCATTTAATTCCCCACACAATCCCATTTCATAGATGAGGGTTTGGGGGCACAGAGAGGTTTAGCAAGTTGTCCAAAGCCACAGCCAAGAAATGGAAGAATTGAGACTCAAACCCAGAACTCTGGAGCATGCACTTTTGACCCCCCAAATATACAGCTTCTAGCATATAGCAGAGATCCTAAAAGAGAATAAAAAGGGAGATAACTCTATGTGTTTATAGTGGGCGTTCTGCCAGGCAGTGGGTGGAGCATGGCAGGAAATACAGAGACGAGCCTCCAGGAGTTCACAGGGTGAGGCAAATGCACAAAGAACACCACCAAGAAGTAGAGCAAGAAAAGTGCCATAAGAGAAGCACAAGTGAATGTGTACATGGGACCAAAGGAGGAGAGGTTCCTTGTTTCATCAATAAAAGCTCCCTAGAGGAAGCAGCTTACAAAGTAATTTTTTCTGACTGCAGCTCAGGTTAGAGATAGGAAAGCACCAGAGGAGAGATGGAAAGAGGGGCTGGGACCTTGTTTGAGGGGGCATAGTTAAATCCCCAGATGGAGCCCTCTCTCTTCACTACACTAGAACCCAGCTTGCTTTCACACAGAGAGTGAACTAAGCTGAGTTCTGGAGGGTGAATTTCCAGATGGGAAAGTCAGCTGTGCCTGTCTATCAGCCCTGAATCTTACCTCTCCCTGGAACTTTTGTCACATTGTTACCTATCTCAAGCATGGAGAAAAGTCTCTTTCTTGACTTCTTTTGACATATTGGGGCATGCTGTCACTTTCAAAAATTTTGATAAATATCAGGGAAGAATTAAAAAGGAAATAGTTACATTTAAATAGCATTTTAGTATGGCAATGGTAAACTTTCCAAGTACCAGGTTTCTGAACCTATATCCCAACAGAAGGCCACAAAATCTCCTTATCCTTAGATGATAACCCACTGTAGACCCAAATGGCTAGTTCAGTTTTATATGCACCACACTAGCTTATTTCCCTTATGACTTCCTCTGAGTTGCAACAAGCAACTGGCTATTAACTAACTTCTTTGCTCACTCCCTTCCTTTCTTTCTTCCATTCTTCCATCCTTCTTCATAAATTTATTGAACACCTACTTTGTGACAGGTGCTATGTTAAAAATTAAGTGGTCAATATTTTTCTGTGCTTCTCACCACCAGAGATAACTCTGCTTCTACCCCAATGTTTTACATTGGATGATTGTTCTTGATTCTTCACTCCTTTTTCTGCTAGTAAACTTACAGTGCTTGTCAGTAGAGTGGAAAAAGTATACTTCCCTGCCCCCAGTGACTTTGAGTTTGGCCATGTGACTCACTTTGGCCCATAAAATGTTAGCATATGTGACATAACTCAAGGCCTTCAAAGTGCTAGATAATTGACTTCTGCTCTTGCATTTCATGTTAACCCTCATGAGATGAATGTACCCTGGGTAGCTGCTGCTCCCATAATGAAGAGGTACAGGAGTAGACATGACTCAGTGTATAATCCAGAGCCCAGCCAGGCAGAGCTATAGCCAAGCTGCAGACCTCTGAGCCAGAAAAAAAATAGATGTTTTCATAGTAAACCACTGAGAACTTGGGGTTGCTTGTTATAATAACACTTTTCTAGCAATAGTTTACTTATAGACCCAGATAAGGACTAGACCAACCAAACCAAAGAATCCCTCCATACACCCCACCACCACTAAAATTCTAAATATTTTGTGTATGTGTCCCAATTCCAGGGTCCTCTGTGATTTAGTTTCATCTGTAAACTATGGGTAACATGCAAGGATTAAATGGGTGCTATATATAAAGTGCCCAGTACAGTGTCTGGCACAAAGTATACACTCAATACTTGGTAGAAGTTATTCAGATGATTTAGGAAGCTAATTCTACAGAAGCATAAGGAATAGTTAGAGGAAAGAGAAGCTAAAATAATGCACTTATTGAGAGCTTACTGTGTGCCACACACTGTTCTGAGTATTTTATATTTATTAACTCAAATAAGTCTTATAACAACCCTTCCAGGTACTATCATCCCAATACTTAGGAGAAGAAAATGACACACAGAAAGATTAAGTAACTTGTTTGAGGTCCCACAGCTAAGAAGCTGTAGATGAAAAATTTGACAATGGGTAGTTTGGCTCCAGAACCCTTGCTTTTGTTGTTGTTGTATAGGTATAATTGACAAATAACATACTAGTTCAAAGGTATGTAACATAATGATTAGATATCTGTATATATTGTGAAATGATCACCACAACAACTCTAGTTAACATTCATCACCGCATTTTATTATATTTTTTTCTTGTAATGAGAACTTTTAAGATCTATTCTTTAACATCTTCCAAATATGCAATACAAAGACTTCCGGTCAAGCTGGCAGCATAGGCAGATATGGCTTGCCTCCTTGCACAACCACATCAAAATTATAACTAAAATGTAGAACAACCATCACTCAGAACTATTAGAAATTGAGTTGAATGGAAGTCTGACCACTATGGAATTAAAGAGACCACAACCATCCAGACTGGTAGGAGGGGTGCAGATGTGGAACAGGCTGGTTCCTCACCCATGTGTGGTGGATAAAAGTTTGGGAGTGATATCTCAGGAGCAAGGACTTCCAGCCCCACACCAGGACCCACAGCCCAGGATTCCAGTGCCAGGAAGATAAGTCCTTACAACTTCTGGCTGCAAAAACCAGTGGGGATTGAGTCTTTGGAAGAGACTTCTGGATCCCTGAGCAGTTCTTCTTGAAGGACCCACACATGAACTCACCTACTTAGATTCACTCCCTCTGAGCTCCAGCACCAGGGTATCAGCTTGAAAGGCACCAGTGGTATACTGGGAGAAACTAAAGTCTCTGGCATCAAGGTGAGCAGAGTCATTGTCCTTTTTCCAAACCCTCCCCACAGAGAGCCAGCAAGTTGATGCCATATCTGAGACTCCATCAACCTGGCTAACACTGTTTGACCTGCCTCGGAGCTCTCCAGAGACTCCACCCCACCCACCTTACAGGCCCACCCAAGCTGCTTTTCCATATGAATGGCTGGTCTTGGCTCATGCTTCACAACTTCCTAAATCCTCTCAAACAAGCAACAGCTGGCTTCAGTGAGCCCCAGGCCCAGGACTAGCAGCAGCCAGCCTAGATTCACAGCTTGGTTTTGCCTGAGAATCCCCAAGCACAGCACAACTGGCAGCCATCTCAGATGCTTTATAGCTCAGGCAGGATGGCCCTGGGCAAAACACAGGTGGGGGATGACCTTGGCCTGCACTACCCAGGAAACCTCAGGGCCAACACACCCAGTGGACAGCTACAGACCTTGTAGGAGAACCACCACCCTACCCCTGCACCGCTGATGCTCCATGGAGGGCAGAGGTTGGTAGTCTGTGGACACAGCCAATCCTTGCAGCTGAATGGCCCAGGTAAATCCCTCCCATTGATCTGCCTACAGCAACCAAGGCTCAACTACAAGAAGAGGGTGTACCCAGCACACATGAAGTGTGCACCTTGAGTACCCAGCTTGGGTGATAGGGGAGGCTGTGCCACTGGACCCTACAGGACACCTACTACATTAGACCACACTACTAAGACAGAGTCAAAGCAGCTCTACCTAGTACATACAAACAAAAACAGGGAGGCTGCCAAAATGAGGAGACAAAGAAACATGGCCTAAATGAAAGAACACATCAAAACTCCAGAAAAAGAACTAAACGATTTCTCAAAAAAAACATCACAGACTAGAATGGATTGGCAAGAAATATTCAAAGTCATGAAAAGCAGGGACCTACAGCCAAAATTGCTGTACCCAGCAAAGCTATCATTTAGAACTGAAGAGCAGATAAAGAGAAAAAAAGAGACAATAAAAACTAAAGGAGTTCATCATCACCAATCCATTACTATATGAAATGTTAAAGGGACTTATTTAAGAAAAAGAAGATCAAAATTGTGAACAATAAAATGGCTAAAATACATCTTTTGACAATTGAATCTAAAAAGAATCTAAGCAAACAAGAAGAAGAGAGACAGAATCATGGATACGGAGAGCATTTTAATGGTTGCCAGATGGGAGGGGGTGTGGGGGAATGGGTGAAGAGGTGAGGGGATTGAGAAGTACAAACAGGGATTACAGAATAGCCATGGGTATGCAAAGTACAGTATAAGAAATGGAGTAGCCAGAGAACTTACACACATGATCCATGGACATGAACAATGGTGTGGGGATTGCCTGGGGGAGTGGGGGGTGCTGGGTGAAAGGGGCAAAGGGGGAAAATCAGGACAACTGTAATAGCATAATCAATAAAATATAACTTAAAAATATGCAATACAGTATTATTAACTATAGTCACCATGTTGTACATTACATCCCCAGGACTTTAACTTATAACTGGAAGTTTTTACATTTATCCATTTTGCCTACCCCTACATCTCCAGAGTTCTTGCTCTTAACCACAATGTATATCCCTCTAAGCAGGGAGGCCTTTTAAAATGGTAGATGAGGAGTTCACATGAGCCAAGAGGCAGACCTGTACTAATCTAGTGCCCAAGGGCATGCAAAGTAGGAAACAAGGAACAACACAATGCAGAGTATAATAGAGCACACTAACTTGGCAACCAACTGCAAGTAGTGGGTATTGGATGAAGAGGCAGAGCTTACTCTGCCATGTATGATTTTTGCAAATCACCAAAGGAGGGATTCTCAATCAGTTGTATGTTCTATGAAATTATATCATGTCCTGAGAAGTTATCATGAGGTAGTTGAGAAACTTGAAACATCTTATACAGTGGATAGAGACTCAATCTGATTTAGGACTACCATTGTTGAACTATGAGAAGATAAGTCAACTTCCACATGGTCTTTTTTCAACCCAGAGATTTCAATTCTTCTATAGTCATGCCAAAGCCATCCATGTCACAAGTGTATTCTGTGTAGTCTGAAGTAAGTAAAAAATAACAACATGCACATCCCACTCCAATATTGAGGGTGTGCCTAAAGGTCAATCATAATTCTCCACACTTCCAAAGAATGACTCTCTAACCTGCCTTCTACCACCAACATTCACCAACAACTCTTCTTTTTTCCTTTGGTGAGTTCAATAAACCTTCCTTATATTATTAATTCAAATTTATTTACTTTAAAATTACTGTTTATTATACACAGAAACATATTTTCACTGTTCAATTAATATATTTTCCTACTTGCAAAAGTCATTTCAGTGTCTGGGGTTGGGATAGGATATACCATGATTTTTTTCCATTGAAATTAGTGAAAACATTTTTAATTTAATAATGTTTTACCCTGTGCCAGGGCTTCTAGAATAAAATGAAGAATGGTTGACTTTGGTTATGTAATGAGAATACAATATGTGTTTAATGAATGAACAGGCACAAGCATCAGTGAAAGTCACAGGAGGAGGGAGTTTCGAGATGGAGAAACAGGGCTGGTGCTACTCCCTATGACAAGAATACATAAATGGTATATTCTTTTCTTTCCACTCTCCCATGCCTGTCTCTTAGTAGCTATTTGGGAGATGTTTTCTCATTTGGTCCTTTGAAATCTAAGATTTTAAGATCTAGAGATCAATAATCTTTGATTTTTATAAGTAGTCTCCTTTTGAAATGTTAAAATGACTAATACATATCCAAGTTCTACTAGGTTACCATCATTTATGAACCAAGCCAATATTCAAAACTGAATTATGTGGTTAAAGGCCTGTGTTAAAATATGGAAAGGTGGAAAATGAGTTCATTGGAAGTCATTATAGTATTGGCATTAATTAGTGCCCCAAGGGGTGTGCCCTACTCTGCCACACTATCCAGAGATTGAAAGTTGGCCTGGAGAAGTATAGTACACAGCTAAAAAGAGGCCCCTAAGAAGACTGGGGAGGCCACAAGTAGGTGCTGAATTCCCGAGCCTGGGAATGAGTTGATGGAGCGATAGACTGAATGTTTGTGTTCCCCCAAATTCATATGATGCAATTCTAACTCCCAGTGTGATAGTATTAGGAGGTGGGGTTCTTGGTAAGTAGTTAGGTCATGAGAGTTGAGCTCTCACAAATGGGATCAGTGCCCTTAAAAAGAGACATGAGAGAGCTTGCTTTCTCTCTCTGCTCTCTACCATGTGAGGACACAGCAAGAAGGTGGCCATCTGTAAAGCAGGAAGACGGCTCTCACCAGAATCTGACCATGCTGGCACCCTGATCTCAGACCAGAACTGGTCTATAAATACATTTTTGTTGTTTATAAGCCACCCAGGCTATGGTATTATGTTATAACAGCCCAAGCAGACTAAGACAGGAAACCATCAAAATAGGGGAAAACCATACTAAAAATAAACAATCAACTTCATTTGTTTCACTGGAGTTGACCCTACTCATTGCATTGAATATTGTTTGGAATGTGTTATCCATGATCAGAAAATTAGACATATGGTTATGGAGAATTTTTCATTGGTGTGACATTTATTATAGTGAGATTTTAATTCTTTTGCTTTAAAACCAAGCAGTGCCCATATAAATGGGCACTATAGGGGTAATTGTGCTGCTCATAAGTACTTTTGAACTGGTGTTTCAAGATTCTCAGGGTATATTTCCAGCAGTGGAATCACTGGGTCAAAAGGCAGTTCCATTTTTAATTTTTTGAGGAAATTCCATACTGTTTTCCACAGTGGCTGCACCAGGCTGCATTTCCACCAACAGTGCACAAGGGTTCCCTTCTCTCTACATCCTTACCAGCACTCATTGTTTGTTGATTTATTAACGATAGTCATTCTGACAAGTGTGAGGTGATATCTCATTGTGGTTTTAATTTACATCTCTCTGATGGATAGTGATGTTGACCTTAAAACCTGGTTTCTTGATGATATCATTAAACTTCTGAATGAACCAACCCTAGAACTTCCTTCCTCTGGACTTGTTATATGAGGTAATAAAGTCTCTCACTCAAGGTGCAGTATGATTACGAGTAGAATCAGCAGGCCTGGGAGCTTGTTAGCAGTGCAGAATCTCAACCTGCTCCAGACTTACTGAATCAGAATCAGCATTTCAAATAGAATCCCCAATGTTTCCTAGTCACATTAAAGTTTAAGAAGCACTGGTTTAAGCTCTTTCTGATCAGATTTTCTGGTAGTAGCAGCTAGAAAGCAAACTGCTATCCTGTCTTATACACTGAGAGCAAAGATCTTGTTTTCTTATGACCACCAAGAAAAGGATGTAGGAAAAGGACAAAAGTGTTTCTACCTATGCAAGTCTTTCAGACATATTAGAAAAGTTCCCTAGCTCTTTAAACTGCTTTGTTTCCAATATTGAGTGGAAACAACTTATCACATAGGAAATGCACTTTTTTGGCCTCAAAGGGTAGTGAAAACAGTTCTTAAACTCACTGAAAATGCAGACTGTACATATAATTCTCAAGTTGAAACCTCCAGGTACACCAAGACTAAAGGGGCACGGCATGGAAAGGGGAAAAGGAACCAACAGAAAAAAATTCTAAACTGTGTATTTGACATCTGAGATTTCCTCATTAAGACGTCTCAGATTTCCTCATAAATGTAGTTACTCAAGAGTAATTGTGGCTCCCATCCAAATTGCAAACATGTTAATAACACAAAATGAAATAATTCTGAGTTGTAAGGAAAAACAAAATACTCTCATAGCATTGTTATTCCTGAAAAGACTACTCGAGTTTCTTGAGGTTGCCCAGATCGGGCGATTTCATAAGTCATTCTGTGTTTACACTGCATTTAAGCAATAATTAAAATAAAAGAGGCCACTAAGTATGATTACTTAATGGTCTATTGGTAGACCCTTAACCAATTTCAACAAACAAACATTCTGCAGCTTTTTTAAAAGGAATTTTCACTGTTCTGTTTTGATTGCCTTCAACAGCTATTGGGAAATCATTTAGGTTGGTGCTTATTATGAAAACACTGTTATTAAGATTATTTCATAGCCTGAATTTCTGAAATCTCATTCATTATGAGAAGTAAATAGCTGAGCAAAAATTATGCTGAGGATTTAAAGGTTAAATCAATGTCCTATTTAGTAATAATCCCTTTTTAAAGATTTTATTTATTTATTTTTACAGAGGGGAGGGAAAGGAGAAAGAGTGGGAGAGAAACATCAACGTGTGGTTGACTCTCATGTGTCCCCAACTGGGGACCTGGCCCACAACCCAGGCATGTACCCTGACTGGGAATTGAACCAGCAACCCTTTGGTTTGCAGGCTGGAATTCAGCCACTGACCCACACCAGCCAGGGCTGTTTAGTAATAATCCTTAAAAAAATTAAGGCCATGGGTTCACAAATTCCACTGGCATTCCACACTATAAAATCACTATATTTCCACTATAGAATCACTGAGAGGAAAAATGGAGATACAACCATTCTACAGTGTTTATAAAAGCAATCGAGTGGCATGATACAACCCCCAAAGAGATCCCTCCACCCACCACCCACCCCCCGCCAAAATAAACAAGCTATGTCAAAACCTTGCTTTGGTCAGTTTAAATATCTATGGAAAATAATAGCCAAAGCTAATAAGAAATAACTACTGAACTGGATGTTTGCACATTTTCCCTTAAAGAACTAATACACAACATATTCCAATTAAGTCACTTGGAAGTTTGTGGCTGTATTTGTACATTTGTCTCCATGATCTTTTGCACTCTGCCTACTTGCATTGCTTTCCTCTTTAGCATATCCAATTATGGAAATGTACCATAGAAAGGAAAGGAAAAAGTTGAGACATGTCTTTGAGTAACTTCAAGGGTTGACTGAAAAATTTACCTGAAGAGCAGGAGGCAAGAAATGGATGGTGCTTGTGCCCCACAGGTGGAGCTCACATATACATGGCCTCCTGGACTCTGTTCTTATGGGAACCTTGCTCTATTTCTGTCAGTTGAATCTCTAATCCTCAGTATTCAGAAAAAAAGGTGAGGCTGAAGAGTTTCATATAGAATATTCAAATACTTATATCTACAATATACCTGCCATGAGACCCTCTAGCCTGGGAGGGTTGTGCGCATATATGTATACAGGGCTTGTTTTCCTACCTTGTCAGTATTATTCATTTCTGTATTCTGAGCATCCAGAGTAGCTCCTAGCACATAAAAAGAGCTCAAGAAATATATGTTGAATAAATTAGGAAATTGTGGCTGTAAAGGCTTTCTTCCTGGGGTTTACAACAGCAAACACATCCCCCCTAAGAGCACTTGGCATTGACTTTTTTGACTTTATCACATGAGAGCTCAGTAGAATCCTACATTTAGGGAAATAGGGCCTAAGATTTCTTTACTGCATCTCACTAGTGAAGCAGTTGCAAATTGTACACACACAACTGTCATACAAAAGCAGCCCCACAAAGGGTCCTCTATATATTGAAAGATGACTTTGATCATAGGAAGAGGAGTGTTCTCCCTGGTGCAATAGGGGATCCTAGAATTATGTTCTACAGTGATTTTGAAGTGAAAAGATTGAAACTGCACACCCTGCAAGTGATTTTTATAAATATAGATAAGATTGGTGCATCCTCCTCCTTCTTTTTGGAGAATATATTACTAAGTCACAATATGTTAATGAGCTCTGGTGTGGAATCCATTTTAGTAAGAAAACCAATTGTACATTTGCTTTTGGAAATTTTCCTGAGATATTTACCAATGGTTCAGAGCTTTTTTTTTTTTTTTCAGGTCTTTTGGAAAATGGTGAATCCTTCAAAACTCTTATAGATACCAACATTTCAATTTGTAAGGTTCTCTTGTTGAATATACTGGGGCACTGAACAAAAATATTAGAGAGGACAGCAGCAGTGAATAAACAGAAAACCTCAAGACATGGTTTTTAAAAGAAAGGGAAAATTAAATATATACTCACACAAGTAAGCAGAACCTTTATCTGTGGTTAATGTTTGTTTCCATCCACTTCCAAATTATTATCTTTTGGTCTGTTTTTACTGTCAGTTTGTTCTTTATTTCAATGTCTCTGGTTGTATTTTGTTTGCTTGTTTATTTTGTTCATTAGGTTCCACTTATAAGTGAGATCATGTGGTAAGTCAGGTGGTGAAAGATGATTATATATTTTTAAGAGAGTCCTTATCCAGGCTGACAGTGATCAGATGGGAGAGGGGAGGGAATTTCAGGGGAATTTCAGGGGAGAATGGGAAAGGTTTACAGGAACAAATATAAAGGACATATAGACAAAAACTAGGAGGGTTGGAAATGGGAGGGAGGAGGGGAGGGATGGGTGGGTTGGCTGGAATGGGAGTAAAGGATAGAAACTGCTCTTGAATAATGATTAAAAATAAATTTAAAAAAATAAAGTCTATTTATAGACTAAAAAAAGAGAGTCCTTATCTTTCTGAGATGTATATGGGAATATTTATGGATGAAACAATATTATATTGAGGATTTGCTTCAAAAAAAATTAGGCAAAAAGGAATTAGGTGGGAGTAGAGGACAAGACAAAATTGTCCAGGAATCCTTAATTGTTGGAGCCAATACAGCGAGGAAAGGGATTCATTATGTTATTCTGTCTACTTTTATAAATGTTTGTTTTCCATGATAAAAAGTTCAAGCATTTTAAGAAAATGGATTTTCATAAACATTCAGAACAAAAGTTAGAGCCCAAGGCCAAAGATGCTAAAGGGGAGGGATACATTTAGTAGAAATGAAACACTTACCAAAATAATATTCAAGCATTACAATAAAAGAACTATCACCAAACATAAATGGAAATGTTAGTTCATGATCAAGTTCAAGTGGATGACAGTATTCCAGTAGTGTCTACTTCTGACACCCATTTCAGAAGGCAGTTGACCTAAATAGGAAGTTGCCCAGCTGAAGCTAATTGGAAGTAGCAGGCTGACTGGGGGTGGTGCAGAGATCACTGGCCTTGTGGCCTCTTGGACTAAACACATTGCCAATCTGAGAGGAGTTTCACAGCTGAGAGCAGAAAGGAGGGATTTAAGAAAAAAACAACAGAAAAACAACCTTTCCTTAGACTGAAAAATATTCTCTTTTTTTAAGGAAATGAGACAAGAATTAAAATTAAATTGTTACCTATCTCAACAACATAGATGTCCTCTTTTATAATTTTTTTAATTTCTTAACTTCACATTCATGCAGTTTAACCTGTCTATAGTATGACACACATTGAAATTTCAACTCACTAGCATGAAATTGATCAGGGCCTTCTATTAACTGGAATTTTATTACATTCTCTGTTCAAGAGAAAATTTAGACTACTAACCAAAAAAAGTGGGGGGGGTATTTACTCTTTTTCCTCAAAGAAATTTTGTACATTTTTATACCTAATTTCCATCCATAGTTATACTATAGTATTTGTAACTATACTCTAATCAGGTGTCTCTTTCTATACAGAGTGAGACAGTAAATAGTTTAGAGTCTGCAGGCCCAATGGTCTCAGCCACAGCTACTCAATTCTGCCATTGTAGCAGCCATGGACAATATGTGAACAAATGGGTGTGGCTGGGTTCCAGTAAAACTTTATTTACAAAAAACGGTGGCAGGCCAGATTTGGCCAGCAGGTCATTTTTGCTGTCTCCTGATAAACTTTTTTTAAAAAAGATTTTATTTCTTTATTTTTACAGAGAGGGAAAGGGAGACAGAAAGAGAGGAAGAGAAACACCAATGTGTGGTTGCCTCTTGCATGCCCCCACTGGGGACCTGGCCAGCAACCCAGGCATGTGCCCTGACTAGGAATTGAACTGGTGACCCTTTCATTCACAGTCCAGCACTCAATCCATTGAGCCACACCAGCCAGGCACCAACTCCTGATGAACTTTATCAATAAAAGGCCTGTGTTAATTTCCTATTGCTGCTGTAACAAATTACCACAAATACTGACTTCAAACAACACAATTTATTATCTTACATTTCTGGAGGTCAAAAGTCTGAAATGGGTCTCACTGGACTAAAATCAAGGTGGTAGAAGGGCTGTGTACTTTCTGGAGGCTCTAGGGGAGAATCCCTTTTCTTGCCTTTTTTTTCACTCTTTCAGGCTGCCAGCATTCCTTGGTTCATGGGCCCTTCCTCCATCTTCAAAGTTAGCAATGATCATCAGTCTTTCTCACATCATATCATTCTGAACTCCTCTTCTGACACTCTTCTTCCACATTTAAGGATCCTTGTGAATATCTTTGGCCCACCTGGATAATCCAGGTATAATCTCCCTATCTTAAGGTAAAATGATTAGCAAACTTAATGCCATCTCAGTCTTAATTCCCCTTTGCCATATAATGTAATGTATTCATAGCTTTCAGGAATTAAAACATGGAAATCTCTGGAGGAGCCACTATTTTGTCTGCAAGAGGGCCTAATAGGAAATAACTCACTCATTAATCACACTCTGGTTAGGTTTTTGCTCATTCTTGGCAGTTGGCTCATGTCATTGGCAATGATGAGGGTACATCAACAGTGGAAGAATAACACTTATGGTTCTAAAAGCAAGACAACTAGTTCACTGTGATACAGAGGACTGTATGTGCATAAGTGTGTAGCAGGACACTAGGAATCAGCATCTGATACAGCCAAGAGTGTGAGCTCTGGAAAGTAGTTACTCACATTTCTGCTCGAGCACTTATGGGCCTCGAATCAATTAATTGCCTTTCTTGTGGCATCAGTTTCCTCCTGTGTCAAATGGTAATAACCCTTACCTTGTAAGCCATTGTACATATTAGAATGGATAATGAATGGAAAGCAATTAGCACAATGCCTAGTTTATAATTAAGACTATTTCCGCAGATCCATGGGATTCTACTTTGAGCCAAACCATGTCCCTTTCAACACAATAACCACATGGGAAAAGTGTGCTATGGCCTAATTTCCCTGCAAGGTAAACTCTACTCCACTGGAGCATTATATTTGGGTCTTAATTATGAAGTCTAAAGCAACATTCAAAGGGCTTTAAAATAGCACTATACATAAGCACCTGGTTAATAAAAACCTTCTGAGGATGATCACACCTCAAAATATTTACTCTCAAATTACTCTGGCAAACAATTCACTGGGGGAAATGCTGAGGACTTTCCAAGTACAGCACTTGTCATATATTAAAAATAGATGTCAGAAAGCCATTCAATAAATGCAGCAGGTTTTATAGTCTTAAAAAATCATATTAAATTGCTTCAGCCCAGGTATGGTATAAAGCCTGTTCAAATATAAAAGCAATTACCTTCTCACTTTGATAGTCAATCATCATATGTTTTCAATAAACGAAGTTTCAACTATTTGGTGCATCATACATGTCCTCTATCAGTAAGATATTTGTAAAAATCTTCTAGGCATCTCTTAATTATTTGTATTTAAGCATTTTACAGAACCTGAAAAAAGGGGGAAATTAGTTGACCAAGGCCACCAAAATAAAATAAATAATGGCAAAACAGACAAAGGAATGCTCAAACTCATTTTGATGCCCCAACCACTACCAAACTCATTTGCAGTATTAAATGAAGACAAATCATTCCCTCATAGAGAACTTCCATAATCTCAGGAGAAATGCTGACATATTGCATATGAGTCATTTTTCTGCAATCTGTCTGAATATCAAAATCGGAAGCTCTCCGAGCGGCTCCAGATGCACACCTATTTTGTTTTTATCCAGAAGAGCATCCAGAGTGAAGAGAGCATTATCAAATGCATAGTAATTTCAACAAATTCAGATGATTTTCATGACAGTTCATATATGCAGGAATTCTTCCCTCTGAAGAAAATTATTCCAACTACTAATAACTTTCTCCTCCCCCTTCCCTAGGGCTTCCCATATTTTTTGAATTCTCTACTTCAGAGTAAAAACTTAAAGTGAAGCTGACTCATGTACCCCATGATTAACTGGAACTTCTTTTCCTTTCTTCCTTCAAATCCTTTCCACAATGTGGATATTTCCTGTGGCAGCTAGCCAAAATTCCTCACCCAGCCAAACTAAGCAAAAAATGAACCCTGTTTTAGTAACTGAAAGATCTTTGAAAGCAGCTTCAAAATCTCCAATGGACTTGAAGATAGACTACTGTCTAATTATATTTTAAAAATCTAATTATAAGTGCAATCAAATTAGGAAAGGGTGCAAATAGATAAAGTTATTGACTATTTCACTGAGCTATTTAAGTCTGCATCAATGGGTTTGATGATTTGCTTATCAAAATAGATTTATAAAATATAATCAAAAGTTACCTTATGGACAACGGTGTGGGGATTGAGTATGGAAGTAAGAACACAAAATGAGCCTCAGAAACTTCTGATGGTAACTAGAATAGCATTTTGCTATTTGGCAATAGCGTATGAAGTCTTAAAAGTGTGCATCACCTATAATCCAGAAATTCCATTTCTTGAAGTTTATTCTAATAAAACCACCAACAAAACACCCACCTCAGTTTATCAAAGGCCTTTCTCAAACAAATACAGTTCCTTCTCTTACAGAAACTTGGGTGCCAGCTGGAAAACATATTTTTGCTCATACCACAGTGCATAGACATAATATCCTTTGTGTCAAAAATTTACTAGGAACCCACTAGAATGGCTAAAATTAAAATGACTGACAATGATAAGTGGTGACAAGGCTATAGAGCAATTGGAACTCATAATCTGCTAGTGGGAGTGTAGAATTATAAATCACTTTGGGAAAATGTTTGACGGTTTCAATAAGGATTTTTAACACGCATCTATCTTGTGACTCAGCAATTCCACTACTAGATATTTATTCAGGAGAAATTCAAAAATATGTTCCCAGAAAGATTTGTGTAAGAATGATCATAATAGCCTTAATCATAATAGCCCCAAACTAAAAACAGCCATATGTTCATTAACGGGAGAATAGGTAAAACAATTGAAGTACATCTATACCATGAAATATTATGCAGCATCTGTAACATGGATGGATCTTACAGACATTATGACGAGTAAAAAAAAAACTGGACATGAGTACATATTATACAATTCCATTTCTATGAAATCCTAGCATAAACAAAACTGATCTATGGTGATAATAAGAAAGTGAGGTAAGAGAAAATTTCTATATTATGTGCTGGGTGGTAGTTACACAGGTGAATATAACAGAAAAACTAATCTGTTCACTTACAAACTATGCTTTTTATTATATATAAATTATATCTCATTTTTAAAAATAAAAAATCATCCAAGCCCTGACTGGTGTGGCTCTGTGGATTGAGTGCTGGCCTGTGAACCAAAGGGTCGCTGGTTTGATTCCCAGTCAGGCCACATGCCTGGGTTGTGGGCCAGGTCCCTGGTTGGGGGCATGCGAGAGGCAACCACACATTGATGTTTCTCTCACTCTCTTTCTCCCTCACTTCTCCTCTAAAAACAAAATAAAAAATAAAATAAATCATCCAAAAATATAACCTGCTAGGACACATTTGGACCTTGCAGTGTGTCTTTCACAACCATGGGGGGAAAGATGGGAATTAATATTTGGGTACTGCTGTGTTCCAGGCTCTGTGTGAGATATTTAACATAGAATAATCAGGGTTCCTCCTGAAATAGTAGCTAATTCCAGGAACCAAAATGTAATTCTGTGACATTTCTTATGAGGCCATTTCTAGAGAAAGCATTTAATGGCAGATGAAACTTTTAAGGAATTATTATTTCTAGGTGGACTAATAGTTTCCCAATTTTTTATTGTAAAAATAATTTTAGTGCTTATTCATTTTGCTACTGTAGTAAAGAACATATTTCTACATAAATGCCTGATGAATTTTATTTGTCCCAATAAGATTATATTTGTGAGCCTTGGCTGGTGTGGCTCAGTTAGTTGAAGCATTGTCTTGTAAATGAAAAGATTGTGGGTTTGATTCCTGGTCAGGGCACACACCTAAGTTACAGGTTTGATCCCCAGTTGGGATATGTACAGGAGGCAACCAATTGATGTTTCTCTCTCTTTCTCTCTCT
>CM052552.1:62556956-62598139 GCA_028533065.1 Trachops cirrhosus
GGATGTTGGAACGTTTAAAGATGTCCTGGAGGTTCCTAAGCCTCTCCTCATTTTTGTGAATTTTTGTTTCTTCATTCTTTTCTGACTAGATGTTTCTTTCTTCCTTCTGGTCCACTCCTTTGATTTGAGTACCAGTTTCTTTCCCATCACTATTGGTTCCCTGTGCATTCTCCTTCATTTCACTTAGCATAGCCTTCATTTTTTTTTATCTAATCTGTGACCAAATTCAACCAATTATGTGAGAATCCTGATCACCAGTGCTTTGAATTGTGCATCTGACAGGTTGGCTATCTCTTCGTCGCTTAGTTGTATTATTTCTGGACCTTTGATCTGTTCTTTCATTTGGGCCTTTTTTTTTTGTCTTGTCACACCTGTTTCTTAGTGAGGGGCAGGGCCTTAGGTGTTCACCAGGGCAGGGCAACCCAGTCCCTGGGTAGTGATGCTTATGTGGGGGTGGGGTTCGAGAGGGAACAATGGCGCTTGCTCTGTTCTCCATTGGACTTCAGTCCCTTCTGCTACTTCCCCCAAGGAAACTGGGCCTTTGTGGTGCTAATTCCCATGTGGGTGGGCTTGTGTACGTTTTAGGACCCTGTGGGTCTCTCCAGCGAACCCTCCTGTGAGGCTGGGAGTCTCTCCCTGCGCCCGTCAACCCCCACAGGTGTTTTCAATCAGTGCCCTGAGGCTCTATTTCCTGGCGCTGGGACCCTGGTTTGCTCACCGTGCCCTGTTTCACAATTGCTGCCTCGCTGGGTCTGCTGGTTGCCACCGCACGCCCAGGGTCCACCTGCTGCAGTCTTGTGCGCCCGGGATGACTTACGCGCCCGGTCCCACTGCTCTTTGTGCCTTGACCCGTCTCTCCTTGGCTGTCCAACTCCGCCTCTCCTACCAGTCTGGATAAACGTGTCTATTTTAACTCCTTGGTTGTCTGACTTCCATACAGTTCAATTTTCTGTCAGTTCTGGTTGTTATTCTGTTTCTAAATTGTTGTTGTCCCTATCTTGGCTGTGTGAGGAGGCACAGTATGTCTACCTATGCCTCCATCTTGGCCAGAAGTCATGTCTGGGGTTTCTTATCTGCTGCTGTTGCTGCTAAAATACTGTGACTTTATTTTATCTGGGTCTTATTATCAGTTAGTTTGAGTCAACAACTATATATTTTAGTGTAGGAGTTATAGGTCCAAAAAAAATTGAAAATCTCATTTTCATCCTTGAGGAACTAATTTTATACAGAAAGCCAAAACATAAAAAAGTAGATGAAATATAACAAAACCCTCAAAATGTCATAGAGAATTCTGTCTGTTTATATAACAGAAATTGGAAAAATAGTTAAAAAAGTACATTGATACCTCTTGTTTTAGCATACGGAAAACATAGTAAGGAGATCTTTAGCTGTGTTTCTAAGATGCATAAACTGTTAGATTTACTTTTAATGCCATTTCATTTTACCTCTGTTTAAAATCAAATACCTAATTTTATGACCAAAAGTAGCTTTGAGATAAAATAATTTATAGCAGTGATTCTTAACCTTGGATGTCCATCAGAATCCTGGGGAGTTTTTAAAAAAATATCAGTACCCAATGGTAGAATCATCTAGAGTGTTTGGTAAACATTCAGATTCCCAAGCACCTGCTCTGAAGAGCCAGACTTAGTAGGTTTAGAGCAAGGCCCTGCTTTCTGAATTAACAATGAGTGCTCTAGGTGGTTCTTATGATCAAGCCAATCTGGGAAACACTGATTTAGATCAGTGCTTCTCAAACATTAATATGCACATATATCGCCTGGCCATCTTATTAAAATGAAGATTATGATTCAGTGCGTTTGGTGTAGGGCATGAAATTCTGTTTTTTTTAACAAGATCTGAGATGTTGCTGAAGCTCCTGGTCCACCCTTTGAGTAGTAAGGATTTAGAACAATTCTGCTCAGTAAGAGTTTCTTTGAGATGGAAATATTCTGCACCGTCTAATATGATAGTCACTAGCCACACTTGAAATGAGGCTAGTATGACTGAAGGGCTGAATTTTTAATTTAATTTAATTTAATTTAAATTGATTTAAATTTATATTTGAATAGCTACATGTGGCTAGAGGCTACCATATCAGAAGCAAGATTTAGAACACACATCCTTCAGCATAATTTGCTGAAAGAACTCTAGAATTATTTCCGATTAGTAGGTTATGCTGGTTTCTCAAATCTTTGATTTAGAAATCAGCCTTCTCACATAGTAAAAACTATAGGTCTATATTTTTCCTGGAAGCCTCAGTGGAGTCATGTTATCTTTACAGTATATTTTCTAGGAAATTTTTATTTATCTCAACCTGTGCATTGGCTACTAAAGTTTGTTTCTCATGTATGAAGTTTCCCAAAGTCATCAACATTTAAGAAAGGGAATCAGGATAACTCATTATTGAAATATTTGTTGTTGAAAAAAATTCCCCCTAAAATAATCCTGGATGTCTAATTCAAAAATAGTAAAATATATTTGGGACTGTTGGCAACTCTACTTACCAAGGATTTAAAATACTTAAGTCTGTTCACACCAAAAAACTTTGCAGTCATTTCCTTAGAGAGACTGCCAAAAAGCTGGCCCATCCTGAGCTGCCAAAACATTTTATGAAAATTTAGAACTTGACTGTTATTTGTGGAAACTGCTAGCAAATAGGTAGATGACAAGGACCTGATTGTTCATGACATTAAATCTTTAACATGTGTCATGCTTTGGAAGTTTGCAGACTTAGGCTTGGTATATTTTTTTTCCTTTCCTAGCCAATGCTATATAATAAAAAAGATTTGCACAACGTGGGTTTACACAAAGCATTCCACAAAACCACAGCTTTCCATTTTCTTTTCTCAGGCACCTGGATTAAGGTCCCCAGCATCAGAGGGGAGAAGAGAGGCCATTGCGAGTACTATGCTATTTAAGGCCTACTGGACCCCAGGCTTTAGACCATGTGGTTGACTGACTCCTTCCCTCTAAATGCCTAAAGACAAGGTTTGGAATGACAACTTACTGGGAATGTGTGAAGGAGAGCTTGGTGGAAATTTCCAAAAGCCAGGAGCTAAAGAAAGTATTTTAAAAAAGGAGGAAAATATACTCTGAGTGAATTGCTTGTTAGCTTGTCTAATTTCATTATATCCTATAGTCAAAGTTTATAGGATTTTGCATGAAGGGTTATTTTTATTCATTTACATAAACACGTAAGAGTCCATTTGCTCAATAAGTGAATATACCTATTGGTGCCTATAATCAATGTATTAATTTCCTTGATATCCTTTACGATTAAGCCCACTTGTTTATTTGTCTGCAGACTGTATACATCTAGCACAGCACCTGACATGTGGTAAGCTCATTAAATACTTCCTCCCCAAATAAGGAATGAATGTGCAGAGGGTGTCATGCAGGTACATTCCAAGGCCAGAGGCTGACTTTAGACAGGTTGTCTGGACCAGCTCTAGAGGAGCTTATGGCTGGCTGGTAGGGTTGTTTTCTATTCATTTAAAAGTGTGGTACACTTTAAATCAGTCCCAGTCCCAGTCCCAGTCCCAGGAAGGAGCAGAGTCAAATATCACCAGGTCCCCAGACTCCCCATGCTTTCTCTTATGATAGCCCCTATTCAGAACTCATGTATGTTGAAAATAAAAGCACTGCTCTAAAACTCATACAGAATGTCTGAATTATGGTTATAGCTTTTTGAACTCAAGTTGGTGCATGCCAAAGTGGCCAGATCATCGTCTTTTATCTTTACATTCATTTGCTCATTAACTCAACGTTGCTGTTCTCCATTTTTTAATCTTTCTTAAATCTTGACAAATGATTGTATGGATTCTAAAACATTCTTAACTTACCCTGTTATTTCAAAGAATTTAAAATATTTTAAAAGGGTAAGACTTTGTTTTTGAGTTTCTCCAATATAAGTTTGGTTTGATTTTTTAGTGTGTTTAGACAAGTGTTACTCATCTCTCTCTTTTCCATTATTATTGAGGTATAATTGACATGTAGCATTATATTAGTTTCAGGTGTACAACATAAAGATATGATATCTGTATAATTGCAAAATGATCACTACAATAAATCTAGTTAACATCCATCATCACACATAGTTACAATTTTTTTCTTATGATGATAACCATTAAGATCTACTCTCTTAGCAACTTTCAAATATGCAACACAATATTATTAACTTTAGTCACCATGCTGTACATTACATCTCCAGGACTGATTTATTTTATAATTAGAAGTTTGTACCTTTTGGTCACTTCTACTCATTTTTGCCCACCCCCACCCCTGCCTCTGGCAACCCCCAATCTGTTCTCTGTATCTATGAGTTCAGTTTTTTTAAATGTGTTTTTCAATGAAGCAGTGTTGATTCTATCCATATTTACATCTTTTCACATCCTCACTTAAAAACTTGTTTGCTCCTCTAGCTGCTTTTTTTTGAGCATAGACTTACTTTATTTTAGAGATTTTTCTTACTTTATTTTGCCCAAATCCTTTTACATTAATGTTGCTCTTAAAATATCAGCATTGGGCAACCTGGACGAATTAACAGTGGTGATTCCCAAACTTTAACATGCATCACCATCCCCTAGAGGACTTGTTATAACTCATATTGCTGGGTCCCAACTCAGTGTTTCTGACTCAGTGGGTCTGGGATGACACCGGAGACAGCATTCTGACAAGTTCCTGGGTAATGCAGATGCTGCTTTTCTGGGGACCACACTTTGAGAACTGCTGACCTAATGATACCGACAGACAGCCTGTCCAGACCACTGGGAGTGGCCTGAGGGCAGGGAACAGGAGGGGCTTCCCGGGGAGATAGAGCTAGACTATGGGAATGGGATTTGGGAGCTGCTTGTGTGCAGAGCCATGCTTTTCAGGGAAGGAAGGTTGGAGGTTCAAATACTGAGGGTGTGCAGCCAGTCAAAAGAATGCCTTCACCAACCACCCAGGACAATGGCAAGGACATTGAGTTTGGCAGTGCAGCTAGTGCGTGTGAGGTTGTGTTGCTTGGGTAACTGAGTGTTTACCTTGCAGACACCTGCCCCCAGCATGGATCCCAGACCCTATTACTGAGGCTTCCCTACGTGCTCCCTGAAAGGCTGTGTGGAGTTTCCAGGGTCCATTTACCTCTGCCTCTGGTTTGGTCACTCTCTGTTGGTGGGCTGGGAGTGTGGGCAACTCCCTGCATGTGGAGACTAGGGTATGGGTGGCATGGGATGTCCAAGCACCACAGGAGTCTTCCCCATTAGCCATGATGGCAGCATGGGGAGATGCTGGACCAAAAAGCCCTGTGAGTCTAGCCTGGGAAAGAAGGGATTGGTTAGGAGGTAGACCCACCCAAAGTGCACTAAAGTTTGGGAAGTTAATTGGTCATTTTAGGAAAGCGCCTGGTCTTTCCCACACCCAAAGCTAATGTAGTCCCAGGGGAACAAAGACACTCCCTCTTCCTCTTGCTCATTGCTTGCCACTTGAGTCCTGCACTTGAATGGTGCAGTGGCCTGTCCTCTCCACGGGCCATGTAGCCTTAGTAGCTGTGTGGCCCATGGCCTCCAGAAGGGAGCCTCTCTCTCTCTCCCCCTCTCTCTTGCTCTCACTCTCACTCTTGCTCTCCTGCTTTCTCACTCTCTGACCTGGTGGGGCATTTGCCAGTGCACTCACATGCTCTCTGGCCTAGGAGCATGGGATCTTGTGGTCCCAGCAGCTGCATGGTCATGGTCGCCAGGTTCTACACACAGCTTCCAGGGGGGAGCCTGAAGGTGTACAGCAGCTGGGAACAAGCTAAGCTACCTGGATGACTGCTTAGCAGCTGCCTGTGGGCTCCAAAGGGAGGTACTTTAAGATGGATCAGGAATTCTGAGCACTTCCTTTTGTTTTGGTCTTGTTGCAGACAGCTAGGCTTTGTCTGGGTTTTGTGGAAGAGACAGGGAGTCCCCCATTCTCCCAGATTGTGCAGCATCTGAATAGAACCTCTCTCCTTTTGCATCAGCACCTGCCTTGTGAACTTAGCTTTTGTGGCGGCAGGCAGATGAACTCCCTTTTTCTGTTTGGTAACACTAATGTATCTAGGCATTGCCCATCGATAGCTGCTGACATCATAAAATAAGAGACAACCAGGCATTATGTGCCTTCTGATGAAGGAATACACTACCTACTACCCAGGAAACAGTCTTGCAGAAAAAAAAGAACTTAAATATAACCAAGCTATAAATTACCAATTTATAGGAAATAGTAGGGGAGGGAGTAACATAGCAGACCATGGGGATGCAATTAGCAAAATCCAGACCATGGGAAACCAGGCTTTTTCAATTAACAAATTACAAGGGGAAAAAAGAGAGATGAAGAAGGAACCTATAGATTAAGAGACTTTCAATGGCATGTCATCCAATTGCAATGTGTGGACCTTACTTTCAGCCATTTTTCTAATAAGATAAATAAAAAGATACGATATTTTATGGGACAATTGGAAATTTGAATAGAGAATGGATATTTGATGATATTAAGAAGTTATTTCTAATTATTTAGGTGGTATTATGGTTATGTTTCTGTAAGTAGACAAGACAGTGCCTTTCTCAAAAGATGCCATATCCTAATCCCTGGAGCCTGTGAATATGTGGCAAAACAAAACAAAACAAAACAACAACCCACCAAAACTTTGCAAATGTGATTAAGTTAAGAATCTTGTGTAGGGAAATCATTTTGAATTATCTGGGTGTGCCCAAGGTAATCCCAGGGTCCCTATGAATGAAAGGTGGGGAGGCCAGCACGGGGAAATGGGAAAGTCAGAGTCAGAGGAAGTGACCATGGAAGCAGAGGTCAGGGAGAGATAGATAGAGATAGAGATAGAGATAGAGATAGAGATAGAGAGATAGGTGGATAGACAGATATTTGAAGATGCTATACTGCTGACTTTGAAAATGGAGGAAGTGACCACAAGCCAAAGAATGCAAGTGGTGTCAAGAAACTAGAAAACGAAAGGAAACTGATTTTCCTCTAGAGCCTCCAAAAAGAATGCAGTCCTGCCACTCTGGTCAGGTTCCAGGTTCATTTGGTTGGAGCGTCATCCTGTACACCAAAAGGTTGTGTGCAGGTTTGATCCAAGATCAAGGCACACACCCAGGTTGTGGGTTCATTCCCTGGCTGGGGCATCCAAGGGAGGCAACTGATTGATGTTTCTCTCTTACATTGATGTTTCTCTCTCTCTCCCTTTCTGTCTCTCTAACAAAATCAATAAACATATCCTTGGGTGAGGATTTTTAAAAACTAATACTATAACCCTGCTTACCAATTTTTGACCTCTGATCTCTGGAACTATAAGATAATAAATTTCTATTGTTTTAAGCCACTAAGTTTGTGGTAATTTCTTATAGCAGCACACTAGAACACTAATACAGTTATGTTATAAAAAGAATCATCTTTTAGAGATACATAATGAAATATTTTAAAAATAAATGCTTGATGTCTAGAATTTGTTTCAAAATAGTAGGACACATGGGATACTGGAGAGGAGTATGTATGAGGCAGGATTGGCCATAATTGTTGGGGCTGAGTGGTGGGTGCATAGGATCCCTCATACTATTCTTCTTTCAGGTTTAAAAAAATTAAACACATACACACACAAGAAAAATATAGTTAAGTCTAAGTATTATGACCTGTGAGACTTCCAAAGACCTAGACTGGTGAAAGCTGGACTCACCTAGGGGTGGTAAAACAGTCAGAGTAAAAGTATCATCAGCACCAGAAGTGAGAGGGGCCATTCATCAAGCTGTCACTGGGACAATAGAAGACATAAGGCCAGCCCAGGAAAGACAGGGACTGGAAGGGAAACAAATGGTGTGAGGCCCCAGGGAAGTGGAAGAGGTAAACCATCAAAAACATCAATGTGCATGAAGGAATTGAACCAGTCAAAGAGCAAAGACATTCTGTGCTTCACAGGGAAAAAAAATTGCTATGTGCTGTCTTTTAGGCTCCCAGTCACACTAGCCTGCAAGTGTAGGCAGGTAACCACTTCTGTCCAACCTTTTCCCAGTTCTCTCAATCCCACCCTCCCCTAGTTACTATACACTTCCTTTGGTCACATATTGTTGCTGCCATTTCCATTATTGCCTATGTTAGTTTGCCTTTCTACCTTTCCAATCAATTTCTCTCGGTTGTTTGCTTTATTTTTTGTTTGTTTTTGCCAAGGCAGAGGCAAGCAACAAAGAGAACCCAACTGCCCAAATCTATGGAATACATAGAATGCAAAGGGCCTCTTCCCAACACCATGTTGGTTCACAAATCTGTATTTAGACAGAGGACCCAAAATGGAAGAAGGATCTATAGTTTACCTACATAGTACCCTGCAGAGGTAATAAAGTAAAGTTTTCATTATCAAGATAACTAAGGTTTAATATAATTGGAGGACAAGCTACTGCCATAATTAACAAGAATTCATTGTAAGGAGAAAATAATTGGAAGACAACTTACAATAGCTTTTATTAAAAAAAGCAGCTTGTGAGAAAGGGAAAGAGCAAAATTGCCTGTAATATTTTCTAAGAATGAAGATGATGCTTCAATAACAGGGGTGAATCTTGGGGACACAATGTCAAGTGAAAGAAGCCAGACACAAAAGAGGACATAGTGTACAAATCCATTGATAAGATACCCAAGAACAGACAAAATGAATCTACAGTGACAGAAGTCAGCATAATGGCGTTCTTGACTGGGAGGAGTCATCAGATTTTCTGGGATGCTGGAAATGTCTATACTTTGATGCCAGTGTGACTGCATAGATGAATACTTATGTAAAAATTAATTTGTGATTATTTTGTAAAAATTAATTGCCTCTGCCCATTCCAGCCCATGCTCTCCAGAGCTGCTATAGCTCTTAGGGCTCTACTTACCTCTCCTAATGGAAGCCTGACCTCTGCCAGAGCAGCCTAAGATGGGATGAGTGCTGGCAAGAGGCCACTGGTTGAGCTGGGTGGTTATGAGGGATCTTTAAGGTTGTCCCAGGTTTTGGACTGAGTCAGGAGAACTGTAAGGAGCAAACTGACAGAACGATTCTGAGGCTTGAAAAGTAGTCATGAAAACTTGGATTTTGTCAGCATTAGTTCTTATTCTTTGAGTTCAAATAGTCTCCTTAGTTCCAGGTTTTCCAGGCAAAATTAATTGAACATCATAATAGGAGGTATTCATTTATCCATTCATCCATTCACTCATTCAACAAATATTTACCAAATTCCTACTGTGTGCAAGGCACTTCCATATAATGTAAAAGAAACAGTGATGTTCCGACCTATGCTATCATCATTAAGAAGCAGTCTTGCCCTGGCTCGTGTGGCTCAGTGGATTGGGTGCCGGCCCGCAAACCAAAGGGTCGCCGGTTCAATTCCCAGTCCAGGCACATGCCTGGGTTGTGGGGCAGGTGCCCAGTAGGGGGCATGTGAGGGGCAACCACACATTGATGTTTCTCTCCCTCTTTCTCCCTCCTTCCTCTAAAAATAAATAAAATCTTAAAAAAAAGAGAAGCAGTCTCAAGCTTACTTTGGCAAAGGGGGAAAAGGAAAAGTGGGATGTAAGTAAATAAAATAATAATTATTGAATGTTTACATGCATAGACTATGATGAAAGCATATGATTGATGAGATGGTGAAAGGCATAGTTAGAAAAGGTTAAAGAATATGTTCAGAAGCTGATTCTACCACTTATTTGCTATGCAATATTCAAATTCCTCATTTGTAAAATGGGAATAAGGATATCTACCTTATAAGAACTTTGTGAAAGAACATTATGAATATGGAAAATTATGAATCTAAAGAGGCTAGCATGATTCTCAGCACACTGTAGGTATTCAATAGATAGTAGGTATTATCAATAACTCATTTAATATAACAGTCACACTTCCATAAATGCTTTGGTGAACATAGTTATTAAGAAGATGATCTAATATAGATAATGCAAATTACAGTTTTAGAGTAAGGGCTTCAATAATTTCATGTTAAAAACAGAAATATGGGAAGTAGATGAGGCATCCATGAAACAGTTTAACAATCAAAGTAGTATTTCTACAACTTAATAAAGGGCGCATACATATGAAAGAGGCATAAATGAAATCCAAATCTTTCATATATAGAATGTAGAGATGTACAATTTCAAGTATTTCCATTGCATTGGGATTAGAAAGACAATGACCAGTAATTAAAAATTTAAATATGTGCCCCCACCCGCAGCTTTGCTGTAGCAGGTGCTAAGGGTTGGCTTAAATCAAACCTGTTTAACCTGCTTAATTTTTCTCTGTTCAAGATAGCTTTTTGGCTTTCGTAGACATTTTTCAACCTTCATCTTACACCATTTCAACATACCCTCCAATGCGATGTGTTACACAACTGATATAACCAAATGTCTCTTTAATATTTGCATATCAATGGCCTAGTTTTACTATTTTCATCTTAAAGTTTTCTTGAATTCCGCATTAACATTTATTTATTCATTTTTAAAGAACTCAAGAACAATCAGAGCAATTTGATTTTATGCCATTCGTCAATGTATAGATATGATGAAATAGACTCTAATCTGGCTCTTGATTAATGTTGCAAAAGTTGTGTATAAAAGTAATTTTATTATGCATTGTATTAAATGGATATATTCTGTGGGTTTTTAAAAATTTTTAGGCTCCGATTTCCAAATTATGATTTAAAAAAATACTATGCAAAGGATATCACAGATGCAAAACCTACATCCAGCTTTAGAGTTAGAGAAGGCCTGCCAATGGTTTACTTTTGGCTAACACAGCACATTGTATTATTTTTGTAAACAAAAGGTTTTAAATCTGCTTACATCCAGCCTCACAACGAGGGGTGGGATAACTTTCTCTGGTTTTCTATACTTTGCCACATTTTGTGTGGAGAGATTCGTGGGCTGTTTTATGGTTATTTTTACATTTTTACGCCTGCTCCATCCTCTTACGTACAATCTTCACCTGCACCACTGCTCCAATCAAAGTGGAGGAGCCCCCAAAACGCACTCTAGACACTTCTGAGCACCCTTCAGCCAGCGAGCATATTATTTTCCCCTAGGGTTAATGTAGTTCCCTTTAACTAGAGCCTGGGTTTAGATGAACTAAATTCAGATTGTGGAACTGGAAGGGAATGCGTGGCAAAAACCCTTTGGGGCTGTTTTAAGGAATATGCTGAACCCGCGAAGGAGTGGTTTTGCTTAAGCTGCTCTAGCGAGATGCTTTTTTCTCATGGACCTTGCTTAAGTTCCTAGGGAAATGCCCGCTTTTTGAGTGTATGGTCAGGGTGGGTGGTGGCCGAGAGTCGAAGGCGATGGTCAAGGGAAGCGAATTCCTGAGATGGAACTTGACGCGCACTCTGAATTCTCAGTTAGGGCCCTCCCCACCACTGTCTTGGGTGCAGGGGCTGCGACTGGTTTTATTTTGGCGGGAGGGCAGATTGTGGGAGGAGGATATGGGAAAACTGCCAAGAGCTTTCCCGGGCTCGCTGTGTCTGCGCGCGCGGGCTCACAGCTGAGCCCCCTACTCGGGCCCCGCGTGCAGCCACGGTCAAAGGGCGTGCACGCGGCAACCGCAGAGCACGCGGGCCAGCGGGGGCGGGGCGCTAGTGGCGGTTGCGGGGCATGCGCGGCTCCGCGCGCGGCTTCTCAAACATGGCGGCAGCGGTGTGAAGACTGGTGCCTGCTCGCGGGAGTCGGTGACCAGTGTGACCGAAATTTGCGCCTTTTGCCGACAAGACCTTAGGTATGTGGCGGCTCCGGGCCCCTTGAGGACCAGAGAGGCAGAGCCTTGGCGTCCAGGATCTAGTTGTTTTCCGCGGGCGGGTGGGTAGCCCAGAGCCCTTCGCGGCGCGTCCCGCGCGAGGAACGCCCCCTTAGCCGCCCCACGGGATCGGGCCTTAGCTGGGCCCTGCACTTCTGTCGCCCACCTTTGGCGGCCTCATTCCTCGAGGCCAGGGATCCCCTGCCCCATGCAGTGCCCTCAGCCTTTCTCGTACCGCCTCTAAGAGTCCCCCCGGGTCCCATTGCACAGCACCCTCCGGAGCATCCTCCAGCGATGAGTGGGGTCGGGTCGGGGCCCCGGGGCAGCGCAGGTGGGCGGTGGGGCTGACTTGGCGCGGTTGGGGATGACTTTGCGTGATGTGGGCTTAAACTCGCTCGGTTGCTCTCCGGGGACATGTGAAGTAACTTTTGGAGTTTGGGAGTGAAATGTCAACTCGGAAGGATGCGCCAGTGGCGGAGCGCGGGCTTGGGCATTGGTGCGAGGTGCATCTCGGAGTCGCGCCTGGGGCTCGTGGCGGTTGGGGGTGGGGAGAAGCAGGGGGGCGCGCCAGTGGCCTTTTTGGGGGGTGGGGGGGTTGGTGCGCCGCGGGAGGCCAGGGCCCGCTCTCCGATGAGGGGCGGGTGGAAAGCGGGGCTCCTGCTCTCCGAAGGAGTGGAGGAGCGGTGAAGTGGAAGAGCGGTGGAGTGGAGGAGCGGAAGAGCGGTGGAGTGGAGGAGCGGAGGAGCGGAGGAGCGGAGGAGCAGGCGAGCGGAGGAGCAGGGGAGCGGAGGAGCAGGGGAGCGGAGGAGCAGGGGAGCGGAGGAGCGGCGGGGCGGGCTCGGGACCTTTGCTACCTTGGTTTCCAGGCAGCGTTCTCGCTTTTCTCACTTGGTTAGTGGTTGTGCCGCATCCTAGTGTGAATCGTCTGAGGGAGAGCGGATGAGTGAATTTAACAGGTTTTGCGCTTTTTGGTTTTACTTAGCTTTGAGGGCTCAACAGTAATTGGGCTTCTCCTCCCGCAAAATGTTTTGACAGCGCAGGTATTTAGGTACAAGTTCTCATTTAAGACTATTGGTTTTTGCAAAACGTTGTAAAACATTTGTGATTCATTATAAAGTGTGATTACAATGTCATACTGGCCTCTACTTAGAAGAATTAGATTAGCATTGATGGCTTAACTGTAGAGTGACTTTGAGACATCGCTAGAAAGTGAATGGGTCGGTTATTAGGGAAACTGAGGCAGGGGAAGTGAGCACTTCATTGTGATCATATGATTTACAAAATTAAAGTTTTCTTTCCTAAAAATCATTGCAGATACTGCTGCATTTTTAATGATTCCAGAGCTATTTATATTTATGCTTTAGGGAAAGAATATTATAAGATGTATAACATTTATGGAATATAGCTTCGTATGACAAGCAGTTGTATAACAATAGTTCATAGATGCAGATTTAATTTTCATCATAAACAGTGCTTGGGAATGTTCTTCAATAATGACAATTTTTGCCTTTCTTGCCGTTCTTTTTCTCAGTTACTCATTAAATAATGTATTTCTGAGGAGGAATGTTCTTTTATTCTGTTTGTAGTTTTATATATTTAATGGAAGAAATGTGAAAATAAGCTTTTGGAAATGAGTCCAATTGGGATTTCAAGAAAGGAGTGAGTTTATGAGCACTAACCTGATGTCTTGCATTTGTTCAGCTGTAGCTTTAGCCATAGTTTTCAAAACAGTCTGATAGAATTTAAAAAAAAACTTACTCTAATACCATTTAAAATGGTTTTGGAATTTTTGAATAAATTTCATATATATTGCACAACCATATGTGCTTCTTGAGGGTGTATACCTGTTTACTAAGAGAATCTGACTTGTTTTGAAGTTGATAGTTTGAAAAAAAAAGATTAATGTAACCAAACTACATTGTGTGTGAGGATGCTTTAAAGCTAAGGATGTCATAATATGTCCAAAAACATTAGAGCCAGTCTTAAGTGATATCAGTTTTTCTCATGACTAGTAGGTCAGTCCTTTTGGTTTATACTTCAATCAGCACATCTTTATTAAGTGTTGATAGTCAACACTGTGCTGTCAGTATGGAGTTCAGTTCAATTTACGTTTATTCAGAGGCTGCTATGTGTGGTGGTTTCTGGGTGTTTAAGGCTCTTCGTCAGTATTTTATTCCTGAAAAGTTCAAGGTTATAGCTAAAAAAATATATATGAATGTAGAACAAGCAATCCTTTTATTTCAAGGGCAAATTCAGGAATTTTGGTCATAATTCTCTAAGTGAAATTCTGGGTGTAACTTAATTTTCTGACTTGTGTGATTTTAACTTACACCTCTTTTGTTCTGATTCTATAAAATTACATTTTATGAGAGATTATTTTCTGGCTCAAACATAATATTTGAGGGGACATTAACTGGTATAACTTGAAATCAGAATGTGCTTTGGAGATTGGATATTTTTAATGCTAAAAAAAAACTACTTCTGTGACCAAGTAGTTTAGGAGGTAACTAGATATTTACTGACTGGTCATTTAGAGCACTTTCTTTTTGCAAAATGTTTTAGAACTCTCTCTGAGCTCAAAAAGAACAAATAAAGGTTATGATGGTCAGCTATAAGCCAGATGTGACTCTTATTTTCTTTAGAGTTTGTTCCTTTTTAGCCGCCTGCCTGTTCCTCCCAGATGCTTCCTATCTCCCCTCTTCCTGCCCCTGTTCCCTTTGCTGTTGGTGTCTGTTTCCGCATCATTGAAATGGTCAGGGTAATCCTGCACTGCCTCACTGAGAAATAATTGATGATATAGTAAAGTGCCTTGAAAAGGCTGAGTAAATACCAAGTCTTTGAATGAAAATGACGTAGCCCCTTGGCGCATTTAAGGAGGATCCAAATCACAATTTTAGTTTGAGCTGTTGGAGGATGGGAGAGAGTAGAAAAAGGAGGACATTTTCACTTGAGTATTTTACTGCCCCTCTCTTTGGGTTAATACAAATCACTTCTAACTTTAGTAGCTGGAACACTGGTGCATGCAAGGAATCTTTTGCCATTTGAGTTATTAGTCACCTCTAGTCCTTTTTTTTTTTGCCAGGTTACCCTGTGTATAACTTTCCCCTCTATTCTCATTTCAGTTGTAAATGGAAATCTGAGTTCATCTCTATTAGCTCCTCTTTCAGGGAGAGACCTCATTGTCTCCTTATTGACATATTTCTGGTTTTTGGAAATAAAAGATATGAACAAAGCAAGAACTCCCACAGTCATCAACATTAGAGTCATGAGGCTATGGTGGGAATATTGGTTTGGTATTGCCAGCTGTTTTGTAGTTTGGAGTGAGCAAATCAAGTACCCCTAGGAATTTAGGAACATTATTAATGTCTGAAAATTACTATATAATATCTTAGAATTTGAAGGTGATTGTTGATTTCAGAAACAAAAAAAGTGGACATTTTAAAAATTGCAAATGTTGGTGATTTTGAAAGAACAAGTTTATCCTTCCTTGGCTTGGGGTCTTAATATTTATGATCTTGGGGAAATAGGTGAAAGAAACCACTGTTGTTTATCTTAGATTAAAATGGGTTAGTATAATTTAGTGGTAAGTTTTCTAGGCTCTAACTAGTTTGGGCTTTGGTTACTCTAAGCATACAAATGCCTTTATTGTAGTGATTAACATGTCATTTTTAAAAAGATAGCAGAGATGGTAGTTCTGAAAGCTGGGTAAGTTGATAAAATTTCAGAAACTATCCAGGATTTGAAATGTGCATATGTTCTTTGGTCTTCATGAGTAAGGCATTTTTGCTTATTTTGTGATTATGTTGTCTAATATAACTAAACTTTAGCCACCTTATAAATAATAATACTAGTGATTTTAATGCTAAGTGATTTCTACTAAACATATATCCCTAAATCTTTTTCTTTCATTTTTTGGACATGTGATGGAAAGGTTTTAATGTAAGAAATAGGGATAGCTTACTGTGTTAAAAGTGAAAGGTTTGAGGCTCCTATAAGCAGTTTATATGATGGCACTGGTAACTTAATTTCACAATCATCTGACCTAGGCTAGATGAATTCCTTATTTAACCAAAGAGTTAAAAAAATAAGGTTTGTATGAGTAAAGAGCTGGGAAACATTTGAAAATGGAGAGCATTTGATTACCTGCTACTTGTGATCTATGTTTATGGCTGTGGCTCTGCCCCTTCCTAAGTTTATAGGAGCAAATTGTTATAAGAGCGGAAAGAGAGTGCCCACCTTTTGTGGTAACATGCCATTGTAAAATTCAGATGGGACAGATATATTGCAATTCTAGGGCATACTTTAAGGATGCTTTCTTTTCTCAGGGAAAGTTGGTGAGACTCTTTTTGCTTCTTGTCTTTAGACTATATATTTGATTTATCTGCACCTCTGTTTCTCATAAGGATTAACTGGTGCTGAATTCCAGATATAAACAGCTTCATTTGCTTAGGCTTTTAAGCACGCGTATTGACAAAGTTCTTATTTTTTTAACATTTGTCACTTCTCCCACCTTCCATCATTTTTAGCTGTTTTAAGATTTTGATTATATATTTAGTTTTAAATTAAGCAGTGAATGAATCAGATGTGTTTCTTCTCCAGTTCCCTTGCCTTTGAATATAGTTGTAAACATGTGCCCTTTGCTGTGAAATGTGTCTTCTTTTTCTTTTGATAGATTTAAAGCATTATTTGGAGTATTTTTCAATATATTTTAAAGTTTTTTGAAAAGCAATGATCAGTATTATCGTTATTTTTTATTAACTTGGTAGAGTTTTAATAAATCTGTTAAACACATTGTCTTTGATGGTTATTATAAGAAAATATAGTACTCAATAATGCTAAGTACATTTATATATTGCTTGATTTAGACTAGAAACTCTGAGATTTTTTGAGGTTGTAGAAATATTTAAATAAGCAATTTACTGACACCTGCCTCATATTTGAAGCGTTGTCAGGAATGTTTAGTTTTCTGGTCACTTCAGATTGCGGTTTATTGCATGCTTTTCTGTAGCCTGTTGTCTAGCAGGAATTGTCATTGTCATCATTCCCATTATTTCTTGTAGGGCTGGTGTTAGAAACCATAAATCTAGAGTGCTGTGATAATAGGAACAGGCTGTAACCTGACCCAGTTCTTTGGTTGAAATGTGGCATGGAGAGCTGCCCGTAGTAGTAAATTGACATGCCCTGCTATTAAGTCCAGTCCTCTGCAAATGTCGGTGGGCAGCAGGTCTTTAGGCAATTAACCTGTGGCTGTGCTTTAGAACTTTAGGAATTTGCAAGTATAAACTGGGATTTTTGCAACCCTTGACTTGTCTTTCATTTATCTATTTTCTGACATAACATACTTCTCAACTAAATGCATAACTTTCAACATACATTATTTTAAAATTGTAAGTATTAATTATTTTAACTTGTAGGCTATGTTTTTAGATAAATTAAAAATTCTTGAAAATAGTTTTTTGGGGGCTTGTTTTTACACAGAAAAAGATTAACTTCTAATTTGTTGCAGTCGATTTTACTAAAGCGTAATTAAAGTTGCCTCTCTAGAACTCTTAATTTCCTCCAGAAGGTTTGATTTGATAAACCCTCACTACCAAAAATGTTCATTCCTAATATTTATTATTGACAATTCAGAGATGAAAATTTATTTTTAAAGGTAATCACACATTAAAATTTAGGGTTTTTTTCTGTTTACTTTTATAGATATATCAGAAAATGGGAAATCTGATAATTTACTTGGAATCTTAACATGATGAATCATGTCCAATTTAACAGGTTATATATGGCTGTACAATGGATATATATGCTTTTTCTATCCTGTGCTAGGATACCATTACCAGAAGCAAAATTTTAGGTAAAAGAGCTAGCTTCTCTTTGTAAAAGGAAAATATATAGCTATAATGTATTTGAATCAAATCAATGTGCATTTTGCATTTAAGCATAAATGTAAAGTAACCTTGAAACCAAAGTTTCAAGCCAAAATAAATTATTTGCCAGTCAAAACAAAAAAATTAAAGGTTATATGCAGTTAACTCAGACTTCTCTATCATCCTTTTGTATATTGACTGTACACAATAAAGAGCTATTTTGTTTGTTTTACAAGTTTGAAAGCAGTTCTGTATAATGAGGTAGACTAAAAATGAAAAAAATTCTACTTGTGCTATTTCATTAATAGTCTCTGGTGAGTTAGTTATATGTGTGTACTATAATTTCCATCACTTATTCCATCATTTTCTTTAAAACTACCAACAAACATGTTTATTAACCTCTCCTAGCCTTGAAACTTCTTATTGTTGATGCATATATTCAAGGGGTTAGAATGAAATATTTTTGCAGCTAGATTATTTTTTGTGTAGGGACTATGTTTTCCTTTTTTGTGTGAATATTGGTTTAAGCACATGTTTTGGTTCCAACTGTTACATAATTAGAACTTATAAACTGAATTCTGGTATAACATGTATTCCTAGTTGCTCTTCTCCCTGAAAAAAAAAAAAAACAACCTGTAATACTAACCCATTTATGCTGGGGTCTATCTTTTTGGGACCTCGAACATCCTAGAAATCAAATCCAGAGTAGATTTGTAAAAGTCTGATAGATGTTGGAAAATAGAAAGATGTGGGGAGCCAGGAACTGTCTTTAAGATCTCAAAGAATTTTCTCCTTGGCCTATTGACCTATTGACCTAGAGTTGTGTGTAAATGAAGACAGCAGATTAGACATTGAGAAAAGGAACAGAGAGGACAACAATGACAACCGAAAGAAAAATCTCACCACATTTTAAAAAACTGCAGTGTTCTGGTGGTCTATAATTTAGGTATAAGTAACCTGTAGCACAGCAGATTTTATTTACTTGTTTAGCAAACATTTTGGGGGCCCTATTATGTGATGGACACTGGATAGACACTGGAGAATACAAAGATGAACCAGACATGGTATTGTTCCCCAAACCTTGTAGTCAACCAGGCGAGATAAGGAATGTACATAAACACAACAGAAGCAGTTTTGGCATAATGGTTAAACATTCATGGACCTCAGTTCAAATCTAGTTGGGTGATCTTATGCAGCTCTTTGAGCCTCAGTATCCTTAACTTTCAAATGGACATTAATAACAGTATCAATTGATAACAGGCTTTAGATAAGAAAAATGTATAAAAGTCCCTAGTAGGGTATCAGTCATTTAGCAAGAGCTCAATAAGTGACAGCTCTTAGTATTATTATTACCACTGCCAACACCACCATCATTAGACACCAGGGACTGTAATCTTTATTTTCTTCTGTCTTCATGGATCTATTCTGTCCAGAATGCATGGTGTGTCTTTTTTTATTTCTCCCTTTAAAAGTATATATAGTATATTGGAATCCTGTCTTTTGGTGTCTGACAAACTAGATTTGAATAATTTTTCTTTCTCTACCAGCTTTATGATTTGAACTTGGTAAGATAGGAGGGGAATCAAAGATGACTTATAACTCGGAAAGATTGGGAATTCATAGTGCCTGTTAAAATAGGAAGCAGAGGAAGAGGAGCACATTTTGGAGGGCAAAAGAGTTTGATTTTTTTTAAATGTAGTGTTTGAGGTGATTGTGAGGCATCCAAACTGATGTCCAATTGGCTAGACTAAAAATTTTGGAGAGAGATGAGGACTAGAGATACTGATATAGGAGACATCCACATAGGGGTGTTATATCAGCCATGGAATAGAGATTCTAGACTCTAAAATTTCTAGAATCTAGACGAACAGACTGAGTGACTAAGGAAGATCAATGGCTAGGACAGAAGGAGGAAGTAGACACAGGGATAATAGAGGTAGGACAACCAGGAAATAACACATGTCTGAGGCTCAAAGAGGAGAGGTGTCAAGAATGAAGAGTTACCTACCACAGAGGGCTTCTGAAGTGTCAAGGAGAATGACTGAAATGGGGTTTGATGTCCAGGAGGCAATTGAAGACTTGGAAGCAGTTATAGGAGAAGAGGGAAAGTAGAGGCCAAATTGCAGAAAGTGAGGTATCACAGCAATTCTTTGTATTATGGGTATTATCATATTTATTACCAAAATCCTGGTGGTCATCAGGAAAAGATTAATCTGGTAAATATATAATATAGTTTGAGAGTCTTTTCTACGCCAACAAAAATTTGATGTTATCTCAATTTAAAGTCACTTTACTCTTTCAAATATGTGGATTTTAATATCTGTCAAATGGGAGGTTCAGTGAACAAGTTTAATAATGAATGCTAAAGTTTGGACATTATTCCCATCTATGGGACTTCTGTCTGAGAAAAGTGGCAGGAAACCTTGCTATTGATGTAGGAACGAATTTATATTTTTCAGCTCAACATCTGTGTTTAGTTTATTTTTATACTCTCTCAGGTTGCTATAATTCTATTTTATAACAGCTGAAATGTAAAGGGCCCTGGGAAAATTTTTGCGTGTTAAACTTACTTAGTTCCTGTCCTTGTCACCCTTATTGACTCTTCAGGTAGTAGTCTCTGATTAGAGACTCATGTCTAATTAGAGACTCATGTCATAAGGTATATATAATACCTTATCTTCAAAATAAAACAAAAAGGAAGGGCAAAACAAAAACAAAAACCCCAAGCAAACAAATAATGGAAGGTTTCTATAATCCTAGAATTATAGACTCCTTAACTTGCTGACTAGTCCTTAGAAACTGTCTTTCTTAAAAAAAAAAATAAAACCTAACCAAACTAGAATTCTCTCCAGAATCAGATAAGTGCAGCTGGAGTTTCAGGTTTAATAATTTCTTTAGTAGTCACTGTTTACATTGTTTAATAATATTGAGAAAATGGTTTAAAACAATACAAGGCTTTTCAAAGCATTTTTTTGGTCTCTTAGCGATTAAATCTGTGCCAAGATACAAGCAGCAAAACAAATGGTTTTGTTTTGTGAAATATCCCAGGCTGTCTATACTTGGTCAAAGCCTGCTAGATTTAGTGTAACTGCTCTTTTGGTAAAGGAAATTTAAATGTCAGGCACTATAAAATAGTGCAAATATAATACCTTTTTTGGCTTATTTATATTTGAGATTTTTTTTAAACGCAGTAGAGTTGCTCCTTATGTGCATTTAGCAAAACAACTTTTCCTTATGGTGTTAAAAACAAAACAAAGCTTTTTTTCTCACGAAAATGTTCTCTGCCATGTAACATTGAGCACTACTTTGAGTGGGGTCTTAATTTGAGTCTTTGTTAAAGTGCTGAAGCAGTTCAAAGTGTATTGAGAGCAAAGTTAAGCTTTTTCTGCAGTTTTCTCTGGGGTTTAACTTTGCACATTTATTATTGTCCGGTTTTCATTTTAGATAAAATGTTGACTTTATGAATTTACCATTTAGGAAAAATTTCATTTGAAGATTATGACATATAGAATTTGGAAAATACACATTTAAGAGTGGTTTAAATATATGGATATATATATATATGTGATTTTTAAAAATTGAAAGGATATATACTATATGGCTAACAGCAGGTTATTATTGTTTGATGGTGGGATTATACGTGATTTTTTCCCTTTTGCTTATGGGGGTGATGAATGTATAAAAAAGAAAAAAAAACGTATTCTAGCTTCTAGGGGTCCACAAAGGCTTTTTTGGTTCACAAAGGGCCAAAATTTATTTTCAGTACTCACCAACCCTAAAGGAAATAATATATTCACGAATAATCATATCTCAGAGTTATACAACATAGGGTGACATCAAGTTTCTTCTGGCTTTAGCTAGAATATGTAAGTTTCCCAATAATGCTGGTTATTAGGTGGCAGCTGCTTTCTTTGGTAATTATATGTCTGGGCATTATAAATACATATGTGTATGTATATATGTTTATTTATTTATTTAGTACTGCTTAATTTAAGAGTGACTTAGCATTAATTGAGTGACTTAGCATTTCTGTTTCTTTTTTAATTTTAATTTTTATTGAACTTTATTGGGTAACATTGGTTAATAACATAAATTTCAGGTGTACAACATTATAGTACAATATCTATATACTCAATTGTATGCTCACCACCTAAAATCTAATTTACTTCCATTACCATATACTTAAAGTACTTTCATTTCTTTAAACACCTTTTTGGTCCATACTTTGAAAGAATAACTAGGTAATGTTCAGGTATCATTACAACATAATGTTAAGTGTTAATGCTGAAACTCACTCATCTCAGGGAATTTTAACTAGGGCAAATGGGATGGGATAGAAAACAGCCTTTGAGTTTCCACTTATTCATGATACGATGCTGGATGCTCTACCTATACTATGTATAATTTTCATGACTACACTATGAAGTGTACACGGTATTAGTTTTAACTTACATATGAGAAAGTGAAGACTCAGAGAGATGAAATAACTTGGATGGCTTTAAGCACTTGAAATAATATTAATATGTAGTTGATATGGCTACTGGGAATCATCACAATATAATTTTTTTCTTTAATAATATGTATAATTTGTTAAGTGTGATAGACCCGCATTACATATATAGAGCTTCTTAATAATATAACAACATTTAGGGATTATTAAAAAAAACTATCAGAGCACTCCCTCCCCCATGAAAATAACTTTCTCTGATTGTTTAATAGATACCATTGTGAAGATTCAATTAATACATAGAAATATAAGAAAGAAAATAAAGTTCACCCAAAATCTCACCACCTATGATGCAAAAATGGAGAATCACCAAAATATTTTTGTATTACTTTATGCACACTTACAATTTTATACAAATAGGATTATATCACACAGGAGGTATTTACAAAATACCATCTCTCCCACTCTCTCAGCCCCCCCACAACACCCAGTCGGTACATACCATCATCTTTACCATCACAAGCTAGTATATGTCCTATGTTTCTCTCATGCTTAAATCTTTTACTCATATAATCCTATACAAACCTTCATATACAGTTATAGTGAATTTTAGCCACTATTAGTCACTATCAGTGAACATTTGAGGACTTTTTAAGTGTACGGCTTTGTGCTAGTTGTATGAGAGCTGCAAGAAGAGCAATGTATGAGCTGTATTCTCAATCACTTTGCAATTTGTGAGGAAAGGTAAGCAGGTGAAAAGCTTGTATTATACAAGACTTACCTTGATATCTGCTGTTGGGTAGAAATACTGGGTGGAAACACAGCCTGGAAAGCCCTGCAGGGGAGCTTCCAGAGGGCAAAGGCTTTGCCTTTTTGAATATTATGGGCATACACACTTGACACATGGGGTTATGGTCAGTGTCTGTAAATAAATGTCTGTAAATAAAGTCATGTGTTCAAGTGAAACAAAAAAAACTATTCTATTGACTGGTTTAAATGGATTAGCTCTTATAGTTTGAGAGCCCAGTAGAGAAGTAATTTGTATATTTGCTTTGTTTCTTTGGAGTGGAATTATCCATTTTCCCATCAGGGATTTAATTTTTTTCCTTTAAGGTTTAGGCATTTTGTAATAAGGAGAAGGCTCTAATATTTTGCTGCTCAGTTCTGTCTATATAGTAGTACATGGTAGTTTGTAGTTTAAGACAGTGTAAGTAGTCAGACTTTCTAACACAGAAATCCTTCTTTGCTCAAAAGTAAGCTTACACATTCGCTTTGATCTAAGATTTAGTCCCTAGGTTGAATGAGAATTTACATTATTTGCATATGCCAAATATAAAACTTGGATAGCAAGCATATTGGGGAGAGTCAGAGGAGAAAATAAATCTTCAGTGAAACGTATGAATTTCAGGATGTTTGAAAAGAAATAGGTTTACAGTTGCGAGCCACAGAATTTATTCTTGTATTATTATTTATTTATTATTATATTATTTTCCATATGAACAACTGTAAACCCCACTGTTACCCCAGTCTGTATATAAAGGAAATAAAACAGGGCCAAGATCATATTTCCTTCCTAAAGGGAAAACTATTTCATTTAACATTGAAATGATTGGTGTAGTGAAATGTGGAAGCTACATGGCTCAAGAGGGAAAACACTGAAGGCTGTCTACTTTATGGTGAAAGAAGAGTGTTTAGGGCAAATGATTGTGATTTTATCATGACCCTGAAAGAATCCTTAAATTGCCATAGTGGACACAATCTCACTTTTGATAGTGGCTTCAAACAATTCACTGGTTTGTATTTAACTCTTAAGGAAGTTCTGTTTTTATAGAAATACTTGTTCTATATTCCCACCAGCAGTGTATGAGAGGTCCAGTTCCACATCCTTATCAGCATTTGGTATTGTTAGTCTCTTTAGTTTTAGCCATTTATGCAGTGGTATCTCATTGTGTTTTTAATTTGAGCTTCCCTGAATACTAATGATGTTGAATATATTTCCATGTGCCTGTTGGCCATTTGTGTGTCTTTAGCAAAGTAATTGTTCAGATCTTTTGCCAGTTATGTTTTTATTGGGCTGTTTGTCTTTTTTTAAATTGAGTTGTTAGAGTTCTTTATATATTCTGCATACAGATTTTTTAAAAATCAGATATGTTTTTATTTTTATTTTCTTAACAGTGTCATTGAAAGAGCAGTTGTTTGTTTTGATGTTCAATTTACCAATTTCTTTTAAACATTGTACTATTTTGTGTAATATCTAAGAAATCATTGCCTAATTCAAAGTCACACAGTCTCTCTGTTCTCCAGAAATTTTGTAATTTTAAGCTTTACATTTTGATTTATGATCTTTTTAAAGGTAATTAAAAAATTTTAATCCTTATCTGAGGACATTTTTTCATTGCTTTTAGAGAGAGAAGAAGGAAGAGAGAGAAACATTGATACAATAGAGAAGCATCGATTTGTTGCCTCCTGTACACTCCCAAACTAGGGATTGCACGTGCCCATACCGGGGATAGAACCCACAGCCAAGGTATTTTGGGTGACTTAATGATGTAATCTTCATAGGCTTCTTTTAAATAACAAATTCTCCTCCATTATACACATCATGTTCCGACTACAGGCACACAGAGTAATTGGAGGTTGATATCTTTATGCCATATTAAGTATTTCAGTGTACATGCCTATTAAAATTTAAAAAATTGTATTAATTGATTTTAGAGATAGAGCAGGGCAGGGGGGAGAGAGAAAGAGAAAGAAAAGGAGAAACATTGACCCATTTTTCCACTTACTGATGATGCACTCACTGGTTGACTACCATATGTGCTCCAACCAGAGACTGAACCCACAACCCTGGTGCACAGGGATGACACTCCAACCAATTGAGCTACCCAGCAATGGCTACGTACCTCTTTTATAGCACTCACATTGTGTATTGTTCATATGCCTATTTCTGACTAGATGGAGCTATCGGAGGGCAAGGACGGTATATTATTTACTTTTATTGTAGGGTAGCTGTCACATTAAAGACATGCGGGAAAAGTTCGGATTAATGAATGTAGTTACTTCAAAATACACAGGCTTTCTAATGAGTAATTGTCTTGTCAGACTTGACTCTTGCAGTTCTTACAAGTTTCACTAACACTTGTGAATCACAGTCATGATTCTTTCACCTCTTTGTAAAATGGGCATAAGTAGGTTTTTGGGGTAGGCCTCAGTTTGAATCCCAACTCTACCAACTTACCTCTGCTTTTTTACATGCATTTAACCATAAAATTCACTCTTTTAAAGTATACAATTCAGTAGTTTTTAGTGTATTCACAAGGTTGGGTGTCCATCACCACTGTCTAATTCCAAAATATTTCTGTCACCTCAAAAAAGAAACCCCTTACCCTTATCTATACCCATTCCCATTAGCAGTCACACCCCTGTTCCTCTTCCCCTATCCATTAGCAACTACTAAGATATCTCTTTTTTGTTCAAGGAAAAGATACTAAAATGATCTAATCTTATAACCAATTTCTAATAATATCACCCTTTTGAAATGTGTTAAAAGGAGGCATTAATTGGTTTTTCTTCTTGTAGGAAGGAACACCAGAAATGGATACCATGGAGCAAACAATGAGTGGAGGTAAAATTTACTTATCTAAAAAATGATAATTTCATTTTCATTTGGAATGAATATTTTCTGGTAGACTGAACTTTTGAAAAAGGCTTTTTAAAAATAAAAGTTATAGGAGTTGTTAGGTGCTTAAAATTGGAATTTTACAACTGAAGAACTATTAAAGGTAATCTTGCCTTCCCTTACTAGTTTATAAATGAGAAAACTGACACTCAGGGAGGTTAAAGTGAACAGGTCATACAACAGCCTGTGACAATGCCAAATTCAGAATCCAAATCTTCTGACTCTAATATGAGTGATTAAAAAAGCTTCATCCTAACTTGCTCTAATGAGAAGGCTGCTCACTGTCCTATGAATATGCCACACTCATTTGCACTCTGTTTTAAGTTATGTTTCCTTTCCCATAATACATATTTCCCACCTTTGCCATCTTAAACCCTATTTTTCCTTTAACACCCAGTTTAAGTCTTGTGTCTTTCATGAATTTTTCTCTGGCTGAATGCTGAATGTATCCTCTGCTTTTCACAATTTTGTTAGGTGTATTAGTTTAGTGTAGTCTCTGTAACTAGATTTTTTAAATTGTTTTTCATTGTTATTCTATTACAGTGGTCCCAGTTTTTTCCCCTTTGCCCTCCTCTTGCTTTTCCCCTCACTCCCACAGTCAATCCCCACACTGTTGTCTATGTCTGTGGGTCATTCATACATGTTCTTTGTCTAGACCCTTCCCCTAGCTTCTCTAGAGCAGGAGCTGTGCATTTACAGTTTTACTTTCTTTCCTATTAGAAAATCATATGGATAACTATTTAGTAAATATAAATATGTACTTTCTTTATACTCACCAAATTATTTAAATAGGAAGCATCCCATATATCCCGCTCAAGTGTTTACGATCTTGAAGAGTTAGTTACTCAATTATAACTAGAAGGTAGATTTGTTACCCTAAATGGTATACCTAGCATCATTTAAGAATGATCCTTCTTTAAGAAGCTTGTTACTTAAGAATTCAAGCACCAGTAAGGGTAAAACAGCAATAGATGGAAACATATTAAGTATGGTTAAATCCATGAGTTTATAATGATACTAAAAAAAAAGCTTGCCAGTTATTTGTGGAGAATGCTAGGGATCCAACTCATTATTTTGAAAACGAGAAAATAAAGGAAAAGAATAAAGCATTGATTTTGACTTCTGTATATGATCTATATCTCAGGGTATCTGAGTGGTTGAAGAGGGCAGGGTTCTTTCCATATAAGTTTTCTGGCTAATAAAGACAGGATGATAAAATTAGAATATCTCCCTTTTACAACCACTAATGAATTAATGGGTCTAGGCAATAGCCATTCATGGCTGGTCATAACCCAAAAAAGAGAATAAACTAGATATTAATTCAGAGTCTCCTGTGAGAAGTACACATACCATCTATGAAGTTGTCTTCTCCTGTCCTCCCCGCCAAAAAAAGCCAACTCTGAATCTGATTAAGCTTTTGATCAAGATACCCATACTAATTTAGAGAAAATATAAGGACCAGAAGAACTCAGTACCACGAGGAGGTAGTCAGCAAAATCCAGGTTGGAAAACTGAACTGGTTCATCAGAAAAAAAAAATTGCTAGGGGAACGGGTACAAAGAAAAAAAGGAGCCTATAGATCAAAAGACTTGAGAAACAATGGTAAGAGGGGAGGACAGTGGTGGGGACTGATTGAAATAAGATAAAGGGATTAATCAAAGAACATACATGAAGCACCCATAGACATGGACTATGGTGTGGAGATGGACTGTGGAAGTGGGGGTGGGCTGGGTAGAGGGGGGTGAAGGGGGAAAATTGGGATAACTGTAACAGCATAAACAATAAAACATTATTTAAAAAAAGAATTACAAAATTCTATTTTAATCCATTAAAGAAAAGCTAAAAAATGGGAAAAAAAGGACTTGAGACTCAGCCATTGCTATGTATGGATGGACTTTATTCATGTCCTGATTTAAACAGATTCAGTTAAAATAATTAAGACAACTGGGGAGACATGAACACTGAGTGCTTATTTGATAATATTAAGGAATTACACTTAATTTTTTCAGCATAATAACATTAATTTTAAAAAATTATGTATCTTTAAGAGAGGCATACTGAAATGTATGTGGATAAAATACTATAATATCTTTGATTTGGTGAAGTCACAAGGTGCGGCACTGCTTTAGCTCTTCAGCTTGGCGCAGAACTTTGCCTATTCCATTGAATTATATTCTAGCTTCCTTGTTATGTTTTAAACTCTCAAAAACATCCATTTTATTTCTAGAGCACGCTAATTTTAATATTGTAAGGAGCATCTCAGCTTGTTTTGGTTTATTTATTCATTTAACAAATGCTTGAGGGTGTTATGCATGCCAAGTTCTGTTCTAGGCACTGAGAGTACAGCTGTGAACAAAACAGACTAAATAAATAAATCCCTGCCCTTTTGGAACTTACATTTAAGTGAGACATACAATGAACAAAATAAATGAGCAAATTATAAGGTACATAATATGTTAGAAAGTGAAGTCCTGTGCAAAAAAATGAGACTATTAATTACAAAATTAAAACTGGCTCCTATCAGAAAATAGTTTATAGTTTTTTCTAAGTGCACTTTCAGACTATTGCTACGGCCTTCTGGTATTGCTCACTGTTTTCTTCTTTTTTTTCAGGTTCAATAAAAATCAAGCAGGAGGTTGCAGACGAAACTTCTCAATCAGACACATCTGTGCAAAGTGGTAGGTTTTAAAGTAGTTCAGTACAACACCTTTTTCCTCACTCAGTGTTAATATGAACTCTTCTTGCTGCTTTTGACATAGTCTCTTACAGCAAACTCCTGTAAATATAAAATCCAAGCAATAAGAAGGGTCAAAAATAGTATTTTATTTAGAAAATTTTACTTTGGTTTTACTTTATCGTGATAAGTGCTGTGAAGTAATGGGTACTGTGATCATTCAGCTGAGAAGCTTCTACCTCCAGATATTTTGCCCATCTTTTTTACTAGAATCTGATTCCAAGCCTCACACTGGTAGAAGGTATTGTGATTCTGATTTACTCTGAAGAAAACCAAGGGCCTTATATAGATTATGTTCAGTTTGCCAAAAGGTGTTTGGACAAATAATGGACTAGAATAGAGTACAAGTCAAAACAAGAAGTTCCAACCATGGACATGTGCAAATAAAAATCAGATCACAAGGTTATAAAAGTACACCTGTCTCATGAGTAAACCTATTAGTTCCCAGGCTTCTTTACTGAGAGAGAATCTCCCCACCCTGCCTCAGTTTGTCAGTAAGGATAAGATGCAGAGGCAGACTGAGACCTCAGGCTTGGCTAAGACTTTTTGATTATTTTGGCTTCTGGTCAGGAATTCTAGCTGTGGTATTGCAGATGTGCCAAATCTAAATTACTGAAGCCTGTTGCTATGTGTGTCCCCCTATGTTATTGGTAGAGTTTCAGCACATGGACAGCGAAACCGAACAGTTTCACAGACTAGAAATTTTGCCTTATTAATAAAAACAATTAAGGCTCCAATGATTAAGTCCTACATATGGTCATTAGCTAGTGATGTCACAGAAAATGATCATCTTTCACAGTGCACAGTGTAAAGGATTTGCTAGCTCAAATTAATGTCCATTCAGACCCAAATTGTGATAGTATATTTAAAAAATTATGTTGGAGAATGGATTAAGTATTTTAAATGTTATTGAACAATTTTACAAATATAACTAGTTTATGGAAGAATTCTTTGACATTTAACTGTGAAATGGTTTTAGTTTCCCAGCCATTATTTTCAAATTGCACTCCTCTGTTCCTGGGATGTTAGGTCCTAATGACATCCTAGCCAGATACCCCTACCCTCAGTTGATGTTTTTTTTTTTAATGTTCTCCAAGACCATATGTTGGTAGAGCTTCAGTTAGAATCTTGGGTTTCCTGATTGTCAGGTTAGTGTTTAGAAGGTCAGTGGAGCCATGCTTCTCAGTTTTCACTTTTGAAAATACTATCCAGTATTCATAAATTTAGGACAACTATATGACATTTAGTTTTATAATAGCATACTATTTATTGAGAGACTTGCATGTATGCTATTTCACTTAATTCTCAAAATACCTTGTACCATATTTATTACATTCCTCATTTTATAGAAGAAGGGACTGAGGCTGAGAAAGTGAAATGACTTGTTCAGGGTTACATGGCTAGAAAGAGATGGGGCCAGACTGGAAGAAGGCAGGTTTGACTCCAGGGCCCATATTCTTAACATTCTGCTGTACCTTTCAGCAGTGTGGTAGCACTCACTTCACATTATCTGGAAGCGGACTTAAACACAGTATTTTTTTTAATGGAACAATCTCTTAGACTTATTATTAAGTTACAAATGCAGGATGTATAGTGTTATGTAGGACATGCTTAATACCTTATGCAATATGTGTATGTACACATACAAATGTACACACATATCTGGTATGCTGAAGCTGGTTCACACCAGCTTGGGAGAGTTGATTGTGCACATTTCTTTCCAACTGTGGTTAGTGACTTCACCTTGGCACCTTGCAGTAAGTTATGGTGGTAATATGTACATCACAGAAATCTGCAGACACTACCAGTCAGGCTTTTTGTTTGTTTGTATTTTCTGGAAATCTGGTTGTTAAACATTTATCAGCACTTTGTTTATGTGTGTGTTTAAGAGTGTTACATCCTTTAAAGGATATATAACAGGTTAGTAACATAAATTCCCCCAGGATGGGGAAATGTCTAAACCAATATTTTATAGTGATGAAATTAAATGAGAGTGTAGGAAAACCTTATGCTTGATGAGAATTAAACTTTGTGTGAATTAATAGTACCTTTAATACAGCTATTAAGTACTTCTCTCAATGTCTTTGGCATCTGACTGGCACAGTGAATTGAAGTGTTCAAGCCAGGTGGAATACTGCTTTCTGACCTTTTTCTCTAGCATTGTAATATATCAGGAAGACTAGCAAGATAAAGGACACAAGAGTGTGTAGAAAAGTAGGTTGTTAAAAATAATTCATTTCAGTGACTACCAGTGACTGGTTTACTGTTTTGTCTGCCATCATATTCTAACACCTGAGTGGAGATCAACTATTCAACTAAGAAAAAACTCTGGTTCTCAGATTTTTTTCTTTCCATAAAATTCTGTTAGACCATACACCAAAACACCTTTAGCTCCCCATGAAAAACAAAGAAACACCATCACATTAATGGGTTGAAATGGTTAAAAACATGTCTTGAGTAAATTTATATTAGAGACAGATAAGTAGAATTCACTGTTAGTCTATAAAAAGTCCTTTAGTTGTTTCTAGAGTCCACATTTTTAGAATAACTGTGTTGTAGTCCTCATTACATTGAGAAGATCTGGCTTGTAATTTATATCAGCTGTTATTATCAGGAAGTCGTCTTATTTTTTATTTCTATGCTGGTAATCAAATGTAGATCAGGGAATTTGAATCTGCTCTTAGCAAATATTTTTTAAGGGATATGGAACTAAAACCCATTTTATTCCTGAAAGTTAGTATAGATATTTTATATATATATGTTATATAAATATTATATATAAATATAAATTTATGTATAATATAAATATTATATATAAATAAATTATTTAATATATTTATTTCCAGATGGTTTCCATTGGGACAGCTACCTGGAAGGGACTGGATCTATAAGTGCTCCTGCAGAGTATTTCAGACAGGTATGCCAAAATTCTGCAGTTGTTGAATATATTAATGTAAAATATTAACTTATTGAAGGGTATCTGTGTGATTGTTAGATTCAGGTGGTATGAGGAGATGGTGGGATTGTGATAGTGCCATTTAAGAGCCAGATGGTCTCTTTGCATTCATTCATTAAGAATTTACTTAATGTCAGGTATACTAAGCCCTTATGACTGAGTGCCCATCTGGAGGGAAAGACACACATGTAAATAGTTAATTATGAGAAGTATATTGGGAGGGCTCACAGAAGAGGTGCTATCTGAGATGGTTGGAATGAAGGGAAGAATGTCCCAGGTGGAGAGAACATCCAAAACAAAGGCACTTGGGTGTAAAAGAACCTGAGTGTGACTGATGGCATGGGGTGGCTGGAGCACAAAGTGGTTAGAAGTGATAGTATAGGAATAAGGTTAAAGGTTTGGGGGCTTTTAAACTGTACTGAGCACTTGGACTTTTATCTTAAGCTGTGGTGAGCTACCAGCTGGTTTATTTCAAGGGGAGTGGCCTAATCAGATTTTTATTTTAGAAAGCCACTTGGGGTGCATTTTAGAGGCTATATTTGGGCTGCCTGGAAGTGGGCAAATGAGTGAGACCAGCAGTTGGCAGTGTTTTTATGCTGCACATCAAGCCAAGGACAGGGTTTGGAGAACTTTTTCTTGACTTTTAGTAGTTCTTAATTTTGCTCACCATCTATTGTAACTGTTACTTAAAATGCTCCTTAAATATTCTGGTAACATAATTGATCATTTCTTTTTTTCATAGTTGATGTATTTTAACAAATTGTATTTGTGTGTATGTGTGTGCACATATATATGTATATATGTAGTCCAAGATTCCACCAACTAATAACTTCGAAATTGGTATGAAATTGGAAGCCCGTGACCCTCGCAATGTAACTTCGACATGTATTGCCACGATCATTGGAGTTAGTGGTGCTAGACTGTGTTTACGCCTTGATGGTAGTGATGACAAAAATGATTTTTGGAGACTCGTTGATTCTGCAGACATACAGCCCATTGGGACATGTGAAAAACAAGGGGACTTACTTCAGCCTCCACTGGGTAAGGATAAACAGTTTTTAAAAGAACATATTCTCACTAATGTAATATTCAGTAGAAATAGTTTTAATGACCTTAAAAAAATCTGTTCTCCTAGACATTCTTGCAAATACATGGTCAGGTGGTTACTGTGGAGAATCTATGAGAGAGGAACTCCTCAGTACCATATGTTAGAGGGTTTCACTCAGTACCCATTTGGCATATGTGTGCTAAAGACTTCCCACTCCAGGGAAAGACTCATGCTGTCTTCAAACTTGAGATGTCAAGAGCTGCTCTATTAGGTTAAACGTGCAGATTCAGAAACCCTTCTGGGGAAGTCATTTGTAGCGTTTGATACAAGTCACTTCCTTTCTCAATATTGTCCATGGAGCCATTCAGCATTTTCAGCATTGGGATAAGCATAGGGGATTCACATCCAGGCTTCAGATGCAAACTTGGGTATTCCATTTCATCTATATTGGGAGGAAACCATGGTGCGATGGGTAGGAGTCAGTACCTTTAGGTCTTTGAAAAGCAGGAGATGGATGGAGCTTACCAGCAAAGGTTTTTAATTACAGAGCTCTCTATTTTGACCAAGTTTTAAAAAGGTAAACAGTATGTGACTCTAATGTTGGGCAAACTTTTTCTTTTACTACTTAGGTGTACCATGATATTTTATAGACAATCAGTGATTTCATTTATTTTATCACTTCTACATTCTGAGTGAGTTGTGGGTTTTGGTTTTCATTTGTTTCTTCTTTACAGTGCTGAAAATGAAAATTCCCTATTATAAAGCACAATGGGAAAATGGATTTTTTTGTTTCCTACTAGTGAAAAATTTCTGATTAGGTTCCACTTATAGGTGAGATCATATGGTATTTGTCTTTTCATCACCTGGCTTATTTCACTTGCATAGTGCTCTCCAGTTCCATCCATGCTGTCGTGAAGGGTAGGAGCTCCTTCTTTCTTTCTCTTGCGTAGTATTCCATTGTGTAAATGTACCATAGTTTTTTTATCCATTCATTTACTGGTGGGCACCTAGGTTGCTTCTAGCACTTGGCTATTGTAAATTGTGCTGCTATGAACATTGGGGTGCATAGGTTCTTTTGAATTGGTGTTTCAGGGTTCTTAGGGTATAATCCCAGCAGTGGTATTGCTGGGTGGAACCTAATCAACAAAACAAACAAGCAAGCAAAATATAACCAGAGACATTGAAGTAAAGAACAAACTGACAGTAATCAGAGTGGGGGAGAGGGATAATAGGAGAAAATACGGGGAGGGCCTCAAGGAAAATGTATAAAGGACACATGGACAAAGCCAAAGGGTATATATAGGTTCAAGGGTGGGAGCTGGGGATGGGTGGGGTGGGGGTGTGTGGTGGGGTGAAAATGGAGACAACAGTACTTAAACAACAATAAAATATTTCCTAATGAGGAAAAACTACTCTGGGAATCAAAGTTTGATATATTAATAATAACTATTCTTAGCAATATCTTTTTCACTGTTCTTGCTCTAATTGTTAATTATTCCTAATTTGGCTTAAACTGTATGTATGTATGTATGTATGTATTTATTTATTGTTGTTCAAGTACAGTCAGCTCCATTTTTCAACCCACCCATCCCTGCCTCCCACCCTTAAACCTACCCCTTTGGTTTTGTCTGTGTGTCCTTTATACATGTTCCTTGATGGCCCTTCCCCTGTTACCCCCATTATCCCTCTCCCCCCATCTCTCTGGTTACTGTCAGTTTGTTATTAATTTCAGTGTCTCTGGTTGTATTTAAAAACTAATCAGAGATGTGTTATTCTAAGAAGATGGTTTAGGGTGGGTGTGTTTACTGGATTTTGCTTTTCTTTCTTCATATTCACATTTTTTGGTTGTTTATTTTTATAACATTTCTGAAATCATAGAGAATTCTGTAAGAGGTGCTAAGTGTAAAGCTGAGACTTAGTGCTTTCCTGTTTGGATTTTATTTGTCAGTTTACAATATGATAATGTAGTTTTGTATTTTGTTCAAAGGAAATGCAGCTATTATGATTGCCAGCATTTCAAACATAGAGCCATATTTGTGACTATTCTTCTTTCAGATTACTTTGAGTCTTTTTATTAACTAGAAATATGAAATACATAACAATACCCGCTGACTAGTATATATTTTTATAGTGCATAGAAAAATACATAATTTTTGCCAATTTGCTCATTAGACACTTTTGAATGGTTTAGTTTCCATTTTAATTTAATGCAACTTATTTAGTTTTCCTATTAAAATAGGTTTATTTATTTAAATCTTAAAGGTTATATTTAAAAGATTTTTTAAAGTTTTAACATGCAAACAGAAAAGTGTACAAATCATAAGCATACAGCTTATAAGTGAACACACCTGTATAACCACCACAAAATTACAAAATTAAGAAAAATGTTAAACAGAAAAAGCATGATGCATGATGCAACAGGATAAGATGGGGTTAAGAGAATGGAATAAGGACCAGAGAATGATTCTTATGCAATATTTTGACCACAGTATGGAAAAATCTATGCTGTGGATAACTTTATTAGATATCATTAATAATATTGACTTATTGTAAGGGAGTATGTAACAAATCCTAACCTCCGAACCCCCTTTTTTCCTATTAACAATTATTTTCCTAATCAGATTAGGGGGGTTTGATACAGTATTATTATAGGATAACTGTCTGAATTTTTTGCATGTTTTATCCTGTTGATGGACCTGTTCCTAGGAATTCATGTTCCTCCCTATCTTAATGCATGTATCCATCAGGGGTGCATGCCAAGTTCTTTCCAATTCTGGCATCAAGGCAGGCAAGTGCATGAAACAGATTACCCCCAGAAAGCAGTAAAATTAGCAGACCCTTGTTCCCAGAGGTTGTGATAGTCAGCATTTATTATAAGATTCCTAGAAAAGATACCTGTTGGGTCTATTTTTATAGCATCTGATACAGATTCTAAGAGAGGATAATGTTTAGTGTGTGTAAAGATTGCTAAAGTAAGATCTGTATTTTTCTCCAACATATTGTATGAAAAATTTCAAACATATAAGGTGAAAGAATTTTACAATGAGCACCCACATACCTACTACCTAGGTTCTACCATTGTCATTTTATTATACTTGCTATATCACTTACCTATTTGCCCTTCTATCAATTTTTCAATCCATCTTATTTTTAAATGCATTTCAGAGTAAGTAATTGACATCAGTACATTTCCTCTGAATACTGTAGCATCCATATTATTTAGGGTTCAGTGTTTATTTGCAGTTTTTTAGGTGAAATTTGCATACAGTGAAGTGTACCATCATCAGTGTACATCTGCTAAGTTTGACAGAAAGCTGTCTTTTTCTGAAAGGAAATAAGGCAGGGGAAAAACAGGGGCTGGAAGTCTTTTGCAGCCTTTGCCCTGCCTGTGTGGCTGTTGGTGGGAAATTGAAGCTCTCTTGGGTTCTCACTTGGATCACCTGAGTGCTGTGGCCCATTCCTAACACATATGTATATGTTGGTAAACTTTAGCTCGTGGCTTCTCTAAAATGGGAGTTTCTACCTCTACTGTGGCATTGTTACCGAACAATACAGTGGGTACAGTAGCACTGATTGGAGAGTGCAGCTGCTCCTCTTACCCATTTCCTGAGTTCCTCAATATGAAAGTCATTCTCTGGAGAATAGTAAATGAAAGCTATTTTTAATACCAACTTGCTTTACTGTCATAGGGAGACTTTTTCATGATATCTGATTTTATCTTTTAAATAGGGTACCAGATGAATACATCATCTTGGCCAATGTTCCTCTTGAGAACACTGGATGGAGCTGAAATGGCACCTGCAAGATTCTTCAAGGAGGTAAGAAGGGTTTATAAAGATATTCCATCAGGTGGGCTATGGTTTTATTGTTTTAGTGGGAGCACTTAAATACTGTGTCTTCTCTGACATGAGAAAGCAAAAATGCTTTTTGAATTACTGGGCTGGAAAGTATATTAGTCCACTAGGCTGACATAACAAAATACCACAGACTGGGTGGCTTAAGCAAAAGAAATTTATTTTTTCACAGTTCTGGAGGCTAGAAGTGCAACATTAAAGTGCCATCAGGGTTAGTTTGTAGTGAGGACTCTCTGCTTATAGATGGCTGCCTTTTCTCTGTGTTTTCACATGGCCTCACAGAGGGAGAGGAATCTCTGGTTTCTCTTCTTTTTCCTATAAGAACAACAGTCCTATTGGATTACGGCCCTAACCTTATGACCTCACTTAAACTTTTATCACCTTCTTAAAAGCTCTAGTCCTAAATAGTCACATTGGGGGTTAAGATTTCAATTTGTGAATTTTTGGAGGACATAGTAAGTCCATAACACAAGCTTAAATAACAGAAATTTATTTTCTCAAAGCTCCAGAGGATAAAAGTTTGAAATCAAGGTGTCATCAGGCTTGATTTCTTTGAGGCCTCTCTCTTTGGCTTGTAGTTAGTGGGAGCACACAGTTCAGCCCATAAAAGCAACTCATAAAGAAAGCTCAATTATAATCACCCACTAGTCAAAATGAATTAGTACCCTCTTTCCCTCCCTTCCTCCCTCCCTTCCTTTCTTGTCTTTTTCCATTACTCTTTATCCCCCTGGCAGTCAACAACTCTTGTTGTCTATGTCCATGAATCCTTTTTCCATTTTGTGCAATCCCTCCACCCCCTATCCGCCTCCCCCCATAGCTGTCATCCTCCTTTCTATCTATGAGTCTGTCTCTATTTTTCCTGTTAGTTCAGTTTGTTCATTAGATTCTACATATGAGTGAAATCATACAGTACTTGTTTTTCTCTGACTTGCATATTTCACTTAGCATAATGTTCTCTAGATCCATCCATGCTGTCAACAAAGGGTAAAAGTTTCTTTTTTTACAGCCAAGTAGTATTTTGTTGTGTAAATGTCCCATACTTGTTTTATCCATTCATCTACTGACGGACTCTTGGGCTACTTCCAAATCTTGGTGATTGTAAATACGCTGCAGTGAACATAGGGGTGATTATGTTTTTTCAGATAGTGTTTTGGGTTTCTTCAGATATATTCCCAGATGTGGGATTGCTAGGTCAAAGGGCAGATCCATTTTTAATTTTTGACGAATCTCCACACTGCTTTCCACAGTGGCTGCACCAGTCTTCATTCCCACCAACAGTGCAAAGTACCCTCTTTCTTCCACACCTGAACCGGGGATTGTATGTGCCCAGACCAGGATTGAACCCACAACCTAGGCATGCACCCTGACCAGCAATCAGACCCTCAACCTTTTGGTTACCAGATGACACTTCAACCAACTGAGCCCCACTGGCCAGGGTTCAGTCACTTAAATTTTATTACAACTATTTATATTAGGAATGATACACATATATTGTACTTCTTAAAGACTTTTGAAGAAGATTAAGGACATAAGGATGTGACAGACACGTCAATTAATGTGACTCCTGCATTGCAAAAAAAAATTCTTTGAGTGCAGTTTTGAGCAGCATGAATGCTAAAAGTAGGCTGCTCTACCAGCAAGGAACAGGCAAATGCAAGCCCTTTGGGTAATATGTAAAGCATATGTGAAAATAGTTAATAATAGGAAATGTTTAGCAGTAGTTTTTATTAAACACCTATTAGCTTAGGCTATGTCTTTAGAAAAGCCATTGAATTTATTTTACTTATCATTGTTTTATCATCTAGTCACAAGCCACATGTCATATACATTATCAAACTATATACTTAGCTAGAGTGATGAATGAGTATCCCTTTATCTTGTCTATTCCTCTATTCTACTGTTCTTTCCAAATTGAAGTTTTATTTGTGTTCTTCTAGACTTTTTTCTGTGCATTCACAAACATAAGTGGGCTTTTATTTTTTTAAACATAAATTGGAATATATTGTATATATTGTTCTGTGATTTAGTTTTTCCCCTAAATTATGTATATTGGAAATCTTTTCATTTCAATTTATTTGCATTTCAGGTTGTATTGTACTCTTTTGTGGTATGTATAACCATAATTGATCTAACTACTGCCTAGAGATGGATGCTTAGGTTCTGTTCATATTCTCATTTAAATCATCTACAGTGAGCATTCTTGCATAGGGCTTTTTATGTAAGTGTGAACAACTATGTTCTTGGAAGTAGAATTGCTGCTTCAAGGGGAATATATGCTTTAAGTATTGATACATACTGTTAAATTGCACTCCAAAAGCGTATGCCAAGCTGTGATCCCCTACTAGTGTATAGGTATGTTTGTATTCCCACACATTCACTAACACTGAATATTATCAATCTTTAAAAGTTTTGTGAATCTTTTTTGGGGAAGGCGGGGACAGGGATGGTATCCCTTCATTATAATTTTCACTGAGCTGATTACTACTGAAATCGAGCTTTTAAAATGTGTTTAATGGCCTTTTATTCTTTTGTGAATTGCCTGATTATTGCTTTATCCTGTTTTTCTATTGGATTTTTCTTCTTACTCTCACTGACTTATGGGTGCTTTTTTTCAGCTAAGCTTGAAACTTGGCCAGGAGCTGTCCTTACTCCTTCTTGACACTGGCCTCTGGATAGCCAATATAAAGTCCCACCCACTTAGCTTCCTAATTATTTCTTTGTTGTGCCTCTTCTTTCTAACCTTAACCACCATTGCCCCTGGTATAAGTTTTCCTCTTTTCTGGGCTGTTTAGTCATATAACTGCCTCTGATCTTCACCTTTCCATACAACTGCTAGAAATACCTGACACAGAAGCTTTACCACATCATTCCCCTGCTTGAAACTCTTTTGAAGTTCCCAGTTGCACTCAGGATGAAGTACCTTTGTTAATATGGCCTTTGAGGTACCATATGATCTGGTTTATGGCTGCTACTTCTTGCTTTGGATTTTACATTCTAAATTGCTTGTAATAAAACTGTTGATGTCATGTTTCTTTTTAGAGCTTGTTATCTCTGATTCACTCCCATTTTTTTCTTTTAAGATTCAAGTCCGGTAGTAAATCCTCCAAAATACTTTCCCTAATTTCTCCCCTTCAATCTTACTCTTCTGTAGCACTATTTTTACTTATCTCAATCTTTATAGATATTGGGTTATATTATTATTTCACGGTCTCTTGCTTCCTCTTGAACAGTTAACATGTTTTTGTATTCTCTGTGCCTGTCATTGGTCTTGGTACATACTTATTTTGCTAAATGAATAAAAAAAGGTTAGGAAGCACAGAAAGATGAATACATATAGAGGAAGAAGGTGAGTTTTGTTTGGGATATGTTGGGGTGCCTCTGGGAAATTTGAGAAAGGATTACTACCACCAGACTCTTGGAAGTAAAGTGTTTAGAAATTAGAAACAAGGTTTTGTTTGAGTATGTGCATTGGGGAGTTTTTAGTTTAAATGGTAGTGGTGGAAGCCTTGAGCATGAATGAGCTAGTTCAGAATATATAGGAGAAGAGAGGACTGTCAATGTTAGAACCTTGAGAAATACCCACTCACCTTTACAATGTATAAGTACTCATAGTAGGTACTTAATAGAGGTCAGTTAAGAGGAAAGCTGATTCTTTACTATTTGGTAGCTAGGAAGCTCATCAGTTAAATGAGCAAGAACTAAAGACCTGCTGAACTGTGTCCTCAGATATAGTTATATTGTAGTTGTGGGTCAGAATATTGATAGAGCCCATTGCTGATGGCCTCAATTTACTATTCTGTAAAATAGGAAACTGCCAAAGGCTGGAGGGGAGGATTCATACATAGACTGAATGTCTACTGTGTTCTCATACTACTGAGGCAGAGAACTTCTCTGGTTGTTAAGAATGTCAGTTAAAAAATAAAATAATAAACATATAATGAGGATATATTATTAGTCTTAAGGTGAATGGCAAAGGTTTGAAAGAGCTTCTGTATGGGATGGGAGAGGTACTCGCTTAGGGACAAATGACAGTATTTTGGAGGGTTCAGCTTAAGATGAAGACTATGTATAGCACTACATGTAATAAGCATGTGGGACTTTTCTCCAGATGTGGTCAACAACTAAATATATATAGGTAAAGTGGGTTATGATATTGAACTAAGATTTGGAGATAATAGAACAAGCATAAGGGGATAAGTTGGTTTTGGGTGCTGGGAAGAACCTAGTGACATGATGCTCTTAACCCAGACTTCAAAAGGTGTGATAAAATGTTAGAATGTTTGGTCCTCTTCTTTGTATCAGTGGTTCTCAACAGGGAAGGGGAGTGATTTGCCTTCAAGAGACATTTGGCAATACCTGGGGATAGTTTGCATTGTTATAACTGTGTATATGGGTGGGGTGGGGAGAGGTGGTGTGACCTACATTCAGTGGGTAGAGACCAGGGATGCTGCCTAACATCCTACAATGCATAGAACAGCCCCAACAACAGAATATTCTGGCCCCAAATGGCCATAGTGTCAAGGCTGAGAAACTCTGATCTTAATATTAAGTTCGTGGTGATCAAATCTAGTTTCTGGCTTTAAATATAGTTGATATGCATGTGTCCTCTTTATTTGTTCCTGTAAACCCTTCCCTTCTCCCCTGAAATTCCCCTCCCCTCTCCCCTCTGGTCACTGACAACTCTATTTCAGTGTCTTTTGTTATATTTTACTTGTTTCTTTGTTTTGTTGTTTAGGTTCCTGTTAAAGGTGAGATCATATGGTATTTGTCTTTCACTGCCTGGCTTATTTCGCTTAGCATAATGCTTTCCAACTCCATCCATGCTGTTGCAAAGGGTATGAGTTCCTTC
>CM052552.1:62598239-62644275 GCA_028533065.1 Trachops cirrhosus
GGGGTGTTGGAAAGGGGAGGGAGGAGGGGAGGAATGGGTGGGTGGGCTGGAATGGGAATAAAGGATAGAAACTGTACTGAATAAACTAAAATAAAAAATTTAAAACAAAAAAGAAAAACTAAAAAAAAATAAATAAATATAGTTGATATGCAGATGATTTTCAAATTTGTGTTTCCAATCCAAACCTTTTGCTCCCAACTCAGACTTATATATCTAGCCTACCTACACTACATCCCCACTTGGATGTTGACTGCATTTTGAAATGTAGTCAACATTTCAAAATGCTCCTCTTGCAGTCTTTTCCATCTCGGGGTGGCTGCTATCCTTCCAGTTCTTCGGACCAGAAACCATGGTGATTATTTCTTTCACAAACTATATCCAGTCCATAAGGAAATCCTCTTGGCTCTGCCTTCAAGATATATTCAAAATGCAACCACTTCTTGCCATCTCCATTGCTATCAGACTGGTACAAGCTACCTTTATCTCTCACCTGGATTACTGTAGGAGCCTCCTCAGTGATCTCTTTATAACCTTGCAGTCTGTAGTCAACACAGCAACTAGAGTATTCCTTTTAAAACAAAGGTGGGATTATATCAGTTCTTTGCTCAAAACTGTCCAGGGGTTCCCCGTTTTACTCCAAGTTAAAGCCAGAGTACTTATAGTGGCCTCCACAGATCTACGTGATGGGAACCTTCATTCTCTCTCTGACCTCATTTCCTACTGCTCTCATACTTGTATACTACATTTTAGCCATAGTTGCTTCCTTGTTGTTTTTGAACATTTCAGATACATCTCCTGCTTTAGGCCCTGGCTGTTCTTTCTACCTGGAACATTCTTCTCTAGATAACTGCATGGTTAATAATCACCTCTTTCAGGTTTCTGCTCACTATCACCTTCTGTTTGAGGGTTGTCCTGATTACCTTATTTAAAATTGCACAACTCCTCTCCTGCGATGTTCTTTGGATCTCCCTTACTCTTCTCTACTCTTTTTTTGTGTGTAGCATTTATTTCTAACATAGAATATATTTTACTTATTTTATCATGTTTCTCATCTTTCTCCACTAGTGTGTGAGCACCAGAAGGGTGGGGTTTTTGTCTGTTCTGCTTGTTAATATATATCAAATATCTTCAGAGTGTCTGGCATGTAGTAGTCACTCAATAAATATTTATAAACGGATAATGAAGGTTAAAGGACTAGAATTCTTGATGATGTCAAAGAAGTGGTTGAGTAAAAAGTGAGGAAGTAGAAGTTAGGGACAGGAGTTTGTGGTCAGATGTAGACTCTGGGAATATAGTTGTAAACAAAAACAGTAAAAAACCCTCTTATGGATCTTCTAGCTGGGGAAGTGCATAATAAACTATGCTAAATAAATAAAGTATGTGTATATTATGTTTCATAGCTATATATGCTAAGGAGAAGAGAGGGCGACATTTTGGATAGGTTAGTCAGGAAGGTCTTGCTGAGAAGCTGCCATTTGAGTGAAGATCTGAGGAAAGGAAGAGAATGAACCATGAGGTTACAAGGGTAAGTATATTTCAGGCAGAGGAGTAATGCAGATAATTGGCTTCCGAGTTGGTGGGATTTGGGAAGAAATATCCTTTAAGGAGAAACATATTATAGGTAAGCAAGGAGGGAACATTAAAAGAGCATTCTTTACTAGTCACCTTCTAGAATAGAATCATTTTTTTCTCACAGTAAAAGAAAAACAGTGATCCCTTGTTTATTTTACTATTGCTTTTGCAAATTATATCTTTATGTTTAGGAAGTCACTCAAGAACTGATGTCGACAAACTGTATTCTTTAAAAACTTTTAAAAGCGACTACAGTTGCTTTGATATAAATGGTATATCTTTTGATATATGCTTTGATATAATGCTATAAGTATCATTACCTTTTGTGGACAGCAGAGGGAATAATTTTGCCAATTATCTAAATCTGGAAGTAAGCTTATTTTGAGATAAAGCCCTTTCATATACTATGTTATCCAAAAAGAGCAGTTTCTTTGTTTTTTTAAAAGAAAGATTTATTTTCTTTCAGAGTTTCTGCTAAAATTTGTTTGTATAGCTATACTGATGAAAGTAAATTTGATAAATAAGTAAATTCATGAAATTTAGAAGAAATAATGAACAGTATGAAAATCTTTAGAGAATCAGTAGCAGAAAAGTGTATGTTGTCATTTGAATTTGGTTTGCTTTGCTACAGAAAGTCTTACTCTTACTCTGTCATATGACAATTTAAAGTCCTGGGATCTTTATGTGTGCCTTGAATGTTTTCTGCATTCTGGGACTGTCTAGCACAAATTTAACTACCAAGGTTATCCTCCCCCCGCCCTGTATGTGGTAACAGACAATTGATCTTTAGTGTCAGTGTGCAACTCTGTTTCTTACCAGCTATTTAGTTATTAAATACTTTGATATTTGGTCAAGCTACCTTTTCCTCTGCTTACTTTCAGGGTGTTTTTAAAGAATCAAATTAAGAATATGTAATTAAAAGGACTTTGAGGGCTAACAATTAAGGATAATAGTGGAAAAATAGGGGATAATGAGATGTGTTTAAAGGGGGCATTAAAAAAAAAAGAAACCGACCCACCAGATATATTTTGTAAATTACAACTTGGTGAAAGAATTAATTGAGAGTTTGCTTACTGTTCTTCAGGTGATTCCTTGGTTCATTCAGGTTGTTTTTGTTTTAAACTGCTTGCTGTTGGATTCTGTGCTGGAAATAATGTGAATAAGATGTAGTACCTGCTTTTGAGAATCCATTCATCTCATGAGGAATGAAAACATTCCAACAGTAGTTTCACAATTGAAGTCAAGAGTGTGTCTGTTTGAGGTGGGCCTAGGAGTGGGTAGGAGTTGGTTAGGGAAGCTTTAGGAGTCCAGGAGAGCTGAGATTTGGAAATGGATGAGTTGGAGTTGGCTAGCCAGATGGGGTAGGACGTTCCATGGAGTTGGTTGCCTAGGTTTAAAAATCTAACTCCAGTATTATGGTGTATTCTTAGGCAATTGTGCATCAGTTTTATCATCTGTAAAATAAGGATTATAATTTCACTGACTTCGTAGGGTGTTGTGAGAATTAAGTCAATATATGGACAACAGTGCTTGGCATATACTAATTGAAGATTAGCTTTTAATGTTATTATTGTAGAGATTTAGGGGGTAGAATTGGCTAGTTGTGGTCTTTGAATGTAAGTATTAAGGGAAAAGGATGTCTCTGGGGTTCTCAGCCTTGGATACACATTAGGATCACCTGGGGAGTTAAAAGGTGCTAATGTCCAGGCCCCACCCCAGACCAGTTCAATACTTTCTCTGGTGGCATGGCCCTTAGGGTGATTCTAATGTTCAGTTGGGCTGAGAACCACTGGTCTAGGATTATTTCCAGGCTTCTGGCTTGGATGATTGGGTTGCTGATAGTGCCATTTACTAGGGTAAAATGCAAATTGAAGGGAAAAAGGTGGTTTTCAACATAGCACTTGGGCTTTTTAAAGAATCCTGTTAACATTTCCATGCTCTAACTTTTGAATCTGAGGAATACTTTTTAAAGTATTCTGGATTGCATATCATAAATGGCCTCAGACTATATGAGTATATATGACTTTTGTGTTCTTGTGTCTGCATTTTATACTCTGAGTTTCTTTTTGGATATTATTTATTACTGTTCCTTCCCTTTGGACTCACCACCTTTCAACGTACCCTATAATTTACATATTTATTGATTTGTTTGACCCCCTCTTTTAAAATTTCTTGTTGAGTGCTTCTCCTGCTTTCCCCTATTCAATCCCCAACCTTATTACCAGCACCACTAGAATGTAAACTTCACTGGAGCAGGGATCTTTGATGTTTTTGTTCACCAATGGATCCCGAATTCTTAGTACATAGTATATTATACATATTTCTTGAATGGATGGATGGATGGATGGATGGATGAATTACTGTCAAGCTGGTTTTTGTTTCTTTCTAGGTTCTTGACTCTGCTCCAGAGTAAGTGAGATGTTACAGAGCAGAGTTTCAGAGAGATCTATAAGAACTGTTTTCTTCTTGTATGTAATTGATATACATGGAGCTCAGTTTTTGGTTGCTAAATGCTATAAGAATACAATTGAACAAATGCTTAATACATCTAAGTAATAAAAACTTTTTTAATGTTTTCATAGGAACCACCAAAGCCACCTCTAAATAATTTTGAAGTGGGAATGAAACTGGAAGCTATAGACAAAAAGAACCCTTATATGATATGTCCTGCAACTATTGGAGGTGTTAGAGGAGATGAAGTTTATATCACATTCGATGGCTGGAGTGGAGCTTTTGATTACTGGTGCAAATACTATTGCCGAGATATTTTCCCAGTTGGGTGGTGTCATCTGACAGGACATGTATTGCAACCACCAGGAATTCATGGTAAGAGAATAAATAACTACATGTTCTTTTATTGAGCTGGATCTAACTGCTGTTGGCATTGAAGTTAGCACTTCATGCCCACTGGAGCCACAGGCAAGAGCACTGTCCAGGCCAGAGAACTGGAGATAGAAGAAGGCTATGATTAGAATTCTTGAGGGCCAACCCAGCACCATAGTCTGAATGGACAGTCCACACTGGAGAGTATGGGCAAAGCTGGATGCTATACTTGAACTGTTGAAGCCTTGCTGCTATAAGCACTTGGGTATACTCAGCTTCCTTTATAGTTGATGTTAAACTTAAAAATACACATGTTATACCATTGTTTATATATAGACAATAGATTTTAAAAGGTTGAGCATAACAACTCTTACATAGTTGTTTTACATGATTTTGGTCATTTTGCAAATTAAATTGATGTTTTGATAGTCTTAATTAAAATCTACACATCAGTAAACAATTTCAAGTCTATGGAAGCCATTGTAGATTATTACCAAAAAGAAAAATGAATTATTTTCTGGAGGGCAGGTCCCTTGTAGTGCAGGCTTCCCCTGCTAGGTGAGTATTCTAGGAACCCATCTGTATCAGTGCACTAGCTGGCATTGTTGTGAGAAGCTATATTCAGCATCAGTGATTTTTTTTTGAAGACTCTTTCAGTGCATTTGCCCATTTCATGATGGGTGATTTATGAGCACACCTGCCCACACTACACTGAGTGTTCAGCAGTTTTTGACCAAAAATGGCGTGATCCCCATGCCTCACCCTCCCTATTCATGCAATATCACCCCAAGCAACTTTGTTTTTGTTTCCTGGAATGAAAAATGTTCTCAAGGGGGAACGTTTTGTCGATGTGGAACAGGTGAAACAAAAAATGGCAGAAACACTAAAAGGCATCAAAATTAATGAGTTCAAAAACTGTTTTTGAGCAGTGGAAAAACACCTTGATAGGTGTATTGCATCAGATGGAGAGTACTTTGAAGGTGACTGAAGTTTAAACATGTAACAATAAATACACAATATTTTATAAATAAATCCATTTTGGGTCCCCCCTCATATATAATTTTAGTCATGGGTTTATCAGTTGTGATGCTGTCTTTCATAAGTTTCATACTATGATTTTTTTAGATATTTTCTTTCAGAGAAAAGTCATCAAAACATTGGTCTTCCTTGGTGACCCTTCCAAGGGCTTAGACATGCCTACCCTGGTTTTCTAGAATGGAGTAGCTGCTGAGATTTAAAAGGGGTCCATTCATATAACCCCGTCATTGGCCTGAGTTAAATATAAACTTAGTAGTGGAATCAAATGTAAACATACTTAAAATTTACCTCACTAAATATATTTATATCAGAAAGAGAAAAATATGTATAGAAAATGAGTAGCTAAGATGTGTAGAGGAGGGCAGTAGCTAGGTAAGAGCGCAGAAGTATAGCCATATTACAGTAGTCTTTTCTCATCTTCAGGGGCTGTGTTCCAAAATCCCGAGTGGATATCTAAAATCTTGGATAATACTGAACCCTCTGTATACTATGTTTTTTCCTATACATACATGTACTTTATGGCTTCTCTTCGGCATATCCAAATTGCCAGCATCACTACTCTTGCACTTTGGGGTCATTATTAAGTAAAATAAGGGTTACTTGAACACAAGCACTGAAATATCATGGCAGTAACCTGGTAACTGATATGGCTACTAAGTGACTAATGGGTGGGCAACACATACGGCATGGAGATGCTGGATAAAGGGATGATTCACATCCTGAGTGTCTCAGAATGGTACAGTATGAGATTTTATCATGCTACTCAGGACAGCATACAACTTAAAACGTGAATTGTTTATTTCTGGAATTTCCTATTTAATATTTTTGGTTTGGAGTTGACTGCTGGTAATTGAAACCATGGAAAGTGAAACCACATATAAGGAGGGACTGCTGTATTCTTGTGACTGCTTTAGAATTTTCTGTAATTTGAAACTTTAACATATCCCATAATATAATACTACATACTATGATGTTCTTTTCATTAGGTGCCTCTTACCAGTTCCTTACTGCCATAATTTTAGGAAGCAGACATTTTTGTCTGTTTTTTGTAAAATTTAGTATGATCTAGATCTATATGCACATCATGCTAAGATAAATGAGGCATAGTCTCTGCCCTCAAGAAGTTTGCCTTCTATTGGAAGAGGGATGAATAGAGGGATAGATTTAAAAAAAAAAAAACCATGATACAGAATTAATAAGGTAAAAATGGAGATGTATGGTAGATATGAAGGTGGCCCAAAGATATCCAGTCTGTTTAGGCTGGAGGGAAAGGTGGTTGGGTAAAGGAAAGCTTCACAAAAAGAGACATGATGTGTGTATTATGAGAGGAGAAGGAGTTGTCAGGAAGAATGGAGATAAAGGTGGTGTGGACACATCACAAAGGTTAAAATTACACAGTTCATCTTGAAAACTGATGCATTCACTTTGGGACACAGTGACTTTGGAATGTGTGACCAAGAATGCTGTTGTTCTTCAGTATCTGGTCCCTCATTTTTTCTTAGTAATGCAATTTGGCTGCCTAACATAAAGACTACATTTTCAGGCTCTCTATCAGTTAGATGTGGTCATGAGACTAACTTCCGGTTAATGGAATAAAAATACAGGTAGTATATTGTATTTCCAGGAGCTGTATTACAGAGAGAGATGAATTTACCCTTCTCCTTTCCTTCCTCCTGCTTCTATCCTGCTGCTATGAATGTGGTTGTTTTGGGTCGAGCTCCATCTTGGACCATGAAACAGGGACCATATTCTAAGCATAGTGGAGTGGAAAGTAGAAAGGAGCTAGAGTCTCTGAGAACTTTGTGGAGAAATATTTTCATACTAGCCTATTCTAGACTATTATTTGAGGGAGAGAAAACTTCTGTGTTCTATAAACCACTATTCTTTTAGGTTTTTCTGTTATTGTTAACTAAACTTAATCCTAACTGATTCAGGATAACTTTAGGGCATTAATGTGGGCATATCCATTGGATAGCTGCACATGCAGGGGTGGAGCCTAAAAGAGATAGGTCTCAGTTGACAAAGCAAGTTTGAGAATCATCATGTTCACTCAAATATTCTTTGTGTCAGGAGGGAATATAGGTGCTGGTGGGGGGGTGGAAAGGGTGGGCAACTTATACATCCTATTGAGAGCAGTAAGTAGTGGAAGTTTTAGGTGTCGTTTTAACTATGCATGTGTAACAGGTGGAGGTGGAAGAGGACCAACTACTGGACTTCATGGGTTAACATTTAAAACAATAATTCTTACACTTGAATCATCTGGAAGAGCTTGTTACAAGGCTGATGCCCTGAAACTCACATTCATGGGTTCTGATTCAGTAGGTGTGGAGTGGAGCGCAGGTGTTTCCATTGCACATGGTTTGAGGCCTAGTCTTTGAGAAACACAAAAATGATGGATGCGTAGAAGGTAGAAGTCAATGTAAGACACTGAGAAAAAGTATAAAAAAAATCAACCCTTTGTCATAAAAGTAAAAAACACTTTTCTCTATCAATCACTTTTTAATGTTATTTATAGTCTTTCAAAAAGTACAGAAATATTGAATTTATTGACTTGAATATTAAATAATTTAAGGAACTTAGAGTTAGTTGATTTTAAAGGGTACAAATAATAAATTAATTGAATTCCAAAAATTTCAAAAATTATTTTAATTTTGAATATTTTTTTAAAGATTTTATTTATTTTTAGAGAGAGGGAAGGGAAGGCGAAAGAGAGGGAGAGAAACATCGATGTGTGGTTGCCTCTTGCGTGCCCCATACTGGGGACCTGGCCCACAATCCAGGCATGTGCCCTGACTGGGGATGGAATCGGCGACTCTTTGGTTTGGGGGCCCATGCTCAATCCACTGAGCTACACCAGCCAGGGCTAACTTTGAATATTTCTTAAACACACTGAAAGTGCTTGTTTTTCAACATTAGTTTTAGGTTATCACAGTTAAAACTTTTTCAAATAACTAATGACTAAAGGCAATTAATTCACATACATAGTTTCTTAAAGAAATGTAGTGAGGCACTCAGGAATGCTACTTGATTTGACTTTACATTAAAAAAACACTTATTTAAGTTTAATGCTTTTCTGTTTAGTAATGCAGTCTAATTTACTTTAAAACTTTTTGAAACAAAATTTTTCTCCCTGTGTTAACATGTCCATAATCAGAAATAGCCAAGTTCTTATCAGGCTTATCATTGGTAGAAAAATCCACTGAGAAACATACTTTGGATTCAGCAAGCTGTGTGGTGCCCCCCACCCCCACCCGTGTTTATTTAGGTTCTCCTTTCTTGGTTTTTGTTATAACCCTACAATGTTTCAAAGCCCTTTGCTTCTGGTTGGTGCTGTCACAGCTCATCACATTTATTCTGGAGACCTGTACAGGGTGTCTGGTGAGAAAGAGGAAGGAAGTATGTGTGCTGCTGTGTCCCTGGCAACTTAAAGAAGCCTGGATCAAGTAAACTGGAACAGGGCCATTGTAGATTTTCTTTGTGAAGAATTTATTTGATCTTGCTGTTTTCTGTTTCAACTTGTCCCCCTGCTTTGTATCTTGTATCTTAAGTTCTCTCTAAAAAAATGATATTTAGGAATGTTCTGTAAGCTGTTGGTTTCTTCTCATTATTGCCCGCCTTTTGTCTCCAGCATATACAGTTATAGGAATTTACAGCCAGTCATCTCATTAAAGTACAAATATTAATACATTAAAGTACAAAGATTTAATACATGAAGGAGGAAGACTTAGAATCCAGCAACTTCAAATCAGAACTGGGACTGCCATTATTTTAAAGGCTATGTGTAATTTTTAATTTTCTTTTTTTCTGTCTTTATTGGGAAAGTTTATAAACAAATAGGTTACTATATTGTTTCTATAATTGTACTTTTTTAATTTTAAAAATTTTCTATAATTTTATTTTTGAATACAATAACTGTAGGTTTTTCATCTTTTAAGAAATTGGATAAATTCAGAAGCAAAGGATTCTTTTTAAAATTTTGTTTTTTTCCTTTTTTTCAAGTTTTCTTTTTAAAAATTTGTTCCTGTATTAATTTTCTAATACTGTGGGATATTAAAATAAAAATAATAAGTTGCTACATTTTAAACCATTCTGCTTGACTTTAAAGGTTCTTAAATGCTTTTAAAGTTAAGCATATAAATTAAACTGTGAGTTTATTGGTTTTATTTAACTCAGCTTCAGATTTATGCATCATTGTTTGTAAATTAATGACCCACACTGGTGTGAAGTGTCTGTCATCTGGTAGCTTAATTCTTTAAACAATTATGACCATATAGACCAAGAAGGGGGACAACAAACTTCCAGACGCTTTGAGTGTAAAGTTGCAGAATCCCAATGGTATAAAGGAATTCTTCTGGTCCAAAGGGAACTGTGGAGGAGGGGAAAACCTGCAATCAGGAAGGTGTAGCCAAGCATCCCTGCTTTGTGGCACCATAGGCCATCAGTGACCATCTTAACTTTTTTCTTGATTAAATTATTCATTTTATTGGGCCCCTCACCACCCCCCTACTTTTTGCAGAAACAACCTTAATTTACAAGTGAAACTCAATATGAACATGATGTTTCCTTCACAACTTTGTAAAATATTTCTGATAATACATATTTGGTACAACTGCCATATTAGATTCATTTTGTTGATAGTTCAGCATAAGTTGTATGAATGGGGACTTTCTTTTTAGGGTTAAATAGTAAAAAAGTTAAATAGATTTTTGAAACAATTTGTTATGCATTATTTTTAATTGTATTTTTTCAGTACCATTTATTCCCCCATACCTGCTTCCATACCCCCCACAATTACCACACTGTTGTCCGTGTCCATAAGTTCTTTCTTTTTTCTTTCTTTGCTTGATCCCTCCAAGCTGTCAGCCTGCTCTTTATGAGTCTGTCTCAGTTTTGCTTGTCGGTTCAATTTGTTCATTAGATTCCACATATGAGAGAAATAATAGATTTTCAATGTAGTTATCTTGGGCACTGTTAGCTTTGAATGCTGGTTTATTTCATGTTATGTGTGCATGCATGTGCGTATGTGTATAGTTATTTTTTTATTAAAATTTTAAGGGAGTGGGTTTTAAAATCTAAACTTTTGATCTTTTAAAAAAAGTTAACTAGTCAGTTTATATAATAGCCTTATTTTGTAAAGCTCTTCCTATGTAACATTTTTTAACTGTTTTAAAGTTAGTCTTTGAGAAATATTTCAAAGCTTCCATTGAGCAAACAAGTTGTTCTAATCCCCACCCCCACTTTATTCTCATTTAAGATAAAACCAAACCAGAAATTATGACTGCTTTTGCTCTTTGTTCAGATGTGTGCAGAGGAGTATGTAGTTTTTGCAACTTGTTCTTCATCTCTCTCTAAATTTTAAAATTATGATTTTATAGTTTTTAAGACATCTTTACTAACTCTTTTCCCTTTTTAAAATATGATTGTATGTCAGTAAAAACAAAGCAGCACTTTTCCATTCTCTGTTATAGTGGGATAAAAGTAACAAGTACATATAAGTAAGGCTGTAAAAAGTTCAAGGTGTGTCAGTCCCACCTGAAAGCTTCAGAATAAACACTCAAGTATTTATTTAGATTTTTGCTCTTAATGTAGCTTATAATAAAATATGGACTAATATGCTTAGCATATTTAGTATTCTTCTTGCTTGGTATAAGTTAAATAGAAATGCTATCAGCCAAAATTATTCACTCAAGAGCCATGAAATTTAAACAGCTGATACTTTCTTTTTCATACAGACAGCTTGGAACAAATGTTTTGCTTGTGCAAATGAGACAGCTATTATGATGGAAAGAAGTATCTTAAAAACAAACCAAAACAAATGCCTTTTCTTTGTTTTAAGTTTTTCAGCTAAATACTGCAATAATTGCAAGAAGAACCTGCAGCTTCTTTCTTTTTTCTGTTCTATGATGTATTTTAACAAGTTCTCTTGAGACTATTAAAATGTCTTGGTTTTTAGGACATGTGGTCCAGTGGAGTTAACTTTGTCTACGTACTCAATGGGTTGGCAGTTAGATTTTGCATGTCTTCTCATTTCTTTCCAGATTCTCTGACCCAGGGTAACCTTTGGTTCTTCTTTGAAGGCAGGAGTGAAGGAAGTTTGAACAGGTGACTGATGATCACTGCTATAGGGCCCACAGACAATATGCGAATTACTTTAGCAGTCCTCTTAGTCCCCTCCTCCCACCCCACCCCCTTAAACCAACAAATGCAAATAGCTTCATCCCCATTTGCTTGAAATTCAGGCTTGCTCGGGCAACATGGGCTTTGTTGTTGACGTGCTTTCTTCAGAAAGGCAGTTTTATTCCTAGTAAAGTAGAAGGCTGTCGAGTGGAACCTAAATCACCTTAATGGTAAATGCAACGACAGTTTGTTTCTCTGGAATATTTCCAAAGGTAGGAATTACCCCCAAAGTTTCTTTCTTTATATTGTAGCTGAAGTGTGTTAAAGAAATTCATTGTCTGCCTTGTTAGCTTTTGTATACTAAACATCCAGTCATTACTGTTATCTCAAAAAATCCTGTTTTATTCTAAATATTACTTATTGAAATTGCTGTAGCTATTGTTTGATAAGTCACTTGTCAGAATTTTTTTATGATACAAGGAAAAGCCAGTCTTTGGTTATTTACACTGTAAAAATTGTTTAAAACAAAAAAGGAACAGCCCTATTGTTAGACTTGATCATTTAAATCTACAGTTTGTAATGAAAAGTGTTGCCAATTTTTTTTCTGTAGTTTGAGAAAACTACATATATTTTCTATATATGAACTATATAATTTTCACTGGTACTACATGAGACTTATTGAAAGTATTTTTATGATGTAGAAATGTGGATAACATTTCACTAATTAAATATTGTGTCAATACATTTAATGAGTTTTGTGGAAGTTATAGCCGTGACTGCTATGATTGTTTTTTACAGCATAATGGAAGTCACTCTATAGAAGTCATTCAGTAAGAAAAAATACAATGGTTTAAAAATGAAATGGCTTTTTAAAAGATTTTTTAATTTATTTTCAGGGAAAAGGGAAGGGAGGGAGAAAGAGAAGGACACATCAGTGTGAGAGGGACACTTCAGTTGGTTGCCTCTCACAAGCCCCCAACCAGGGACCTGGCCCACAACCCAGACATGTGCCTTGACTGGGAATTGAACCAGTTACCTTTTGGTTCACAGGCCAGTGCTCAGTCCACAGAACTACACCAACCCAGGGCAAAAAATGGAATCGCCCTTAAAGGCTCAGTATTGTTAGATGATATAAACTGACCTCAAACAACTGAAGTTGCTTCTTTTCAAGTGATCTTTTTAATGAAAATGTTAAAGGTTTTGAAAATGGCTATGTTCTTTAGTAATATTGTGGTGACCAAAATCTTGGTTCTTTTGAAGTGAACAGCTATGAGTAGGAATTGTAAGAAAAAGAAAAAGGTCTTCATGGGAAGCAAGCACCCCTGTAAATCTGAAGGGAGTAGTGTACAAAGCCTCTATGATTGGCAAGTAGAAAACATATATTTTAAAAAGAACACTTAAATTAAAGCCCTCGTAAATTCTGACTGTGATTTCTAACTTGTTTCTGCATTTTTATGATTTCATTTATAGTCTGAATACTTATGAGGCATAATTATATAACAGGGTAGGGAAACTGTGTAACTTGTAGTAAATTCAATTTTCTTACTTTAATTTAGCATGTGTGCCAAGAAAAAAGACACTGTCATTTAGATATGGAGATAAACAACTTAACTGGACTTTTGTAATTTAAGTTAGAGAGCTCTTCTTTAACCTTTTAGTTGTGTTTTGGAATTTCTTTCCAGTAACATTTTTACAACTTTTGAATAACCTTAAGATAGAATATACTATGAAAATTAATGTATGCATGAGGCGTACGAAGAGTTTTTTCCTCTCTTCTTTAGTCTGTTTACTTTAGCTCTCCAAGACCTGTTTTGAAATGGGGGAGAAGGGAGTGAATCAAAGCTTTGGATCATTTCAGAATATTTGGTTTTGGTGTAGTTGTCCAGACATCATTTTTTAAAGCCACTGGAAAAGATACAGCACCACTTCCCAAACTGGGGTGTTCTGTCAGGCTCCAAAAGCAGATCTTTACTTTTCCAAGTAAATGATTTATTTCTTTCTGTGTGGGAGTTCCCTTTTATTATATGTTTAGGGTATTGTTAATGCTGTAAAACTGGTTCTTGATATTGAGAGGGAAACCTACATGGGTTATCAAGAAGACTCAGGAAGGGCAGTGGAGGAGCTCAGGCAACAAAACTGGATATGTTCACTCTGTTGAACTCTTACCATGCCAACCAAACCATCTCTGCTTGGTAAATGAGCAGGGAATTGGGCTGGTTAGAATAGCTAACTTGGTGCAAGGTCCCAAAGGGTTAAAAGAAAAGACAGGTCTTATTTCCATAAAAACTGGCACAGCTACTACTAAAAATTAGAGACCCTGTTTTACTTTATAACTTCCCCAGTGTTTGCCATGCTTTTTCTTGTAGTGATTAGTTGTAAAACAAAATCTACCTCTTTAAATGAAGGGAGTCTTAAAAAGGACTTTTATGCTTGTTTTGAGCATGGTAGGAAAATGAGAAGGTGAAAAAGCAGTATATTAGAAGCCTTTAAGTGATGGTAAAAGGAAGAGTAATAGTCAGAGACTTGTACAAAGCAGGATTGAGGTGTGGGCAGTGTCTGACCAGTACAGAGGATGCCCCTGCTACTATAGATGGAAGTAAATACCATGTGTCTTTGATGGTCAACTGCTTGGGCAATAGAAATGCTTTTATGATTATATTCTGCTGAGTTAGCTTGGAACAGAACTGTGAAGATGAATAGATTGTCCAGAGAATGAAGATTTATATGAATTTATTAACTATGAAAGAGTAATTAGTGATCTTGGGAAGAATTTCTTTAAAAATATATTTGGGAGAAGAAACAGTTGTTGGAGGGGGCTAAAGAAACAGAATAATAAGGAAATTGAAGTATCAATTATAGGTGATCTTGGTATTTTGGTAGTAAGTAGAAGGAGGGTTCACGCAAGGGCTTAAAACTATACCAGCAACTAGAGGAAGAACTTCAAAATAAGGGATGTGTGAGTGTTATAAGAGAGAGCAAGGAATTGGGACTCAAGTGATTAAATATGAAGAGAGAGGAGATAATTGAAACCATAATGTCCTAGAGGAACCAAAGAAGATCATTATTAGGATATAAATAAAAGGGAATTGGACTTGGAAGAGTAGAAAGAAAACTTTTCATTTGATACAAGAGGAAGAGATGAGAATGAATGAAAAGAAGTGTGTTTTCAAGCTGGAGAAATGTGATGGTTATGGTCCCTCTTGTAATATAGCCTTTAGTCTTCTCATGCAGTAGAAAGTAAGGTCATTTGCTGAATGGACTAGGGTGAGAGGGAGATGGGAACTTAAGCAGGGAAGCATACTTGGAAATCAGTGAGTTGACACAATGACACCCCAATTGGAGTTAGCTTGGATTTTACAGTAATCAGTAATATCCTAATGTTCTATAGTGGGAGTTGGCAAGCTGCAACCTAAGGGCCACTTCTAGTTCATGTAGCCTGTGAGCTAAGAATGGTTTTAATATGCATGAAGGGTTAAGAAAGACAAGCAAACAAAGAAACTAAAAAGAATATGTGACAGAGACTGTATGTGGCCTCTACAGCCTAAAATATTTACTATCTAGCCCTTTACAGAAAAAGATTGCTAACCCTTATTCTATAGCTCAGGACCAGAGAACACAAATGCTAGTGTGGTTTATAGGTGGGAACTGACATTCTGGGCTTGATCAGAGATCATGGGGTATTGGTAGAGGTGGAAAGTTGGGTGCGGGTTGATACAGAGTAAAGTAAAGCCAGAAGAAGGTTAATAGATTGGACTGAAATGGAGAGGGTTTGTGGCTAGATCTCATAAAGAGAATGAAAAGCTTGGTCAGTTGGTATGAAGCAAAAATGATAGGTAAGAAAGTTGGAGATGCAGAAATGGGCATGGTTCATTATCTTCGAGATAGAAGAGTTCCAGAAATTACTAAGCATAACCATTTTAGGGAAGAGCTGAAATCTCCAATGATGAGGTCGGGATGATGAAGTTTGAGAAGTGTGATGGTTAAATTCCTGAAAATGATGATAGGGTAACTGTGTAAGAAGAAATAATGTGAATTAAGTTATTGGAGTTATTGAAGAAGGTGGAAGTGAGCATGGAGAATGGGGTAGATGATGGTAAAGAGATAAGAGACTAGTGTGAGTAGGTGAATTACAGTAAATAAGGGGGAAAATGATGGTGGCAATTAAGTAGTCCTCCATTTGCCCTGTCAGCTGAGAGAAGACTGTTCCCTCCTCTTGGCATGGTAAGTGAGAGAAGGTAGATAAAGAGGCTGCAGGGAAGATGTGGTAATTCTTCATCAAAGATCTGTCAGTCCTACACATAGTCTTTGAGTATGGGAGGAACAAAGTGGTAGATTGATTGGCTTCAAGTTGTCAAATGAAATTCTCAAAATAAAAGTAGTCGATTTTTGTATAGATGCATAAATGTTTTACTATACAGCTCATCCTGTGAAAAAATTTTGACACTAGTACTTATGTGTAAGATTCATTTTTGTAATGAAGTTATTAGGGTATTGATACTAAAATGTGTGTATTTAATTGTGAACATAGACTAAAGTAATGTGGCAGGTAACTGTCATTTGAAATATTAAAGCTAGGTACTTGGTTTGGGCTACCAAGAACTAGAAGATAAAAATCTGTTGGGTAAGCCCTGGCTGGTGTAGCTTAGTGGATTAAGCGCGGGCCTGTGAACCAAGAGATCACGGTTCGATTCCCAGTCAGGGCACATGCCTGGGTTGCAGGCCAGTTCCCAGCAGGGAATGCACAGGAAGCAACCACACATTGATATTTCTCTTCCTCTCTCCTTCCCTTCCCCTCTAAAGATAAATAAATAAAATTTAAAAAAAATTCTTTAAAAAAAAAAAATCTGTTGGCTATGGTAGTGGTCCTTCCATGGCAATGTTAATGTAGTGTTTATATTGTAGTGTATGGAGCTTTCTTATTAGACATACATATAAGAACATAATATACATTAGCCATTAAAAATCAAGTGCAGGAGATTCCCCTGGTCTCTGAAACATGAAGCAGGAGCCGTCGGTTTTTCTATATTGATGGGTAAAGTGATTCCTGTATATGACATAATTGGATAATATTTTCTGAAGGAGAAACTGTTTTCTGTACGAAGGACTAAAAATATGAGAAGCAGACAAAAGGTAAATAGCTAGAAATTTTCACTGTGTTAAGTTTAAAGTTCCTAGCTCCTCTTATAAAAGCCTACTTTTTTCTGGAGAATTAGATTATTTCCTGACAATAAGAAATCTTAAATACCTAAAACTTCATTTAAATGATACCTTTATTCTAAGTAGTTTTCAATGAATAACTTGCAGAATGTTTTAAAAGATTATTTAAATTATTTTGAATCATAAGAAGATAATACCTTAATTATGTCGTTTAAACCCTTTCTAAAGCAACCCAGCAGTCAGTGAAGTCTGCAAGGAAAACTGCTGTAGCATCACCAACACCGCAGCCCAGGAGATCAGGTCGGACTAAACCAGCTGGACATACTCCAGTCCCTAAGATGGAAAGTCCTGCTAAAAATGTCACACCAAGGAGCAAAGCCCCCAAAGAGGTTAGTTGTAACTCCTACTAATTTGCATTATAGGTCTCTGTAGTTATTATTTATAACATATAGTTTAGGATTTACTAAGACTGTGATGAATCCCTTTAGGAATTTGTAAATATATTTAAGGCCTGCATAGCCAACGAGCTTGGTATTTCTTTTCTTGGGTAAACTTAAAACTTTGAATAGTGTTTGACCTCTTCAAAACCACATTGAAATTTGTTGGCACTGTGGCTGCAAGTCCAGCGCAGAGCAGAGTGGCTGCCAGACATGCCTAATGTTGTGTTCTGAGGAGTGGCAAGCGGCATGATGGAGCAGGACAGGGACCACTTACACTGAGAAGGACCAGGAAAAGCACATACCAGAGGTGGAAGTCCAAGTCAAACATAGGAAGACAGCCACACTGAGCAACCAAGAGTGCCAGCTGTATCCCAGGCAATCTTAGCAGCAGCAAGTACCTGGCGGAACTGAGGCAAGCATTCTCAGCTGAGTCACCAAGAGTGGGTAACGACAGTCTTGGAACATCCAAGGTAGTTGATTCCAAGCAAAAAGAAAAACAGACTCTGCCTACTGTTTGAAGCTTCTGCTCCAGCTTACATTGTTTGTAGCAGAACCTGCATCATACCTTTATTTGTAGCCTTCCCTTAGGTCTTGAAGGATTCTGAAACTTTATTCTGGACATTGAATTTGGTGGGACAGCAATCATGACTTGAGGAAACAGCAGCAAGATGCTGAAGCACATCAACTATAGAATGAAATGTATCCTGCAAGATGACAGAATCTTCATTGGCACCTTTAAGGCTTTTGACAAACATATGAACTTGGTCTTCTCTGATTGTGATGAATTCAGGAAGATCAAGCCAAAGAATGTGAAGCAGCCACAGTGTTAAGAAAAGGGTTTGGGTCTGACATTGCTGCATAGGGAGAATTTGATTTTCCAAGCAAATGTGGAGGTACCTCACTCCAAAGATACTGGCATTGTTTGAGTACCACTTCCTGGAGCTGCAGGAGGCCCTGGGGTTGGCAGGGCTACTGGCAGAGGAGTACCAACTGGTGTTCCAATTCCCCAGGCTCCTGCTAGGTTAGCAGGCCCTGTCTAAGGGGTTGGGGGCCCATCCCAGAAGGTAATGACTCCACGGGGAAGAGGCACTGTAGCAGCTATTGCAGTTGAAGCCATTGTCAGTATTGCTGGAGCTCCAACCCACCAAGTTGGGGGAATTCCCCTACCTCTTTGGGCTGAGCAACCCCACCTACAAGCATAATGGCTCCTCTAACTGGTATGAGACCACCCATGGGATCACCAGTTGGGTTTCCCCCTGCTTGAGGGATACCAATAGGCATACTCCCTCCAGCAATGATACCCTCTCCGCTAAGAATTAGAGGTCTACCTCCCCTAGGAGGGAGTCCACCAAGACCCTAGAATACTATTGATCCTTAGTCACTTTTTTCCTTCAGTGTGTCTTGTGAAACTGTGTAGAGTATTTGTGATCTTTTGGTCTCCTGCATAGAGCAATTAAACTGTGGGGGAAAAAAACACTTGAAAGTACTACATGGGTGTATTTATATGTTCAGGCCAGTTTATTTGCAATTTAGTACACTCCAAAACCAGCATGAAGTGAACTTTACTGTACATAAATTATACCTCAATAAACTGGGGGAATCAATGTGGTCAATTTAATGATGCTAGAGTTACATTCAATTTAACTGATTTCTCCAAAGAAAACAACTCATACCTGAAAGTAATAGAAAAAGCAGCTCCCTGAAGACACTGAGATTGAATGGAAACTGACAGATTCTGGGGGTGGGAGGAAGTACACACAGGAAGAGGGGAATTATGCAAGATTTTATATCTGCCAAAAATACCCTTCAAGAATGAAGGGAAACTAAAAGATTACATTTTCAGATAAATCATACTTAGAGAATTCATCACTGGCAGATAAGCACTATAAGAAATGCTGAAGGAAGTTTGTCTCCTGGTAAATGCAAATGGCTTGTTTTTGACATTTTTCTTCATAGTTTGTTATAATGTGACTTTAAAGTAATAATTAGCCCTGGCTAGTGTGGCTCAGTGGATTGAGTGCCAGCCTGCGAACCAAAGGGTCACCAGTTCAATTCTTAGTCAGGGCACATGCCTGGGTTGTGTGCCAGGTACCGAGTTGGGGGTTGTGTAAGAGGCAACCACACATTGATGTTTCTCTCCCTCTCTTTCTCCTTCTCTTCCCCTCTGTAAAAAGAAATAAAATCTTAAAAAAATTAATAATTATAGTCATATGGGGTTTATAACATACATAGATATAACACACAAAACAATCATAGTATAAAGTCTTGGGTTGGGGGACATGAATTTGTATAAATATACAACTTCAACATTTTATGTCAAGTAGTACAGTATTAACTTTATATGAATTGAACATTGTAATCCCCAGGGTATATTGTAAAAACACAAATGCAAAGAAGTATAGCTAAAAAGCCATTGGGAAAATTAAAATGAAACTCTAAGGCATATATAAGTTATCAAAGAAAAGATAAGAAAGAGGAATAGAGGAGCAAAACAGAGGAGACAAATAGAAAATGGTAGACCTAGACACAAACATATTAATAATTACTTGAAAAGTTAGTGGACTAAGCTCTGTAATTAAAAGATAGCTTAAGAATGTGAAGTTCTTCATATATATATCTTCTTATATATATGGTCTTTTATATATATATATATAAAATATCTCACATAGAAACAGACAGCAGTATAGAGATAGCCAGAGAAAGGGGGTAGGGGTAGGTGAAGGTGGGCAAAGAGGGAAAATGTGGTTGGAGAGAGACTTATGGACACATGATTCAGTGTGCAGATGATGTTTTATTGAGTTGTACACTTGAAACCGGTATGGTTTTGTGAAACAATATCACTCCAATAGTTTTTTTTAAAAAGAGCTTATCAAAATGGATTTTTAAAAGGCCAATATATATCATGTCTACAAGAGATACACTCTAAATATACATAGAATCTTTCAAGGTCTATTAGAATTGAAATAAATTTCAGCAGTATTACCTTAAATATTTCTGAGTTTAGCCATTTGACACCAATAGATAAAACATTTCTGTTTTGTTTTAACTGTTTGCAGTATGGAGCAACATTATGGAACCATTTTGATTTAAAACATTTATATTAATACTGATATTTTCATTTTAAAAAGCATTCAAAATTTATGAAATAAAAATAGTCATTAAAACTGAATATAAAGATAAAATCATCAACATTGAAAAAATCAGATAAGCCAATTATTCCAATGTAAATCATTAGCAGATGAAATTTTTCACATTAAAAATAAATTACATACAATAGCCAAGATTTGGAAGCAGCCCAAGTGTCCATCAGTAATGAAGTGGACAAAACAGCTATGGGACATTTACACAATGGAATACTACTCAGCCTTAAAAAAGAAGAAAATTTTACCCTTTGTGACAGCATGGATGGACCTGGAGGACATTATGCTAATAAAATAAGCCAGTCAGAGAAGGACAAATACCATATGATTTCACTCATTTGTGGAATCTTATGAACAAACTGAACTAACAAGAAAAACAGAGACAGACTCATAGATAGAGAGCAGGCTGACAGCTCTGGGGAATACTGGAGGAGTGGAAGGATTGAGCATAAAGGGAAGGAAAAAAAACTCATGGACAACAGTGTGGTAATTGTGGGGAGGAGGGAGGTGGGTGGAGTTGGAAAAGGGTATAGGGGCAATAAATGGTGATGGAAAAAAGTCCTTTGCAATGGAAACAAAATTACATAAAATTAAGAAAAGTTAATGAAATTTAAAGGGAAATAATATTTTAAATGCATTAAAAATTTAAAATGTATTAAGGGTGTCAATTGATACATGTTTAATGCATATTTTCAAGCTTCTGAAATTCTGTGTGATTAGTTGGTATAATGGTAATGATAGACAATAACTCCAAAAAGTTTCTCTTGACTCCTTTATTTTGAAATAATGCCAATGTTAATTTGACAATTTTGAAGAGATATTTTTGAAAATATTGTTTATATGGTGGTGGGGAGGGGCAAGGGACAGACACTATAATTTTTGGATTATAAACTATTTTTTGTTTCAAAGGAAGCATTTCAATTCACTTTCATTTTCTCCAACTTCATTGTTTCATTATGAAAAGATGAAGATTTTAATGCAGTTACTTATCTCCTTGTTCCAGTACTGCCATGTCATAGTTGAGCTATTTAGAAAGTCTTTGAACCAGAGTAAGAATTATTCTTGCAATAGACTCTTTCCTTGCAACTATTTCCCCTCTCCCCTTAAAGGATTCTAGAGGTATAGAAACATGTTTTCCAAATAAATGTACATTTGTTTAATTTATCATGTTAATGCAAACATACTATTTTGGTATGTCTTAAGTCAAAGGATTCATATTTCAGATTTTTAAAATAGTGAAAGAACAAGAGATATCAACACTAGTAATTTAATACTTAAAAATTAACATGTTTACTAGAATGCTGTAAATCAAATGATAGTCATTAATTTAAACAAAAAAAATCCAGTAACATTGGTTGTTGTCCTATGTTTACCTCCTTGTTCCTGCCTTTTAAATATCCTTTCATTACCTTTTCTACACACAAGAGCCCCTTCTCTGATATTGGAGAGCCATGTTTGAAATGGCTCCTAAAAAACCTGAAGAATTGACATAAAATAAACAAAGCACTAGTGATGTTTAACAAAGCCCAGAAGACATTTGTTTCTTATATATGATAGGCATAATTTTGTGGACAAGCAACTTGTAATGTTGTCAGAATTATCATATGTAATATGGAGAAATGCAGACTAGATACAGTAAAAACCAGATGAGTGACTGCTTTCTAAAGATAAGTCTGTCCTCTGTCTTGTTGAGGTCCCTCAGTCCCATTTGATGTATTGCTAAATTAGATTAACAGACCTTGTTTAGCAGTGTTAAAAAACTTGTCTTATGGGGAACCTCAAAAAATAAAACAAGTTTTACAGAGTCAACTATTTTGGCTAAGGTGTGACCAGTTGGAGCAGGAGTAGTACTGGGAATCTTGGCCTCTTGGTCTTTCTCTCTCCCACCTGACCAGATCATGGGTCCCTCTGAGGAGCACAGTGTGGAAAGTACTGCAGTTTGAGACACACATACACACAGGGGTTTCCAACCCTGAGGACTTCTGGAAACTTATCATTTGTGGACCAGTTATGTCCATTTTCTTATTATCTTATATAAGAATCCTTTTTTTGTTTGTTTTCTTTTTTTTAAAACAGGAAAAAAGTCCCATTCCATGTTCCACATCTTCATCTTCTGTAAAGATGCTGACCAGAGGCCGTGGTGTTGTATATAAGGATCCCCCTCCTGGGTCATATAAAATAGTGATGTCTACAGGTAAATTAGTATGTTTAAGAGAGTATAAAATTACTTGTATTTTATTCTGTATCATATTTAGTATCTTTGAAGTCCTGGAAGTAAAATAATAGGACAAAAAGATGATAATAAACATTTTGTTAAGCATTTTTCATATCAAAATATTTTGAAATTTTGATTGTTCTTTTTTGAAATAAAGTCACTTTTTATTGTTCTATTACAGTTGTCCCAATTTTCCTCGTTGCTCTCCCTGCCCTTAAAAATGATTATTGTAACATATCTCATTTTGTCAGTTTATTATTTCTGATTTTTAGTTCATTAGCAGGAGAGAGTACCTAAATGAGTATAACACAAAGGAGGTAAAAAGTAGAAATCCTTGTTTAACTTGTGCTCAGTAGAACTGTGTCCATGCCATTAGATCACAGGTTAAGTTTTTTTAGCTATTTCATGTCGGTAACAGAATCCATCCTTCCTCTGGCTATTGCCAGAAAGTTGCATTATGATAAATTTCAACATAGCAAAAGTGAGATTAATGGGTTTTTATTGGACTAAATATAGACTATATATATATATATATATATATATATATATATATGAAAAGTTTATAATTTAAAATAATAGGGAATAGATTAAAATAATGTGCTTGTTGATTTAGTGGAGTACTGTATTTTATATTTGGTAATGCACTCTCATATTGTTACGTTGTTTGTTGATTTATATTTCTTGGTTCCCAGTGAAGAAAAATTATGGAAAATTGATATTTGTAATTGCTTCTAAATCATATGCTTTTATTATATTAAGGAAAAGCATTTATTTTTAAATTTTCTTCAGTGACCCTTGGTATGTATATAAAGAACATTTTTTTTTCTTTTTTTAATTGTTGTTCAAGTACAGTTGTTTTCATTTTCCCACCACCACTCCCTCCGCCCCACCCATCCCAGCCTCCCACCCTTGATCCTTCCCCCTTTGACTTTGTCTATGTGTCTGTCTTTTATATATGTTCCTTGACGACACTTTCCCTATTTTCCCCTATTATCCCTCTCCCCACTGGTTACTGTCAGTTTGGTTTTTTCTTAAAAGTTAATGAAAAAATTTCTCTAAGTCATTAGAATTTACTGTGACATATGTCTTAAGTTATTTGGTTACTTTAGAAAATATAATGAAGGTGAAGTATTGGTGATTTAAAATAAATTCAATCCAAAAAGCAGTATACTAACATGACCACCAGTTTTTTTCAATTACAGTTGACATTCAATATTATATTAGTTTCAAGTGTACAGCATAGTTACACAATGGTTAGACATTTATATAATTTACAAAGTAGTCCTCCCAGTAAGCCTAGTCCCCACCTGGCACAAATACTTAGTTATAAAATATTATTGACTATATTGCCTATACTGTACTTTACATACCTGTGACTATTTTGTACTTTTTAAACCCTTCACCTTTTCCACCCAGCCTCCAAATTCCCCTTCCATCTGGCAACCGTCAGTTCGTTCTTTGTATCCATGAGTCTGTTCAATTTTATTTGTTCATTTGTTTGTTCCTTCGATTCCACATATAACTGAGATCATACGGGATTTGTCTCTCTCTGTTGGACTTATTTCACTTAGAATTAGTACCCTTTAGGTCCATCCATTTTGTAGCAGGGTAAGATTTTATTCTTTTTTTATGGAAGAATAGTATTCCATTGTATATATGTATCACATCTTCTTTATCCAATTGTCCATTGATGGACACTTAGGTTGTTTCCATATCTTGGCTATTATAAATAATGCTGCAATGAACATAGGGATGGATATATCTTTTTAAGTTAGTATTTTGGATTTCTTTGTATAAATCAGAAGTGGAATCACTGGGTCATAATGCAGTTCTATTTTTTATTTTTTTAGGACCCTCCATATTTTTCATATTGGCTGCACCAATCTGCATTCCCACCAACAATTCACAAGGGTTCCCTTTTCTTTATCTACTCACTAACACTTGTTGTTTGTTGATTTATTGATAATAGCCATTCTGATAGGTATGAGATGATACCTCGTGGTTTTAATTTGCATTTTTCTGATGATTACTGTCATTGAGCGTCTTTTTGTATGTCTAGTGGCCATCTGTACATCCCCTTTGGAGGAATGTCTATTCAGGTCCTCTGCCCATTTTTTAATTGGTTGGGAGTTTTTGGTGTTACATTGCATAAATTCTTTTTTGATTAAATATATTGGGGTGGCATTGATTAATAAGGTTATATATGTTTCAGGTGTACATTTCTATGATAATCAGTACATGATCTGTATATTACATTGTGTTCCCACCACCCAAAGTCAAGTTATCTTCCTTCACCTATATTTGGCCCTCTTTCTCCTTTACTACCTCCTTCTGACTGGTAACCATCATACTGTTGTCTGTGTTTACAAGTTTCAGTTTTATATCTCACTATGAGTGAAATCACGTTATTAGCTTTTTCTGACTGACATTTCGCTTAGTGTGATGTTCTCAAGGTCCATCCATATTGTCACAAATGGTAGTATTTCATATTTTCTTTTTTTTAATTTTATTGTTCAAGTACAGTTTTCTGCCTTTTTCCCCCATCTCCTCCCCACCCCAGCCATCCCCACCTCCCTCCCCTGATCATCTTTTCTTATGGCTGAATAGTATTCCATTGTATACATGTACCCATCTTTATCCAGTCATTTATCAAAGGACACTTTGGTTGTTTCCATGTTTTGGCCACCATGAATAGTGCTGCAATGAACACAGGGGTGCATATATCTTTGTGAATAAATGTTTTCAAGTTTTTCATGTACATACCCAGAAGAGGGATTTCTGGGTCATATGGTAACTCTACTTCTAATTTTTTGAGGAAAAGCCATATTGTTTTCCCTGGTGGCTGTACCAGTTTACATTCCCACCAGCAGTGAATGAGGGTTCCTTTTTCTCCACAACCTCTGGAACACTTGTTATTACTTGTCTTGTTGATAATAGTAGCCATTCTAACAGATGTGAGGTGGTATCTCTCGTAGTTTTGATTTGCATTTCCCTAATAGCTAGTGATGTTGAACATCTTTTCATATATCTGTTGACTATTTGTATATTTTCTTGGGAGAAGTATTTGTTAAGGTCCTCTGACCATTTTCTTATTGGACTATTTGGTGTTGAGTTGTATGAGTGTTTTATATATTTCAGATAGTAACCCCTTGTCAGAGGTGTTTGCAAATATCATCTCCCATTCAGTTGGTTGCCCTTTTGTTTTGTTGGTAGTTTCTTTTGCTGTGCAGAAGTTTTTAGTTTGATATAGTCCCATTCATTTATTTTTGCCTTTACTTCACTTGACTTTGGGGTCAAATTCATAAAATCTTCTCTAAGACCAAGGTCTGAGTTTAGTTCCTATGTTTTCTTTTTTGTAATTTATTGTTTCAGATCTTATATTTGTCTTTGATCCATTTTGATTAATTTTTGTACACGGAGACAAACTGTGGTCTAGCTTTACTCATTTTTTGCATTTGGCTTTCCAATTCTCCCAGCACCATTTATTGAAGAGGCTTTCTTTACTCCATTGTATACTTTTGGCTCCTTTTTCAAAAATTATTTGCCCATATATTGTACCTGTGGTTTTATTTCTGGGCTCTCAATTCTGTTCCATTGGTCTGTGTGTCTACTTTTCTGCCAGTACCATGCTGTTTTAATTATTGTTGCTCTGTAGTATAAATTGAAATTAGGTAGTGTGATTGATACCTCTGGCTTGATTCTTTTTTCTCAGGATTGTTTTGGCTATTCAGGGTCTTTTGTGGTTCCATAACAATCTGATAATTTTTTCTATTTTTTGTTTTTATTGACTTATTTTTTTTTTGTTCTATTACAGTTGTCCCAATTTTCCCCCATTGCTCTCCCCTGCCCTGCCTAAACCCTCCACTCCCACAGTCAGTCCCCACCTTGTTATCCACGTCCATCGGTCATTTATACATGCTCCTAAAAATGTCATTAGGATTTGATGGGGATTGCATTAAATCTGTATATTGCTTTGGTGAATATGGACATTTCAACTGTTTATTCTTCCAACCCATGAACACAGAATATCTTTCCATTTTATTGTGTCTTTCTCAATTTCTTTTAATAATGGTTTGTAGTTTTCAGCATATAGGTCCTTTATACACCCTTTGTTAAGTTTATTCTTAGGTGTTTTATCCTTTTTGTTGCAATTGCACAAGGAATTGCTTTTTTCATTCCTTTTTCTGAAGTTTCATTATTAGTATATAGGAATGTAGTGAATTTTTTACACTGATTTTGTAGCCTGCAACTTTACTGTATTTGTTTATTGTTTCTGATAGTTTTCTGGTGGAGTCTTCAGGGTGTTCTATATAAAGAATCATGTCATCGGCAAAAAGTGACACTTTCACTTCTTCATTCCCAATTAAGATGCCTTTCATTTTTTTCTCTTCCCTGATTGCTCTGAGTAGGACTTCCAGTACTGTGTTGAATAAGAGTGGACATCCTTGCCTTATTTCCTAATCTTAGAGGAAAATCTTTAAGTTTTTCACCATTGAGTGTGAAATTAGTTGAGGGTTTATTATATATGGCCTTTATTATGTTGAGGTACTTCCCTTCTGTACCCATTTTAATGAATGTCTTATTCACAAATGGATATTGTATCTTATCAAAAGCTTTTTCTGTATCTTTTGATAAGTTCATGTGATTTTTGTCCTTTGTTTTGTTAATGTGGTATATTATGTTGATTGATTTGCCTGTGTTGAGCCTCCTTGTGTCCCTGGAATGAACCCTACTCGATCATGATGTATTATTTTTTTAATGTATTGTTGTATTTGATTTGCTAGTAATTTGTTTAGGACTTTTGCATCTGTATTCATCAGAGATATTGGTCTGTAGTTTCTTTTTTGGTTGTATTCTTGTCAAGTTTTGGTATCAGGTTTATGTTGGTCTCATAAAAAATGTTAGGAAGTATTTTCTCTTCTTTAGTTTTTTGGAAGAGTTTGAGAAGGGTAAATATCAAGTCTTTGATAATTTCAAAGAAGCAGCTGTTTGTTGTATTAATTTTTTGTATAGGTTTTAGTTCCCTTTTTCATTCAGTTATGCTCTACTTTTTGTTAGGTTTTAAACATTTTAATTATTTTTAAGTATATTTCATTCAATATGCTGTTACAGTTGTCCCAATTTTTCCCCCTTTGCCCCCCTCTGCCTGGTACCCCCCTTTCTTCAGCACTACGCCCCCTTAGTTCATGTCCATGGGTCGTGCGTGTAAGGACTTTGGCTCCTTCATTTCCTATGCTATTCTTAACACTCCCTGTCTTTTTGTTCCTACCAATTATGCTTCTTAATCCCTGCACCATTTCCTTATTCTCCTCTTCCTCCTCCCAGCTGACAACCCTCCAAATGATGTCTATATCTATGATTCTGTTTCTGTTCTGGTTGTTTGTATAGTCTTTTTTTTTTTTTAGATTCAGTTGTTGATAGTTGTGAATTTGTTGCCTTTTAATGTTCATGGTTTTTCTCTTTTTCTTTTTCTTAAATAAGTTCCTTTAACATTTCGTGTCATAATTGGCTTGGTGATGATGAACTCCTTTAGCTTTACCTTGTCTGGGAATCGCTTTATCTGCCCTTCCATTCTCAATGATAACTTTGGGTAGAGTAATCTAGGTTGTAGGTGCTTACTTTTCATCACTTTGAATACTTCTTGCCAGTCCCTTGTTGCCTGCAAAGTTTCTTTTGAGAAGTTATTTGATAGTCTTATGGAAACTCCTTTGTAGGTAACTCTCTGCTTCTCTCTTGCTGCTTTTAAGATTCTTTTATCTTTAACCTTTGGCATTTTAATTATGATGTGTCTTGGCATGGTTCTCTTAGGGTCCAACTTGTTTGTGACTCTGTCCTTCCTGGACTTGTATGTCTATTTCCTTTGCCAAAGTAGGGAAGTTTTCTTTCATTATTTTTTCAAGTAAGTTTTCAATTTCTTGCTCTTACTCTTCTTCTGGCATCCCTATGATTTGGATGTTGGAACATTTAAAGTTGTCCCGGAGGTTCCTCAGCCTTTCCTCATATTTTTGAATTCGTGTTTCTTCTTTTTGTTCTGGTTGAATGTTTATCTCTTCCTTACGTTCCAAATCATTGGTTTGAATCCCAGCTTCCTTCCCTTCTCTGTTCGTTTCCTGTGGATTCTTCGTTTCACTTAGTGTGATCTTTCCTTCTTTATTTTTTTTGCCATATTCAAGGAAGTCTCTGAGCAACCTGATAATCATTGTTTTGAACTCTGCATCTGATAGATTGGCTCTCTCCATTTCACTTATTCTTGCATTTTATTCACTTTTTTTGCATTTTATTTATTATTTACTTATTTATTTATTTATTTTTATTGTTGTTCAAGTACAGTTTTCTGCCTTTTACCCCTACCCTTCCCCACCACCCTAGCCCTCCCCACCTCACTTAGTTCTTTTTCTGGAGTTTTGTTCTGTTCTTTCATTTGGGCCGTTTTTCTTTGTCTCCTCAATTTAACGGCCTCCCTGCATTTGTTTCTGTGTATTAGGTAGAGCTGCTTTTACTCACTGTCTTAGTAGTGTGGCATATGTAGAAAAGACATCTGTAAATTGTGTGGGGCAGAGCCTTAGGTAGTTGCCAGGGCAGGACAACTCACTTCACTGCTTTGTGGCTGTGTGGGTAGGACTCTGAAAGGGGACAATGCCACTGCCTGGTTTCTGGCAGTTCGCTGGGCACTTGCCCCATTTCCAGTCATTTCACCTTCTCTTGTGTGACTGGCGCCCTTCTAGCTGCTTTCCCAGTGGTAAATCTGAGTGGGTGGGTTTGCATACGTTCTAAGACTGTGCTGGCCCTTTAAGCAATGAAAATCTAGGAGTTTCTTCCACCACCCCAACCTCTGCTGGGTTTTACAGCCAGAGATAATGGGGATCTATCTTCCCAGTGCTGGAACCCTGGACTGTGCACTTTTGCCTGGATCTGGGATTTCTCTCTCCCAAGGTATCCCTTCCATCTGTTTCACTGTTGCTGTTGGCCTTTCCATGCCACACCACTTCTCTGCCCATTTCTATGACTCTGCACCTCCTACCTATCTGGATGAATATATCTTCTTTAATTCTTGGTTGTCAAACTTCTGTACAGCTCAATTTTCTGACAGTTCTGGGTGTTACTAGTTTTGAGATCTGGTTGTAATTCTTTCTGTGGTTGCACAGGGAGGCAAAGTGTGTCTACTTATGTCTCCATCTTGACCAGAAGTCCTCTGATTTTTGTTATTTCCTTTATTCTGCTGATTTTGGATGCTTTCGTTCTTTTTCTAGTTCTTTAAGATGTAATATTAGGTTGCTTACTTGAGATTGTTCTTGTTTGTTGAGATAGACCTGGGATATATAAACATCTCTCTTACTACTACTTTTGCTGCATCTCAGAAGTTTTCATATGTCGTATAGTCGTTCTCATTTGTGTCTGTATATATACCTTTTGATCTCACATTTTATTTCTTCTTTGTCCCAGTAATTTTTTAGTAGTATGTTGTTTAATTCCCACTTATTTGTGGGGTTTTTCTACTTTTTGTTTGCAGATGATTTCTAATTTCAAAGCATTGTGGTCAGAGAATATACTTGGTATGATTTCAGTCTTTTTAAATTGGTTAAGGCTAGTTTTGTGTCCCAACATATGGCCTATCCTTGAGAATGTTCCATGTGCACTGGAGAAGAATTTATAATCTGATATTCTGGGATGAAAGGCTCTGTAAATGTCAGTTATGTCCATTTGGCCTAATGTATAATTTAAGGCTGATATTTCTTTATTGACTTTCTGTTTGGATGTTCTTTCTGGAACTGTCAATGGAGTATTTAGATCCCCTACTATGACTGTGTTTTTGTCAGTTTCCCTCTTTAGTTCTGTTAGTAGTTGCTTTATATATTTCAGTGCTCCCTGATTGGGTGCATATAGATTGAGAATTGTTATGTCTTCTTGATGTAGTGTCCCCTTTGTCATTATGAAATGTCCATCTCTATCTCTTTGTTACCCTTGTTATCTTGAGATGTACTTTGTCAGATATAAGTATGGCTACACCTGCTTTTCTGTGGATACTGTAATCATTGTCCACCCTTTCACTTTGAGTCTTCCTTTGTCTTTGCAGCTTAATTGTGTCTCCTGATGGCAGCATATGGTTGGGTTTTGTTTTTTGACCCAGTCTGCTACTCTTTGCATTTTTATTGATGAACTCAGTCCATTCACATTTAGGGTTATTATTGATGTATGAGGAATTTCTACAGCCATTTTATCTTTAGATTTCTTGTAACTCTATGCCTCTGTTGGTTCTTTTCCTTTGTGTTACTATCTGTTTTTGTTTGGTGGTATTCCATAATTTTTTCCTCTTTTTTAAAAAATTCCGTGTCCCAGTTTTGTGTGTGTGTGTGTGTGTGTGTGTGTGTGTGTGTGTGTGGTTACCATTAGGTTTATGAAAAAGAAAGTTTCATCTATACAGTAGTTCTTTTTCTTTTAAATGCATCTAATATCCATCCTTCTTTGCAGAGTCAGATCTTTACCCCCTTCCCTTATATGTTTTTGTCACAAATTATCCCTATTTATGCTGTAAGTTTGTTAGTGATCTTACTCGTAGCTTTGTGATCCTTTGTTCTTTGTTTCAGGTAGAATAACCTTGAATATTTCCTACAATGGAGGTCTTCTGTTGATAAATTCCCTTAGCTTCTGTATGTCTGGAGATGTGTTAGTGATCCTTCATATCTAAAAGTTAACTTGCTGGATATATTGTTTTTGGCTGGTAATTTTTCTCAGTCATTTGGATATTTGGTTCCACTCTCTTCTACCTTGTTGTGTTTCTGCTGAGACGTCTGATGATAATTGAATGGACTTTTGTTTATATGTTATTTTTCCCTGGCTGCCTTGAGAATTCTTTCTTTGTAATTAATTTTTGACAGTTTTAATGCAGTGTGCTTTGGAGAAGTTGTTTTTGGGTTGAGGTCATTAGGTGTTCTCTTTGCTTCTTGAATTCAAGGATCTATCTCTTTTCATAGGTTTGGGAAGTTCTTGTCAACTCTTTGTTTGAATAGGCTCTTCATTCCCTTCTCTTTCTTCTTCTTCTGCTATGACTTATTATATTGCTCTTTCTGCTGGAGTCAGATAGGTCTAATAGAGTTCTTTCATTTTTTTTTATGCTCAACACTCTGTTCTTCTCTCTGCATCATTTCTGTATTTCTTCAGGATCACTAATACTTTCCTCCAGCTGGTCAGCTCTTTTTCCTGTGTTTGCTAGTTCATAGTTCATTCTTTATCTCTTTTATTGAGTTCTTCATCTCTAGAATTTCTATTTGGCTGTTTTTTAAGGTTTCAATCTCTTTGGTAATGTACTTGTTCATTGATTTTATTTCTGAATATATTAAACTGCCTAGCTGTGTTTTCTTGCATCATGATAAGCATGGTGAGTTTTTTCAGAACTGTAATCTTGAATTCTCAGTCATTTAAATCACATATTTCTGGAGATTTCTTATATTCTCTTTGAGCTACCTATTTAATTTGGTTATTCATGGTATTTGATGGATTTCTTTTCTGTCTAGGCATCTATGTATGAGTGGCATTTCTCTAGTAGAGTGATTTTCAACTGGTATGGGTGTGCCATGACAGGCACACTGCTGTGCCAAAAGAATTTTTAAAACATGCAAGACCTGTTTATTTAGTCAGGGGCACTGACTTCCCTTAGATTTTCAAATAAAAAAATGACAACAGCCAACATAACAGTAACCATATATTGTGAATGAATCAAAAATTATATGTATTTTTTGTCAGAGCAGCAAAAAATATATTTTTTGGTGTACCAAAGAATTTTTGTAATTAGTTTGTGTGTGCCATGAATGAGATGAAAAAGTTTGAAAATTGCTGCCATAGTATTTTGACAAAAAGCCTATTTTTTTTTGCAGTAGGTAGCACTGAATCACAAGTTTTTTTGTGTGTTCAGATGTTGCTGACAGTGCAGTTGCCAATGTATGGAGGTGGAGTGAACTGGGGGAACTCGGCTACCTCCTTTGTTGATTTGCCCTCTCAGCAATGGTGACCAGCAGACCTCTGCAGTGTTCCTTCCCCCTCTGCCTTCACCTGACCCTGGGATTAGTCATGGAGTGTACTGTTTGCATAGGGAAAAAGTTTCTATAGTACCAGCTCTCAGGTTTGCAGATAATGTGCTCTACAACCCCACACGAAGGATGAGGGGAGGCAAGGGAATGTGACCAGGCTCCATGGCTTTGTTTCTCTGTGCAGTGTGGATTGCCAGACAGCTGTGGCTGCACCTTTGTGCTTTGTTGCTGTCCAGGTTGGTGGACTCATCTGTAGCTCATACTGCCCACTCCTGCAGGAATGCTCATTAAATCTCTTTGCTCTTCCTATGAGTGCCAGCCACAGCCTGATTCCTCCTTTCTCTGGGTTGAGACCCGCAGTGAGCTCCTGGCTGCAGGGCTGTGTCCGTGGCTCCTCTCGGCTCTTCGCGCCTCCCTGGTTCACTCTCGCTTGCCTACTTTTAGGTGTTTCAATGAGTGGATCTCTCAGACATGTTTGTGCATTGAGCAGGGAGTCCTTTGTTGAATTATAGCTGTTTAAATTGTTGAAACTTCAAGGGCAGACCAAGGGGATCTCTCATGTTGCCATTCCTCTGACATCACTGTGTAAGGTGTTTTAAATTTTGGATATTAACCTGTTTTTGGATGTGTCATTGGCAAATACCTGTTTCCATTCAGTAGGTTTTCTTTTGCTGTGCAAAAACTTTAGTTTGATGTAGCCCCATTTGTTTATTTTTTGTTTCCCTTGTCTGAGGAGATATATCAGAAAAAAATATTACTAAGAGCAATGTCAGAGAGTTTACTGCTTATGTTTTCTTCTAGGAGTTTTATGGTTTTATGCCTTACATTGCAATCTTTAATCCATTTTTAGTTTATTCTTGTATATGGTATAAGAAAGTGGTCTGTTTTTATTTTTTGTACTGTCTAGTTTTCTTAACATCACTTATTAAATAGACTGTCTTTACCACATTGTATGTTCTTGCCTCTCTTGCCATACATTAATTGACCATATTAGGCATGAGTTTATTTCTGGGCTCTCTATTCTAATATGACCAGTTTTGAAAAATATTTCTATACTGTGTATACAGTTAAAAGATGAAAATATTTATCTATCTTTATATCATTTAATATAATGTGTGAATATGTGATGAATTGTTTTAAGTTTTTATTGTGGTCAGTTTGGGCACAATTCTGAAAATTGAATAAGCATTTGGATTATTTTTTTCTAGGTTTGATATCTTTGCACAGATGTAAAAATATATTTTGATATATATTTTTAGGTAGAATACATGACCATTGATATTAACTATGTTTAGGGTCTCTTGAGTGAAGTGTGGCTAATTAGATATAGTAATTGATTATATAATATTTGTTTTTTCAACTAATTTCATTGTTTGATATATTTATAAACACATTTCCCTCTCAAGTCTGTGTCTATATAAATAAACATGGAGACTGCGGCCCTCACCTGGATCATGATAAAATCCAGCAGTTGCCTGACCACTTTGGCCCAGGCCCTGTGAATGTGGTGCTCCGGCAGACTGTGCAAGCCTGTGTGGATTGTGCCATTGAAAGTAAGACTGTTTTTGGACTCCTTAAGACAGATAATCATGATGGAGAAGTGATAACTGGTATGCTCATCTACTTTTTTATTCAGCTTTTTTTCATAATTTGATTAGAATACAAACACTTTATAGTGTGTAGATTATTTTATATTTCTAATCTATTAACTATTCATAATATCAGAATATTTATTATATTGATCTAATAGAATATGTTATATATTTATAGACTTTTAATCCAGTTTGTAATGTTTAACCTCCCTTTTAAAAAGAACTTTTTTAATTTATTGATTTGAGAGAGAGAGAGAGGAAACATCGATTTGTTGTTCAGTTATTTATGCATTCATTGGTTGCTTCGGGTATGTGCCCTGATTGGGGATCAAACCCTCAACCTTGGTGTATCAGGACGATGCTCTAACCAACTGAACTACCCAGGCAGGGCTGGAATGTTTAACTTTACTTTTAAAATACACAATGTCAGAGTGATACTGTAAATTGATATAAAAGGTACATACTATTTTTCTTTTACATGCTTTATTAAGCTCACTGTATACAGAGTACCTTGGTTGATAATAAATTTTAATTTTTTTTAGAAAACAGACTGACATATAAGAAGCTCTAAATAAAAATGTGACTCAAGAAGTGATTAAGAGATAATTATACAGCTTCCATGATTGTCTGATCAGATACTACAACATTTGTGCCCATGGAATGTTTGAAATAGTAGGAAGTATTGTTATAGATCAGTAGGCTTCTGTTATTTGCTTTATGAATATTTTAAATTGAGAGTGATTTTACAAATACAGGCAGTTGTATTTTGAGAGGAACTTTTAAAATTTAAGATTATTCCTTTGTAAATTACAAAACCCCACAAATTAGAGTTATATTACATTTCCTAATTTGGTAGCTTGTTTGATAATTATTGTTGTTCTTATCTTTCTATGATCTAACTTTTACATCTTTTTTTCTTTCAATAGCCTTCTTTGATGGGGAAACTCATTTCATTCAGCTTCCTTCAGTGAACAGTGCATCATTTGCTCTTCGCTTTCTTGAAAACTTGTGCCACAGCCTGCAGTGTGATAACCTTTTGAGTAGTCAGCCTTTTAGTACTTACAGAGGTAATATTCATGGTACTGAAGAAGATGACAAAAATAAAATAGGTAAGAGAAAATGTAAAATTTTATACTGTGCCTCTGTTTTATGATACAATTTATAATTAACTCAAGGACCTTGTTTAATTCAGTGTTTTTCCTTGTGTCCTCAGAATTAATATTTTATCTACAATGATAATTAGACATGCATAATATATATTTGCTTTTGTTCATTTAAAGTGAGAAAGTAATTTCTTATTGTATTTATGATGAACTTGAGAATCAAAACCTGAAAAATATTTCATTGTGGTTTGATTTGTATGTTGAACATCTTTTCATGTGCTTATTGGCTATTTGTATATCTTCTTTGGAGAAATAATCTATTCAAATACTTTGCCCATTTGAAATTGGGTTCTTTAATTTTTATTATATAGAAATATATATTTAGTATATATTTATACTTGTCACACATAAGTATAATATACAAAGAATTCTTTATATATCCTGGATACACATTCCATATCAGATATATGGTTTACATATACAGGAAGGTGCAAAAGTAGATTTATAGTTGTTCTCATGGAAAATAATACAATTATATAATAATAATAAAACAACAAACTGTGTTTTACGTACTCACAACTGTAAACCTACTTTTGCCCCACCCTGTATTTTCTGCCATTCTGTAGGTTGTCTTTTCACTTTCGTGATGTTTGTCCTTTGAGGCACAAAAGTGTTTAATTTTGATGAAGTCTAATTTTTCTATTTTTCTTTTGTTTCTTGTACTTTTGGTGTCACATCTAAGAAAATATTGCTTTAATACAAGTTCACAAAGATTTACTTTCATTTTGTGTCCTAAGAATTTTATAGCCGTTCTCTTTAGGTCATTTGATCTATTTTGAACTAATTTTTGGTTTTGTTTTGGCACAACAGATGTTTTACTTTATAAAGTAGTTGAAGGTATCTTATACGTGACTTTATAAATTATTAGTACAATGCCCTTATTCACATTTCAGTTACCCATGGTCAACTGCAGTCCCAAAATATTAAATGGAAAATTCCAGAAATGACAGTTCTTAAGTTTTAAATTGCACGCATACCATTCTGAGTAGCATGATAGAATCTCACTGCCTCACCCAGACACAAATCATCTTTGTCCACTGTGACCACACTGCACATACTATCTGCTCATTAGGCATTTAGTAACTGCCTCAGTTATTAGATCTACCATCATGGTATTATAGCGCTTGTGTTCAATTAACCCTTATAGTAACCAAACACTATGTCACAATGCCTACGTCATTCAGCTCACTTCATCTCCATCATGTAGACATTGTATCATCTCACATCATCACAAGAAGAAGGGTGAGTACAGTACAATAAGGTACTTTGAGAGAGAGACCTCATCCATATAAGTTTTATTATAGTATGTTGTTATAGTTCTATTTTTTTAAGATTCCATTTATTTATTTTTAGAGAGATGGGAAGGGAGGGAGAAGGAGAGGGAAAGAAACATCAGTGTGCAAGAGATACACAATAAGTTGGTTGCCTCTCGCATACCCCCAACTGGGAACCTGGCCCACAACCCAGGTTTGTGCCCTGACTGGGCATTGAGCTGGTGACCTTTTGGTTTCCAGGCCAGCACTCAATCCACTGAGCCACACCAGCCAGGACTAATTAGCCCTTTTTTTTATTATGTTATTGTTGTTAATCTCTTACTGTGCCTAATTCATACATTAAACTTTATCATGGGTATGTACACACAGGAAAAAATCATAGTATGTATAGAGTCTGTTACTATCCATGGTTTCAGGCATCCACTGGGGGTCTTGGAACATACTCTCCACAGGTAAGAGGAGACTGCTGTACTGTCTAGTGTCCTTTGATTTCAAGTCGAAAGAGTCCCTTTAGTATTTCTTATAGGGTAACTCTGCAATTGAGGAATTCTCTGTTTTTAAAAGCTTTTATTAGCATTTATTTGATGCTAATATGATGCTGAGTTTACTCCTGGGTCATAAGTTTTTGTTTCTTTAGTTTCTTCTGGAATATATTTTTCTTCTTTGCAACCTCTTCTTCTGGTTTAGGAACAATTTGCTGTCTTTCAGTAAGGATCATCTCCATGTGCAGGGAGAGTTTATGTATGGGTTAATCTGTCCATGAGCTCTGTAAGTTCTGTGTGGCATCATGGGAGCTTTGTACATATGGATATGCTCAGTGACCAGAGAATCTACATCTAACCCCTTAAGTCAGCATTATTCTTGGCATTTTTAAGCATGTGCAGCAAAAATTCAGCACTCTTTTTGGGTCACCAATCCTGCGTCTAGCCCCACTGTTAGGCCTGGACTCACCTACCAGCTCTACCATTGTAATGATGGATGGTACACATTCCTTCTTGTAAAGTGACATCTTTGGTGGGTTTTTGGATATATATACCTTTGATGGCCTGAGCAGTTTCACAAGGGTTCTTAAAGTGAACACAAAGATTTGAACCTCTTGATTTGCATGATTTTGTGTTGTTTTCTGGGTCAAGTGATTGGAAACCATTTTCAGAGGTCACCTCAGACCACTATGGGAAGAGTCAAAGTTTTTGCTTATGGAGAATTTCTTACTTTGTCCTTCATTTTTTAAAGGTTAATTTTGCTGAATATAGAATTCTTGGTTGACCATCTTCTTGTTTCAGTGATTTGGATGTATCCTCCCACTTCCTTTTGTAGTTTGTAGTTAGTTGCTAATCTTATTGAGACTCCCTTGTATAGGATGATATTATTTTTCTTGTTGATTTCAAAATTCTGTGTTTTGCTTTTGATAGATTGTGTTTTTTTCTGTGTGGATATATTTGAATTTATCCTATTTGGATATTTTTGAGCATTTTAGATGTACAGATTAATGTTTTCCATTAAATTTGGGAAGCTCTTAACCATTACTTTCAAATATTCTTTCTGCTCCCTTTCTCTCCTCTCCTTCTGGGACTCTCCCATTATATGTATTTTGTTATGATTGATGGTATACCACAGGTCTCTGACATCTGTTCACTTTTCCTCATTCTTTTTTTTCTTTCTGTTCCTCAAACTATATAATTTCAATTGACCTTTCTTTAAAATTGCTGATTCTTCTACTAGTTAAAATCTGGTGTTAAGCTCCTCTAGTAAATTTTTTTCATTTCATTTATTTAGTTTTTAAGTCCCAAATTTCTTTCACTTCTTTTTAAAGTTTCTTTATTGATAGTCTCTATTTGGTAAGACAGTGTTCTCATACTTTTTTAAATTCTTTTTTTAAAGGCTTTTTTAGAAACTATTTTATTTATTTATTTTTAGACAGAGGGGAAGGAAGGAAGGGAGAAAGAAAGGGAGAGAAACATCAATGTGTGGTTACCTCTCTCATGCCCCCCACCAGGGACCTAGCCTGCAACCCTAGCATGTGTTCTGACTGGGAATTGAACCAGTGACCCTTTGGTTTGCAGGCTGGTGCTCAATTCACTGAGTCACACCAGCCAGGGCCTTCTCTTTAATTATTTAGCCATGATTTTTGTAAAGTTTTTTGAATATATACAAAATAGCTTATTTAAAGTCTTCAGTAAGTCCAGTGTCTGGGTTTTCTCAGAGGCAGTTTCCCCTATGTGTGGGCCATATTTTCCTATGTCTTTGCATGTCTCCTAAATTTTTAATTGAAAACTGGGCATTTTGAAATGATATAATACAGTAGCTCTGATAATTAGATTTCCTCACCATCCCTAGGGTTTGTTGTTGTTGCTGATACTATTTGTTTATTTAGTGACTTTCCTGGATTAATTTAATGACTTTCCCTGAGCTAATTTTGTCATGTATGACCACTGAAGTCTTCTCAGTTAGCTTAGTGGTCAGCTAATGATTGGACAGGTTATTTCCTTAAATGTCTAAAACTGGTATGTCTCCCAGCCTTTGCCAAGAAGTTTTGTGTGTATTGGGACTTACCTTCAACCTCCCAGGAGGCAGTTTACAAATCTTCTTTGTGCAGAGTCTAAAGGTCAGCAAGAAATGAAAGATTTGAGCCTTCTCTATACTTTGCTGAGTGTGCATAATGCCATCTGGATTCCCAGGAATATGTCGGTGCTTTTCATCCTGATGGACATCTCATTCTCCAGTTTTTCCTTTCAAGCTTTTTGGTTAGCTTTGTATCAGCCCCAACTGGTGCTGCTGTCTTAGGCAGCTGTAGTGTTAAACAATTGCCTTTTTATTTTTTTACCAATGCCTTGGAGATAGGCTGTTCAGACAGAGCAGGCTCTGATTCAGGTCAAATAAAATAAGCCTTGAGATCAGAGATTTTTAGTTATCTGCAAGATTAGTTAAATAGTGACAGTTCTTTGGGACTAGGGCTTTTGGAGAGCTCCAAACCCATTGTGCCCTTTCCAGTAATTGCTAGGCTACTGGTTTTCATAGCTGTTATAGTTGCAAAGGTGTTTGTTTGCAAGGCAGCTGCAAAACTGGGATGAAGGGGGGATGGTATTAGGAAGCTAACATGCCATATAATTGGCTGTTCTTTCTGAGGTTCAGCCATTTTTTTCTTGAGTAAAAGCTTTTTGGATTGTTGTAATCCTTTAGTTAATGTCTAGAGTTTTTAAAAATTTTGATTTTGCCAGTGTTTTCATTATTTTTATGACGGAGTGGATTTTCAGAAGTCTATTAATCAGTCATTCTGGAAGTGCCTCTCTATGATGACTTTTTCAAGTACTTTTAAAATTATCTGCTTTTTTCCTAGTTATCTCTGCTGGAACAATTTTATGCCTCAGCTTACTATAATACCCAGAAACAGAAATTAGGAGTCAATTTTTATGTTTGTATCAGCATCAGAGAGTAGACCATACACCAGCTTCATAAACTTTTCATACAAAAAGCATTAGAATATTACAAGTAAAAGATAAGTAAAGACTTTTTCTGATCTTGCTAAGATCCTGAGGTAAACACATATCTATAGAAAACTATACTTTTGTATTCATGTTTTCTGTGTCGTTAAATGGTTTTGAAAAAGTCAATTACTTCTTTCCTTTGAATTTAAATATCCTAACTGTAGGAATATTTGGCATTCACCAAAATATGTTTTGCCTGTTGTTTTTATACTCTATGATTAAAAATAAAATCAAGTGGTAAGAGCTCTCTTAGAGTTGTTAGTAGTTGATCAGTAACTTGATGGTTAAAGGTTGCTTATCAGATGATTTTGAGAGGCATGCCTTGGCCCCCAGCCATTTTGAACTAGATGAAGTTTGACTTTGGTACTTTCTCATTTCATTTTTTCTTGTCTTTTGAGTTCTAGTATCAGACTTTTTAGATTTCTATTATGCTTTATTTTCTTTTTAGTTGGAGGTTAAATCAAGGTATTGATTAATATTTAGAGTGTAATTGATAATTTGAATTTTTAACTTTCAGGATCGTGCCTTAAAGGAGTGGTCCTTTAGCTAGAAATGCATTTGGTTGAATGATAAATGAGCAGGAGAGTTGTTGCAGTGATAGCCCTAGGCCAGGATTGTTGCCCATAACATGGCGGTGTTCATTGTACCCTTATCCTTAACTACTCTGAATTCTTAACTTTTATTGCTCATGGGAGCAAATTACCCTGGCCATTTTAGACATATTATACTGGTTTCCTCACTGCTTCCTGAGATCTTTGGATATATGTGATGGCCCTAGAATAAATAAAGCCTGGACATAATGCTTTAAACTCTTGAAGATGATGTCACTGAAATATTTAATAGGATGAAATGAACATGTTATTCATAAACAATAGAATAATTGATAAATTGTTGATGAAGTCATAGGAAAATGGTTTAAAACAAAAGCGTCTTATGCTGATGATATGAAAATACTAGAGTATCTTAGTTATAACAGACACTTGTTTTGAAAACAGTGAAAGAAGAAGTAACTGAAAAACAAACCACCAAACGACCTTCTGAGCAACCTGTATCTGATGTGGCTCCTCTTGCTCTTAAGGTCTCCAAAACAGAGACGGTTTCCTCTGAAGGTAAATAGTATTTACATGTCACAGGATTGGGAAGAAAAGTCATTCTCTACCACTTATGTATCTGCTTGGGTGGTAGTGTTGGAGGTAGGGGGGTATATTTGCCTAAATCATTTTGCAATTAGGCTACTACTTTGGTAGCTTTGTTGAGCGATTCACTTTCTTCAGAAGGGCACAATTGTTGTTTCTCCTTAGATTAAAAAAACAAACCATTACAGTAAAATTTTTTCATTCAGCTTTATACTTCTAAAAGCTGATAGAGGAATAGAAAAACCCACTACCTTTTTCCAGTGAAAGTTTTAAGTGCCCAAGTAGTATGCAAATGTTAGAAACCGACTGTGTGATCATAATATAACAAATAGTTGTGAGGAATGGCATTTCTAAAAATGAATGCTTTAGTGAGGTGTTCACAGCCTTGGTGGAAAACCTCTCATGGGATGGTTGCCATGGGAACTGTAGGTGATATCATAGAATAAATTTGGATATCAGGACAGTGTCTATTACTATAAACACCAAGAAGGGGATGGCCATATACTTTGTGTTAAAGGTTTGTAGTTCAGTATAGCATGGCTTAAGTGAATTGTTAAAAATTAGGAAAATTTTGACCTTTTCATAGTATCTGAACTGTATGTGAATCTGTTGGAAGATAATCACCTTTGTCTTTTTTCTTTCACAAGAACTATTTTCTTCTGAGGAAAATAGCATATCCACAGAGGAGAACATTCCTGAAGAGTCTGAGGACCCACCACTAAATCCAGAAGATTATTTGAGTCCTGCAAGCAGAGATCCTCTGATAAGCACTGATACCACAGACGCCAATAATTTTTATCAAAGTGTGCCAGGCTCCTCAAGTTCAGCACTAGTGGATCCATTCTCTACCATGAGTGGTCCCCATGAATTCCAGATGCAGAACAGAGAAGGTATATTTAAAAGTGATTTTCAATCAATGTGTTTGTCTTTCCCCTTAAGGTTTCCATGTCTAATAACATCCCTAGGAATGTATCACATTGGAGAAAGTGCCAAATTGAGGAGGTTAGGGTTAGGGTTATCACTCTCAGAGCCAAGCCACTATAATGCTGAAGATTGCCTCTGTGTAGATTGCCTCTGCTTTAGAGTGACGTGGTTTGTAGAGAGTCTGAAGATAGATGTTTGTTCTATAAAGGAATAGTGTACTCTGAATTTTTAGGTATTTTTTCACAGAATATGAACTTTCGAAGACAGGCCTTCTTAGTATAAAAGGCTCTAAAAGATTACCTCTAATGTTGAATATCTGACTTCCACATGTATTCCTGACACTACCATGCCAAAGTAGCCTGTACTGGGGCTTGAGAAGACTAGGAGTGGAAAGACTAACAATAACATTATTTAATAGTAGTTACTTAATAGTAATTAAAATCATCATTATCTTCATCACTATCTGACATTATGTGCCGGGCAAATAATATTTTACATAGCCTTGTACATTACACCTTTATAATAATTCTTTGAGATGTAGGTGCTGGTAAACATTTTTAGATGAAAAATCTGAGAAGTCACTTGACTAAAGTGAAAGTAGCTGGACCAGTGCTTGAACACAGGCACTCTTGGCTCCATCCAGGGTGGTACGTTTTAACTGCTGTGCTGCTCACATCTCCAGAGAAATAGGTAAGCATTTCGCTTGGAAACTGTCTAGAGGTGTCACTACTATTCTTTTCTTTAAGGTATTGGAACTGTTACTTAAAGCTGAGTCCACCCTTGATTGCTGATGATGCTCACACAAACTCCTGCCCTGCCCCATTATTTGAATGAAACAAATTGTTGTTTTTTATTATAGGAAAGAAATTCAGTAACATTATTAGGGATAAAAGCAAATAACTTTCACTTTATTTCAGAAATAATTACTGATTTCCTAGTATATATAAGACAAAGCCATTCAGGAGAAAGGCATGACTGGACCTAGACTATTTTTTACACAATTAGTTTGTTTGATGTAATTACTTGAATAACACTAATGTAATGTTTGCAACCTTCTCTGATTGTTTTGAAGATATGGGACCAATTAAATATTTTCTATAATAGATTAAAATAGATGCTCTTATAGTTGTTTTATTTTTAATATAATATTACAATTTTATAACAGAAATCATATCTTATAGTTTATCTGTAGTAATCTGTAAAACTGTTATATGTTATTGAAATTTACAGATGCAATGGGTTATGACTCAGCCATACAAAAGAATGTGACCTTATCATTTGCAATAACATGGATGGACCTAGAGGGTATTATGCTAAGTGAAACAAGTCAGAGAAAGACAAATACCATATGATTTCACTTACATGTGGAATATAAAAAGCAAAATAAATGAACAAACAAAACAAATAAACAAGAAAAAAAAAGACATAACTATATCCTCTCTGTGAACTACTAGATCACCTGGTTGGAAAACTGTCTCACATTACCAACAGTCTGAAAAACTGTACAAATAGTCTATCTAATTCAATCTAGACATTTGTTCAATATGTTATAAGATCACCTATTGACCTACTCATCATGTAAGATCATTGAAACTCCTTTATCACTCTGAAACACTGGAAGAGCTAGTAAATTATAAATGGGGGGAAAAATATAACTATACCAGATTCTGATGACAGAAACTAGAAATACCACAAAACATAGTTTAGTGGTATGAGTCACTTTGCCAATAAGTTTATGTTAAATTGAGTCTTTCTTGAGTTAAAGAAGACCTTTCTGTCTAAATTATTAGAATGTCTTAGGTATGGCATGGTCTATACCATCATAATTTTTACTTCAGTTGATTCAGTCCAATAGCATGTCTTTGTAGATATGACCAACATTTTTATCTCTGACAAATGGAAGAGGCAGCTATATTTTAGTAAAGAGTTTTTATTCCACGTCAAAGTTAGGATATTAAAAAGAAAAATAAAATTACAATACACACAAATTGACCATTGTCAGTTTTTTTTATATCTTCTGTTTTTCTTTGCCCTTTCCCTTGCTAAATACTCAGAATGTCCCTTAAATGGACAGAGCCCAGACAATGGGAAAGAAAACATACACCTTTGTCTAACTCATGCAAAAAAAGATCAAGTTTGCATTGCATTGACAGTTCTTGGTTAGAGACACAATATAAATCTTCCTAGCAATACAAAACTCACTTCTGTTATCACACACTATAGAGAGTTGAGTGCTCTAGTCGAGAAAATGAGTACTTGTCTAGACACAGCACAACTTAGTGAACATCACAGCTAAAACTTTTTGAGGTATGAACACTTCAATTGTTTTATGTCTCATTTATTTTTTTCAACATATAAAACTTCAACCAAAATACCTATTATTGTACAATTATTTAAACTTGAAAGAGGTATTCAATATAATATTAAAGTTATTTCTGACCTAGCTAATCAGAAAATAAACTTGTTTTCTTCAAAATTCAAATAAACATTTGAATTTTGAGAGAGGAACTTAAAATAATGTTAAAAATGTCCATATTGAATACATGGAAGAGATTCAGTAAATAATTTGGGTCTCAAAGATAATAGGTTTTTGAAATTAATTGATTAAAGTGAATAAATTTAAGCAATTATAAGATTAAATTTGGGGAATTTCCATTGTATTTAGCTAGTAAAATAAATCTAATTACACAGACCAAGGGGAGAGAGATTCAGAGACATTCACTGAAATACTTAGAGAATAATAGGTTAGCTTAGATTGACCTAATTAACCCAAGTAACAGATCTTTTGCTGTATTTGTGGCCACAGAGATCTTGGGTTGTTCAGTCTGTTTTATGATGTTTGAAGCTTTCTGGTAACTTCTGAAGCTGCTTTTGTTGTTCGTGGATAGTCAGATGGGACACTTGTGGGTACCCATCCTCCCGCCATCTTCATGTAAGCTTCTACTGGATTTTATACTTGGAGTCCTGGGTCCTTGCTGGGCTACTTAACAACTGGTTCCAGGAATGAGACCAACACTCCCTACCTGACATCTCTTCTTTCAGAATAATGATCAGGTCAAGTATGAAATGTTTTTCTTTTCCCCCCATTGAAGCTCCAGGTTATATAGCTGTATCTGACCCCAGTGTCCTGAAACAAGGCTTCTCCAAGGACCCTTCAACCTGGTGTGTGGATGAAGTGATCCAGTTTATGAAACATAGAGATCCTAGGATTTCAGGCCCCCTCGCGGACCTCTTCAGGCAGCATGTAATGTATCTTTTGATCCGGTTTTCCTGCCTTTGAATGACCTCAGTGCAGGCTGTTCAGTTGGATGTCGATTAGTGTGGATGGTGGGGGAACCCTATCAACTGATCTTTCCTTATGTGAGAAAAGGTTACTTTGCTCAAAATTAGATCCTTAAGTGGTAGAGGTGGGATCTGTGCCTTAAATGGGTACCCAAGTACCTAAAATACTACGAGTTGTCAGGTTCTCAAGAGAAGATGATTCAGCCTGGTCACTCACTCTCAGGTGTCTTCTCCGTAATGACAGCTACAAGGATCCTCCTCCCCACCTACTCCCTGCTTGGCCCCAGGACCATGAGTAGGAGAGGGTGATCACAGGCTGTAACAGGGTGTCCTCCTTGTCACAATGCAATGAATTAAGCAACTGTATAAGATTAAATGTAGCTTTATTTTAACGAAGAACTCATGAGTACCAAATAACTTCTGTGACATAAATTGGTTAATTAAGGAAATAAAGAATTTTAGGAGGATACCATATGTCTTTTAAGTAATATGTTTATAATATTTTCTTTTTAAATATATTTTATTGATTATGCTATTACAGTTGTCCTATTATCCCCCCTTCATTCCCCTCCACCCTGAACACCCTCTCCCACCCACATTCCCCCCCTTTAGTTCATGTCCATGTGTCATAAGTCCTTTAGCTTCTACATTTC
>CM052552.1:62644775-62663559 GCA_028533065.1 Trachops cirrhosus
AGCCGCTCTCACCAGTCAGCAGTCTTCCATTACCAAAGGGCAAGTAGGCACCTTTCTGAAACCTTGGGCCCTCAAGGATTTTCAATCTGGATCTTTCCCCAGATATGAGATGCTCCTGAGCTAGCTTTCAACAGAGACCAAGGTCACCAGCCAGGTGCCTGTGTCAGGACCACTATGTGCAGGAGTGTCCTGTGGTTGTCATGGTGGTGGAAGGGGCAGCTGAGGGGTTTCTCCTCCCAACATATAGATATTTTTATTGTTTCTTTCTTCTGTCTTATCTTCTCCTATACCTGGTTATATTTAATTTCATGCTAGATAGTCTACTTAAATATTTTTATGGAAATAATTTGATGTTATTGTCACAGGATAGAATTTTTGTTTGCTTATATTGGGTACCTTGGAGTGCTAAATAAGTCCATGAATGATATGAGACTGAACTACAGTGTATGTGGTTAACTGGATCACTTTTTCTGAAGAGATGGCTCTTTCTGGTCTCTGTCCAAGGTTTACCAGCTCCCTTCCTCAGTGGTTCCTGGATTCTGACTTTTGTCCCTCTGTCCCACAAAGCCACCAGAAGTACAGCCTGACCTCTTTCAGTTGTTTCTGGATCACTAAATGCCCTATAGCAAAGCAGAAGTACTCCTTTCAGCTTCTCACACCTGTCTAGGTTTCCGTCCTTTCTCAGCTCTTAGCTCAGTAGTTGCTCATTGTTTTATTAACTTTTTGATGTTATTGAGATTATGTTAGAACATTTCATCCAGCTTTCTTAGTTTTCATTCAGGGGAAGGGCTGCTGTATATCATCCATTCCACCATTACAGGAAGCAGAACTCCCAGTTCCCATGGCCTTACAGGGTGTTGATAAAAACACCTAGCCTGTCTGCTGCCTCTGTGGCTCAGCTCTCACTTAAGTACAGGTAGATGACACTACCAGCACTTCTTCCCACTTCTCTTAGTGCTGCAAGGTCTCCCTCTCCTGTCAGGCACTATTTTCTGCCCTACTCAGGTTGATGTGACTTAAGCAGATCATGAAAAAAAAAAAGCTAGCCTCAAGAGTTACAGTAAGAAAGTGTTTCCTCCTTCCAGTCAGTGTCCTTCCATGGAGAAGAGGGGTCAAGCAAATGAATGGAGGTGATAAACTAGAAATGAAATTAAAGGGATTTTCAAACATCTGTTGGCTGTTCAATTACATTCCAGGTACAGACATTGTGTACCTATTAAGTATTAGGTGCTGGAAGTAGACCCAAAAGAATGAGTGTATTAGTCTGGTTCCAGGATGAAGAGAAAAAACACGCAATCATTTGAACAGAGAAAGTTAAATGTAAATAATTATTATGTGTAGCAGAGGATTAGAGTAATGAGGGATTGGCTAGTGAGAAATAAAACTCTAAAGAATAGGTACAAAACTGAACACCAAAAAACCAAACAACCAAATTAAAAAATGGGCAAAAGACCCGAATAGACACTTCTTCAAAGAGGACATACAGATGGCCAATAGATATATGAAAAGATGCTCAATGTTACTAATCATCAGAGAAATGCAAATTAAAACCACAATGAGATACTACCTTACATTGTCAGAATGGCCATCATTAATAAATCCACAAACAAGTGCTGGTGGGGATATGGACAAAGGGAACCCTAGTAAACTGTTGGGAATGCAGACTGGTACACCAGCCATTGTGGAAAACAGTATGGAGATACCTCAAAAAAATAAAAATGGATCTGTCTTTTGACTCAGCAATCCCTGAAGGAACCTAAAACACTAATTTGAATGGACATAAGCACCCCTATGTTCATTGCAGTGTTATTTGCAATTGCCAAGATGTGGAAGCAGCCCAAGTGTCCATCAGTAGGTGAGTGGATAGAACAACTATGGGACATTTACACAATGGAATACTACTTGGCTGTAAAAAAAAAAGAAAGAAAATTTTACCCTTTGTGATAGGGTAAAATTTTACCCTTTGTGTATATGGATGGACCTGCAGAATATTATGCTAAGTGAAATAAGCCAGTCAGAGAAAGACAAATAACATATGATTTCACTCATATATGGAATCTATTGAACAAACCAAAGTAACAAGGAAAATGGGGACAGACTCATAGATGGGGAGCAGGGTGACAGTTAAGGGCAATGGGAAGGTGAGGGGGTACAGGGATTAAACAAAAAGGGAAAAGGACTCATGGACATGGACAACAGTGTGGGATTGATGGAGGGAGAGAGGTATAAAGGGACTAAATGGTAATGGAAAAATACAAGAAAGATTAAATTTTAAAAAAATACAGGATAATAGCTATAAGGAACAGCTACTATCTCTAAGGCTGAGGTGGTGCACTGAAGAGGCACAACTATGACTCAATGAATGAGACAAGTCCCTGTTGTGCTATACTGGTGGAACTTGCTATAAATCAACCCTCTGGAACTTACTGGAAATTTGCCCTGTAGGGGGTGTGTGTGTGTATGCATGCTTGCTGTCAGCAGTCTGCCTAGGGAGCAAATGGAAACAAGAAAACAAAACTCATTTCTTTTTCAGTCTCTCTCCAGCTGAAAAATACTTGCTACAGAAAAAAACTTTAACTGTGTTACTGGCAAAGTAAAAATTGTACTACCAGCAAAGGGAAAAATATATCCATTTTCATAGAGCAGGCAAAGGGGTGAATTTGAAGTTGAGAAGCAAAACAAGGATCACCAGCACAGTGCATTGTTCTGCTGCTCAGCTCCCCCGTGCATCCTCCTACACACATTTACATTCCCACACAACAGCAAATCAGCTCTGCATTTCTACCTAATAAAATATACTTTTGCTTTATACTGGTAAAGAAACTCTCATTCTTTCCTCCAAATGAGGAAACCCATAGTGCCAAGAGTCATTGTACAACTGAAACAATGAAAAGGAACTAAAATTCCGGGCACTGTGCCAGGTGTTTTATATTTTATAACATTTACTTCTTAGAACTTTGTGAGGGAAATGCTATTTTAAATATAAATAAGATATAGTGCTGCTACCCAGGAACTTAGTAGGAGAGAAGCATACTAACAAAGATTACTAATATCAGGCAAAATGATTTGAGTGCTAAAAGGGGATGATGGTAACCTGTCACAGAATCCTAGAGAAAAACCTACTTATTCTGACCATGGAGCTCTGGGAAAGATGGCCCACTGGAACAGGAAGAATATGAAAATTCCCAGAGGCAATTCAGTGGGAGATAGACTAAGATAGGGTAGTTAGAACAACATAATAGATATGTGTGTTCAAATCAACTCTGTCACTAGTTTTTGTGACTTTGAGCAAGTTAAACCCTGTAAGCCTCAGTGTTCTCATCTTTAAAATGGGACAATAATACCAGCTTTTTACAGCATTAAGGATCACATAAGGTCAGACATGTTAAGTGGCTGTCTTGTGGTAAGCACTAGGTAAATTGTAGCTATTATTATTTTATGAGGGAATGAAGCACATGGCTGTTTCGAAAATGACAGGAGCATTTCAGCTGAAGGGCAGGGTGGCATGGGTTTAGTGGGCCTTAATAGGGGCACATTTTAAAAGCTGGATTATTTTCAGATTTTTTCCCAAAACTGGCATTGAACATGAATATACAACCTGGAAAACATTAGAAAGTCTGAACTCAAATCAATCACATTATACACTTTTTCTATAGGATCGGCCAAAATGTTTGTTGGATCTTTTCCATAAGATGGCTCCAGTAGCTCTTAGTTGTCTTTACCTTCATTCAAAACAATTTTGTTAAATTGTATTGTGACAGCTGTCATATCAGTGTACATTTAAAAAAACATAAAAATTGGTGAATTTTTGTGTAACCATTTTAATATTGAAGATGGAAGAAAATACGCAACACTTTTGGCTTTAGTATTATGCTTTAGCATTTGAAGAAAGGTAAAAACACAACTGAAATGCAAAGAACATTAGTGCAGTGTGTGGAGAAGATGCTGTGACTGATCTAACATGTTAAAAGTGGTTTGCGGAGTTTCCTGCTGGAGATTTCTTGCTGGGTGATGCTCCATGGTTGGGTGGACAAGTTGAAGTTGATAGCGATCAAATAGAGACATTAACTGAGAACAATCAACAATATACCATACAGGAAATAGCTGATATACTCAAAATATCAAAGTCAAGGGTTGAAAATCATTTGCACCAGCTTAGGTATGTTAATCACTTTGATGTTTGGGTTCTACATAAGTTAACTGAAAAAGGTCTTCTTGACTATATTTCTGCATGTGGTTCTCTACTAAAATGTAATGAAAACGTTCTGTTTTTAAAACAAAATTGTGCTAAGCGAAATAAGCCAGGCAGTGAAAGACAAATATCATATGATCTCGCCTTTAACAGGAACCTAAACAACAAAACAAAGAAACAAGTAAAATATAACAAAAGACACTGAAATAGAGGACAGGTAGTTAGTGACCAGAGGGGAGAGGGGAGGGAATTCCAGTTGAGAAGGGAAGGGTTTACAGGAACAAATATAGAGGACACATGGGCAAAACTAGGGGGGTTGGAAAGGGGAGGGAGGAGGGGAGGAATGGGTGGGGGGGCTGGAATGGGAATAAAGAATAGAAACTGTACGGAATAAACTAAAATAAAAAAATTTAAAAAAAAGTTAATGGAAACATGTATTAAGAGCCTCAAAACATTCACGCTGTTTGACCCAATGAATTACATTTTTATTTATGGAAAAAAAATAATACAGCAAAATAAAGTCTTTCTCATGAAAAAAAAAAAAAATTGGGCCCTGGCTGGTGTGGCTTAGTGGATTGAGCACTGGACTGTGAACCAAAGGGTCACTGGTTCGATTCCCAGTCAGGGCACATGCCTGATTTGTAGACCAGGATCCCGGTGGGGGGGGGCGTGTGAGAGGCAACCACAGATTGATGCTTTTCTCCCTCTCATTCTCCTTCCCTTCCCCTCTCTCTAAAAATAAATAAATAAAATCTTTAAAAAAATAAATTGTGACAGGCAATGAGAAATATATACTTCATAATAATGTGGAATGGAAGACATGGTGGGGCAAGCGAAATGAACTATCACCAACCACACTAAAGGCTGGTCTTCATCCAAAGAAGGTGATGTTGTGTGTATGGTGAAGGGAGTCCTCTATTATGAATTCCTTCTGGAAAATTAAATGATTAATTCTAACAAGTACTGCTTCCAATCAGACCAACTGAAAGCAGCACTGGACAAAAAGTGTCCAGAATTAGTCAACATAAAATGCATAATATTCCATCAGGATAATGCAAAACCTTATGTTTTTTGACGACCAGGCAAAAACTGTTACAACTTGGCTGGAAAGTTCTGACTCATCCACCATATTCACCAGATATTGCACGTTTGGATTTCCATTTATTTCCACCTTTACAAAATTTTCGTAACGGAAAAAAAATTTCAATTCCCTGGAAGACTGCAAAAGGCACCTGGAATAGTTCTTTGCTCAAAAATATAAGTTTTGGGAAGATGGAATTATGAAGTTTGCCTGAAAGATGGTAGAAGGTAGTGGAACAAAATGGTGAATACGTTGTTATTTAAAGGTAGTGGTGAAAGTGAAAAATGTGTCTTATTTTTGCTTAAAAACTGAACAAATGTTTTGGCTAACCCAATATGATGTGTTATGTAGAAAGAGCATTTGGGGAAGGGTGGAATTACACTGGAATTACCGGTTCACACTGTTTAAAAGTACATTTAAAAATATATGAATATAGATATAAGGTAATGTACGCGAGGCACCACGCTTGGGGTTGTCTCTGCCCCCTTTCTCCATCCGGGTATTTGCAGACTGGGCGCTACTGCGCAGCTGTATAAACCATCTCTTGTGATACAAGTGTTGCACTTTTACAGTTTGGCGCCTTAGTCTACCAGTCTCCTCCAGTGTGCGGTAGCTCTCCAGTTGCGGCGCAGAAGCCGAGCCGGAGGCACTCTGAGTGGACTCCTGCCTCACAATGTCTGCCGAGCAGGGTAAGGTGACCTCCCCAAAGCTGCCCTACTAGTTTTTACCTCTTTCCTCCTGGGTCTGAGGAAAGGATTCCACCTACAGAGCTGAACAGGCCAGGGTGGCACTGGCCGGTCGTCGGCAAAAGCCTATGGCTGCTCTCTCTTAGTGCGCATGTGGTAACTCAGGTGTGATGGGCAGGGTCTGGCCTTGGGTTCAGGGCATCCTAGGAATTCGATGTGTCCCAGGAACTCGTGGTGTCCCGGGTTCATCGAGTTCCAGACGCTTGCCGCGTCTTTGTAGTTCATGGCGTCTGAGGGGCTCGAGATAGTCCTGGGGCTCATGGCGTCCGTCGTGTGGGGCTCGCGACATTTACAAGGTTCATGGTGTCCTAAGACCTTGAGGTAATCTGGTGCTTTTGGCATTTATGGGGTTCATGGTGTCCCAGAGGCTTGAGGTGATCCTGGGGCTAATGGCGTCCCAGGGGCTCGTGGTGAGTCTAGGGTTCGAGACGCCCCCGGGGCTCATGATGTGCCAAGGGCTTGAAGTGATCTCCGCGGCATCGTGGCATTTTTGGAATTTATGGTGTTATAGGGGCTCAAGGTGACTCTGAGGCTTGTAGTATCCCAGGGATTTGAGGAGACACAGGTTCCTGGAGCGAGCGAGCACCCCGAAAGGTGGGACTTTTTTCTTTGCTCGACGGCCATGATTCTTCACAGGACCCCTAGTGGCCATAAAAATGATGGCGGCCATTTTCTCTCTGGAGACTGAGCCACTGGGCTCCATTTTCCATGTCTTCCAGAGGGCCATGTGGGAACTGGATCATACCGCCACATGTTTCCTTTGAACTTTTTCTCACGGTGCCATGTGCACAGGCAACGAGCTGCTGCTGAGCACAGCCTATTGGGCAGTCTGCACTTCGCAGCCTCAAATTTCAGCAGCACTGCAGTAGCAAGGTTTGGGCTGGTTCCAACCGCCTCTTCTCAGGGGCGGGCGGAAGGAGGCACGAGTAAGTTACTTTTTGCAGTTTATTGAATACTTCGTGCTGAGTTTCTTGGACTGAGTTGATCGTTTATCTTTTCTCTTTCTCTGTTGGAGGAGGTGGGAATCCAGGGAGAACAAAGTCTCTCAGACTATCTATATGAAATGTTCAGTTTAAAGACTTGATAAAGTAAGCCTGCCTGGCATGGCTTGGATTGTTGGAGTGCGGTCGGCAAAGCGCAAGGTTGCCAGTTCGATTCCCACTCAGAACACATGCCTGGGTTGCAAGTTTGGTCTCCTATGGGATCATGTACAAGTGTAAACCAATCGATGTCTCTCACATTGATTTTTCTCTCCCTCTCTTTCACCCTCCTTCCCCTCTCTGTAAAAGAATAATAAAATATTAAAATAAATGATAAACTCACAAGTTGATTCATTATAAGTTGAGATCAAGGCATTGATTTTGAGGCTCTTGAGGGTAACTGCATTTGCTCCCAGATAGTGTAGCCCCCTGTTTTATTGTAAATACTTAAAAGAGGAAAAAGAAAATAAAGATGTAGGTGTGAAGTTCCCGTGTATAGGGCCTCATGCAGGATTCAGAGAATACTGCAAAATATGGAGACCCCTGTAGAGCAAGGGAGGCCTTCCGGGAGTGCTGAGGGATCTATCCTGCCTGCTGTGCAGTTGAGTGTGGGTTGGTCATTTGATAGCAAAAGCTCTAATATCGTCTTTTGGAGGTTGGTTCCGTACCTCCTCTATCCTGGTCTCCCTGAATTTGGACTGCTTTAGGGTTTTATAACATGAAGTGGTAAACTGGTTTAAGGTTTACAATTACATGTGCATTTTCTGTAGGCTGTTTGATAAAGCCCAGCATGGGCTCAAGTCAGTTTCAAGCCTGCCTACATCAAGTGCTGGGGGGTGGGGCAGTCTGGACGGCATTATTGACATTTTGGCTGACTTGTAGTCTAGCTAAAGTTTGATATGGACAACCAAAGGGCTGCTTTGGAGAGCCCTTACAGGAGATTTAGAAAGTGATTGTTCAGTGTATTGACACATGGTTTTGCTTAAAAAAAAAAAAAAGGAGCTGTGTCACCTGTGTTAATCTGCCATTTTGCTGGTTATTCCCTACCATAATTCTTCTGTAAAATGCCAGTTTCAGCCCTCACCATCGTGAACTGTATCTTATCTGGTAAGTTCAGGGCAGCTTAGTTCCTTGCGCCTTGGGAGCACAATCTTCTAAAAAACTTATAAAAGTTGTAACATTTCTTAAAAAAGAATTAATTGGAATTTTACAAATTTACTGAGAAACCTTAATGGAATTGTCCATAGCTTTACTAGCTCTAGTTTGAAAAATCTATTGATATTGATATTGATAAAAGCTCATCTTAAAAATAAAATTTCAATTACCTTTGTTAATTTGTCCTGATTATAAAGTGTAAAGTTCATTTTAGAGAATTGTAACAAATACAGAGTAGTCTAATGAAAATGATTGTGCACCCAGAGATAGTGGCATAGAGATAACCATTGCTGTGTTTCCTCCTACTCTCAAAATTAGGATTGTAGTATATTTTTCTACTTTTAATCTCTTTTCTCCCTTTAACATTATTTCATAGACATTTTTAATATTAATAAATGTTCTTTGAAAATGTGTTACTCATTGGCTATGTACAACTCCATCATATGAAAATACCATAATTTATTTAACCAATTCTCTTTTGTTTGGCTAGTTTGATAGTTTCTAATATCCTATTTTTTGCCATGAAGACTATTAAGTAGAGTTCACAGCAACTTTCCAAAACCAGCTCCATGTTTTATGGATGTGAAAACAGAACCAAAAGAGTAGATGTATCTGGCCTGAAAGTCCTATTTCTGGATGGCTCTAGAGCCTGAATTGGAACCTACATCATCTGATTTCCACTTTATTACCATTTTCACACCACTTCACTCCCTCACACTAGCTAATTAATTTATTCTAATGTTTTGGCCTGTTTCAAATAAATGTATTGAATCCAAGTAATATGCAATGTAATACTCCATGCTTAAATATGTTCTTCTTTTCCAGGGCAACTTTAAGAAATAAAGCCCATTTATATTTCATATATTTTGCATAATTGCTATTTTTCATATTTATTAAACTGGTTTACCCAGTTGATATTTCACATCTAGTTTATTTGTGCCCACTTCTTTAACATTTTGTGAGATTCAGTTTGAATTTAATTGGTTTCATAACAACATTTACTTTTGTACTTTATTTCTGCATTATTTATTATAAAGACTAATATTAACTTTTAGAGAACAATTTGGAAATTCATGGTCACTACAAAGTCTGGCTATGTAACATCAGCTCTATCATTTATAAGTTAAAAACATATCATTGAACATGTAGTAGCATGGGCCTGGTGGTCATGTTTCTTAAATGAGAAGAAATCGATTGCTCTATAAAGCAATTTTCAACCAGTGGCCCCAAGAATTTTTAAAATGTGCAATACCTGACTATTTAATCAGGGACACTGACCTCTTTTCCCTTAGACTGTCAAGTAAAAAAGTGACAACAGCCCACACAACAATAGCCATCTGGTATAAATGAATCAAAATTGCACCAATTTTTTTTTCAGGCAAAAATGTATATTTTTTGGTGTGCTGCAGAATTGTACTTATAATTAGTTTAGTGCCATGATGTGAAAAAGGTTGAAATCACTGCTCTATAAAGTTGGAAGTACTAGAAATAATATTATATGTGTCTATATACATACATATAAACATGTATATATATCTCAGTGCTTCATACTGAGCAATTAATTTTTTAGCTATCTTGCAATGATTGGAGATATGAAACTAATGTAATTTTTCAGCTAAAATATGTATTTTTAAATACTTCATAATTGTATAAGGTGTTCTGTTAGAAACTATTTAATGTGGTATCTAACTTAAACTTTCTCTTTGCTTATTCTCAGATTATATTATTAAAACTGTTGGTGGTGACAGTGATGAGGACAGTAAAGATCTTGTGATAGTAAAAAAGTCTGCAACAGAGCTTACTGAGAACATATCTTCCACTGGTGGCATGTTGACTATACAACCACATTTTTAAGGTGGCAGTGATAATCATTAGCCACCATCCCAAATGTCAAATGGTAATTTTGTAAAATTTTTTCCTGTGCAAAATTTGGCTTCTGGTCTCCTTTTCCAGTAAATTGCTTAAATATTCCTGTATCTTTTACATTAATTAGTTATTATCAGAGGACCAAGCTCCAGTGTAATACCACTGTGTTTACTTGTGCTTACATTTCCCCTTCATTTAACCTTTGTCATATGTCTTTTTCCATTTTTGCTCGCAGAATATATTCTCTGTCTCTGAAAAATTATTTATACCTGGCAACTGTAATTATAACTGTTGGGTGGCAAAACAAAAACTATATTAATGGGAAAAAGAACTTGGGACAAGGGCCCATGGAACAAGTGACATGATTGTCTCTGCAGAAGATCTTTAAAGAATAAACAAACAAACCCTAAGAATTATAGCAAGATTGTAGGATAAAAGGTTAATATGCAAAAATCAAATTTTTAAACACAGCACCATCTACATTGGCACCCCCAAAAAAGTCCATGGAAAGTTTAGTCTTGCTTCCAGAACTGCTGGGGCTACTTGTCCTTCCAATGGTTGCTCCTCAACCCATGTTGATAAAGAAAATTTGATGCCAGTCATTCACCACCTCACTTATTTAGAGAACTAAGAGACAATAACCCCTTTGAACATTTTTTCATTAGCCATATGAAATTTGTTCTTTGCTCTTTGCTTAGAGAATTGGGCTTTTATCCCCTTTAAAATGTTGAAATGTTATTGCTTAGATTGGAGGTTGGCAAACTTTTTGTAAAGAGCCATACAGTCAATATTTTCAGCTTAACAGCGATAAGGGGTCTGTTATAACTATTCCAATCTGCTGTTGAAGCATATACAGCCAATATATAAATAGACAAGTATGGCTGTGTTTCAGTAAAACTTCATGGATACTGAAACTTGAATTTCTTAGAACTTTTCCTTTTTGTGAAATATTTGTCTTTTTTGTCTTTTTAATCATTTAAACATGTGAAAACATTTTTTAGTTTTTGGGCTATATAAAAACACACAACGGGATTTGGTCCTGAGGTTGCACTTTACCAACCCCTGATCTAACTGAAGCTAAAAACTAATTTGAAAGGTGGAGGAGCATAAAGGGGAGGGAAAAAATGGGACAACTGTAATAGCATAATCAATAAAATATACTTAAAAAACTCATTTGATACCACTTCTTATTTGTTGTGGTTTAAAAAAATATATATGGGAGCAGCAGACTACTTTCTTAGTGTGTTATAGAACATCTGGCTAATTCAACAGTCTTCGTCAGTGGGAATGAACTAGAGAAGACTTTTCAAATGTGGATATCCTTTGAGTTATCATTTCTAGGAATTTATACCACAGAACCACTTACAGGAGTGCGAGACTGTTCAGCAGTGTTTTTTGCAAGAGCAAAGCTTTAGAAGTAACTTGAATATCCCTAAATCAGGCACTGGTTATATAAATCATGGCCTGTCAGCATGATAGGAAACCAAGAAGCTGTTAAAGTGACTGCAGTGTATTTAAGATATTAGTTTGGAAAGTCCAATACATGCTTAGTGAAAAAAGGAGGTTGCAGAGTAATATTTATAGTCTGATCCCTTTTATTTATCTGACAGAAAAATTCAAAGTGGGAGATTTCCATAAAGGTGTTCAGTTACACTTTTATTGTGGTAAATATGCAGACATCATATTTTTATTTTAAGCATTTGTAAGTGTACAATTTAGTAGCATTAAACAGCCTGGTAGCTCTGGCTACAATTTTCAGTATAGTGTTGATAGCAGTGGTGAAAGTGGGCATCCTTGTCTAACTCCTAATCAATGGGGGAAAGCTTTTAGTCATTCACCATTGAGTATGATGTTAGCTGTGGGTTTTCATAAATACCTTTTATCTGGTTGTGGAATTTTCCCTCCGTTCTTAGTTTTCTGAGAATTTTTATAAGGAAATGGTGTTGGGTTTTGTCAGATACCTTTTCTACATCAGTTGAGATCTTCATGTAGTTTTTTCCCCTTTGTTCTATTAATGTGATGTGTTACATTGATGGGTTTTCTTATCTTCAACCACCCTTGCATTCTTGAGATAAATCCCACTAGGCCATGGTGAATAATCCTTTTAATATGCTTTTGCAGTGATTTTCAACTGGTGTGCCACAAGGATTTTTAAAACATGCAATACCTGACTATTTAGTTAGGGGCACTGACCTTTTTCCCTGAGATTGTCAAATTAAAAAAAAAAAAATGACAACAGCCGACACAATACTAGCTGTCTGGTGTGAAAGAATAAAATTATACTTATTTTTTGTCAGAATGGCACAAAATATATTTTGGATGTGCTGAAGAATTTTAGTAATTAGTTTGTGAAATGAAAAAGGTTGATAATCATTGTGCCAGTGGATTAACTTGGCTAATTTTTTCATCTATATTTGTAAGGGATATTGGTCTGTAATCTTCATGCAATGTCTTTTCCAGCTTTAATATCAGGGTAATTCTGACCTTATAGAATGAACTAAGAAATGTTTTCTCTTCTTTAGTTTTTTGGAAGAGTTGGAGAAGAGTTGTTGTTAATTCTTCTTTAAATGTTTGGTAGAATCTACCAATGAAATCTTTTGGTATAGTTCTGGTCCAGGGTTTTAGTTGTTTGTTGTTTTTTTTTGGCTGGAGGTTTGTGATGACTGATTCAATCATTTGTTAAAGGTCTGTTGAAATTTTCTATTTTCGCTTCATTCAGTTTAGATAATTAATTTTTTAAATTGTAAGAACAGAACATTTTTTCTCTAGAATTCAGCTAGGAATTTAATTCAATTTGAGTTGACATTGTGAAAACATATCCATATTAAATTTATTAAGGTACTAAGTATTTGAAGTAACTTTTTTATGTGTTGTTTTTCAGGAGGTGGAGGTTTACCAGGGCCAGGTGACCAACCAGTTTCACAAATGAACCATTCAGCAAATTTAAGAAGAAATAACCCCGACTCACCGGATGTGGAGTTTATCCCATTGAACAAAAGAGGACGATCATCTGTTTCGATGCAGGATAATATGGTTTGTATATTACAGTAAAAATCTTTGTTTTTAATTCTGCTTTATTTCTTTTTTAAAATTTACTTTTATTTTTTGTTGTTCAAGGACAGTTTTCTGCCTTTCCCCACCACCCCAGCCCTCCCTGCCTCCCTCCCCTGTTTCTACCCACCTTGTTATTGTCCATATGTTCTTTATAATTGTTCCTGTAAACCCTTCACCCTTTTCCCCATTATCCCCTCCCCTCTCCCTTCTTGCTTTATTTCTTTAAAAAATTAATTTTAATTTCATACAGTGAAATATACAGATCTTAAGTGTACAGTTCAGAGTTTTGACAAATATGTTTACCCACCCCATCTATATAAAGAACATTTTCATCATCCCAGAAAGTTCCTTATGCCTCTTCCCAGTAAGTACCTATTCTCCTGAACTTTGGAGAAATACCATTCTCATGTTTTTTTTTTTTTATCATAGGTTAGTTTTGCCTGTTCTAGAACTTTATATATAAATAGAATCATATAGTATGTACTGTTTGTGTCACAGTCTCTTTTCCTTAGAATAATGTTTTAGAGATTCATCTGGTTGTAGCAATATTTCATGTTTGTTTATTGCTGAGAAATACTCTGTTGTAGGTATATCCATAATTTGTTTATCCATTCTCCTCTTGATGGAAATTTTGGATTGTTTCCAGTTTCTAGCTATTATGAGTAAAGTGGCTATGAAATTATTATGGAAGTCTCTTTGTGAACATATGTTTACATTCAATTTGAATGAATACTTAGTAGTGGAAATACTGGGTCACGGGATAGACGAAAGTTTATAAGAAACTGCCAGTTTTCTGAAGTGGTTGTACAGTTTTACATTTCCATCATGTCTTGCTGTGCTTCTTCATATCTGAAGTTGAATAAAATAAACTTCTCAATTATACATAATTTAGCTTAACAGAAAATGAATTTATTTACTTATATAAGATTGATTGAGGAGGGAAAATGCAGACAACTGTAATTGAACAACAATAAAGTAATTAAAAAGAAAAGACTGAGGAAAGTAATACCACCTAAGTAGTATAGGCAATTCTCTTAACTTCAGGCAGCTCCGATATTTTTGTCTTTGGGAATCATATTAATTGCCTACCAGGAGTCATGGTTTCTGACATAATTATGTGAAATCACTTTACAAAGAATAAAGCATTATACAAGGGTAAGATAGCAATATTATTTTATTAATTACTAATCTATATCATAATTTCATATAATTTTGGTAATAAGTTTATAATACAGGGCTAATTCAGATAATGTTTAAACAAAGATATTGATAGCTACTTGATATTTTTCTATTAAAATTATTCACATAATTTGCAATTCATCCTTAGAACAAAGAGTTATTATGATTAAATGTAATGGCTGTTGCTGTCTATTTACTTATTTATGCCTTGTTTTATTCCCAAAAAAGATTTGAGGGGTTTTAGAGATTAATTTATTAAGAAAAATGGGTGCTTAAGTGTTTCCTGTTTTGTCCACAAAGTGTCACTGTTGGATTATTTGAAAATCAGAAGCCAAGTATTTGGTTCTTTGTTCCTAGTTAGAAATATTTGTTTTTAAAGCAGTTTTAGTGCCAGATTACTGGAAGACTGTTCTGCCTACCCTGAAATACATAAGGGGTTAAGCTGGATGGAAAATGATGCTTTAAGTATAGTTGGGTTAATGAAGAAACAGTTTTGCAAGTATATCTTTTCTTGTAGTCATAAATATTTATTTACAATGAACAAAGGTCCTTTAGGCCTTTGGTGCTTCTTGAAAGTGAAATTCAAGCCCTGAAATTTTCTTTCATATTTCCTTTTGGTTTATTAATGAATCCTCTCTAGACAAGAATATGAATACTCGATTGTAAAGAAGGTGGAAGTGTTATTAATGAATATATATCAGACTGAGTACTTAATATTAATTGCTAATTGCCAAATATATTCTTACTATCATAAACATAATGATTTAAATTCCTTTTCAGCCTTTGCATACTATGGCGTTACTGTGAAGTCGTGAACTCGAGAAATATTTCTCTCTCATGGATTTGTATGCTTCCTTAACAATGAGCACCTAACAAAGACAATGAGCACTTAAGCATTTTATTTTCCTCTTTTTCTAGTCTAATAGGAAATTCAAAGCAGTTTTTCTATCATTTCAATATCTTTTCTAATTTTTGACGTAATTTTAGATTTATGGAAGAGTTGCAAAAATATTAGAGTTCTTGTGTATACACTTCACACAGTTTCCCTTAATGTTAACTTACCTTTATAACTTAAAATTATAGTGATTGTATAACCACAGTATAGTTTTCAAAAGCAGAATATTAACAATGGCACAGTATTATTAGCTAAACTGCAGTCCTTGTTTGAATTTTTTCATTGCCCCTCCCCATGCCCTTTTTTCTGTTTAGCATCTATTCTGGTATTCCACACTGAATTAGTTGTGTCTCCCTAGTTTCTCCCAGTCAGTTACAGTTCCTCATTTTTCCCTTGTCTTTCATCACCCTGACATTTTTGATGAGTATACTGATTAGTTATTTTGTAAAGTGTCTCTCAGTTTTGGTATGTCAGATTTTCTCTTTGAGATTATGCATTTTTGGCAAGAATACAACACAAACAATATTGTCTCACTAAATTATATCAGGAGTACCTGATGTCAATTTAACTATTTACTGGTGATGTTAACATTAATCACTTGGTTAATTTGGTATCTTCTGGATTTTATTCACTGTAAAGTTACTGTTTCCCATTTCCTCCTTTTAAACAAATTTCTTGATTTTAGGGAAAGAGAGAGACAGACAGACAGACAGACATTGATGTGTTGTTCTACTCATTTATGCATCCATTGGTTGATTCTTGTATGTGCCCTGACCAGGGATCCAACCTGCAACTTGGCATCTTGGAATGATGCTCTAACTAACTGAGCCACCCAGCCAGGGACACTTATTTCTGTCTTTTTAATTAACAAATATCTTGGGTGTGAGAGTACTTTGAGACTATGCTAATATCCCATTTCTCCTCAACTTTTTGCCCATTGAGTTGAGTTAGCTCATGGATTTTACCTGCAGCATTCACTACTGTGGTGCTTGCTTAATGATGGCCCTCTATTTCCCTCATTTCTTTGTATTTATTAATTAGAATTCATTTGTAAGGAATAGTTGCCCGCCCTTCCTCCCTCCCTCCCTCCCTCCCTCCCTCCCTCCCTCCCTTCCTTCCTTCCTTCCTTCCTTCCTTCCTTCCTTCCTTCCTTCCTTCCTTCCTTCCTTCATATCACTGTGGACTCATGGCATTTATTGTATTTTATGAGTAATTGTCCAATATTATCATTATTTTATTGATTGAATTTTCTAGCTTTAGCTATTGGGAGTTCCTTCCACTTGGCTCCTGTGGCCTTTTGACATGCCCCTACTCTTTTTTGAGCATTTCCTTATTTTCTGACATCACCAGATGGTGAGGCTCATTTTTACATTCCCTGTCCTAGCGCTGGAATTCACCTCCTTCCACAGAGCCCTGGTTCCTTTTATTTGAGAGTGGTACTTAGAAATCAAGATCTAGACACTAGATGTTTTCATTGCTACCTGTGTCATTTATCATAGCCCCTCTCAATGGACAGAGTTAAGAAATAAATGTATGTGTTTTAATCCATGCATACACACAAGTCTATTTCTGTAGCACTCTTTATATATGTTATAAACTATATGTTCATACTGATACTCGGTAGCTTTTCTTAAACCTAGGTTCTTATATATAAGCTTCTTTCTTTACCTTCTTGTTAGTCAGTTCTTAATCTTTTTCATTCTCATATGAATGTGGGGTTTGACTTTACTTTATCTCTGCTTTATAAACTTCTGAAATTCTTTTTTTATTTTTAATTTATTTTAATTGTTGTTCAAGTACAGTTTTCTGTCTTTTACTCCCAGCCCAGTCCAACCCCCCCAGCCCTCCCCACCTCCCTCCCATTTCCACCCCCTCCTGGTTTTTGTCCATGTGCCCTTTATACTTGTCCCTGTAAATCCTTCCCCTTTTCCCATGAAATTCCCTCCCCTCTCCCCTCTGGTCACTGCCAGCCTGTTCCCTATTTCAGAAGACTTCTGAAATTTTTTGGAGTATAAGTGAAAAAGAAAAATAATTAAAATAAATAAATATATGAAGTGTTATTTTTTCTAGTGCTTAATTTGGCTCCTAGTGCTATTAAATATTGAATATTTATTTTTATATTTTTAATAGGAGAGAAATACATCTGGAATTTCTGATAAAGAAAAACATCGAAACCAACTTTTGAAACTGAAATACTATTGCGAGGTATCAAAGTTTTGTATCTTAAATGTAGTTTTTGAAGATATTGAGCTAAAATTTTCTTTACATCATTTAATGCCACTGTGCTGTTAACAGAAATTTTTCTATGTCAAGTTCTATATGATTGTCACTCCATTGTGATATATTAAAAACATTTCTAGTTAGAATAGTATCCCTAAGTCATAAAATAAAAATATGATATAAAAATACAGCTTTTGTAGGTAAAAAAAATAAACCAATTCATAACTGGTCAAATGTTAAGTCTCTTTCATCTAGATTGTTTAATATTTAATTTCTCCAACATGCTCTCTTTAAGGAAATTGGCTGATTTGGATGAAATTTAGTATGTGCCTAACTACATATCAAGATATCTCAATGGAAACAAAATGGCAGTCAACCAGTTTTTAGAAGAGTATATCTTACATAGTTTTGAGGGGATCTTATAAAACTTAGCATATTGGTAGAGGTAGATAGAAATACGTAATTATCAAGGATTTTGTGGGCCACATACCCAAGAGGTAATGAACATTTATAAAAAAAATCAATGTTTCTTAAGGTATCAAATGTCTTGAATAAAATGAGCTAGCATACTTTGAAAAGTAAAGTAATGTTTATATGAGTTTTGATCAAGTGGAATGCTTAAAGGGGACACATCAAGTCTTCAGGGGAAGATGAGCAGAGGGTGGGCCTTAGGGGGAGGGAGAGGGTTCTCATTCTGAGCAGGGCTACCCCTTGCCTAAGCATCCAAGACCACCTAGGTGCACACTGCTCTGCCAGGGCCTTCTGAGCAATTGTGCAGGGTGTGGTGGGATGTAGCATCTCAGATAAGACATGCTCAGGCCCCATAAGGGATCCAGTCTATTTCTCCTAGTGTGTTAGCTCTCTCCTTTCTTCAGCTTCTCCCCTTACCAGCCTAGACTGCATGGTGTAGCACGTCCATCCATCTTTTCTTTTTTATCCTTGCCCACATTCTCTGTAGTAAAACCCCAGCCCTGTCCATGCTGGGAAGCAGAGGGGAGGACTTGTGCTGGGACCTGTCTGCTGTGTGGTCTGTAGTCAGCACCCTCTCCCCATGTGCTCCAGGCACGCCCATCCTTGCCTCTTGTTTAAAGGAGAAAATGGGGGGTGGGGAGCAGAAATCTTCTCCCCACAGCCAACAGACTTGCCTGGGATACACTGTTCTGGTGTTTTCCTCTGTAAGGCCAACACCTCTGCTGGCTTCTGCATCTGACCCTCTTTCCCCGTGCTCAGACTCCTCCTTTCATGGGTCATCCCTATGTCTCCTGGATCTTCAGCCTCTGTGTCTATCACTCTCAGCATGTTCTCTCATGGTTTTAAAACAATCACTTCTCCCCTGGCTGGTGTAGCTCAGTGGATTGAGCGCGGGTCACTGGTTCGATTCCCAGTCAGGGCACATACCTGGGTTGTGGACCAGGT
>CM052552.1:62664059-62690377 GCA_028533065.1 Trachops cirrhosus
TCTGCCCTTCCATTCTAAATGAAAGCTTTGCTGGATAGAGCAATCTTGGATGTAGGTCCTTGCCTTTCATGACTTGGAATACTTCCTTCCAGCCCCTTCTTGCCTGCAAGGTCTCTTTTGAGAAATCAGCAGACAAGCTGATGGGAACTCCTTTGTAGGTGAGTGTCTCCTTATCTCTTGCTGCTTCTAGGATTCTCTCCTTCATTTTTACCTTGGCTAATGTAATTATGATGTGTCTTGGTGCCAATGTTTCCAATTTTTATCCTATTACAGAGGATGCTGTAACCCATATGGCACATTTATCTTTGTGTATAAGTCTCTCTGAAGACTAAGAAGTCCGCATGCTCTCTCACACTCCAATCAAACCTACTTTGAAGAATGGATTTAACAAGTTCAACTACATGATGGCACAGAGGATGAATACAGATAGAATTTAAGAGTTAAACAGGGGGAAAGATCAAATTAGTCTCAAACAAAAAAAAATCAGACTAATGATAGAATTTTAGCCATGGTAAAGCAGGATGAATGAGAGACGGCTTTGTTTATTGGGCACCTATCACCCCCAGACCACTGTGTTAGGCACTGAAGGAAGATGCAGCCTTTGCTCTAAGAAAGCTCAGGCTAGAGGGGGAGATGAATACTTGAGCAATTAAGTGAAATGAAGGCAGGCTGTGAGTGCTCTAATGCATGATTGGAAGAAAGGGAGTTTATCCATCACTGGCCCTCAGGTTATGGTCTCTGAAAGCTTTCAGAGTGCCTGGAAATGATTTCATATGGAAGTAGCCTTTTTATATTTGAAAGATAAAAGACAAAGTCTTGATCTTCATTCTTTTCACATAAAAACACCCATTTTGATAATAAAGATGTTCAGCTTTATTGCTAAGAAATATCTGAAATATTCACTAAACTGCTCCTGGCTAGATGTGGGAGTGGCACAATCTACTTGTGAGGTCCCTCATTTCTAATGACACCGAACTCCTGGGGTGTTGACAGGATTAAATGCATTAATATCTATTGTACTGCTTAGGGGTTGGCTAGGAAAGCAGAACCATGCTATGTATATCAGGTATACAGGGTTTTCACATACGAACTGGTAGTTTACAGGACTATTAAAAGAGGTAGAAAAGACAAGGTCAAAGAAGGTGCCACCAAAGATCAAGGAAGCAGACACTGGAGACCTCAACTTGAAGCAACAAGATGGAAAATTTTTGAAACATTACTGAAAAGCTGCTGAAGAATCTCTGAAATCCCCTCATGCTGCCCCCACCCATCCACAGCAGTGAAGTATGTGATTCTAATGAGTTCTTTAAGAAGCTTCAGTAAACCTTATGTCTGTCCATGTGTCCTGGTTGTGGGGGAAAATGCCTTCTCCTTTTCTGCTGCCTTTAAATTTTATTCAAGTTCCTTTCATCAACAAACTCTAAACCAGAACCAGACTGAGACAGGGGTTTCTAGGAAATGTGGTTCTCAGCTTCTCTTCTGCAGAGATTCTAGAAGGGGGGGTGCTGATGCTGAGTTGAGACCTGGCACACAGCTGGAGCTCACTAAGTGGTGATCATCATCACTGCTATCCATGAATCAGCAGGTACACTAAGCAAGAGCTCAACTTCATGGCATTTGAAAGTACTATTTTTCTCCTAGGATTTCTGTCCATCACCCAGCCTGCAGGCACAATGCTTGAAGACAACTGCTGAACATTTCAGTAGTATTGAAAAATATATTAAAGGATTTATAGGTTTGTCTTAACAAACCTAGAATAAAACTGAGACTTGAGGTCTAGTCCTGACTTTGCTGTTAGCAGCTAGCTCTATGGTCTGGGGCAAACTGCTTAACTTTCTTGAAAGTGTTTTACTGAAAAATTCAAAAGGCTAGGATACTGAGAAGAATACACCATCTCTGGGATGTTCTTCCCTAGAATGTATAACCTCAGTGTAATCATAAGAACACATCAAACCCAAACTGAGGGACATTCTACAAAATGACTGACCAGTACTCTTCAAAAGTGTCAAGGTTGTGAAAAATAAGGAAAGACTGAGAACTTCTACAGATTGGAGGAGACTAAGGAAACATGAGAATTAAATGCAACATTGGATTTTTAATTGAATCCTGGAAGCAAAAACAAAAGAGCTTCAGTGGAAAACCTGGTGAAACACACAGTCTGGAGGTAATTGTATCACACCTATGTTAACTTCTGAGTTTTGATCATTGTACCATGGTTACAAAAACTATTACATTTAGGGGAAGCTGGGTGAAGGGCATATGGGAATTCTCTGTACTATTTTTGCAATCATTCTCTGAGTCCAAAATTATCCCAAAATAAAATGTTAAAAAATAAAACTGCTATTTAAAACTGAATTCATCATTTTGCACTGGGCCCTGCAAATTATGTAGCCAGCCCTTCATGGAATTATACGGAGAACTGGATAAAACTTGTTTTGTGTGATGCAAAATAGTGAAGCCACAACAAACTGATTCCTATGAGCTTGAGGGGGACCTGGAAGGGGCATGTGAGCAAGTGCTGTGGACAGGAAAAAGGATGGCTCTGGGCCAATGACTGAAGACGTGGTGGGACAGACAGACATCTCAGCTGTTGATGGCTAAAAAAAATTTTACAAGAACCTTATTCTGAAGTCCTCTCCCCAGCCCCAAAACTTAGAAGCAATTGAAAAAAGAATGAAAATCCCACCCATTGGTATTCTCCCAAACCTATGTCCATTTATATCTTGGGTTCTTTACTTGCATGCCTGGGAAACTCTAAAGCTGTGAATGACTAAGGCAAAGATTGTACTCCCAGTGCATGGAAACTCAAAATAGAAATTCAGAGTGAGTCACAAAATGGTGACATGGGTCCTTCCAGACTTGCCCCACACCCCCCCCACTCCCCACCACCACAAGAACAACGAACAACTCATGAAGTAGACACCACTGAGAGAATGCTAAACCATAGGGTGAGGCAGAAGCACCCTGCACACAGACACCAAGACAGACTGCTTCAGGAAGGTAGGAGATGCAACTACAGGCTTACTGCCGTGCCTGGCCCCAGACCATCGCAGCATCATGTGGAGAGGTTTCCCTGAGACTCCAGTTCCTCCAGTGGAAGACAACCTGGGAGACAACCAGAGCCCAAGCATTGCGGATGCTTTGTGGGACCCCCTACTCTGGCCTCACCTCAGAGGGACTACAGGGAAACCTGTAGGGGTCAGTCACTGGGAATCTGATTAAGACCAAGAAACAGAGAGGCTCACAACAGGCAGCACTTAATCTTGACCACAGGAGTCCCTACCTGCAGCACCCAAGTAGTAATCCCAAACAGCCACTTTGCTCACCTGCAGAACCACGTCAGGCTGCACTTTGACCAGAGAACTCATTGAGGTGCAGGTCTGTATGATTTGGGTCCACAAACGTAGAGTTTTGCTGGTCTTAGCGCCTGGTTTGCCCCTACACAAGAAAGGAGCTGAATCACAGCCCCAGGCTGAGGAGGACGGCTCCCAGGCCCACTGCAGCAGGGGCTGCTGGGAACACCTAGTAGCCTGCTGGAGCTGAGTGGGTGGAGCTGCTGCCCCAAGGCAAACCCAGTGCTTGGGCTTGGAAGGTTCTCCTGCAACATCCAGGCACAGGGATGAACTCACAGGAAAGGCTGAGCATAGATTTTCACCCCTCCAGGCCAGAGAGCAGGTCTGAAAAAATTGGGAGTTGCCCAGAGTACCTCACCCTGTTCCACAGGGAGGCAAGTGGGCTGAAAGACAGCTCCCCACACTGGGACTCCCTGCCCCATCTGACCGGAAGGTCTGCAAGAACACCTTGAAGTTGTGTAATTAACATAGAAATTATGTTGTTATAGAAAAATAAAGTAATATTTCTTGCTCACCTGTGTTGGTATACCGAAATTTATACCTATCATCTATCAACCTTTCAAATTTTACTAATGATTTGAGATTACAATTATTCCATCTCAAAGTGAGTGAGCAGATTCTTTTTTTTATCATGGCCAAAACAGTCATCTCAAATTTAATGTATTATGAGTTAAAATAAATTTGGGTGAAGTAAGAGGTGACAAGTACTTCACTCCTACACAAGAGTGAATGTAATCGCAGATTGCCACTTACAGAATATTGCAGAAATAGTACAGTAGTCCCCCACCCCCCTTATCTGGGGTTTTGATTTCCATAGCTTTAGTTACCTGTGGTCAACCAAAGTCCAAAACTATTAAATGGAAAATTCCAGAAATAAACACTTCATAAGTTCTAAATTGTGTGCCATTCTGAGTAGCTTGGTGAAATCTCACACTGTCCTGCTCACTTCCTTCCAGGACATGAATCATCCCTTTGTCCAGCATCTTCACGCTGAATCCAACCCTCCAGTTAGTCACTAGGCTATTGGTTATTAGTTATTACATCTACTGCTGTGCTATCCCAGTGCTTATGTTCAAGTAATCCTTATTTTACTTAATAATGGCTTCAAAGTACAAGAGTAATTTAAACTTTATCATTGGTATGCATGTATAGGGAAAAAATAAATATAAAGTCTATCCAGAAAAAATCCAGCCATAGTTAATATAATGAGAACAATTGGCACAACATGGATGTAACCTGGGAGTCAAGCAGAATGGACTGGAATGTACATGCGTGAACAATGATGACTTCACTGTACTAGTCAGTGGGGGAAGGGGGTAGATGCCATTGAATGAGCATGTATACTGTGTGGCCATCATATTCAAAATGACTAAGCAAGTAGAGCAATGAATATGCATCAAATTTTGTGTTAAACCTGAACATTCTTCAGTGAAAACTGTTTGGATGATTCAGAAGGCCACAGCTATAGGCAACTGGTGATTGGCATCTTCATCATGACAATGTGCCTGCTCATGCATCATGTCTCATGCAGAGTTTTTTGGGGAAAAATCAAATCACCCAGGTGACTCAGCCCCTCTACAGCCTAGGTTTGGTGCCCTGCAACTTCTGGCTTTTCCCAAAACTAAAATCACCTTTGAAAGGGAAGAAAGTTCAGACCATTGATGAGATTCAGGAAAATATGACAGGGCAACTGATGGTGATTGGGAGAATTGTGAGAAGTCCCAAGGTGCCTTCTTTGAAGGAAACTGAGGTGTCATTGTCCTATGTGCATATTTCTTCTATCTTCTTCAATAAATGTCTCTATTTTTCATATACATAGCTGGATACCTTCTGGACATACCTCTTATATATGGTTCAGTGGGTACTATCTGCAGTTTCAGGCAACCATTGGGGGTCTTGGAATATACCCCTGCAGATAAGAAGGGACTGGAGCACTGTATTAGATGTGGATATGGGTTATAGAGAAAGTGAAACCAGGGCTGAGAATCTAAGCCTTGACGGTCAAAATGAAACTATTAGTGTATACTTAAATAAATATTGAAGTATAAAATATCATGTTTTAGTAACACATATTTTACCCAGGAAGGACAAAACACTTCCAAAGTTGTCAATAACTGACAATTACATCCACAATAGTAAATTGTTGTTACTGAGTTAAACTACTGTTTTGCTTATCAAGTAAGAAAGGAAACATTCTAATTGTGCCACACTGATGGATGTGGCTGAAAAATATATCATCATTTATTAAAAAAACTATAGATGACATTAGCAAAAGTTCTATAAAATTATGCAATAAAAAATCGCAAGCATCTGTATTAACATTTTAAATTTTAATTGATTTATTTGAAAAATAAAATATAATAAATATAACTCAAAAACAAGTCTTACAAACAGACGCTTAAAGTTTTAACATTGGACTAATACAATGAAAGAATAAACCTGTGAAATTTTGGTAACAGAAAAGGTCTAATTTATTATAAAATAAAATACAAAAAGAAGATACTATAGTGGTGGAAGATTAGACTTTGGGTGGTCAAATGCAATATACAGATGGTATATGATAGAATTATACACTTGAAACCTATATAACTTTATTAAGCAATGTCACTCCAATAATTTTAATAAAAATAAAAATACTATAAAATAAAATTTTAAGCACCTTTATGAAATTTATTTTGCTCAATCAGTGTGATTCTAGAGAAGTTATGTGTTTTCCAGGGATTCAAACCATGGGGACCATTTTAAACACTTCAAAAATAATAGAGGGCATTCTAAACTGTGCTATGCAATACAGTAGCTACTATCAACATGTGGCTATTTAAATTTTAATTAGCTAAACTAAGATAAAACTTAAAATTTAGTTCTTCTGTTTAATTAGCCACATCTCAAGTGCTCCAGAGCCACATGTGGCTAGCGCCTATTGGACAACCTAAAATCACAGAACATAATGAAAAGTTCAGTTGAACAGGGTTGGTCTCACAAGTTATATAAGCAACCATCATAATAAAGTTAACCATATAAATCTTGAAAAAGTTTTGTAAATATGAACTTTTTGATTTTGTAATTTTGCTTCTAATCCAGGGAATAGTTCAGATACCATAAAATACAAGTCAAATTTGAAATCTGCAAATACAAGTTGAAATTTAATCTTGCCTAGGATATAATTTTATTTTTCCACATTAGCTGCATTACCAGAAGTTTTTAAAGTTATTTGTGAAACTCGATGGTGAAGCCAAAGACTACCTTCAATGAAATAATCTGAATAACTTAAATCTGTTTAAATCTTGTCCAATTCTTTTTATTCATAGTGATGTATTCTTAAATTCAATTTCCTTTGATGGAATCCAAAAGTCCCTGATATGCTCTTTTAAGTTAACTCTTAGCAAACTTTTGTGTTAAAATATTATCTGGAGGTAATTAAAAGAATACTATTCTTATCTGGAATCAATCAAAAGAACATAGGTCTCATCTCCAGAAAGGTTAAGTCAAACAATATGATGTCAATTCTACAAATCCCCTACTGAGGATGTAGAAGAAAACCAGCATGGGTGTTTGGGTTATATATGAACCATACCTCCCTTCTGAATCAGTGGACCTTACATCTAAGCTGGGATCACTTAACAAATATTAGGTCTACTACCTACAAGTTCCTAAAGTCAACATTATGGTTTGTCTATCCAGCTATGGCTCTCTATCTCATTACCTGTATCTGCACTATTTGTATTCTACATTACAACAGCAATGAAAACAACCTTTAGGAGTTTACCAACATCTCCTTAATCAGAGTTTCTTATTACAATCCTGCTCATCACTTTGCTCATGAGATGAAAAACTACACATCTTCCTCATGCAATTCCCCTTTGTATGTGGGCAGAAAAAGAACACTGGATTTTTCTTCAGGTATGAATGTAGAACTACACTGCTACTATAACAGGATAATTTTGGAATTATAACTTGAAAAACTTACAGGATAATGCAACAGTGAAAAAATGTAGAATAGTTGACATTCAAGTACTTTAATCACTATAGTCAGTATCACTTGACTCTGACTTTACTGCAGTAGTCATTACTTTGGGTGGCAGTGATTCACATATCAAATTCCCGTGTCCACCTCTACAACTACCATTGTGGCAATTGATAGAGTGCATACACAACTTCCAGTCACGTCCATTTTCTGACAGATCACATTTTGGGAAGACATCTTGGAGAAACTCTGGTGGTAAAGTCCCAAAACATAATAAATTACTAAGTAATCATTTAGAGAAATTAATTTATTCAACCTTAGTTCTATTGCTGTATCTGTCAAAGGGTCATTAGGACTTTACTTAATTAAAACACATGGACTATAACTATTATTAAATTAGCTTAACAAATCTTTTCATCTAAGTGGATAATAATGTGAAATAGCACCATTCTTACACCATGATAGAACAATAACATCCCATGATCTTGCTACATAACCAGCATGGAAATCCTCTGCTGCCTTCAGTACCCAATGTAAACTTTTCTTATTCTTCAATTTATCAAACATGCTGTTATTCATTATATCAAATGGAGACATGCCAAGGCTTTGCAACACACAAGAGGCTGCAGTGTGTTTCATATTTTAGAGGCAAGAAGCTATAACTGCTAAATTTGGTAGTGCTGCTTGGTTTATCACAGACAAAAGGAATGAGAGTGTTTAGGTCTTGCAGTTAGAGCAGGGGTGTCAAACTCATTTTCACCAGGGGCCACAACAGCCTTGTGGTTGCCTTCAAAGGGCCAAATGTAATTTTAGGACTGTATAAATGTAACTACTCCTTGAGAGTTCGGCGCTGCCGCCAGGCAGAAACAAAGTGCTAGGTCGGATAAAACAAGGTGGAAGGCCAGATTCAGCCTGTGGGTCTTGTGTTTGCCACCTGTGAGTCAGAGGAAAACTTCCATAAGGGAAGGTGACAGAACAACACAGCTCAATGAGCACTCTTAGAGAAAGTGGAAGGACAGGCAAAGGGCAAGGTAGGGAAGAGAGGTATTAACTACAAAAGCAAATCTGCCTCAGATACATTTTTGGATCACTTCCTAAGCACCTTTGATCCCTTAGAAAGGGATGCGGTGATCATTACAGGCCAGTATTAGTTGCTTTCTAATAGGATTTGCTTATTAATCTCATTTGCTTTTTCTATGGGATTAATAGGCTGGGAAATTAACAAAGTTAAAAAACTTTCATATTCAAAGGTAGCCTGGAAGGAGGCTTATAGTGGTATGTCACTGGACTTGGTACCAGGCTTTATTTCGTTGAACATTTTTACTAACAAAAAAGAAGTTACAGAAAGCAGGTTTGTCCCATCTGTCCATGACAGCAAAGCAATGACAGATAATAGACTGGAAGACAAATAGAGCAATTGTGAAGCTTTCAACAGGCTTCAATGAGGAGGCTGAATTCGTTGGTGTTTCCCAAACTGTTTACTGAAACACTAGTTACAAAAACAACTTCTTGGGGTTCGGTTCAATTGTGCAAATGATAAAAGCTACACTTCAGAGTTATTTCCCACTGAAAAGTCTGGGTTAACTTGAGTTTATCTGAAGTTAGTCACTGAATCAGATGGTGAAAGATTAGGGATTTATTTATATGAGGAATCACCGAAGGAAATGGAAATATTTAACTATTAAAGTGTAAGATTTAGTGGGGAAAAGTTGGGAACAACACTCATTCTCCAATCTTCATGCTTCCACATAGAGGGATCTCTACATTAGAAAGTTTGGAAGAACTAAGCACGTATAATCAAAAATAAAGCTGATATTTTTATCTCCACCTGCAGATCCTACAGGAAGCATCTCACTTGGCTCTGAATTGAAAGTAGGGGTAGAGGCTATACTTATTACTTCCTGATGATCCAGCAGGAAGTAATAGCTATCTTTAAATACTTGAAGGCTTATCATGTGAAAAGTGATTGGATCTACCCTAAGTAGCTCTGGAAGTAGAACAAATATGTCTCATTTGAAGGGAGATAAATTGTGAGCCACTTGGAGGAAGATCTTTCTCATCACTTAGAGACCATTTAAAATGCAGAGAGCTAGCCCTGGCTGGGTTGCTCAATGGCTTGGAGCATGTTGTACACCAAAGGTTGCAGGTTCAATCCCCGGTCAGGGTTGTGGGTTTGATCCCTAGTTGGGGTGTGTATGGGAGGAAACCAATCAATCAATCTCTCTCTCTCTTTCTCTCTCTCTCTGCCCCCACCCCCACTTTTCCTCTCTTTCTAAAATCAATAAATATATCCTCAGGTGAGGATTTTTAAAAAACACTCTAAAAATGTAGTTGTTTAAAAATATAGATAAATAAATACATAAATAAAATTTAGTGGACTGCCATCAGTGGAAGTGTTCAAGCCAAGGGGAGGTAACTACATGTCAAAGCTGAGATAGGTAAGCTTACCACACTCTGGGTAAGAAGTTGTTTTAGAGTACCTGTAATGTACACCTCCTATTGCTAAGATTTTACAGTTCTGCAATACATAAAAATGGATGGGAGGGCATAAGGGTTGTTCACTGATTGCAAATCTGCAGCCTACTAACTTTCTCCATATAAAGTATTCTCTAAAGAGCTCTTAAGTGATAGTGAACTCTCACCAGAAAGCATCAAATAATAGTTTCTAATAAGAAATCAATACCTTTGGCTATTGACTTTCTAACCTTTGACTACTAATTTCCAGAAGTGGTCCCCCCAAGTAATAAAATCTTAAGATAAGGAATTATATTAATAGAAAAATAAACTAAAATTTATTCAATGGGACACCAATCAGCAGTTAAAATGCATGAAGTAGATCTCTAAAACATAATGTCAAGTGAAAAAATTCACTAAAGGATATATACTGTACATCCCATTTATGTAGATTAAAACACCTAAAGAACAATATCACGTATGCATGGGGGACGATAGGTCCAACTCCAAGATTGTGATTACTTCCGGGGAGAAAGAGAGGGAAGAGAAATGATGGAATGGAGTTTTAATGATATCAATAATGCTTTATTATTAAAAAAAAAAACTTGGAGCATCCTTGGCTGGTATGGCTCAGTAGATTAAGCATCAGGGTGCAAACCAAAAGGTCACCAGTTCAATTCCCAGTCAGGACACATGCCTGGGTTGTAGGCCAAGTCCCCAGTAGGGAACATGTGGGAGGCAACCTATGGATGTTTCTCTTGCATATCGATGTTTATCTCCCTCCCTTCCCCTCTCTCTAAAAAATAAAAAGGGGGAAGGATCAAGTCAAGCAACATGTACAAAGGACCTATGGACAAGGAAAATGGGGTGGGAATTGTCTTTGGGAGTGGGGGTTAGATGGGGCAGGAGAGAGAAACTGGGAGGAAAATGGGGACTACTGTAATTGAACAACAATAAAAAAAGAAGTTAAAGCTACAAAAAGAAGAACTTTTGTTAAGTCATGATAAAAGAAATGTGATTTACTAGCAAAAAAATTTTAAAAAAATACTTGGAGCACAAAAAGCAAAATGTTTATATTTGTACTGGGTAAACAGATGTTTATTATTTTACTACATTAGTTTCTGTAATTTCTTTAAAAGTATTTCATTGCTATTTTATTACAGTTGTCCCCATTTTCCCCCTTTGCCCTCCTCTACCCAACCCACCACCCTCCGCTCCCACGGTCAATCCCCACACTGTTGTCCATGTTCATGGCTCATTCATACCTGGTTCCTTGACTAGTCCCTTCCCATTCTATATGTCTCTGAGAGATTATACTAAACTGACACTTCTAAAGAAATGTTAGAAGTCATTAAAGCCCAGCCCTTCTACGAGTAAAGAAATCACTCATATCTGATCAGTCAGCATTTGCTTTAACTTCTCTCATTCTCCAAGTTCATTTTATCCTTACATTAAAGTAAAATACACTTTCTTGTCACCTTCTCCTCCTTGAACCTGGCTCTGCCCCCCAGGATAACAATGATTCTACTGTATTCCCTCTGCTGAAATAACTCACATGGCTGCCTTTCTTCAAAGGACTACTTCTTTGAGTCTTATGGGAAATTTGTTAAAATATGCCCTATGTGGATAGTATGTCAAAGTCGTGCTAAATATTTCTTACTGCAAAAGACACCTTGATTTGTAATATAATTCAATTAAGAGATAAAGTGAAATAATACTTTTAATCTACTTTAAGGAATTAATCTAGTCTAGATATTTAACTATAAAAATCATTTTTTACTCCTCACTTACAATTTTTTTCATTAGAAAGACTATTTCTTCTATAAATACTTTCTTTCCAAATTGGTTACAAACTTTGTGTTCTTTTTTTACTTAAGGTAAGAGGAACTGGGTTTTGTTTTTTTGCCCTGAGTGTTAGCTCAGTGATGTTCAAATTGCAAACTGTGACCAATTACTAGGTCATGAAATCAGTGATAGCAGCACTTTCAAAAAATGCAATAGAATAGAAAAAATAGAATAGAATGTAACTCTTATAGAAAGAGCAATTATTGTTTGTGAAAATTTTACTTCAGTTTTTAAAAAATTACACACATGTACTGAGTTACAACATAAAATGTATTTCTTACTATGGATTGCAGTAAAAATAAAGTTTGAAAACAGTTGGAGTAGATGCTTAGAAAATGCTTAAGAAAGGTGCTATAAGCCAGGTTTCTTTAGCTTAGACTGAAACACGAGTTTTGTTCAAATTTGTTGGATGTGAAATGTGTGATAATGAAGGTAGGAACCAACTGAGATCAGGCTGGGGCTCAGAACTATGTCTGCTGGGTACCAGTGACACAAATAAGAACTATTTTGTTTCCTGCTTCATCCAAATGTAAGATTTCAAACAACTGTTTTTGGAAGCTTTATTTCTTCATCTATCTATGTCACAGATCAAGACTATACCATGCTCATGTGCACAAGAAAAAAACTGGCCAATTAGCCTGCTGTGCTATTGTTGACACTTCTACAAATTGACAAAACCCAGCAGCTTCGACCTTGATCCTCAGTAAATGAAGGTGTTTGAATTTCCAAACTCCTGGCAGTCCATACTAGGGAGCCACAGTCAATAATGCCTTCCTGTTCTAATAATTTCATTCAAAACAGAGTAATTAGCCCTGAGCACCCAAATGCAAAAGGAAACACAATTCATAAACCTGCTCCCTATTATGTCCTAATGAGCCATATATAAGAGCTCCCTCTCCTCAGAACACACACAGACTGAACGGATCTTTCTTTTTGCCCATCTCTACCACAATTGGCACTTATTTATTCTCACATATTCAGTATGTACAAACCTCGGAGAGCATTGATCTTATTGAAGTTAACGGCACATATGCCATGCCACAGATTGCCACAGATGTCACTTTTTAGTAGGACTTCCTCTGAAAACAGGTGGCTCATAAGGTATCTGGCTGACATCTCTGGGGAAGCCTTCCTTTTTGCTACCATCAGTACTGAATGTGATAACTTTATATTTCTACTTGGATTTCCAATATAATCTAGAAACAAAAGAGAAAGATGTCAATTTTTGTGGCACACGTTAGGCTCATGTTTTTAAACAGGCTATAATAGAAAGGTGGATTCTTCTGAATTTTCAGGTTCAAGAATTTGACAGGCTAAAACATGAAAGCTTTTAAGTTTTTAGTGTATCATGAGACAGTGTGAGAAATGAGATAGGAATCACTGCTGGTGTGATTACACGTTCTCTGTTGGTTTAAGAGGACAAGTCAGTGGTCTACTACCTTTTAGGTCAGTTTTACATTATATTAAATAACAAGTTCTAAGTCATTTTAATGCCTTGTTTTCCTACTTACAAAAAAGGCCTTTTCAAAAATAAGCACCATGATTCTTACTGAAATGTTTATAAATTTTAAAATGCAGGTTTTCTATTTGGTATTAAACTCATTTAAAAATCAACAAAACTCACCTCAGATATCATATTTTAGATAATTTATTTGAACTGAAAATTCAATTTTAAGACTTTTCATTTCTCAATTTTATAACCTAATCATTACCAACTCTCTTCAATCCATAGTGATTCAAATTAACCATACTTGAAACATATTGTATGTTACATATAATAAAAAAATTGTTAAAAATATATTAGAGAAATATAATCTGATTCTTGTAAGTCGAGAAGCATAGTTTACATCTTGTAACATCCATCATTTAATGGGTGGCAGTATAAATTGTTGAATCCTCTAGACCCAATATTTACCAAGAGAGATGAAATTACTTAAAAATTTACTCAGTGGCTCTACAGATGTAACTATGAAAAATTAACTTGACAATATTAATGAGGGGCCAGAAAAGAGTTAATATTCTTTAACTTGGTAATTCAAACTCTGAGAACCTCACTTAAGAAAAGAATCCACCCTGGTATTGTTGTTCAGTGCATTGAACGCCAGCCTGAGAACCAAAGGGTCCCTGGTTCAAATCCCAGTCAGGGCACATGCCTAGGTTGCGGGCAGGGTCCCCAGTAGGGGGTGCACAAGAGGCAACCACACAGTGATGTTTCCCTCCCCTACTCTCTCTTCCCCTCTGTCTAAAAATAAATAAATAAAATCTTTTTTTAAGGTTTTATTTATTTTTAGAGATGGGAAGCGAGGGAGAAAGAGAGGGAGAGAAACATCAATGTCTGGCTGCCTCTCACATGCCCCCACTGGGGACTTGGCCTGCAACCCAGGCATGTGCCCTGACTGGGAATTGAACCAGCGACCCTTTGGTTCACAGCCTGAACTCAATCCACTGAGCTACACCAGCCAGGGCAATAAAATATTTTTTTTAAAGAAAAGAATCCAAAATGTGTAAAAAGTTACACAAATGAAGTTGAGGGCTTATGACAGCATGATCTGCATGACTGATAATCCCATCAAAAAAATGGAACAACAAAAAGAGGAAGGTAGTTAAATAAATTATGGTACACTTACTCTAATATTATATATCTGTGGAATGTTATATATCTGTTATAAGATTGAAGATCCTTAAGGAAAAACATACATGTCATGTTTTAAAAGAAGAGTTATTACATGGACACCATAATGTTTAAAAAGATTCGTAAGAAAAAATGGAATAAAATTAAAACATCCACAATAGTTTTTTAAAGTATCTTGGTCTTCCCTCCTAAATATTTTCCTTTTTTTCACATAAAATGGTATAATAGACTACATAAAAACTGGGGCAGCTGCCTGGCTCACAATGCACTTAGCTTCCCCGTCCTCTGGTTCTAGCTAAGTCAGGGTCAGAGACCTATGACCCAACCTCCCCAAATCAGATTCTTTTTCCTGGAAGTCTGAACAGTGAGACAAGAGAAACCTAGAACCTACATATCATGGAAGCTACAGACATATAGCCCCCCATTCTGGCTCCTGCCTGTGGCTCAGTTTGTTCTTTGCTTCTTTAAATCTAGGAGCTATTCATCCAGTGATTTTTTGTTGTGGTGGTTTAACTTGGCTGAAGTCTGTTTCTACCATGCACAATCTTAACAAATACAGTAGTTATATTATTTTTATAATGGAAAAACATACTATAAAGATGTATCATTTAAACAACAAGTGTTGGCGAGGATGTGGAAAAAAGGGAACCCTCGTGCACTGTGGGTGGGAATGCACGCTGGTACAGCCACTGTAGAATGCAGTTTGGAGTTATCTCAAAAAATTAAAAATGGAACTGCCTTATGAACCAGTGAATCCACTTTTGGGAATTTACCCAAAGAAGCCCAAAACACTGATCTGAACATAGGGAAGAACCCTATGTTCACTTGGTTATTTACAATAACCAAGATTTGGAAGCAGCCTAGGTGCCCCTCAATGGATGAGTGGATAAAAAAGCTGTGGTACATTTACACAATGGAATACTACTCACCCTTAAAAAAGAAGGAAATCTACCTTTTGCAACAGCATAGATGGACCTGGAGAGCATTATGCTAAATGAAATAAGCCAGTCAGAGAAAGACAAATACTATATGATTTCACTCATGTGGAATCTAATGAACAAAATAAATAAAACAAACTCATAGAGAACAGACTGACAGTTGTCACAGGGGAGGAGGGTTGCTGGGCTGGGTGAAAAAGGTGAAGGCATTAAGAAAAAAACAATCTCATAGACACAGACAACAGTATACTGACTATTATAGGGAAGGGGGATGGGGGAGGTAGAAGAGGGTACAGGATGGATAAATGGTGATGGAAGGAGATTTGATTTGGGAAGATAAACACAATATAATATGCAGATGATATATTATATAACTGTACACCTGAAACATATAATTTTATTAGTGAATTAGTGAATATAATGAAAAAAAGAAATGAAGTTGGAGAAAAATAATTTTGTATGAATAGTTTCACAGGTAATGTTCTACTTAGTGTTAACATAGGGGACAGAGGAAAGACAGAAGATAGTTTTGCTACGGCAGGTGTTCCTAAGTCCCAGAGTTCTAGGGAGGGGCCGTTGGGAAGCATGAGTCACCTAGAAAACTCACTGCCACTTGACACTAATGAAGCAGGGTGCATCTCCAGCATACAGCTGGCATGAGAGTACAATGTTCTGAGGAATGGGATTCATTAATTCATGTAAAAACTTTTTATAGAACACCACAATGTGCTTAACACAGAGAGCAAGACCCCTGAATTGCCTCTTTCTCAGCCAGCTGTAGATCCTTCATCTTTACTTGCAGAGCAGGGTGTCTAACCTGAGAGTTCACATGAGTCAAAGGAGTTGGCTGAGAACTGCTTTCCAAAAGAAAAATAACAGATTTCACTTAATGTTAAAACTACTGTGGCTGGTGTGGCTCAGTGGATTGAGCACCAGACTACAAAGCAAAGGGTTGCTGGTTCAATTCCCAGTCGGGGCACATGCCTGGGTTACGGGCCAGGTCCCCAGTGGAGGGTGTGTGAGAGGCAACCACACATTGATGTTTCTCTCCCTTTCTTTCTCCCTCCCTTCCCATCTCTCTAAAAAGAAATAAATAAATTCTTTTTAAAAACTATCAGTCTCAGAACTAGGTATTTATATTTCAATAACTCATTAATATAAGAGATTAAGTTGTTTAGATTTCTTATTATGAAAAATTTCAAACATATATAAAAGTAGAAAGACAGTAAAAGAAGCCCCCTAAAAGGATGAGCCAGATTCTATATCAAGAGAACATATTTTAAAACTTACCCAGTGCTCCGAAAGGTACAGGTAAATCACTAGTGGAAGGTTTTTCAACTCCTTCAGGGACAGCACTGCTGTTTGGCTGATAATTCACCCTTGCTCTTGCTTCTGAGATAGCTGCTTGCTGCGATAACTGAGAACTACCTTCACCGCCATCACCATCCCTATTATTGTTCAAATTTGCAGATGGTGGTATATTGGGGTTGGTGGTGACAGCAGTTTCCTGGTGAAACACAAAATTGCATTTATAAACAAAGCCCCATAGTGAGAAAGTATGGACATGCTTCATCATCTACCCAGGCCCCCCAGGCGGGTAGAGAAGCAACTGTCTCTAATAAGATGAGCTAAAACCCAAAGATATTGTGTGCTATGACCAAAAACTAAAGGTGTAGATTACTCCTCAAGCTGCCATGACTGTTGCCTTTTGGAGACTTGGTAGCTGTAGCTAATGAACTGAGTGATAATTGCTGGCAGAAAATAAACATTTCATGAATAAATGAATAAATGAGTTTCTTGAAGATCATGACTTCTGTTTGCTTTTAAACGTTTTTTTGTTTGTTTTCTCTTTCCCCGATGGCTTTCAACTTTGGCTATACAAATGAACAGTTGAATTACCCTAGGGATCTTTAAAAAATAAAAGAAAGCTCTCCTTAGGTTCACTCTCAGCAAATTCAATCAGAATTTCTGGTGCAGGGAGTGAGGGAGCTCAGGAGTTAGTATCTTTTTAAAAAAGTGTCTCATGTGATTCTAGTATGTTGGGTTGACCACGACTACTATAGGTCAGGGCTTCTCAAACTCCAATGAGCACACAAATCAGCTGGGGGTATTGCTAAAATGCAAACTCTGTATCAATGAGTCTGGTGTAGAACTCAAGACTGAATTTCTCACAAGCTTTCTGGTGTTGCTCCTGCTGGTCCGTGGACCCACTTTGAGTACCAAGGACCTATCTTATTCCTAGCCAAGTACACAGCAGGCAGTTGGCAGATGCTGCTTCTCTTCTGATATCTAAGCAAATGTGAAAACTACCACTTTCCAGGCAGTATCTTCATTTTACATTCAAATGTTTAGGGTGTAATTTTTGTAGGCTATAAAAGGGAATGTGAAAAATAAGCAAATTTGGTTACAGATGGTGCTTGAGCTATCACTGAATTCAAGTCATTTACCACAAAAACATAAGCTCAGCTACAAATATTCGTGGCAAATAGTTTCCATAAAGTTAGTCTAGAGACACAGGAGTGACTAGACATGGTAAGAATAAAATGGGGTTTTTAGAGAGGTGGGTGGAAATTAGGAATTGTCATTAAGTTCATCAGGAGAAGGCAATAGATATGATATGTTTCCCTACTGGCCCATTCATGTTAAAAAATCTCTAGTAGATTTTGAATATAGAATGGATGAGAGGGAAACCAGATTCCTGTTTACCGTGTAACCATACAGAATATAAAATATCTGTGATAGCTTAACCTCATGACATGCACTATTCTCACTAGGTTCTGCCATTACTGAAGGTGAAGAAGTAATAGCGCTTTCCTTTTCTCCTGTGCCATCCTTAACTATCACTAGCACAGCTAAGCAGTACCATGTGCTGCTCAGTGGGATACTGAAAAATACTTGTTAAATATCTTCGCAGCTGAAATTTTTTATAGTATAGCCTTTGGGCTCAAATATACTAATTATAACCTTATATGTGATATGTTTTTATATTTGGGATATTTCTATGGAGCATAAATAGCAAAGAGTGAAAAAAAACAGGCAGTATGCTTTTCAGAGAACATATCCTACCCCTAAATTAAAAAAACAAGATTTTGACTACATTCCTGAAATCCTGTGTGTTGTGCTTTCAGTTCTGGAGTTGTATACAGTATGTGTTTGTACAGCAGTGACCATATTTAGATGAAAAATAACTTACTGGTGTCCTTCTGACTGTAGTTCCTAAATAGCGGATCAGAGCACTGATATAGTTAAGACAGGTTCTCCACTCTTTTCCATTTTCACACAAATCACGGTTGGGAAAAACTGTTGCCACAAACTCTGCAAGTAACAGAAAGCATTCATGAAAATTAGAAAAAAGGTAACAAAGAAACTGACAAGAAAATTTTTATTTAAAATACTGAAATTTTCTATTTTTAATTGTCATTCTTTTTTCTAACTCTTTCTGACTAGTTTGAAATTCTACCCAAAGAAGATGCTTTTCTGAATATCTTATTTCTTCTAATGTGAGATTCCTAAAACACTGACCAAGGGAGCCAGTAATGAGGTTTTGGTACTTAAAACAAGTATGTAAAAAAGTCAACTATTTCAGGGTGCTAATGCCATTTAATGACCCTATGATTAAGTTTGAACTAAAAATAAAAGGAAACCTGAAAAGAGAAAGTAATATTATTGCAAATATTATTACACTATGGTTTATTTGTGCACATTACATGTCTATTTTCCCCATAAGCTATTCTCTCTGCCTAGAATACCCTTCCTATTTTCTTTACCTAGGTAAGGAATCCTTTCAAATCCATCTCAAATGCCTTGCCCTTAGTAAGCCTTCCCTGATGCCCTCAAAGTACTTGCTCTGCTCTCGGAGCTTCCACAGCATTACCACATTGGATTGGAATTGATTGTTTCCCTCAACTTACCCCTTTCCAAACTGTGAACTCCTTGCTGGCAGAAATACTTGTCCTTATATCCTCAGTGCCTATGAGTTCTAGGACCCTCATACACATTTCTGTGTATGAAGGCAGGAGGCTAAAGTGGATTAATCATGAGATTCTACTTCTATGTTGCCAGTTTCTAGCACTGAAATGTGTTTTATTTTCCCATATTTACTTTTTTGGCCTTTTCTTTGTTTTTCAGTACCAAGTTTCAGCACTGAAGAACTGACTTAGTGCTAACCATAGAAACTATAATTAATAAAGCCTATCTTATCCCACCAGTCTATTGACAAGTTTTATTCTTTAGAAGTTGTTACCCATTACATACTATTAAATTGTATAATCTGGCTCAGACAGGTGAAAAAATGAACAGTTCTAAGATTTACCAACACTTCATCATTATTTTTACCATTATGACCAAATGGCAATAAAACAAGATTTCATAATGCCTTTACATACCTCTTATCGCAGCCATCTTGTTTGGGTCTAGGGGTTGGCGGTTTCTATGATTTGGTAGGGACGAACTGGTACCTACTGAGCTGCAAACCAGGACTTCCTTGGAGAACAAAACACGAGTCAAGTAGCGGGCTGCATGCTTAGGTTCAGGCTTCCTTTGTGCGTTCATCAAATGCATCTTAAGAATTGTGACATTTCTTTCTGGATTACCAAGATATCCTTTAAAAATATAGGGAACAAGTAAAATCCTTGTTTTTTTCAGGCAAGGCTACCATGAAAGTGCCCAAGAAATTTAACCTAACTGATTTCTAATTCACAAATTTCTACTTAGGTCAATTTTTTTCCTATACTTATCTGTTCTTTTCCTTAAATGAGTTATTCAATGCTATCTGTATAATTGTTAGCATTTTTCATCTTTTATAATAAAGTCTTGAGTTTGTTATACTTGAACTAATCTGTTGTCTTCAATAAATTCAATTATTAGGCCACAGATACACATGTAAACATGTTGCTCTGAGATTTCATTGCTCCCTTTGATACTCTTAAAGTAGACTCAGACCTATATTACCGAGTAAGTATATGTTTCCTGAAGATGATTTGGAAAGTATGGGTGAGTATAATTAAGAAAACTTAAAAATAGCTAGCGTATCTACTATATAAAAGACACTATGCTAGATATTTTTCATCTATAAGCTCAGTTTCATCATCCTAACAACTTAATACCACTTAGTATATGAGGAAATTAAGGCCTAGAGAACTTAAGTTATTTGAACAAGATCACACTGCTGGGTATAGAGCCAGGTTTTTTTTTTATCCTCAGCCAAGGACATGCTTATTGACTCTACAGAGAGGGAAAGGAAGGGAAAGAAAAAGAGAGAAAAACATTGATGTGAGAGAGAAACATCAATTGGTTGCTTCTCTACATGCCCAGACCAGGCACTGAACCCACAACCTAGGCATGTGCCCTGACTGGGAATTGAACCTATGAGTTTTTGGTTTATGGGTCAATGTTCCAATCAACTGAGCCAGACCAGCCAGGGCTATAGAGCCAGTTTTAATATCTAAGTCTGTCTGTCTATAAGACAGGTGCTCTGAACCATTAATCTTCTGCGAATGTCTTCTACTACTTTTCTACTCCTTTTTTTAAACACAGAATTGAAATCATACTTTATATATAGTTTGAATTCTGATTCTTCTGTTAATACTATATTTTGAGCATTTTTCCAGTTTCTTTTGTTTTATATTTCCAACTCTGCATCCCTCTCATCATGATTTTCCTGATAGGTGACATTTATATTGTACTTACACTCTGGGAATTGTGTCAGGAGCTTTAAATGAATTATCCTATATGATCCTCCCAATTCTATGAAGTAGGTACTACAGTTTCTGTCACTTCACAGATAAAGAAACTAATATTTAGGTCATAGAAGTGGCTGAAAGTGACATGGGTTGGGATTTGAACCTAGGCAGTCTGACTCAGAAGTCCATGTTTTACTGCTTCACATACCATGAATATACCAGCAGTTACTTAACTAATTCTTTATGGTTGCTTATTTGTCTGTTTCTAATTTCTCATGATTCTATAAAGCATGCTCTTATATCAAAATTTTAATACAAATCTCTTTTTAAGTTATATATTTGGACAGAAGTGGGATTACTGAGTCAACTGGCATAAATAATTTTATGAATTTTTATACAAATTACCTTGAAGAAAGTTTCACCAATTTATACATCTAACAATAGCATATCATAGTGCCCATTTATTATAAAAAGCATAATTTTTAAAGTTTCTTCTAGTTTGGGTAAAAAAGTCATTTAAAAGAAAAGGGTCTCTAGGGTAGGAATCACCAAATTGCAATCCACAGGCCAATCCCACCACGAGTTTTTATAAAAGTCATATTAGCACACAGCCATGCCCATTCATTTACCTATATCTGTGGCTGTTTTTATGCTACAGCCACAGAGTTGAGCACTTATTAAACAGACACCAGATGACCTATAAAGCCTAAAATAGTTACTGTCTAGCTCTTAACAGAAAAAGTTTTCTGAGCCCTGTGCTAAGATATTAATAAGAGATCAGCTATTTAGAAATAGATACACAAACTATAAAATATTAAGGAGGCTTGCCTTTGGAGGCCAGAAAACATGGGGTCCCTTCATCTCTGCCACTGTGGCTTGGTAGGCAATACAAAAGACTACTAAGGAACACAAGTTTTAAAGTCAGAGGAAACTGGTTTGGTGTTCCAGAACTGCCACTCACCAGCTCTGTGACTTTGGAAATGAGGGTAATAAAAGCACCTACATCATGGGGACTATTAATAAAGAAGAGGCATATCAGTTGATTAGCCCAGTGCCCTGCACATAATGTACACTCAATAAAAGTTAGTCATCATTCTATCACCTAAAAACAGCAGTCAAAATAGAAAATGAAAAAAAGCTTCCATTAGCTTGTATCAAGAATGTTGAAGAATATAGGTTAAATATCACTATTTGTAATATTCACCATTTCACACTCACCAATATGTAAAGAGATGGGGTCAGATGATAAGGAAGAACCATGGCTATTGTCATTTTTCAATACAGTTGGGGAAATCATTGTTCCATTGCTATTTCCCACGCCATTTGCTTTTACAAGTACACCAAAAGGCAAAAGTGCTGAAAGAAAAGAACTCTCAACTGTAAATGTTATATCTAGCAAACTATTCTTCAGGTATGAAGGGGAAATAACACATTCTCAGACAAAAGAAAACAAAATGTGTTTGTCCCTAGCAGACCTACTCTTAAAGAATGGGTAAAGAAGGATCTTCAAACAAAATGGTTATGATGACAGAAAGAAGCTTAGAGCATTGGGAAGGGAAAAAGAACAATATAAAGAGAAATATGCATGCAGAGAAACTCAATCATTCATACACTGAAGGTGAGAACAGCCACACTAGAATACAGGTTAGCAGTTTCTTATAAAACTAAACCTGCAATTACCACATAGCACAGCAATTCTCTCTTGGGTATTTATCTCAAAGAAATGAAAGCTCACAGTGACACAAAAACCTGAGTGTCATGCTAATACATGAGTATTCTTAGCATCTTTATTCTTGAGTCAAAATCTATAAACAACCCAGATGTCCTTCAACAGGTGAATGGTTAAATAAACGGTGATAAATATGATACCACAGAATATTATTCAACAATAAAAAGTAATAAAGAACAGAAAGAGCAGAAATATGGGTAAATATGATACTATCATAAGTTTTATGAATCATATGTGATAGCTAAAACAAAAATAAAAACACCATCTGACACTTAAAGAATAATAATTAAAAGTGAGGGTGGCAAAGGACCATGAGTAGAATTAAAGTTTCATCATTTAATGCTAAGTGGTAAAATTTTGATAGCAGTAGAGGTATATAGTAACAGACCAGTAGGAAAACTGTACAAAGCAATATAATCAATAACATAAATAAATCAAGATGGAATACTAGAAAATGTTCAGATAACCCACAGGGAGGCAAAGAGAAAGAAAGGAATGACAAACATGGAAAACAAAGTTAAAAATAATGAAATGACAGACTTAAGCCCCAGGATATCAGTAATGTACCTTAAATGTAAATGACCTAACTATATCAATTAAATGGTGACAATTGATAAAGCAGCTAAAAAACAAGACCCAAGTATATGCTGTTTACAGGAAACTCTACAAATTCAATGACATAGGTAGATTGAAAGTAAAAGGATAGAAAAATATATATTACGCAAATATTAATTTAAAAAAAACAGAGTAGCTATACTGATATCAGATAAAGTAGACTTCAGAGCAAAGAAAGTTACTAAGGGCAAAAAAGGATGAATGGATCAACTCCCAGGAAGACATAATGATCCTCAACATACCTAACAAAAGAGTCTCAAAACACATGAAGCAAAAACAGAAAGAGCTGAAAAGAGAAATAATCAAATACATCATTACAGTGGAGGACCTCAACAACCCTCTCTCAGCAACCAATGGAAAAACCAGATAAAAAAATCAGTAAGGATATAGAAGACCTGAAGACCACAATCAACCAACAAGACCCTCATCATAGAATGTCCCACGTAATAAAAACAAAATACATTTTTTTGAAAAAGTCCATGGATCATTCACCAAGATAGACTACACCCAGTGCCAGAGAAAAAATCTCAACAAACTTGAAAGAAACAAAATCATATAGAGTATATTTTATGACCATAATGAAATCAAACTATAAATCAATAATATAAAGACAAGAGAAAATCTTCAAACACTTGAAAATTAAACAACACACTTCTAAATAATACATATGTCAAAGAGAAAGTTTCCAGGCAATAAAATCCATTAAGACTTAATGACTTCACCAATCTGCATTCCTACCAACAATGCAAAATTAAAAATGGATCTGACTTTTGACCCAGTGATCCCACTTCTAGAAATATATATGAAGAAACCCAAAATGCTAATTCAAAAGAACATAAGCACCCCTATATTCATTGCAGCCTTATTTACAATTGTCAAAATATGGAAGCAGCCCAAATGTTCATCAGTAGATGAGTGGATAAAACAACTATGGAACATTCACACAATGGAATACTACTTGGCCATAAAAAAAATTTTACCCTTTGCAACAGGATGGATGAACCTGGAGAACATTATGCTAAGTGAAATAATCCAGTCAGAGAAAGACAAATACCATATGATCTCACTTATATGTGGAATCTAATGAAGAAACTGGTAACAAGCAAAATAGAGACAGACTCATAGATGGAGAGCAGGATGACAGTTAAGGGCAGTGGCAGGGTGAGGGGACAGAGGGACTGAGCAAAAAGGAAAAAGGACTCATGGATATGGACAACAGTGTGGTGATTGCAGGAGGGAGAGGGTGTAGGGAACTAAATGATAATGGAAAAAATATGATAATTTTTCTAAAACTAAAAAAGTACTTAATGACAATACAACACATCAAAATATATGGGATGCAACTAAAGCAATACTGAAAGTGAAACTTAGAGCACTAAATGCATACATTACAAAAGAGAGGTCTCAAATCTATAATCTAAGTTCCTAGACCAAAAACTAAGAAAGGTAAAATAAACCCAAAATAAGCAAAAGGATGAAACAATAAAGAGCAGAAATCAATAAAACAGAAAATATGAAAACAATGGGAAATCAATGAAGCAAAAAGGGATGTCTCAAAAGAGTAATAAAGCAAATAAACCTCTAGAAAGACATACAAATAAAAAGAGATGATACAAATCATGAAAAAGGATACCACTAAAGATTCAACAGCCATTAAAAGGATAATAGAGAATACTACAAACCAGTTTGCATGCATAAACTTAATACCTTGGAAAAAATTAACACTTCCTCCAGAATTACAAATGTCAAAACTCAACCAATGGACTTCCAGCCAAGATGGAGGCATAGGTAGACACATTGTGCCTCCTCGTACAACCAAAATAAGGACAACAGCAATTTAGAAACAAAAAACGACCAGTACCAACAGAAAATTGAACCATTGAAATTTAACTTCCGATAACGAAGGAGTTAAAGTAGACATATTCATCCAGACCAATAGGAGGGGTGGAGTCCTGCAGCTGGGCAGAAAGGGGTTGCAGCAAAGTGGTGGCTGGCGTACCCTGGGTGCATAAGGCAGCGGTTGGCAGGCCCAGCGAGGCAGCGGATTGTGGAGGGGCGTGGTGCACAAGGCGGCTGGCGGACCAGGAGGTCCCACATTTGCATAGATAAAGCAAGTGAAACTGGGGAGCGGGACATGCAACCCAAGGTCCCAGCACAGGGAAATAAAGCCTCAAAACACCAATTGAAAACACCTGTGGGGGTTGAGGTGCTGGGAGCAACACCCGGCCTCACAGGAGAGTTTGTTGGAGAGACCCACAGGGTCCTAGAACATACACAAACCCCCTGCCTGGGAATCAGCACCAGAAGGCCCAATTTGCTTGTGAGTAGCGGGGGAAGTAACTGAAATCCGGCAGAGAGCGGAGCAAGCATCTTTGTTCCCTCTCAGACCCCTGCCCTACATAGTGTCACAACCCAGCAACATGGGTTGCCCCACCCAGGTGAACACCTAAGGCTCCACCCCTCATAAGTAACAGGCACATCAAGACCAAAAAAAAAAAAAATGGCCTAAACGAAAGAACAGATCAAAGCTCCAGAAAAAATAGAACTAAGCGACGAGGAGATAGCCAACCTATCAGATGCAGAGTTCAAAACAATCAGGATGCTCACAGAATTGGTTGAATTTGGTTGCAAATTACATAAAAAAATGAAGGCTACGCTAAGTGAAATAAAGGAAAATGTACAGGGAACAAATAGTGATGGGAAGGAAACTGGGACTCAAATCAATGGAGTGGACCAGAAGGAAGAAAAAAAGATACAACCAGAAAAAAATGAAGAAACAAGAATTCAAAAAAATGAGGAGAGACTTAGGAACCTCCGGGACATCTTTAAACGTTCCAACATCCAAATTATAGGAATACCAGAAGAACAGGAAGAGCAACAAGTGGAAAACTTATTTGAACAAATAATCAAGGAGAACTTCCCCAATCTGGCAAAGGAAATAGACTTCCAGGAAGTCCAGGAAGCTCAGAGAGTCCCAAAGAAGTTGGACCCAAGGAGGAACACACCAAGGCACATCATAATTACATTAGCCAAGGTAAAAATGAAGGAGAGAATCCTAGAAGCAGCAAGAGATAAGGAGACAGTCACCTACAAAGGAGTTCCCATCA
>CM052552.1:62690877-62700906 GCA_028533065.1 Trachops cirrhosus
GCTGGGTCTGCCGGTCACCACCCCCTGGCCGGGGCCCACCAGCCACCGCTGCTTATGCGTCCAGGATCTGCTTGCTGTGGACTTACGTGACACCCTGGTTGTTCAGCTCTCTGCTCCACGTCCCTCGCCCAGCCCGACTCCGCCCCTCCTACTGGTCTGGATGAAGGTGTCTATTTTTAAATCTTTGGGTGTCCGACTTCCATACACTTCAATTTTCTGTCAGTTCTGGTTGTTATTTTGTTTCTATATTGTTGTTGTCCCTATCTTGGTTGTGCGAGGGGGCACGTTGCGTCTACCTATGCCTCCATCTTGGCCGGAAGTCCCTTCTGCTTTCTTTTGATTAGCATTAGCATGGTATATCTTTCCCCATTCTTTGACTTTTAACTATATGTGTCATTATATTTAAAGTAAGTTTCTTCTTGATGACATATAGTTAAGTCTTGTTTTCTTGATCCATTCTGACAATCTTCTTAAAATTTTTATTTTTCAATTAAATTTCACATTCAATATTATTTTGTATTAGTTTCAGGTGTACAGCATAGTGGTTAGATAGTGCTATACTTTACAAAGTGTTCCTTCCCTGGTATTTCTAGTACCCACCTGGCACCTTACATATTTATTACAATGTTATTGACTATATTCCCTATAGATGCACCTAGAGGATATTACACTAAGTGAAATAAGTCAGTTAGAGAAAGACAGATACCATCTGCTCTCACTTATATGTAGGATCTAAAGAACAAAATAAGTGAACAAACTCATAGACACAGAGAACAGACTGATGGTTGCCAGTGGAGAGGGGGATTGAAAGACTGGGTGAAAAAAGTGAAAGGATTAAGAAGTACAGATTAGTAGTGACGCAACAGTCACTCTGACAATCTTTGTCTTTGAATTGGTGCATTTAGACCACTGATGTTTAGAGTGATTATTGTTATAGTCAATTTGCTGTCTAACATATATGTTACTGTTTTCTACTTCTGCCCTTATTCTCATTCTTATTTTTGTCTCCTAAACTTTCTTTGGTCTTTTTTGTTTTGCTTTGTTTTAAATGAACATTTTATATGGTTCCATTTTCTCAGCATATCAATTATCCTTATTTTATTTTTTTAATAGTTGCTCTAGAGTTTGCAATATACATTTATAGGAAATCCAGGTACACTTTCAAATATACAGCCCCAGATAGAGCCACAGATGTTTATAGAAGCATCCTTCCATGTAGAGGTGAAGACCAAGAAGATGTGGTCAGGGACCTAGCAGCATCTGCTAAAAGAAGCATGTTGGGTTTATAGTGAGGGCACACAGAGAGGATTAGCCATTGCTAGCTTGGCTGATCAAAAAGGACTTCATAGAGAAGAGCTTTCCGGGCTAGTACAAAGGCATGGAGTGTTTTGGAGATTTCAATGAGTTCAACATAGCTGTTCCAATGTGGTCAGGGAGAGAGTGTCCAGCACAGGAAAGGACAGTGATAGCAACAGGCCTGTTCACCAAGCTACACTCCAGACTACTGGAGGTGCAGAGAAAGCCACTGAAGGACTTTAAGAAGGCTTGTGTCCCAGTCATGTTCACTTTTTAGAAAGATCAGTCTGGGTATGGTAGGCAGAACAAGTGGCTGTTTCTTCCTATTTGCTTCTGGGGGGCTTCATGTTTATTTCCCATCGCTGTGAGCATCACCCCAGCACTGGCAATTCATTTCCATCCAGTTTACAGTTTTTTCAGTACTCCCAGAATCAACGTCATTATGCCCCTCCAGAGATGGGTGGTGTCTCCTTTTCAGGTACCTGGGTTCCAACCTCTCAGGGGCTCTTCTCCAGGCTTCTAGGTTTTTTCTCTTTTATTTTTTACAATATAATTTATTAATTTTTCAATTACAGTTTACTCTCAATGTTATTTTGGATTGGTTTCCTTTTCCCTTTCTTCCCCCATCTCCTGAGGGTGGTCACTGCAGCTCCCGTCTCTGTGTTATCTCAGTGTCCTCTGTCTGCCTTTTGAGTCCTCCAATACCTGTTTCAACAATTTCATCTCTACTCCCTAGTTTACCTCTGCTGAAGTCACTGTGGTGCTTTGTCTTTCTGCCTGAACTGTGACTGATACAGGGAGGTCACAGACAACGTAGTATTTGGGGAGTGGGCTTAGCTAAGACACCAAGACTTTGCAGTCAACCCACTTGTTTGGTTGTCCTCAAAGCTCTCAACAGCTAGGATGTAGGCATGCAGAAGGCAGATAGTTGGGATAAGAGCTTGGGAGTTTGAAGAGGAAAATGTTCAAGAGGTCAATAAGCATTAGAGGCAGGTATATTAGATCACAACAGCAGCAGCAGCAGAAACAATAATAATAGATGCGCTTATAATTTCATGTTTACTGTGGGCCAGGCAGTTTTAAATGCTTTATATATACTATTAATTAACTGAATCCTCACAACAACCTTAGGAGATTGGTGTGCACTATTACTCTTCATTAGCCAAGGCACCAATAGGCTAAGTAATGTGCCCGAGGTCAAGTAGCTAGTAAGGGGCAAAGTTGGTATTTGATCTTGGGCAGTCTGCCCCTATAGTTGGGACTCATCATCATTACAAGGGTTATTTTCCTACTTTCTTGTTCTATGACTCCACAGAAATAGGACTTAAGGTCTCTATGACAATCCACTGCTTAACTGTAAGATTTTAGTGATGATGACACAGTTCTGTGAAGCCCTCACAGAAAGTCAGAGAGAGCTGGGCTTAATCTATGATATGAGACTGAAGAGAAAGCCAGAAGAGAGAAGGTCTGGACTACTGGGAGTGTGCAGTTCCCCTTTTTCAAAGGCAGATGAAATGAGACAGAGGAGTTGGGAGTTTATCGTTCTCTGAAAACCTAATTAGGTCATTGGTGAGGACAGAATATTAAAAATAAATCCCATCACAGCTAAAGACCTGTGGGATTTAATTCCCTCATTCCTGCTCCGTAGTCTTAGAATAAATGAAGTCTTCTCCTGGTTACAAAAATGATGTTAAAAAATGATTGATTGTCCTAATGAAGAAAGAGAACAGCTGTCTGAACAGCAGATGTAACTTTTATAATCATTTCCCCTTCATTGCTTTTCTCCCTAATAACCCAACACTGATTGATAGTATTTAAGAAGGAGGACATGTGATGGGCAGAGGCCTAGAATGATCAGGAGGCTTAGGCAAAGAGGAAATGGTTGGCCCAAGTACCTTGTGATAATCTCCCTTTCTAACAAGCCCAAAGTTATGGTCTTTAGGCTGAAGACGACATAACCAGAGTTTGTGGCAACACAATTTCCCAAGATTGAGTGCCAGACCTGGTTGAAAAACTACCTACAGATACCACATGCACTTAAATATGCTCTAGCTTCACTAAGGCCCCAGAGTAAACTGTCATTTAGAGAAAAACATCCCTACCATGGGACACTTAGCAGAAAGTCTGCAAAGAAACAGAAATATGATAACATAGGCAGCAGAGCATGGTGGTTAGGAGCATGGACTCTGGTGGCAAACTCTGCATGTAAATCCTGATTTTACCACTTACCAGCTTTGTGACCATGGGCAAGTTTCTTAATCTCTCTGTACCTCACTTTCTAACTGTTACCTTGAGCAACATTCTTAACCTCTTTGTGCCTCAGTTTCTTAATCTAATAAATCAGGATGATAATAAAACCTATTTCATGGTGTTATTGAGGGGAATAAATAAGTAAATGCTTGTAAAACACTCAGAACAGTGCCTTAGATGCAGCAAGTCTGCTAATATGTTTCCTTAGTAACATAAATGGCCTGCCATTGGCAAAACTGAATCAGCCAAGTTTTTTCTGCCATATGCAAAAGTGTGATTAAGCAAAGTTAGTTTTCTATGTCCTGCAGGTTCTAGGACCTCTTTCTTTGTCCCTTTACCTGAGTGGCATGGGTCCCCACCCCACTGTCCTTTTATTCTACACAGATATTCCATACAAGTCTCAGGAGGGGCTAAAAACCCTAATTCATGTTGAAATGCTAGTGACTGATAAACCATCACATTACCCCACTCAGACTTAAATCAAGAGGCTCATGTGGCATTTTAGGTACTGGCCAAAAGTGGTGGGCTTCTTGGTACAACTTGGTGCCCATTTTGAAAACCAGTTTTGTGTGGACCCTTCTGATGCCCCTCACCATAGCTCAGAAATCTTGAGCTTACAGTTGCCCCAGTTGGGACCCTGGACCCACACCACCACATCTTATTCAAACACTCCTGAAATTGCACCTGCAAAGCAGTCATCTGTTCAGCCTATGAGCATAGCCATTGTTAGTTCTGGACAACTTAGACCAGGCCTGCTTGGTAATACTCTTGTACACATATCAGAGGAGCTGTCCCAAATTTTGGTTTGTTTGGCTCAAGTAGGTATAATTATCCCTAATATTAAAGAGCAAAATTTCTTTAGGTTTTCAAAGCATTTGTTTTCATTTCTTTTAGCCTCATGATAGCTCATTTTGCAAGTGGCAATAATCAGGTTTGGTTGCACATACTGGGAAACCTGTCTTACAGTGGCTTAAATATTGGAAGTTAATTTCCCCAGATAAAGGTATAGCCCAATAGCAGGGCTGTGATCAGCTCTGGTTCAATCAAGACTATGACTGATTTTTCTTGCGAATCTCTCAGCTCTTCTCCTCAATGGGTTGACTTGACTTCAGGCCAGTACAAGGTGCTGCAGCACACCCAGGGCTTGGATCTACACCCTAAAACACCTGTGAAAGACAGGAACCATCTCTTCTGTTGACTCTCTTAAGAAGCACCCCAAAAGTGTCCTCTTGGGTCTCATTGGTCTGAATTTGGTCATATGCCAACCCCAGAATAATCTTCAAGGCTGAGAGAATGCCATGTGCTAACCAGCTTAGGCCTGAGATTCTGAGGCAATCACTGTCAGAGAGGCCTGTCCTGAAAAAAATCCAGCTGTTTTTAATATAACAAGAATGGTTTGTGCCAATGTCGATGTAACCTGGCAGCCAAGGAGAGTGGACTGGAATGCACATGTATGAACAATGATGACTTCACTGTACTAGTCAGTGGGGGTGGTAGATGCCGCTGAGTGAGCATGTGTACTCTGTGGCCGTCTCATTAAAAAATGACTGAGTGAGTAGAGCAATGAATTTGCATCAAGTTCTGCGTTATGCTTGACCATTCCTCCACAGATACTATTCAGATGATTCGGAAGGCCACAGTTATGGGCAACTGGTGACTGGCAGCTTCATCACAACAATGGACCCACTCATGCATCACATCTCATGCAGAGTTTTTTTGGGAAACATCAAATCACCCAGGTGACTCAGCCCTGCTACAGCTGAGATTTGGCACCTTGTGACTTCTGGCTTTTCCCAGAACTAAAATCACCTTTGAAAGGGAAGAAATTTCAGACTGTCAATGAGATTCAGGAAAATATGATGGGATCTCTGACGGTGATTGGGAGAACAGTATGAGGTCCCAACATGCCTAGTTTGAAGGGGGTTGAGGTGTCATTGTCCTATGTAAAATGTTTCTTGTATCTTGTATCTTCTTCAATAAATGTCTCTTATTTTTTCATATACATGGCTGGATATCTTCTGGACAGACCTCGTAATTACATTAAACCCAGTTAGTCCATCAGTGGTATTGGGGATGGGTCAGCTTCTTCTCACAGTATGGATTGAGGGGGAAGACAGCTAAACATAAGACTGTGGTATGGTCAGGAAGTGGGCATTGTCAGGATGCTGGATAGGTAACTGGACAATCCATGCAAGCCTCCACTGATTCTTGCCTCCTGGTATTCATAGCTCCCCCCACTCCCACATTGAATAGGGCCAACCTATATCACCGATAGGAAATTGTGGAAGTGACAGTGGCATCCTAAAAGGCATTGGGGCCTCTGCTTTGAATCACTCCCTCTGGGGGAAGGTAGCCACAACACCTTGAGGACACCTCTGTAGCTCTGTGCAGGGGCTTACACAGAGAGAGAAACAGGCCTACAGGCAACAGTCTGCGCCAATTTGCTGGCCATGAGTGTGATCCACCTTAGAAATGAATCCTGATTCAGTCCTAGTCAAGCCAACCTCTTAATGCAGCCTCATGAAAGACCCTGAGCTAGAACCACCCAGCCAAGCTGCTCCCAAATTCTTGACCTTCAGAAAACCAGGAGAAATAATAAATGATTTTTGTTTTAAGGCACTAAACTTTGAAGTGTTTCATTACACAGCATCATACCACTGGAATCGTGACCTTCAATGGACACTACACCGATTTTTCTTTAGAACCAAAGAGCTTCCCTCCTGACTTTCCTTTTCTTTGTAAATAATTCAAAGTTAAATGAGTGCTTTCTAAAGAATTCCCTATCTTTACCCCCCTTCCTTCCACTACTTCATTGAGCATGCAGCACGTAACCAAAAATGGTTTCTGAGGAATTTCACCTGAGATCTTCAAAAATTCAGAATTTCCACCTTGTGTCACAAACAAGACTGGTGTGGAAAGCACTGAACTTGGAAGTTGCCTGACTTAGGGACAGTCTTTAATGCAGACAGGCTCTACCAAGTCAGAAAAAAGATGTTCAACTTTACAAAAATCAAGATAGAAATATGGCAAAGCTAACAAGGATTATAACATTTCATTTACTTTTTTCCTGTTTATAAAGGTAAAAGCATTTTACTACAGAAAATGTGGGGATAAATACTGAAAAGAATAAAGAAGAAATTAGAAATCACCCAGAATTTCACTACAGAAACTATTAATCTTTACTATTTTCCCTCATGCATTTCACTATAAAATTGTGATATGAAACATACAGTTTTATATCCTACTTTTTCCATTATATTCTGAGCATTTTCTCGCATGGTTAAATAAAAATTATGTTCTTTCATGGATGCTTATGATTTTATGAAATAAATGTGCCATCATTTATTTAATTATTCCTCCAGGTTATTTCCAATTATTTTCTATTATATACAAGGCTGGGGGGGCAGTCCTTGTACATTCATCATTATCTACTTTTAGGATTTGCATCTCCTTAGTATAATTCCTAGAAGTAGAATTATTGGGTCAAGTTTATGGTGATTTTCTAAAGCCATTGATCTGTGTTGCCAAATTGCCCTTCAGGAAGTCAAACACTAATTTACAGTGTTTGAAGAAGACTATGAGACTCTTCATGTCACTGCACATTTATCTAAGCAGTGTACTACAATTTCTAAATTATAATTTCCAAATGGTCAATTTGAAAGATGAAAATAGGATCTTATTTTTCACTCATTTATTAGTTAGAATTTTAACATTCTCTCACACATTTATTAACCATTTATATTTCTTTTGTGAACTGTTTACCACAACCATCACCTATCTTTGCATTAGAATTTCATCTTTGAAAGGAAACTGATTTTTAAAATATCTAGATCAATAATATTAAATATAGTGCAGACATTTTTCTTGCTTGCTCAGTTGGTTTTTAATTTTATTTATGGTGTTTATAGATGATCACATTGATTTCTTTCTCTGCTTTTGTATTTTGAAAGTTTATTACCATGTCAATATTATTTAAGCATTTGTTTTTAACTGTGTTTCTCTTTCTCTTTTAATCATTAACCCATCAATAATTTATGTTGTGGTATGGTGTGAGGTAAGAATCTAACTTTTAGGCTATTTCTTTTTCTGAGTTAGTCAAACAGTTGACCTGGGAGAGTTTAATAACCTGTTACTTCACCACTCACCATTGATTAGTATGGTAACCTTTGTTACATGCCAGATTCTTATGTATACATGTCTAGCATGGTTGATTATAGCTTTAGGCAGGGTACATTTACATACAGATAAGGTCTCACTTCTTTTAATATTCAAAGTATTAACAAGGACTGACCAGACTGTACTGGATTCCATGTTCTCCGCATGTTCATTCTCTGTGTGGAGAGGCTGAACTAAGCTCCTGGGCTTCCTGGGCTATTTAGTTTGGGGATTTTACAGGGGAAAGGTACTGTGCATCTCACTAAACTGGGACAGTGGGAGTAAGGTAAGGAAGAATGATGTACAATAGTCATTATTTCAAGATAACAAAGTCTCATTCAAAAACTTTAAGGGAAATGGAGTCTTCATAACAATCCTTGTGACAGAATCTGCAGTGTATGCTGAAAACTTGAAGAAGGTGATTCAAGAGATGTGTTACCTCAGTAGTAAGTGTTTAATGTTGGTGATTCAGGATTCTTTAGGAAGCAAGCACCTTTTAAAACTTGTACTGTATTAGTTAGGGAGGTTCTAGCTACTATAACAAGTATGCTCCCAAATTTTACTGGTTGAACACAGTAGATTTTATTTCTTGTTCTGGTAACAGTCCACAGAAGCTCCTGGTCAGCAGTAAATGTTCTGTGCAGTCATTCAGGGATTCAGGCTCCTTCCACCTTGTGTCTCTGATGTCCCCTAGGGCATCAGATTTCACTGCTCAATCTTTTGCATCTGGCTAGCAGCCAAGTGAAAGAAAAGAAGGTGAAGAAGGCATCCCTGCTTCCTAATCACCTGGACTCAAAAGGGCCACACATCACTTCTGCAAAAACTAGCCATATGGCTCCACCTAGATGCTGGCTGAGAACCCATTTCCTCACAACAATTTTATATCATGGAAAGAAATGCATTCATTTTATTGTACAGTTAGCTGTCTCTAGCACATTTACTAACAAAAATTTCAGATATGCAATTCATGGGGTTGATGAGGCATTGGTATAACAGAGTTTCTCAGTTTCAGCAGTATTGACATTTTGAATCGAATAGTTCTTTGTTGGAGAGGGGCTTTCCTGTGCATTTAAAGATGTTTAGTAGTATCTCTGGTCTCTACTCATTAGATGTTAGTAGCATCCTCCTAGTCGTTACTATTTTCTGTTCATTGCCTTGTTTTTTCTTTGCTTGGTCTTCCACTTTGTTTTGTCTTCTCTGGTTTTAACAGAACATTCTATAAGATTTTATTTTCTCTCCTATCTTAGCATATTATACTTATCAATTATAATTTTTATTCTATCTTTTATTTAGTGATTGCTTAAGAGTTTTTATTGTTGTTCAATTACAGTTGTCCCCATTTCCCCCCATTACTCTTCCCTGTCCTACCCACCCCCACCTCCCACCTTCAATCTTCCTAACCCCTGTTGTCTTTGTCTATGGGTCTTTTATCCATGTTCCGTGAAGACCCTTCCCCCTCCCCTTGCATCTAGAGTTTTTAATATACATTTACAACTATTCCAAGTCCACTTTCAAATAACATTATACTCCTTCATGGGTAGTGGAGGTAACCTTATAACAGAGTATTCCTAATTCCTCCCTCCAATCCCTTACAACATTTCTGTCATTCATTTCTTTTTACCCATAAGCTGTATTTGCTGAATACATTACTGCTATTGTTATTTTGAACAGACTGCTATCTGTTAGGTCAATTAACAATTAGAAAAATAAAATATTCTATTTTACCTTTACTTATTCCTTTCTGGCATTCTTCCTTTCTTTATGTAGTTCTGACTTTCTGACCTATATCATTTTCCTTCTTTTGAAGAACTTTTTTTTTTAACATATCTTGCAATATAGGGGTATTAGCAAAAGATTCCCTCAATTTCTGTTCGTCTTAGAAACTCCTTATTTCTCCTTCATCTTTGAAGGACAATTTTACTCTTTAAGAACTGTAGGTTAGCTCTGGCTGCTGTGGCTCAGTGAATTGAGCACCAGCCTGTGAACCAAAGGGTCTCTGATTCAATTCCCAGTCAGGGCACATGCCTGGGTTGTGGGCCAGGTCCCTGGTGTAGGGAACATGAGAGGCAACCACACATTGATGTTTCTCTCCCTCTCTTTCTCCCTCCCTTCCCCTCTGTCTAAAAATGAATACATAAAATATTTATTAAAAACCTTTTTTAAAAAAGAATTATAGGTTAGAGTCATGGACATGGCCCTTACTGCTGCTTGAACATGAGTCTTGGCCTCTCACCTTCCTCCCTGAACAACATGAGCTTCAACACATGCTCCAGCTTCTCCACAAACTATGGGACTCTGGGCTCTGTGCAGTTGCCCAGCCACTGGGCC
>CM052552.1:62701006-62714431 GCA_028533065.1 Trachops cirrhosus
ATTGAAGATTGGAGAGCAAAATCTGGGAACACCTGGAGGAGAAAGGACCCCAGGTTAGAGACTGGGGGAATTATTTCAAGACCGTTGAGAACCTGAGGGCTCATAACTTTGCAAGTTCTATGGCCAGTGTCCACATTGTTCTGCAGATTGACAATGCCAGTCTTGCTGCTAATGACTTCAGAGTCAAGTATGAGATGGAACTGGCCAGGTGCCAGTCTGTGGAGAGTGACATCATTGGGCTCTGAAAGGTCATTGATGAAACTAAAATCTCTTGGCTGCAGCTGGAGACAGAGATTGAGGCTCTCAAGGAGGAACAGCTCTTCATGACAAAAAAATCACAAGAGGGGAGTAAGTGATCTAGAAAACCAGATTGCCAATTCTGGGTTGACCATGGAGTTGGATGTCCCCAAATCTCAGGACCTCAGCAAAATCATGGTGAGAATCCGGGCCCAGTATGACTAGCTGGCTCAAAGAACAGAGAGGATCTAGACAAGGACTGGTCCCGAGAGACTGAGGGGAGTACTGCAGTGGTCACCTCGCAGACTGCTGTTATATCAGCTGCTGAGATGACACTCACAGAGCTGAGATGTATGGTCAGTCCTTAGAGACTGACCTGGACTCAGTGAGAAATCTGAAGGCCAGTTTGGTGAACAGCTTGAGGGAGGTAGAGATGTGCTATGCCATTTAGATGGAACAACTCAATGGGGTCCTGCTGCACCTGGAGTCAGAGCTGGCCCAGACCTGGGCAGAGAGGCAGCACCAGGCCCAGGGTGTGAGGCCCTGCTGAATATCGAGGTCAAGCTGGAGGCTGAGATTACCACTTACCACAGCCTATTGGAAGAAGGGGAAGACTTTAATTTTGTTGACGCCCTGGACAAGAGCCACTCCTTACAAACCATCCAAAAGACCAGGACCTGCAGGATTGTGGATGACAATGTGGTATCTGAGGTCAGTGACACCAAAATCCTGAGGTGTGAAGGTAGCAGAAGTGAGGCAACCCTTGAGGATCAAGAAGCCAATAAAAAGTTCAGAGATCACTGAACAAAAAAAGGATTGTAAGTTAGTGAGGTTTTTTCTTTCAACACTTTAAATATTTTACTTCATTTCTTGCTTGCATGATTTCTGAATAAAAGTCTGATGTAATTTTTATCTTTGCTTTTCTGTAAGTAAGGTGTTTTCTTCTTTGTCTTCTTTCAATATTTTCTCCATGTCTTTGATTTTATGCAGTGTAAATATGATATGCTTAGGTATAGATTTTTAAATATTTACTGTGCTTGGTTTTCTCTGAGCTTCCTGGGTTTGTGGTTTGGTGTCTGTAATTAATTTTGGAACATTCTCAGGCATTATTACTTCAACTATTTTTTCTGTTTCATCCTTTCTTTTTTCTCCCTTTTGCATTTCCATTATGTATATGTGACACTTTTGTAATTGTCCCACAGTTCTTGGATAATCTGTTCTATCTTTTCACTCTATTTTGTCTTTGTGTTTTAGTTTTAGAAGTTTCTGTTGACATTTCTTCAATCTCCCTGATTTCTACCTTGGCCATGTCTAATCTGTCGCTGAACTCATCAGAGGCCTTTTTTATTTACTATTGATTTATTAATTTTGTTGTTTTATAGTTTTTTAAAAAAATTAATTGAAGTTATTGGGGTGACACCGGTTAATAAAATTATGTAGGTTTCAGGTGTACAGTTCTATAATACATCATCTGTATATTGTATTGTGTGTTCACCACCCAACATCAAGTCTCCTTCTGTCACAAGTTTCCCCTTCTTTACCTTCTTCTACCTGCTCCCACCCCCTTTCCCTCTGGTAATCACCACACTGTTGTCTGTGTCTATGAGTCTTTTTTTTGCCTACCCACTTTACCTTTTTCACCCAGCCCCCAACACGCCTCCCCTCTGACAAATGTCAGTCTGTTCCATGTATCCATGCCTCTGTTTCTATTTTGTTTGTTAGTTTATTTTGTTCACTAGATTTCACATGTAAGTGAAATCATATGGTACTTATCTTTCTCTAACTGGCTTATTTTACTTAGCATAATATTATCCAGGTCCATCTATGCTGTTGTAAAAGGTAAGATTTTCAAAGGCATTCTTTATTTCTATTACAGTGTTTTTGATTTCCAGCATTTTTTTTTATTCATAGAATTTCCATCTTTCTGCTTATATTATGTTGTCTACTTTTTCCATTAGAGTCCTTGGTATGCCTTGCAATTTCTTTTGTAGAAAGCCAGACTTGATGTAATGAGTAAAAGAACTGAGGTAAATAGGTCTTCAGTGTGAAGTTTTATTTTTTATCTGGTGAGGAGTCAGGCTGTATTTATTGTTTGCTGTGGCCTTAGGTGTTAAAAGCTAAATTTTTTTCTAGTTTCATTATTTTTGTATCCCCTATTGTCTTTGGATTTCCCTAGAGGCTTCTTCCTAGATAAGGTTGGAGATGAGTAGTTCTTTCAGTTGTATGCCTCTGTTATCATATAGGAGCCCTATTGATGTGGTGGCAAGGTGTGGGGAGATGGGATGGATTCTATAACCCTATCATTAAGTCTTAGTCTTCTAGTGACCCCGTGCTCCTTGGCTGTGATCTCCACAAGTGCTTTTCTTTCTCCCCACCCTACCTTAAGTAAGATAGGAAGGGTACAGAGGACTGGAATTAGGTGTTTCCACTATTCCACATTAGTTAAGTTCTAGTAAAACCCCAGTTGATAAGGCCCTGGCAAAATATTTTTTTCTTGAGGGTAGATCTTGCTAAGAAGGACAGAATGCCCTGGATGTATTTCAGAATGGCCACTTTTCCTCTCCCCATGCTTGAAACATGAGATTTTCTCCCATTCTTAACTGTAAGCACTTAGAGGTAAAGCTCACAAAAGTGTGGTCCTCACTCTGGCATTTTTAATTCACAAGCTTGTTCATATTGAGTCCCCAGCATTTTATCAATTAAAGTTTAGGTTTTCCTATTCTGGTAGTTGTTTCAGTGGTGGTTTCTGCTCCTGAGGGTAAGCTGTAGTTGTTTGTGTCTGTCTGTCTCTTCAAATTTTGGAACAGTAGTTTTCCCTGTGACCTCAATACTCTGATGGATCTTAGTAGAGTTGTTAATTTTCAGTTATTCCAGCATGCTCCTTTTTGTGAAGATTGTATTAATGCCTTTCAAACTCCTTACATGTCATCCCAGAAACCAGAAGTTTGATATCCCCTCCAGTTGTGATAAACAAAATTTCTCTAGACATTGCCAAGTGAGTTTTAGAGAGGAGTCAAAATCACCCCTAGTTGTGAATCCTTGCTGTTATACTATGTAGAATACTACATTTAATGATATTTAATAGTATATAATTACATATTCAATAGAAATAGAATTAGGTCAATGAGACTTCTTGGAGATTTTGGTGGAAAAGAATACTGTGGTTTCTGTTGGTGCATGCCATGGGGGCTATAGCAGAGATTGGCTAGATGTTCATCAAACCCATTTCTTCTTCCCAGACACTGAGTTAACTATATTTCTTAGCTCCTTTGCATCTAGGTGAGGCTATATAACCAGTTCTGGCTAACTTAAATGGTTGGAAGTGATGTACATCACTTCGAGGCTTGGCCCCTAAACCATCCAATGTGATTCTCTGTATTGTCTCACTTTATTTATGAACCAAAGAAATTTAGAGACTCCAGCAGAGGATACCAAGCATATATGGGATGACAGGCTTATAAGGTAGAAGGAGCCTGGGCTCTTGAATCACTGCTTGAGAAAAAGCCACCTGGAAGAGCCTCTCAACTAGAACACTCACAATGGATTTTGTGTGAGTGAGAAATCATCTCTATTAGAATTTGATGTTAATTCATTATTGCAGAATAGCATAGCTTAGCCTGACTAAATCAAGGGTTCAGAACATTTGATATAAAAGAACATGGTGACTCTAGAAGTTCAAAAGACTTGAGAAAATGTGGGGTCAGGTATTAGTGTTTATGTATATCAGTTAAGAAAATGCATTTATTTCCATTACTTTGAAATTATGTATAATAAGCAATTATCATTTCAAAAAACTATATCAGCAAAATGGCAGAGTCCTTCAACAGTCCCCAGTTCTGCATAATCTCCATGAGGCTTGACTGTCTTGAGTAGACACCTAAGATTCAAGGTAGTTATAAGGTATGGCACAACATACATACACATAATGTGATTCTGATAATGCTAACCAGTACACTCTTTTCCTAGGCAGAAACTAGAAGAAATTTCCCATCTTGGTTACTTTTCATAGGACTTGAAGAATGAGATTAAGGGACTCGTTCAGCCATGTGCAGAGAGTTAAACCAAGTAAAACTGAATGTCAGATTTTAGAGGGAAGCCAAACATCCAGATGTTTAATCCTTCCCCTTAATTAGAATAAAAGTCCTGAGGAATGTGAAGGGTCAGAGGTTGCTGAGTTAAATTAATACATGGTTTTTGTTAAATGACTTAAGACAATTTGAAGTTGCTGCCTTTAAAAGTGCAAACTACAGTCTGTTCCAAGGGGCAACTGTAATAGAATAACAATAAAAAATGATAAAAAAATGCGAACTGCATTGCACTATTTACATATTTTATGTGGGAAGTGGCAGGTTTTAATTTTAACTGCATACCACCTTCTCAATTGTTCCTTGAACAGAGTAGAAACTTAGAGAAAATTACATGGAGAAAAAAATGATAATAAAACTGGGGACTGAAATGAGTTTAAAGTTCAAACAAAGTGCACTCCATAGCTGGTACATTCTACAACCCATGCACATTTTATCAGGAAAACTGTATGGTCTTTTATAGTGTTTTTGACTGTCTGAATAGACTCAAAGCAAGGAAAATTCATTCTAGAAGAAAAAATGGGTAGACTCGTGAGATGTACACAGAGGTAGCTCTAGGACTTTAAGATTTCTTTCCATCTGATAGAAAATTCTTTGAGAAAAAAGGATGGGTTTTATGCTTTGGCTGTTCTTGGTTTTGTGCTTTGGAATAGAACCTACCTTCTATTTGAATCATGTGAAGGAATGGTAAATGACAGATATATTTAAGTCTTCACACACACACACATCTGAAAGGGTAGATATCCTTCATCCTTTTTATTGGTCAAATTGCTCTGTGTGCAGCTTCATACATTGAGGTGCATGACTTCAAGTTGAGGACATAGTTGTGGAAAACCTATCTCATCACTTTAGGTAACACTGTTTAAGGTGACATTTATAGAAATTTGCCTTCTGATTCCATTAGACTCTTCGCTCTCTGTCTCCAGATACTATATTAGTCAAGATACAATGGACTCGACTGCAGTAGCAGAACTGCTCTTCTGGGCAGGACACAAACTATGCTTGTCTTTCTCCCAAGAGGTTTTTCTCTCAATCAAGCGTGTTTTCACTTTCAAAATGATGCCCCCTCCCCCCATTGTGGGTTCAAAGTCTTATTTTGGACAGTAAAATCTGAACATCCTCTTTTTGCATTTTATCTTCAATAATGCTCAAGGCAACATGGATGCCCCTGACTGTGCAGACAGGAGTCATCTACCAGGAAGTGCAGAAAAGAAAAACTCCAAGGTGAACGTTTTCAGCAATTATTCCTATAGTATGCTGTCTCAATTCCTGGTGTTTACTTGTAATTTTGTGATGGGCTCTGGAGTGCACAGTACCCAGGCACAAGTCTGTGCCCCCTGAGTATGTGAGCAATAATGTGAGCAGATGTGTGCAGGTCTGGAGAGTTTTTAAGTCTCTCAGTAGGTGTTCCATTTCTGATCAAGGACTCATTCACAAGAAGTTCGAATATACTCTCAGAGGCAGCAGGAGATACTTTATTTCAAGTTTTTAAAAAAATACATCTGACTGGCATATTAATGGTGGCATCATTTTGTTTAAAACTATTGGGATGTATTGGGTTTTTTTAACAATGTAAACATTTTGTATATAGAAAAGAAATGCATATTAAATCTTTATATAGATCAGCTTGAAAATCACTTCTTTGTTAATTAGCTGATAAGGCACCATGTAAATTCCTGATGATGTGAACACATCATGGGGAAGCTTTCATGGAGCAGGGAAGAACTAGCAAACTGATCAGAAAGTTCTTCATTCTGGAAAGTTCCAGCTGTCTTTGGGGGAAAGGAAGATGATGGAAGTCATATCCTGTCAGACTGAGACAACCAATTTAACAAGCTAGTGACATTTTTTCTCCCGAGAAAGTACAAAACTACTTCAGTAATCACAGTAATATGTTGACTAGCAATTGTTCTTCAGTCAACTTTCTCTTTACAAATGTTGCCTTGGCTGTGGGTGATGCATGAAGGTGTCCAGACTCCTTAGAGCCGTGTACTGGGGTTTGGTACAAGGTGAAGAAGAAATGAGGGGAGGATGGAGAAAGGGGGAGTGGGGGGAGGCAACAAGGAATAGGCCTTGAGGCATTGATGTGAGTAAGCATCAGAGAGCCTGGACCCACACATAGGCACAGGACCTCAACCATCGTGCTGGTGACTGAGATTAGGAAGATCCAAGCTACAACAATGAACTTTTGTAACTCTGGGCTAGGGCTACCATCTGGAGAGAAACCAGAGTGGTAGAGTATGGTTTTGAAGGTCAGGAAGCTAGAATTCAGAAGCCACCCCCAAAGGGGAAGCCTCTTCACCTCAAGAAGAGAAAGGAAGAAAATGAGTACCAATCTGCTATAGAATTTTTGTCTCCCTAAAATTTATATGTTTTATATGTTGAAATTATAACTCCCAGAGTGTTAAGAGTGGAGTCCTCATGATGGAGTTAGTGCCCTTATAGAAGAGGCTCAAGAGAGCTCCTTTGCCCTTTTGCTCTGTGAGGACACAATGAGAAGATGATTGTGAAACAGGATACAGGTTCTCATCAGACATTGAATCTGCCAGAGCCTTGATCTTGGGCCTCCCAGCCTTTAGAACTGTGACAAATAAGTTTATGTTATTTATAAACCACTCCATTTCTGGTATTTTGTACAGTAGCCCAAACAAGATAAGATACCATCCTGGAGCTAAGAGTCTAGCTCTTTGTCTCCTGCCCCATCTATACCTTTGGTGCTAGAGGAAATGGTGCAGTGTGACATTGCGACACTGAGACATAGCCTTCCACCAACAGAAGTGGTACTAAATTTTCAACATCAAAGTTCTTCTGGGCTGATTACTAGAGCCCCTTTTCTGTCACTCAAATCTGTTGACAAGGCAGCTTAGCACCAAAATCCTCACAATAAACCCAAGGATACATATGATCCTCAGCAGCTGAGAGTTCCATCAACCAGCCATCTGATGAAGCTTCTGCTTTCACACAGCCCTCTCTGCACCTCCCCAGAGGGTCCAGCTTATTAAGCTGGCAGCCTGTTAGGTGTGAGTGGAGACACCATTCTCAGCCTCCCGCTCCTCTGATCCAGGCCTCCCCTCTGCAGAATGGGGCCCTGCATTGAAGAGTTTTAACAAATGCATGCTCATGAATGCAAATGCATCACGAGTGATGGGAAAAGGAGAAAGATCAACAAGTAGAGTGGCTGGTGCAGATGTGCCACAAAAGAGGAGAATGGAGTGTGTACATGTGCATGTGCATGTGTGTGTGTGCGTGATGAGGGAGAGAACAAGGTGTTAGGGTAAAGAAAAGCATGAGTGGTAGAATTAGACCAAGCTGAGCTTTGTCTTTGGCTTGGGCTTTCAGGGTCACTCTGTGAGGGCAGCCAGAGTTGGTGAAGTGATGGGACACCTGAGAGTGACCCAATAGATGCTGCTAGAAGAGAGGCTGGGGTAAAGTGGCCAGAGCTTAGGGGTGGAGTGGAAGTGGGCTAAGGGTGGGAGAAAGGGGTTGCAGATCTATGGGGCAAGGACTGCTGGCATTTGCCTCCCTGATTTCAGAAATTCCTCTGGGCACAAGCTGTATTTTGGGAACATTCCTTTCCTTCTTTTCCCCTTCTAGGCCCTTGCTGACTGTTCAGCCTGTTTTTACCTGCTAAGACTGGTTCTGGAGGAGAAGGGATCCCTTGTGGTGTGATTTACCCCAACCTGGGCATCAGCTGCTAGGACACAGCTGTGTGGGAGCTGGGGCTGAGGGCTGCCAAGCCAAGAAGCAGAAACCAAAAATGGCTTAGTTTCTTCTTCATTATTTTCTCCAGACTATAAGAACTCTTTCTGCCATGTTCTTGTTCACTATTCTCACCTGATCGTTTTTTCAGTGTAAATGCTACAACCAATTTGTCACGTTAAAAAAAATTCCAGTGAGATTTTTATTGTAATTGTGTTAAAGCAGTAAGTTACTGTTTTTCACTAAAACTGAATTTGAGACTAAACAATAAAGAACCAGTGAAAAGGGACTTGTTTTGCTCATTCATTTATTCATTTACCCAGCCACATATATTGAGCACTTAGGAAAGTGACCCCATTGTCTAGGGACACTGAGAGTCATGTGAGGCAAAAGGAAGGGGAAGGACAGTCCATGTACTTGCATAACCCACATTCCTCACCTTGCCCTCAGCCCAGCCCTGGTGAATGCTGTTATTATTTAAAAGGTTGATATTATGTTAATTATGGATTTTTGCATTAATTTTAACATAAAATATTGCATTAAAGTATTTATCTTGATTACTACATTTTTTTGATACCTGTTAAATTTGGCAGCCGAAGTGAGTGCTTCCTTTGCCTCTCCCTGTCCCCACACCACGGAAGTATTAACAGTAGGCCTGCCAGAATACAAAAGGAACAGGATCATAGACTTCTCAGGGAGCCAGGATGACTGAGGGCCAGGAATGAGAAACTTAGTAAGTCAGTTCAACTCCTAAATGGATTTGCACAGTGCTTCCTAACCACAATGCAGTGTAGAAATACGCATTCTCTGAGGGGCTGCCTCAAACTCAAGTGCAGCAGGTGGCTCACAGCTGAAGAGGAAGAGGACACAGCATGAGCATTGCCATTCTAAAAGCAGTGTTTGCATGGGTGCCACCAGCCTCACGTGGCTCTTGAACACTTGAAACATGGTCAGTCTGATTTGTGATGCATTGTAAGTATAAAGTTCACACTGGATTTTGAAGACTTAGTATGAAAAAAAGAAGAGCAGATATCGTATTCAAAATTTGTTTTATATTTATCACCTGTTGAAATATATTTTAGATACATTAGGTTGAATAAAATATATTATTAAAATGAGTTTCACTGGTTTCTTTTGTGTTTTTTTTCATGTGGTGACTAAGAAATTTAAAATTACATGTGCAGCCTGTGTTTGGGGCTCATACTATTTCTGTTGGACAACAATAGTCTAGGTGGTAGCAAGAATGTGTCCTTGAACTGATCACAGGACCCCTAGTCATTTCATCACCCACTGAGGCTCTTCCTGTAACCTCTGTTGTCTGACTGGGTGCTTGTCATGTAATCTATATTAAGAGGCTGCTAATTAGGCAGACATTTATTAGAGCTCACAGGTGGTCAAGGATGGGATACAGCATTACGGCAGTGAGGAAGGGCACTGGAAAGTAACAGGTGAGGAATACAGTGGAGATACTTTTTGACATACCACCTCTGAAGACTTTTATTTAATTTGGAGATGCCCCACAATGGAAGAAAGATTCTCATTCTTCCAACATTTTTTTGCAGCTAGAGATCAGGGCTCAGCCAATCAGACACACACAAATCAGTGTGTGACATGGAAGCAGTCAGTGTTACTGCATGGAATTCACAAGGGTGAGGATGTCAGCACCAGGTTTCAGCAGCAGTGAGGCAGATGTTCAACATTAATGGGTGCATTGTGTTAGCTGTTGTGATGCTGCCCAGGAGGTGGCTGGAATGTCTGTACCAGACCAGTCATTGGTGAAATTTCTGACATTGTTCTTCACTGCATAGCTTCTAAACTGGTTCTCTGATATTTTGGAAATCCATATCCTTCTATTTTTTCCTAGATAAAATAGATTCTGTTGTCTGCAACTGAAATCCTGGCTGATATAGAAGAAGGGCGTTTATACTTCCTGTATAGTAGTCCCCAAATTCCCAAATAGGGCTTCAGGTAGCCAGCTCTTACCTGAAGACCTACTTTGTGTTCAGCACTGTGATAGCAGCTGGAGGGACTCAGAAAAATATGAGCCTTGGTGGCCTTATTCCAATAACTCTCATAGGCACTGTGTGGCAATTGGCATCCTGCTGCCAAGGTCTTTCCCAGAGCCGAGGAAAACAGGCTCTGATTCTTCTCCAGCTTAGAGCTATATTGAACTCTTCAGTTTCATTTCTCTAATATAATTAACTGCCCACTCTCCTTCCTGACACCTGTTCTCTTATCAACTTTGAGACTCAGGCTATTCTGGGGACACACACACAGACACATACGCACAGAGTCACAAAATCCCACTTGCATCACTGCCTCTAAGTGAGTTTACCAGTCTACTTCCTGCCCTCAGGGATTAAAATGATGGAGAGTATGCTTTTTATAAAAAGGGGAATACATTTTCAAATCATACACCTATAATTTTGCAAACATCAACTCTAGTGTTTGGTAGACTCGGAGATGAAGATTTAGGTGCCTGGTTGATTTGGAAGGTGATCCCAGGAAGTACCTTGAGAGAGTAGGGAAAAGGGAGTGTGTTGATGAGTAGGTTACTACTATGAGCAACTGGGTTTAGTCCTGCTGAGCATTCTCTCAATGATTGTGTAAATTGTAACTCACAAATATCCCACCCAGGGAGTAAAGGCATTGGTGTATTTATCCACTAACACCCAGAACTCATTGTTTGAGAGTTTCTACTGGGGTTGTTAGCTCCCCAGGACTTCTGATTTACCCTGCATAGACAGAGAAAGTCCTTAGACAGAGAGCCTCAGGTACTTGAGGCTAGAATCTGCCAATGTGTGCAGGAACTCTCTACCTTCAGGTAGGCCAACAACTACATTGATTGGCTACATCCAGTTAACAGAAATTTCCCCATGAATCCAGTCTTGCATTCAACATATGTTTATAAAGCACCATGTATGTTCCCAGTATGCATTTTGGCATGACAATACAACAGTAAACAAAACAGATGCAAAGCTCTCCCTTAATAGCTAATACTACTAACTGTTCCCAAGAGTATTGAATTTGACCAATCTCAAATACTTAACAAATTTTCATAATATATGCATTAATTTAATACTATCATGTCTTTGATATTGTATTAACTGGATAAAATGACACTCTTTTTGTTGTGTTAGTTTAAAGAAACACAATTTCAAGGAATGTTAATGCTTGAAGTGTCCCTAAAGATAACTGAACTAAGCATGCAAAGGTGAATGAACTTTCCCAAAGACACATAGTAGAATCAGGACTAAAACCTCAGGCCTCTTCATACTGTTCCATAATAGCACCACATTACCTGAGACAGGCTGTTTTTTGAAAGCAAAATCCAAAAACCGTTTTGAGTGTATGTTTATACAATGTGGTAGGAATGTAAATTGGTGCAAAGTCTCTGTAAAATAATTGGCAATGCTTACTTAGAGCTTTAGAAGTAAACATTATCATTGACATAGTACTTTGGCTTTTAGGGATTTATCCTAAGAAAATAATTGGAAAATTGTAAAAGACTTGTATGCAAGGAATACTTATTTAGTCAATCCAAAAACATGTTTTTAATGAATGTTTAGTGATAAAGAGGAATGCAATACAATATTTAGTGAAGAGATGAGGATATACAACTTCATATACTGAATAGCCTTGTTTTTCCAGAAAGATCCACACAGAGAAGAAAATGCAACAAAGCAGCAGTTATAGCTGGGTTGTGGGACTGAATGGCAATTTGTTCTTTCTTTTTAAAAAATTTTTTTTATTTTAGTTTATTCAGTACAGTTTCTATCCTTTATTCCCATTCCAGCCTGTTCTTTCTTTATAGAATTGTATTTTCTACAAAAGACATGTGTTACTTGTATAACCAGAAGAAAAAAATTAAAAATTATTTTGTCTAATTTTTTTTACCTCTAGGCATTTTGATAAGTGCTGGGGAAGTACTCATCAGATATTTGTGTGTGCTTTAGTCTTGAAACAAAAATCATACTGTTTAAAACTAGGCTCCCAATGTTCAGAAGCCTTGCAGCCAGTGTGACTGTGGAGAGGGCACATTTTGAAATGCCTTCCCTTATGGCTTTGCAGCTTTGTCCGCCTTCACTGGAGCACTTCCCTTTTCCACACAGGCATCCCATGGACATGTGTTCCCTGTCTGCCTCCTGCTCATATATTCCTGCTTTGTGGTTTCTATTCCTTTGTTTCTTTCCTCCTCATAAGCTTCCCCCTTCATTGTGTTTCTTTCAATTCCTCTTACAGAGCAGAATCCCATCCTGCTGTTTTTCAGCCTTTCTCCCCACTCAGTTTCAGGAACAAAGTCTGATAGGGACTTATTCTCATCTTACCTGCTGTGTCTTGCTTTAAGAACTGCCTATGGGATTAGAAACTTACTACGAAGATAAAAGAAAAAGAGCTGCCTATTTAAGATATCACCTTTGGACTTTCCAGAGATTCCATCTTTGCCAAACACCATGGGAGCCCATGACCCCTATGGCAACACTTCCCGAAATGCGTGCTCTCTTCCCAAGCAACTGAAGAACACAGACCTCCTACTTTCTCCTAAACAAGGCTGTTGTTTTTATCTCCCAGGTTGCTACCATGTGGGAATGTCATGGTGTGAGAAAATAGCAACACCCAAAATGCTGATTGCACTTGCTTTCCATCAACTCTGAAGGGGCCATTAATCATTCTCCATCCTCCCATCTTTCCCCTGTCTTTATTACAGAGAAGCTGTTCTTATAATTTCTGAGGCGTATCTGTGGGTGGTGACTAACCTTTGGCATTGTCCATGTGGTATTATGGGAATGGTCTAGAGTCTCTTAGCATGAGCCTGCAGTATCAGAGGATGCCTCATGACAAGGTGCAGCCAAGCAGAAGTAAGTGAAGATGTTGGGATAGCAGCAGCCTGAGGCTGGCTCCCTTAGGCCTAGTGGTGAGGCATTCTTGCTTCTTTGCTGATTGAAGCTCTGAACACATTTGCTTTTTAGTGTCCCTGGATCAGCTGAGTAAAGAATAGTGTCTGGGCAAAATTCATTAGAAAACCTCTGCTCACGGGGGTACATCAAGTGTCATTCTGTTTAGAAAACCTGCTCTACTTATCTGAGTGCTATTGTACTTCAAATGCAAGAGGGATACCATGTTGTATCTATTGAGATTCAGTGTTGGAAACAAAGCCCTTTAGGTATTTAAAAAGGAAGTTCTTGAGGTCAGAGAATCAGGTGCTTACCATATTGTTGGAAAGGCTGGATGAGCAGGAATGACTACCAGAACATCACAGAAATGACTGACCCAAAGAAATACAACCTCTGTAACAATTAGAAGTTGTGAGGCTACCACTGGAATATATTATCCAGGCAATAGGAAACCACCATTGGTGCACCTCTTAACATCCCAGAGCTACAAATTAAACATTGGAAATCTG
>CM052552.1:62714531-62728134 GCA_028533065.1 Trachops cirrhosus
AAAAAAGGGTATACATGAAATATGGTGGAGTCTCTTCAGGGAAGAGAGAAGGTAGGATCCATCACAGAATTGCCCCATATCTGATTTTTAACAACAAGCAAGGAGATAAGAAGACTATATCCTGGCTGGGGAAGTGGCTTGGCTTTTGGTCTGTGGGAATTGTTGATATTCAAAGTTAGGTTCAGAGACCATAATTACCTGGAACTTCAGTTAGATGGGAGGTGGAGGGGATCAGAAACTAAGGTATAACCCTTGGAAAGAGCTGGTGAGGGGATCAGGTCTCTGGGAACTAAATTCCCTGGCACAAAAAGAGTTGTGCAATGGGATTTGGGGGAACTCATTAGTAAGAATCACCAAGTCCTGCCAAGATCCAGGTAAAATGAGGCCAGATAATTAGATGGGCTTTTTGAGCCCAAGGAGGCAGATGGGGGTTGTGGGAGATTGGCTTATTACCCTTAACTCTACATCTCTCCCTTTATCCATGCTCTTTGCCTTATAACTTTGCATTTTCTCTTACAAAAGGCAAAACAGCCTTCCCTACCTACCCTTTGATTTTGGGCTTGGCCTTGAGACTTACTTTGGATGAAAGAATGTGGGAAGCAGCAGCACAAGTCTAGTTTTGAGCCAAGGCCTCAAGAGGCATCACGTGTTTTTATTTGCCCTCTCATGCTTTTGACAGCCTTATGTGAAGAGCGTTCCCTGAGTAGCTACTACTCATTCAGCCTAGGCCCAAGAATTAGCCCATGTGGAAGAGACTACAGGCCTGCCCAATTGCAAGGAACCAATCCTACCTGTATCTACAGCTAAAAAGAGGGTCTCCTAACTGAATTCAAGCTAGATCCCCAGAGACCCTGGCATGCTACTGGTGTGTGAGAAATAAATGCATAATGTGAACACTAAAATTTTTGTGCTTGTTGTTTTGCAACAATAGCTGACTAATTCAGGGACTGTCACTGAATACCAAGGGGTTTATCATTTCCAGATATTTCAATGAAGAGTATCAGGAGAACATCTACAATCCCAGACTGGCATGTGCAAGTTCTGAGGAATAACCCAATGTGTCTGGATGAATAACCCAATGTGTTTGGAGATAGCTGGGACAGAGCTACAACAGGTCAGTGACTGACACCCAAATTAGCCCATCTTCTCCAGGTAGGCTTCCTTAAATAGCCTAGCCTACATAGATTGCCTCTTCCTCTAACCTTCTCGTTTAATTGCTTGTATTCTCTTTTAGCTGTAATCATACTGTACCATGTTCATAGTGACCTAGTTCTAAATCTCCCCTCATAAATGGCCACACCTCACTGTATTTTTATCTAACCACACTTTACATTTTGTCTATATGGATATAATGAGGTCTTGGTCAATCATCTTGCTAAAATCTATATGAACTATGTTTAAAGCAGTGGTTTTTGAGATGCAGTCACTCTGGACCATCTTCACAATAGTTGTCCATTTCCATGTACAGGTAGGGATCAGGGTCTAGGGGTGAGGGCTTGTAGGCAGACTGAGGCTGTGAATCACAAAGGACTGTATGATTGAGAGAAAAGCGGTGGCTGGAAGGAGCATAGGGTCAGGCTGGAATTAAGGTGGAGTGGTGGTTAAAGAAAGGTACTAAAAAGAAAGCCAATGGAAAGCAGCATTAAGGACCTGGAAAGGGCACTGGAAAGGGTAGAAATAGGAGACTGCTGGGGAGAGGTAAAGAGTGAGTGCTGAGGCGTTTCACAATAGGATAGAGTGAAGGGTGTATAGTGGAGGAAAAGCAGGCAGGAATATATTTTGGGCAAGTGAAGTCAATGGACCACAATTGTGCCACATAAAATCATCTTGTTTTCCATGAAAAGAGACGTCTATGTGCCATACTGCAGGAAACTTTTGTCTAAACCAATGATGGTCTTCCAAATCATTTTTGCTTGCATATTCCCTAAAATTTGTTTGAAAAACTACATTCCTCTCACAATTTTAAAGTTGATATCTAAAATACTTCAAAAGTGAATATTATATTGTATTTGCCATGTATAATGTGCACTTTTTTGCCCAAAATTTTGAGGGGAAAATAAGGATGTGCATTATAAATGGGTACTACTAATTCTGTATCTATATAAATGTTTTTAATTCTTTTATTTATGCTTGCATTAAAAGTGTAACTTTAGAAAGCAATAATGATATCCATATGCAAAATAATACCCTGGAATACAATAATTAGTTTTGTTTCTAAACATAAATAAATAAAAATTTGAATAAAAAATTGAAATGAAAGATTTGTTTCCTGAAGGTTTGGGCCAAAAATGTGGGTGTACATTATACACAGCAAAATACAGTAGTTCCAAAGATGTAATAGCCACTGTATTATAAATATCAATATTTAAAAATAAAACTCTCATATTGTATCTACCAGAATAAAAATATCATTGTGATATGATAATCACCATCATCCACTTAAAAAGTATGAAACAAGCTCATTATAGTCATTTAAAAAGTACAAATGATTCCCTTTCCTCCTTGAAATTATATTTCCATTTTCCTTACCCCACAGAATTTTATCCTGATGTAATGTACATTTGACAGTCTTTTCTTTCTTTTAAATATTTTATTTATTTATTTTTAGACAGAGGGAGAGAAACATCAATGTGTGGTCGCCTCTCCAGTGCCCCATACTGGGGACCTGGCCCACAACCCAGGCATGTGTCCTGACTGGGAATCAAACCGGCAACCCATTGGTTCACAGGCCCATGCTCTATCCACTGAGCTACACCATCAGGGCTGACAGTTTTTTCTTGATCACTCTATCATATATCTCAGCAACAAAATATGTATACAAATTTGTTTAAAATTTGTTTCCTATAAACATAATAATGATTAAATATAAGAAGTAACATTTTATTGGAAAATCATCTCTTAATGAGGTGAATGGAGTAGGGGAGGCACTGCTCCCTCCATTAAAGGAAACTTGGCTAACCCTGGTACCTTGAATTATCCCTGCCTTTAGCATCTGGGCTTTCACTCCCAAGGTTCAGGACCTTGGGTACCTGTATTTCTATGTTCTATGTGTACTAAGACAATGATGACAATAGCTGTCATCATGGTAAATTGAAGATACTCTTTGCCTATTTCCTGAGTATCACAGAAGTCTCCCAGATCTTCGTGTGACTCAAGAGCAGGGGAGGGAACCCAGTATTGCCAACAATTGGACTTCCTATAAGCATGACATAATGGATGTTTAGATCCTGATTTAGTTTGACTCAAAGACTACAAGGAAATGGGACATTTTTGGTACAGTTGAATTCCTGACATTAAGATTATGCCTGTTATATGGGAATAAAGGAGAGAGAACATTGGATTGAGTAATCCTTAATAGAGAAGTTAACTACCTGTTTTCACCATCACTTAGCAACTGGGTGACCTTGCGTCAACTGGTCATCTGCATCTCATTGTCCATGTGTAAAATAGCATTGAAATCTGCCTGATGCAGCCTCCTGAATTATTATAAGGCCCATATGAAATCTGATGACACTTGTAACATCATTTTGTAAACTGTCAAGAATTCTTACTTTTTATTTGTAAACATTTTTATTTTGAAATAATTATAGATTCATAGAAAGTTGCAAAGGCATGTACAGGAATGTCCTGTGCACCCTAAATTCCACCTCCATCAATGCTGATATCTTGCTTAACTATAGTACAATATCTATCCAATCCAGAGTGCATTCAGATATCACCAATTATACTTGTACTCATTTGTGTGTGTTTTTAGCTTCATGAAATTTTATCACATGTATAGCTTTGTGTAATTACCATCACAGTCATTATATAGAACTCCTCCATCATCACCAGGCTCTCTCGTGTTACCTCTTTATAGCCACATGCCCCTCCCTCATAATTCCTAACCCAAGGCAACCACTCTGTTCTTCATCTCTATAGTTTTATTTCAAGAATGTTATATACAGCAAGTCACAGTATGTAGTCTTTTGAGATTGGCTTTTTTACTTAGCATTGTTTCCCTGAGGTCCATCTAAGTTTTGCCTTTATCAGTAGTTTATTCCTCTTTATTGATTAGTAGTTCATAGTATGGATTCACCACAGTTTGTTTAACCATTCATCTATTGAAATACATTTGAGTTGTTTCCCACTTGTGTCTATTATGAACAGAGCTGCTATGAACATTTGTGTACAGGTTTTTGAATAAACATAAGTTTCCATTTCTTTGCAATATGTGCAATTCTGGATTGTATGATAAATCCCTATCTGGGTTTATAAGAAACTGCCAAAATGTTTTCCAGAGTGGCTGTACCATTTTATATTTCTTCCACCAATGTATAAGTGATCAATTTTCTCTGTATCCTTACCAGCATATATTGTTTTTACTGTTTTTTTTTAGAGATTCCAATAAGTGTGCAATGATAACTCATTGTGGTTTTAATTTGCATTCCTCTAATAGCTAATGATGTTGAACATCCTAACATGTGCATACTTGTCATCTGTAAATTCTTTGTCTTGAAATGTCTGGTCATGTCTGTTGCCCATTTTTAAATTAAGTTGTTTGTTTTTTTAATGTAGAATTTTGAATGTTCTTTATATATTATAGACATAAATATTTTGTTGAATGTATGGTTTGAAAATATTTTATCCCAGTATGTAATTTGTCTTTGCATCCTTTTAACAAAGTCTTTCACAGAGTAAATGTTTTTTTTAAATTTTTTGAGGCCCAATGTATACACTTTTTGTTTTATGGTTTGTGCTTTTGTTGTCAAGTCTGCAAACTCTTTGCCTAGGCCTACATCCCAAAGATTTTTCTCCTAATTTTTTCTAAATACTTTATAGCATTATGTTTTACATTTAAGTTCATGATCTATTTTCAGTTAATTTTTGTCTATGGAATAAGACTTAGGTTGAGGTTCAATTTTTTCTGCTCATAAATGTCTAACTTCTCCAACACCATGTGTTAAAAAGTGTATCTTTCCTCCATTGAATTGCTTTTTCACCTTGCATCAAAAATTAGTTGGGCACATTTGTGTGGCTCTACTTCTGGGTTGTCTGTTCTGTTCCACCTATTAATGTGTCTATCACTTTGCCAGTATCACATTGTCTTGGTTACTATAGCTGTATACTAAGTTTTAATACAAGGTAAAGTGATTCTTTCCATTATATTCTTTTTAAAAAACTGTTTTAGTTATTCTAGGTCCTTTGCCTTATCATGTAAATTTTGGAATAGTCTTATCTATGTCTACAAATAACCTTGCTGGGATTTTGATAGTATTCAATAATTGCAATGAGCCTATAAACTTCAATTTGAGGAGAATCGACATATTTACTAGGCTTAGTGTTCTGATCTATGAACATGATAGGTCTCTCCATTTATTTAGGTCTTTGATTTTTTTTCATCAGCATTTTGTAATTTTCAGGATACAGATCCTGAAGATGTTTTTCTAGGAATATAGCTAAGTATTTCATTTTCTTTGTAGTGAGTATGAATGGTATTGTGTTTTTATTTTTTGATTTCCATACATTTATTGTTATTATATACAAATGTGATCATTTTTGTATGTTTCTCTTGTATATGCAATTTTATTGAATCTCGTGAGTTCTAGGAGTTTTGCTTGTAGATTCCTTGAAATTTTCTCTTTAGACAATTACGTCATCTGTAAACAACGACTGGTTCTCTATCTTTCTTTCTGGGCTGTATGTGTCTTTTTTCTTTTTCTTGCTTTATTATGCTTGCTAGGACTCCTGGTATTTATTATGCTTAATAGGACTCCTGGTTGAATAAGAATGGTCAGAGGGAACATCCTTTTCTTGTTCCTGATCTTAGAGGAAAAGCATTCAGTCTCGCCACTTAGTATGATGTTAACTGTAGGTTTTTTGTAGATGTTCTTTATCAAGTTAAGGACCTTTTCCTCTATTCCAGTTTTTTGAGCTTTTTAAAAAATCTTGAATGAATGTTTTCAAGAACTTTTAAAATGTTAGTTATTTTCTTCTAGTATTTTTATAAATCTTATTTATTTTTAGAGAGATGGGAAAGGAGGGAGAAAGAGAGAGAAACATCAATGTGTGGTTGACTCTTGTGCACCCCCTACTGGGGACCTGGCCTGCAACCCAGGCATGTGCCCTGACTGAGAGAATCGAACCAGCGACCCTTTGGTTCACAGGCTGGTGCTCAATCCACTAAGCCACACCAGCCAGGGCTCTTTTAGCATTTTTCAAAAATGATGTTTAATTGGCATTTGCTATGTGTGGAATTCTGATAATATAAGGACACATCATTGTCCTTGTCAGCTCTGTCCCTCCTGGCTGGACTGGGAAGACCCAGGTGAGGAGGATAGGACTTCTTGTTGGGTGAAACTGAGGAAAAATGGAGGAGGAGAGATCTCAGAGCCCTGATGAAAGAGGTCTGTTATCAAGTTATCCAACAGAAAACCATGGCACTGAAAGGGTTATTAATTTTCTATTGTTGCTGTAACAAATTGTCACAAACTTAGTGGCTTAAAATAATGCAAACTCATTCTCCTACAACTCTGGAGACCTGACGTCTAAAATCAAGGTGTTGTGAGGGCTGTGTTCCTCCTTGAGGCTTCAGGGGAGAATCTGTTTCTTTTCACTTACCAGTTTCTAGGGACTGCCTGCATTCCTTGGCTCATGGCCTCTTTCTTCATCTTCAAAACACATCACTCCACCCTCTGGTTCTATTACCACATCTTCTTTTTTCTCTCTGACTTTAACTCTACTCCTTCTGTGTTATAAAGACCCTTGTGATTACATTAGGCCCACGAGGTAGTCCAAGACAATTTCCCCAAGATCCTTAATTTAATTACATCTGCAATTGCCTTTTGCCACATAAGGTGACATAGTCATGGGTTCCAGGAATTAGAATTTATATGTCTTTTGAGGGAGGGGGCATTATTCAGCCTCACACAGAGGGTGACCATGGACATGCTGATGAGGTATTGTAAAAAACAGGACTGTGAAATTATACACATTGGGGTTGGAATTTCCACTCTAGCTCAAGCTGTCTGACTTCCAGTAAATTTCCTAATTTGGCTAAATCTTTATTTTTCTGCAAAACTGTAACATCTACTGTGGTAGAGATGACAGCTGTCTATCAAAAATTTACACAACCCTTTCATAATATGCAGTTGTGATGGAGAAGCAACTTTCCAGGAAGTGACTATATTTCTCAGTACCATTTGCATCTAGGTGAGGCCCCTATGAATAGTTTCCACCAATGGAATGTGAATAGAGGTGATGTGTGTCACTGCTTAGCTGAAATGCCTATGAAGAAAGGGTGTATTCCCCATGCTCTACTCTCACATCTCTTGGCTCTATGTTGACTCCCAAGTGACCTTGAAAGCCTAGTGATGAAGATGGTAAAGCTTCCTTTAGTCCAAGTTCCTCAGTAACAGCATGAAGCAGAGTCCCTCTTCTTCTAACCACCAAAATGGAAACCTTTGTGGACTATAATGTGAGCCAGAAATAAATTTCTGTTGTGTTAAGCTACTGAAATTTTATGTTTATTCATTACAGCAGGTAGCATGATCTTAAGCAATACATCTACCTTGGAGGCTATTATTATCCCCTGAGACTGTAAAATGAAATCATGTATGTGAAACCCATGTTAAGGGACTAAGGGACTCACAAATTGAAAAGTCACAAGTGTTTATTCATAGTAAGCAATTGTTCTCAAACTTGAGTGTGCATCAGAATCCTGAAGGGCTTGTTAAATTACAGAAGCAAGGTCCAACTTGGAGAGTTTCTGATCTGTGAGTAAGCCTGCTGGCACCCCCTACCTCTCCTCAGGCTTATCTCTTTTGCCTGTGTTTTCTGCTTGCTATGACCTCCACAAGGGCTGGCACTGGGTCTAACTTGTAGGCAACTCCATCCCAGAACTAGCATAGTACCTGGCAAATGAAAGGTCCCCAATCAATATTTGAGGAAGGAAAAAGGAACCAGTTAGCAATCTTCAATTTTAACGGCTAAATTAGAACCAATATGCTTCAGTTAAAGGGTTTGATGATTTCTTTATTCCTAAATTACCTTGACTGGGGCTCTTTGTTCCTCCATGACCCTGTTAAAAGAGTAGAAGTTGCAGCAGTAAAAGCCTGTGCTGTGGTCTGCCAAGTAGATTTTTGCTTTTCACTTTTGCTGGTTATCTCTTTGGAAGAGCTCCTGGGATTGATGAAAGAATTTGCATCCTGGAATGTATATCCATTCTCCTATCATGAAAAATTTACTTTGTCTTTGCATTCTGGGGGCTTAATCTATGAGTGAATGTGTTCACTTGATCATGCTGGAGGATTACATTTTGGAGGTCTGCTGCCCATTCGAGACAGTGCGTAGACTGTATTTCCTCTCAGCAGAGCTTCCCTTGCTAAAGTGATGGACTCCAGCAATCAGCAGTCACTTCTCCAGGGCTGCCCTACACAGATGCTGAGAGGGTAGCCTCTTCTTGTGTGAGGGGAGGCCAGGGTGGGGGTGGGCCAGGCCTCAGGAGTAGCTATTGAGAAGCAATGTTATCTGGCCCTGGCTGATGTGGCTCAGTGGATTGAGCACTGGCCTGTGAACCAAAGGGTTGCCAGTTCGATTCCCAGTCAGGGCACATGCCTGGGTTTCGGACAAGGTGCCCGATTGGGGGCATGGAAGAGACAACTACATGCTGATGTTTCTCTCCTTCTCTTTCTCTTTCCCTTTCCCTTTCTCTAAAAATAAATAAATAAAATCTTTTAAAAAACAAGCACTGTTATCTGAGAAAGAGCAAGAGGGGTTTGAAAGGGACAAATTCTGTGTGCTTGGAAATTGTGCCTGTGGCAGACTCTAAGTTCTGTCTCTCTGTGAAGTAAGAAGTTTGGCATTAGCAATTGCAAAGAGTCATTTTGATTTCAGCAGCCAAGGGCAGGAGTCTGTCAGAACTCCTGGGCCATGGGCTTTCATCCAGGCTGGTGGCCAGAGCTTCAGCGTGGGGATGCCAGAGGACCAGGAAGAGGCAGGAGGGAGGCTGGCTACATTTGGGTCAGTCTGCTCAGTGTGCAGACCCTTCCAGAATTGTGACAAGACAGGGCAGCCTTTCCCAGATCACAACCACCCACTTGAGTCTCCTTTAGAGACCTGAGCTATATCCGATTTCAATTTCTTGGGTTAATTTATACTTCACTATAAACAAACTCTTGTAAAAGCTGAGAACCAGCAGGGTAAAGAAGCTGTTTTTCCTTTATAGTCTCTTTCTTTCTTCTGATTGGTAGTGAAGTAATGTTTCCAAGAAAAGAGACTCGAAATTTTGTCCTTAGGGGTTCTGGAGGGTTGGCATTGGGGAGGAGGTAATGGGCAATTCAGTTCCATGCTTTGCTGTGTTAGGGGCCTTCACTTGTATTGAGGCCAGAGAAGTAGAAGTTGTGCCCCTGTCCCCCTAAGGACCTAGAGTTTAACTGTAATTCACAGTATGGTGCAATGTGGGAAAATGTAAACTTGGCTATGTGACCAGCCAAGGCCTCTCAAACTCAAGTTAATTGCTGCCTAAATCTCCTTGCTCAGCCAGTGTTTCAGTATCAAGCTATTCTCTAAGTGAACTTCTTAATTTTACTTTGGCCATTTGGGGAGATGTGGTGTTTTTTTGTGGTAATTTTCTAAAAGTTCTATTTTCCCCATTTCAAATTGTTGCTAATGTAGCATATTTAGAAATTGGTATGATTTTTGTCTATTAACCTCATCTAAACTGCTGAGAGGAGCTTGATCCTGGATCATCTCCATATCTCTGTGTTTCGTTTTATTTTCTCATTTTCATTCCAAACTGTCACAATTGGTTTTCCTGCTCTGGGTTTTGAGTACCAGGCTTGCCAATAATTTGGTTCATTTGTAGGTTAATTTCTTTGTGTCACCATTTAGTGTCCACTGATATCTTAGAATTGTGAGGGATCTGCATCTCTACATAGAGAACCCCAAAGATTCCACAAAAAACTACTAGAAATGATAAATGAATTCAGCAAAGTAGCAGGATACAAAATTAATATCCAGATGTCAGTTGCATTTACATTTTTTAACTTTTAAAAGATTTTATTTGTCTATTTTTAGAGGGAGGGAGGGAGAAAGAGAGGGAGAGAAACATCAATGTGTGGTTGACTCTTGTGCACCCCCTACTGGGGACCTGGCCTGTAATCTAAGCGTGTATCTTGACTGGGAATTAAACCAGCAACCCTTTGGTTTGCAGGCTGACACTCAATCCACTAAGCCACACCAGCCAGGACATCAGTTGCATTTTTATATGCCAATGACAAACTAACAGAAAGGGAAATTAAGAAAACAATCCCATTCACAATTGCTTCAAAAAGAATAAAATACCTAGGAATAAACCAAACTGACAATGTAAAAGACTTGTGCTCTGAAAATTATAAGACAATGAAGAAAGAAATTGAAGAATATACAAGTAAATGCAAACATATAGTGTGTTCATGGATAGGAAGAATTAACATCATTAAAGTGTCCATACTACCCAAAGCAATCTATAGATTCAACTCAATGCCTATCAACATTCCAGTGATATATTTCACAGAACTAGAACAAACATTTCAAAAATTTATATGGGATCACAAAATGCCCTGCATAGCAACAGCGATACTGAGAAAGAAGAACAAAGTTGGAGGAATCACACTATCTAATATCAAACTAAGGCCATAGTAATCAAAACAGCATGGTACTGACATAAAAACAGTACTATACTGATGCATAGATCAATGGAGCAGAATAGAGAGCCCAGAAATAAACCCAGACCTTTATAGTCAATGGATAGTCAACAGAGGACACAATCACAGTAGGCTAAAGATAGTTTATTCAACAACCAGCATAGGGAAAATTCAACAGATACATGCAGATAAATGAAACTAGACCACTTTCTTATACCACACACAAGAATAAAGTCAAAATGGATTTAAAGACTTAAATTTTAGACTCAAAACCATAAAACCCCAAAAGAAAACATAGGCAGTAAAATCTCGGACATTGCTCCTAGCAATATATTATAGGATATATCTCTCTAGGCAAGGGAAACAAAAGAAAAAAATAAACAAATGGGACTACATCAAACAAAAAAGTATTTGCACAGCAAAAGGAAACATCAATAAAATAAAAAGAAAACCCACAGAATGGGAGAGCGGATTCACCAATATATCTGCTAAAGGGTTAATATCCAAAATTTATAAAGAAATTACAAAACAACCCCAAAAATACAAAACAACCCAATTAAAAAATGGGCAAAGGACCTGAAGAGACACTTCTCCAAAGAAGATATACAGATGACCAATAAACATATGAAAAGATAATCAACATCACTAATCATCAGAGAAATGCAAATTAAAACTACAATGAGGTATGATCTCACACCTGTCAATATGGCTATCATCAATAAATCAACAAACAAGTGCTGGCAAGGATGTGGAGAAAATGGAACCATTTTGCATTGTTGGTGGGCATTCAGATTGGTGCAGCCACTGTGGAAAGCAGTATGGAGATACCTCAAAAAAATTAAAATGAATCTGCCTTTTGACCCAGCAATCCCACTCCTAGAAATATTTCTGAAGGAACCCAAAACACTAATTCAAAAGAACATAAGCACCTCGATGTTCATTGCAGCATTATTTACAATTGCCAAGCTATGGAAGCAGCTCATCAGTAAGTGAGTAGATAAAACAACTATGGTGTATTTACACAATGGAATATTACTTGGCTGTAAAAAAGAAGAAAATTTTGCCCTTTGCCACAGTATGGATGGACCTGGAGAGCATTATGCTAAGTGAAATAAGCCAGTCAGGAAAATCTAAATACCATATGATTTCACTCATATGTGGAATCTAATGAACAAACTGAACTAACAAGCAAAATAGAGACAGACTCATAGAGAGCAGATGGTGGCTAAGGAGAAGCAGGTGAGGGGATGGAGGGATTGAGCAAAAAGGAAAAAGGACTCATAGACATGGACAACAGTGTGGTGATTATGGGAGGAAGGGGTTTAAGGGGCCTAAATGGTAATGGAAAAAATACAATAAAAATTTTTAAAAAGCTTATAACGAGTTGCCTAGATGTCAATTTCAAGTCCTTTCTAGCAGTCATGGTAGTAAAATAAGAGGTTACTAAATAAGCACACATGATTTTTAATATATACATATAAGTGAATTCTGTTTATGATTGCCTAGAGATTACCTTTCAACTTTCTCCTTTAGTCTCCAATTAACATGGTTTATAAATAGTGTCTAGTGATTTGTCACTTTTAAAATATTCAAGTTCAAGCTGAGATTTTTTTTCAGCTTTATTGTGGTATAACTGAGAAATAAGATTGTAAGATATTTAAAGTATACATCATGATAATTTGATGTATGTATACATTGTGAAAGAATTCCCTATCTAGTTAATTAACATTACCTCACATATTTATCTTTTAAATGCTTTTGTGTGTATGTGAGAGAGAGAGAAAAAGAGAACATTTAAGTTTTGTTCTCAGTGAATTTCAATTATACAGTATATTGTTGTCAACTGTGGTCACCATGCTGTACACTAGATCCTCAGACCTTACTCATCTTGGAGCTGACAGTCTGCACCCTTTCACCAACCTCTCCCTGTTTTCCCCCCTCCATCAATCCCTGGCAACTACTTTTCTACTCTCTGTTTCTATGAGTTTGACTTTGTTTTTTTTTTTGTTTGTTTGTTTGTTTTAGATTTCACATATAAGATACCATGCAGTATTTGACTTTCTCCATCTGGCTTATTTCACTTAGCATAAGGCCTTCAAGTTCTATCCATGTTGTTGCAAATGGGAGGATTTCCTTCCTTCTGGTGGCTGAATAATATCCCATAGTGTATACATATATAATGTCATATATTACACATATAATGTTGTATGTTACATTATATAATATAATCATATACATTATATATGTACACTATGTTATATGTATATACAATATTATATATTAGTGTATTATGTATAATATATACATCTGTTTTCTTTGATTATGCAGGTAGTTTTATTTATTTAGCACCTCTAATGTGCCAAGGACAGTACTATGTGTTATGAGGTTTCAGAGATTGTTTTATTTTTGTTTTTGTTTTGGGAGGTAAAGTTATGTTCAGAGACTGATTCTGTCTTTTTCCATCATTTACTTAGCATAGGTTACTGTGGGAATTATAATAACTTCACCAGCATACAGGATGATATTGCTTAATAAGCCAAGAAAGAAATAACCTACTATAAACAATTGACAGATTAATCACACTATTGTTCCAGACAAGGGAAGATGAAAGGAATACAGTCCAAATTTAGCTGCAGTGGACCTTTTTATACCAGTGGGCACTCCAGAGACATGGCTTTAACCAACTGGGAGCCAACTTCCTCCTGCCAGCTGCAAAAATGGAAGTCCCTTGTTGCTGGAGCACGTTGCTAGGGAACGAAGGTGCCTGTGTTGGTGGGCAAGCAGGCTGGCTGCTTGGAGGGTTATCACTCCAGGGACCAAGGCAGGAATACATGTCCCTTCTCTTCTGGACACCTCTGCTCTGTGTAGCACCGCTGCCCACTGAAGTGTCACCTCGTGCAGACTGAATAGTCCTCAGGAAGTCTCAGTATTTGTTGTCT
>CM052552.1:62728634-62756427 GCA_028533065.1 Trachops cirrhosus
TTTTTCTTCCTTCTGGTTCACTCCAATGATGTGAGACCCATCTTTCATTCCATCACTATTGGTTCCAAAAATATGGAGTGCTTCACAAATTTGTATGTCATCCTTGCGCAGGGGCCATGCTAATCTTCTCTGTATTGTTCCAGTTTTAGTATATGTGCTGCTGAAGTGAGCACCAATAAATATCTTTAGGCAGATACATAAACTGGTAACAGTGAGGGACTAGGAGACTGAGCTTAGGGGTTGACTTAATTTTCACTGTACATGAACTGCATTGTTTGAATTATTTTTACCATGTTCATATTTTATTTATTGAAAACAAGTAAAAATGTAAAGACTTAGCCATAATATTAATGAATGTTTCAGCAGTTCTTAGTATAAGGAGAACTCATTCCTGGAAAAAGCAACTCCATGAACCAACCTTTTCCTCTTCTGCCAGTCATCAATACTGAATAGGTTCAGGTAACTTTGAGTTGTCTTCACTGACCAGAGAGGTCCCCCCTCAACACATAGATGTGCACACACACCACTTTTGGTGTGGTGTTTTAAACCACCAAAGTAGTTCATATGTCTATCATGTTCTCATTAAGAATCGAGTTACTAGATATTTGGAAAGCATTTTTCCATTCTAATTAAAAGTCATATTTATCTGTGACTAGCATAACATTTCATTTACATTTAAAATAGAAGAGCAGAATGACTCTACCAAATTGGGAATTTGGAAACAGTATCATATTTTGACAGACACATAGCTGTGGATTTCAGCATCATTGTTTGGTAGCTGTGGTTTTGTGCTATTTCTCTGTGGTATTAGATGGGTGCAGGGAGGTTCAATTCTTTTTTTTTACAAAGAAAAAGCAAAAACAGAAAGTAAAGGCACAGATTCCCACCCATCTCATGTGCAATTGGGAGGAAAGCCATGAAGTCATTCCAATGTGGGGGACAGAAATGTCTGTTTTGCCTCTGCTTGCTGTGTGAGACCCTCTCATCCTAAGAGTGGGCTAGTAAAACCACTGGAGCAGGAAAGAAATGATTTCAGGCTCCACAGCTTATGTATACATTGCTAATGCCATGTTCAGACTTTTATTGTGGGTCTTTTCTTCTCCATAACAGAATCTATTGCATTTCATTTTTTAACGTGTTATTCTAACTTTATGGTTTTGGCAGCAAGTGTTCCAGATTTTTCACTTTCATTTTTAATTTTAATATATAAATTCTCACCTCCATTTGTGACCACATTTAGCATGATATTTTGAATAAAGGCAAGCCAGACTGAGTATTAGAGAATCTCAAGGATAAATAAATCAAGTAAAGGTCAAAGTGCTATTCAAAGAGAATCTTAGGGAGAAAAAGAGAATCTTGGAAATCATATTTGCTTCCTCATTCTCACTGACCTGTAAAATGGATTTGTGGTGACACTATAAGTAATTAGATTCTCTATAATCACCAACATCATTAGTCTTGGCTCATGAATTATGTGACATTGTTGTGCTTTTACAGTGGTAACAGTTTGAAGCTGAAAGGGGCCTTAGAGGTTTTAATGTGGCAACACGAGTTCAGAGGGGTCAAAAGACACACCTAAACTCACACAGGTGGTTAATAAACAGTTCCAGATAAAACTTAGCTTCTGCAACTCCTAATCCATTATAGCTATTATTGCAGGGTTTGATGTTATTGTTGCCTCCATCATGTTTGTGGTATAGTGAAACACCAGGAATTGCTGTGCTATTGGGCCATTGGGCAGGGCTGAGGTACATGTAGGGAGATGATGGTGCTCTATTCAAGTTTTACAAAATCCCTGCTGCTTATGTCCTAGTATTTGTGCTTCTGGCTAAGATTTTGTTGTAACAAAGTTTCCACAATGAAAACATTTGGAAATCACATCAATAGTTCAATCCAAATTTAATGCAGGGTATAGGTTTAATAGAATATGTATAAAGCATGCATAAGAAGCTGATGAACATGCCTCAAAGATTTAGGTTTGTGACTGGGTGCCGTTGTGTATGAAGTATGGATTCTGAGCTAAGTGAACATGTCCTTCTTCACTACTTTCTTAATTGTGATGTTCTCTTTTTCTTCCATCTAGCTCAGTTATTCCCAGCTGGGGATATTGCCCGCCTCCCGGGGACATTTGGCAAGATCTTGGGACATTTTTGGTTGTGACAGCTATGGATGGATGCTACTAACATTTAAGTAGGTCAAGGCCAAGGATGCTGTTGAACATCCCACAGGGCATGAAACAATGAAGAATGATCGGGCCCAAAATGTCAATAGTGCTAAGGCGAGAAACCCTGATCTATACAATCCTACCTGTCAGTTGGGGCCAACTCAAGGCCCACTACTTCTCTTTGATGTTTTTCTAGACCCCACCAGCCCTCTTTGCTCTGAGATCATATGGCTTCTGCTTCCCAATTTAGTAGTTAATTGAATAATTGTCTTATTTGATAGTAATTTTTTCAAGCCAAGATTAATCTTAGCTTCTCAACTAGATTATAAGTATCTCATGAAAAGAGAGAAAGAGAATGTTTTATGAATATACTTGTTCTGGGTGCTTTATCAGCACCTAACTTTGGCTAAAGATATAGGAAATGCTTTTCTGGGAAAGATGTGAAGGGGAAAAGTCCAAAAGAATGCCTCAGTTGCCCAGGGAACTACTTAAACCAAAAATTAGGAATCACTAGTAAAGAAAGTCAGTAGATTTTTCTAGCTGGTGAGGGTAATGACAAAGATGGTGGTAAAAGGCAAGAAGTCATGGGGAAGAGGTTGAAGGCAAAGTGGAAGGAGATTTTTAAGGAGTTAATGATAGAAAATGTAGACTAAATGGAGCCTCTGAAAATGTCATTCATTATTCATCCATTCAGCAAATACTTACACAGCATCTTCTAGGTATGGGCACTGTTCTAGGCATGGTAAAATAGCAGTCAATAAAATAGTGTATAGGGGGCTGATATACTTTTGATGGAGGTCAGGATAGATCATTAGTCAACTAATAATATAATGTATTATCTATGCAAGTTGTATATATACACACTAAATCTAGTACAAACTAAATACTAGTTTGTATAATGTCTAAACCACATTTATAATGTAAAGGCAGATAGTGATAAGCAGCACTAATAAGGGGCTAACAGATGGCTTTAGGGTAGGAAGAGCCCAGATTTATAACCTTTGCCAATTTCTGTGGTATAAATACTCTGACCACAGATGATTTAAAACTACACACCTGAGGTCGCTGAACACAGACTTAGGAAGAGATAATATGCACAGTGCTGTAAAGAAAACACAAAGTAGGTTTAGTACACTGATAATGGTGGGGATACTGTTTTTGATGCTGCAGTCAGAGAAGGTCTTTTAGAGGATGTAACATTTGAATAGTGAGGTTTCTGTAGAAAGATGTGACTTTGTCTTATCATTATGTTTGGTGACTTTGTGATACCTCATCTATTTCCCCTTCTCCCTGTAGAACTATAAACACGGGAACACTTGAGATGTCTTCTTTCTCTCCCTCAGAGGAGCAACTGGTGAGACAGTTCAGAGGAGAAAGTTAAAAAGAGAGAACAAGCTCCCTTCCCCACATCACACCCTTGGGATCTAGCATGTGGTTGGAAGGCTCTGTAAGGGTAAAGACTGCCACCATAACTATGGGGGCACCAAGGTCCTTACCCAGAGCTGGTGGGAAGTCTTGCCTCTCTCCTAGAGTTAGATGGGATATTTTTCTAAGAGTCACTCTACAACATGAGTATGGGATACTTGAAAAGGCAGTCCTACTTCAGGTGATGACATTCTTCACATGCTTTCTGGGTTGTTGTTATTTTTTAAATGAATGGGTATAGGTTTTCTATTTTCAAATGAAGGCCCACAGATTTCCACAATTACAAACTAGTGTTGGCCTAAAAGTGTGGCCATTCAGTTGAGAAATGGGTTCCATTTGTAACTTCCAAGGGTAGATGATGGATTTCCAGGAGTAAAAATGCTAAAAACATTAAGGAGATGTTTTCAAACTCTCCTCAACCAAAGCACTGATATAAGTGAAAAAAACCCTGAATGCCAAAAATGCATATTTCAGATGTTCCATCAACTGTGAGAGAGTTGCTTTCCCATGAAGACCCACCATATGGACAGTATGAGAAATTTCACATTAAAATAAATTGTTATTCAGCGAGGGCCTTTCACTTGAGCCAAGACTCCCAACTTTACATTTTGCAGCCTTTGTCACAAAATTATGAGGTCCAGTTGAGTTATTTAAACATGTTGTAGTATTTAATCTTCCAAGTGCAGCAATCTTTGTTTTAACCTGTCCTCTACACCACAGTGACCCTATAATAGCAGCATGAAAGGAAACAGGAACCCTAGGCCCCAACTATCTACCTCCTGGTTCCCCTTTCCTCACTTGGGCTTCTGGGTCTCAGATGCAAGGCTGGGCTGTTATGTCTTATAGGATCAAGTCTTCCTTTAAAATGCTGTGTTGGTTGAGGAGGGGCCTGGGTAAGACAGAGGGAGATATGGCTAGGTGGACCCCTTGTTTCTGATTGTAAGGGTGACCTGTAGGGACACTGCTTTAGCCACTAGGAACTTTTACCAGGGAGGCAGACTTGTCTTGCTTTGGCCAGATTTGATGTCAGGAAAGAGGACATTATATTCTCCCCTCTGGTGTGCTCAGTGCTTACAGGTTAAGCTTGCTCTCTGGGGTTCTTCTCCTTGGGTGTGAGGGTCACTGGAAATGGAGGCAGGAGGTGAGTAACCAAAAGCAAAGGTTAGAAACCAGTTTATTCATTTGCTCAAGCTGCCATAATGAATACCACAGACTGGGTGGCTTGGAGGATCCTTTCTTGCCTCTTTCAGCATCTATTTAGCCCCATGTGTTCCTTACCTTGTGGCAACATAACTCCAGCTTCTGCCTCCATATTTATATGGCTGTCTTCCCTCTGTCTGTGTCCAGATTTTCCTCTTCTTGCAGTATGACCTCATGTTACTTTCACTAATTATATCTGCAATGACCCTACTTCCAAGTAAGGTCATATTATGAGGTATTGGGGGTTAGAACTTCAAGAGATCTTTTGGAGGGACACAATTCAACCCATAACACCACTAAAGAAAGGAAGATTTTTTTCTGATGAAGATGCTTCACTTTAACACATGCTCAGAGCCTCAGTGAAGATGGTGACTAGGAAACAGGTGAGCCAGAGGAAACAGCGGGACGGTCCAGACTTAGATTGCAATTCACAAGTTGCACCCTTGTAAAAATTCGTGTCCCAGCCATAAATGCAGGGGAGCTTAGGGTAGCTTCCTAGTTTTGGAGTCTTAACTCTAAATTTCCCAACCCTTGGAGGCTTAATCCTGTGTCGCTTGTAATTTATATGTGGCATGGCTATCTGATCAGCTGCAGGATGAAGAGAGGGCTATGGAGCCCTGGCTGGGTGGCTCAGTTGGTTGGAGCATTGTCCTATAAACCAAAAGTTTCCAGGTTCGATCTCCAGTTGGGGCATATAAACCAATCTATGTTTCTCTCTCACATCAATGTTTCTCTCTCTCTCTCTCTCTCTCTCTCTCTCTCTCTCTCTCTCTCTCTCTCATCAATAAACATATCACACGATGAAAATTAAAATTAAAAAAGAGAAGGTGGGCTGTGAAGCTTCCCCCATTTACTATCGGTACCTTTCCTTCTTTGCCCAATCCTACTGGCCCACAAGGCAGAAGAATCCTAGTTTCTTTGCTGCCATTACTCTACTGGTCACTGTCACTTGTCCCTCTCCTGGTTAGCTGGAGCAATCCTATAAATATTCTGAGCTGCTCTTTTGTCTGCAGAGCTTAACCCACCATGGGGAAAGAGGCCTATGGAGATGAGAGGGTGGGAGCTCCCCACGGTTAACAAGGATCTATAAGAAGACTCTATTTAAGCAGCCCTGGTAATGTTTTCCTATTACTTACTCTCATCTTGAACCCTTCAATTACCTGTGCCACTTGCTAAACAATGTGACAGGATGCAGTTTGGTACAGAGAAGATTGAGGGGTTCCTTTCCTTTCCATGTTTAAAGGCAAAAGGGGGTTTCTTGGGTAATGGTATAATTTACTTTTAAGTAAACTGCAAAGTAAAATGATCTTCCTCATTCTTTTGAGACAAGAGCTCCAGATATGTACAATGCAGACTTTTTTCTTCCAAATTAACATACTCCCCCAACACTTGCATCCCCTATTTTTCCCATGGGGCAGGCTCAAAATGCAGATGCTTTTATGATCATAGGCCAAACAAACACACAAATAAACAAAACAAAACAAAAGCCATTCCTAAGGGTCCACACTTCTGGAAATCAATTTGATGTGCCCTGAGATTTTAGACCACTCTCCACAGGACTTACAGACATTGGCCTAAGTCAGGGATTCCTAACTTTGTTTTGAGATAACGGAACTTTTGGCCAACTTTGGGAAGACTATCCACAGATTCCTTCACAAAAAGTGCTTTTAAATGCATTAAGCAAAATGCAAAGATTTACAAAGTAAACCAATTATATCAAATATAGTTAACAAATATTAGAAAACAAATTTGTGAAATACCATTGTCTGCACCTTTAAAAATTTTTTTTATTGTTCAGTTATAGTTGTCCCCATTTTCCTCCCATTACTCTCCTCTGCCCTACTGCCCACATTAAATCTTCCCCACTCCTATTGTCTTTGTCCATGGGTCCTTTATACATGTTCCTTGACTTGACCCTTCCCCGTCTTTCCCCCATTATATCCCTCCCTCCTTCCCTCTGGTTACTGTCAGTTTCTTCTTTATGTCCATGTCTCTGGTTCTATTTTGCTCGCTTGTTTGTTTTGTTGATTAGTTTCCATTTCTAGGTAAGATCATGTGGTATTTGTCTTTCATTGCCTAGCTTACTTCATTTAGCATAATGCTCTCTAGTTCTATCCATGTTGTCACAAAGGGTAGGAGCTCCTTCTTTCTTTCTGCTGTGTAGTACTCCATAGTGTAAATGTAACAGTTTTTTGAACCATTCATTTACTGATGGGCACTTAGCGCATTCCCAGCACTTGTCTATCATAAATAACACTGCTATGAACATTGGAGTGTATAGGTTCTTTTGAATTAGTGTTTCAGGGTATTCTTAGGGTATAATCCCAGCAGCGGAATTGCTTAGGGTATAATCCCAGTAGCGGAATTGCCAGGTCAATAAGCAGTTCCATTTTTAGTTTTTTTTGAGGAAATTCCATGCTGTTTTCCACAGTGGTTGTGCCAGACTGCATTCCCACCAATAGTGTCCTAAGGTTCCTTTTTCTCCCATCCTCTCCAGCACTTGATGTTTATAGATTTACTGATATTAGCCATTCTGACAGGATTGAGGCAATAACTCATTGTGATTTTAATATGCATTTCCCTGATGATTAGTGATATTGGGCATCTTTTCATATATCTATTGGCTATCTGTGTGTCCTCTTTGGAGAAATGTTTATTCAGGCCCTCTGCCCATTTTTAAATCATATTCACTTTTTGATGTTGAACTGCATGAGTCCTTTATAAATTTTGGATATTAACCTCTTATTGGATAAGATAATTTTTCCCATCCAAATTCACAGACTCTTTCGGAATCTGTGGATCCAGATGAGAACCCCCATACTGCGGAGGCTTCTCCGTCTCCTGAGCCCTCTATCACCCAGGCCCTCCTCAGTGGCCTTTGTAGGTTGCATTGTCCACACTTATCATCATCCTTCACCATCAAAGAAAGCTGAGCCAAATTTTGAGCTCTGCTGGAATGGTACAGACCTTAGGAAGTCTGCATAAGCCTCCCTGAGGCTGTAAGTTTACCTCTTCAGAACACCCCATGTGCCTCTTTTTAGGGATCATAGTTGTGGCTTCTTTCCCTGAAAATGTCTGTCTTCTCCCTCTTTCTTCCTCATGGCCATGAGTAGTCCTTTGAAGTCCCATTCCTTCCCTGATACTCGTTTGTAGCTCCTGTAGCTAGGTCAGCCCGTTCCTCTCCATGTGCTGTCCTCTGCATTGCCACCGCTATGAAATGAGTTGCTCCCCTTAAGGTCCCACACCATCCACCATGGACCCTTTTGTGCACTGACCTCTTACCTGCCATTTCTGCACCCCACCCCTTCTCTCCTCGCCCCTTATGCCCAATCCCCAGCTAAGCCTGATGCCCTACAGAGCATCCCATCATCTTTGCTCTAGTTCATGCAGAACAGCAAGGCCTCTGTTCTTGAACCAAAGAATCAGTAACTTCCCTAGATCTACCCATTCTATACACCTTAGAAATACCATTTAATTTAATCTTTGTAAAAATTATATGATGTAGGTACAGATGAAGAAACTGAGGAACAGAGTAGAGTTGTCAGATTCGTCAATAAAAATACAAGATACCCAGCTAAATTTGAATTTCAGATAAACAACAAATATTTCAATCATTTATTTAATAGGCCCCACACAACATTTGGAACATACTCATACTAAAAAGTTATTTGCTGTTTATTCAAATTCAACTGGGTGTCCTGTATTTTATCTGGCACCCTGCACAGAGAGGTGAAACAACTTGCCCAAGATCACACAGCCAGCAAGTGGCAGAGTTGGGATTCAAACCCAGGAAGTCTGCCTCTAGAGTCCTTGCTCTTAGCCACTTTTCTCAGAAAAATGAAAGTCAAATTACTGCAACATATAAAACATATATTCCCTGCAATGGTTCTGGGAGAAATCTCTGTATAGAAATCAGGTTAGCTTCCTGTTTGAGATTACTGCTAAAAAACTAGTCCAGGAAATCCACTTCAAATGAGGTAATAATGTAGCTTAATCACAGCTGCCCTAGAAATGATGCCTGGGTGAAGCAATAACTTTCTGTGTGGGCCCTGTTAAAAGCTGGATGATTTGGGTCTGAAGGTGGAAAAGAAAGGCTTAACTTGCTCTGCAGGTGCTAGGAAAATCTTTTTAAGGATCAGCTATGGAGACCTGCAGAACCATCCAGTTTGCATGCCTCTTCTGTGGAGTTGGAAAGAAGGCGCCCACCACCTGTCATGCCCCACTGGTCTCCAGCATTCCCATTAAGATGCAAGTGGATGATCTCAGCTGAGTGAGCGCTCTGACTCTTGCCTACCCTTCATGGCAAGAATCTGAAACAGAGTTCACTGAATTACATCTCTTAGAGTCTTGGATACCTTGAATGTGTAGTTTCTGGTGTTAAACCCTCCCCATCAGAAATTAGCTCTTATCTGTGGTGGAAGCATAAAATTGGTACAACTCCTATAAGAGCAACTTGGCAAGATCTATCAAAATGAGAAATGGGCATACCTTTTGAACGAATAATTTTCCTTCTAGGAAATTTTCTATAAATATACTCTTCAACATTTGTGTGAAGTGGTGTGTGAGCAAGGTTGTTTAGTGCAGCATGGCAAAATATTTGAAATGACTTAAAGGATCTTCCAAAGCAAACATAAGTAAGTTATAGTGCAACCATATTATGAAATACTATACAAGCATGGAAAAGGAATTAAAATCATGCATTTTAAAGCTCTCCAAGATATATTGTAGAGTGTAGAAAAAAACAGGTAGAGTGGAGTAAAAAACAGTTGGTAAAAAAAAAGCCCTTTGAGATGGAAAGCACATATGAATATACTCATATCTGTTTATATATTTGTTTGTATATAATAAAAATATCCCTTTAACTTTAACAGGAACCTAAACAACAAAACAAAGAAACAGGCAAAATATAGCCAAAGACACTGAAATAGAGGACAGGCTGACAGTGATCAGAGGGGAGAGGGGAGGGAATTTCAGGGGAACTTCAAGGGAGAATGGGAAGGGTTTACAGGAACAAATATAAAGGACATATGGACAAAAACTAGGGGGGTTGGAAATGGGAGGGAGGAGGGGAGGGATGATGGGTAGGCTGGAATGGGAATAAAGGATAGAAACTGTACTTGAATAATGATTAAAAAAAATTTTTTTAATTATATTTTTAAAAAATCCCTGAAAGGAAACATAAGAAATGGGTAACATTAATCACCTCCAGGGAGGGAAATTGTGTGTCTGGGAGGCAGAGGTGGAAAGAACTGTTCACTACATAGTCTTTTATACTTTAAAAATGTTGTATCATGTGCATTCATTATTTATTCAACATTATTATTAATAAAAAGAAATACTTCTCTCCATCGTACACTAACAGATCATCTAACTGGGGCAGGGAGGGAGGTGGTAGAAATTGTGACCTACAATTCTATCAGTAGATTTGGAGATGAAAATGGGATCTTCTTTGATTTCCTGAAATTTTCCTTCCAATGCTTCCTACTTCACAACAAAGAAAAGAGAGGAAGAATGCCCCCAAGACAAATAAACCCTTCCTCTATTCCAAAACCTCTAGGGACACAGTAAATATTTTTGTTCTGCCTTTCAGAAATTCTACACTCTGCAGTTGACTGTCACCCATGGGTTTTTTATTGGAACAGGTAACTCAGAACCAAAAACCTATCTGGGATGGCTGCCCTCTATCTATGAAGCTCAAGGCCATTATTAATTCCACAGTCTAGCAGAGAAAGAGAAGCCCAAAATCCAGCAGTGGGGAATTTCACTGTGGTGTATTGGCTTCTGCACAGGCTTTCACTCAGTCATTCTCACCAAGAGCATCTGAGTTTTTGCACAGACCTTGGGCACAGGAGGCACTGCTACACGTACACTGTTGTTCATGTGGGGTTCTACTTCCTAAAGCTTTGATCTGAAAGGGCACACCAGTCCTTGGGAAAGATGCAGAAGTTTCTTTGGTAATGATCACCTCAAGGTTTAGAAATTCAAGTAATTGGTGAAAAACACGTTCTGAGACACCACACAAACTTGGATTTCTATTTGTTTGTTTCACAAGCTCTTATGTGGTACATTATGTGGCAACATTGTTTTATGTGCCTTATAAATATTAATTCACTTAATCTTCATAACAACCCTATCAGGTAATAACTATTAATATTCCCATTTTACACATGAGGATATTGAGGAACAGAGAGGTTTGGTCACTTGCTCAAAATCACACAGCTTGGTATTTGGCAGAGCTGGAATTCAAATCCAGGGTTCTGGCTGCATAATTCATATTTTTTAAACACTAGAGTAATGGGAAATTGGTGAGATTTCAAAACCAGATGTCTCAAGCATTCCCTGAACAGGCAGGTTAAGTCCATGTAACTATAAGATTAGTCTAGGAGTTCAAGATGTGTCCAGACAGTTACCTGAATTGGCATTAAAATGGTCTGGACAGAGCTTGAACCCCTGGAGTAGTCCTGGTTGTTAAGATGGAACTAGACTGTTCAGGAAATTCACAAGACATCTGATTTTGAAATTTCATCGATTTTCTACTGCTCTAGTGGTTTAAAAATGGGATAGTTAGGAAGAACACTTTCAACTTTACCAACAACAATCTAAATAGATGCTAACATGTAAATAAATGATTTTGTAAGAAATGGCCAGGTCCTTGGACCTATGAGGAAAAGATAGAAAAGTTTCTATTTTGATTGTCAGTATCCTAAATGGATGTGAGACCCAGGGAATGATTGCTAATGAGTAGGGCATGGAGCACCATTTCTGTCAAAAGATGTGGTAAATGAGTTAATTCAGGTGTTTTCTGAGTAGTCTCAGTCATATATATCTCTTCTTTTGCTCTCCTTCTATTTATTTTTGAGGTTTCCTTTTTATTATGGGGGTGCAGAGTGGAAAGAGAACAGGAGGAATAGGTATTTAGAGAAGAAATATGAGTGCTTTTCAAATTCCCTGTTTTTCCTCTTGCAGTAATGAGCATTTTCTACCCAATTCCTAAAAGAAGAATGAAAAGATGCATAAAAATGGGAAGTTAAAATGGAACTATTTGATTTAAATATCAATACAAATTAGGAAAGTCAGGAAACAAATGTATGGCAGCAGAGTAATACAGTAGGTTCAAGAAGGAAATAACCAAAAAAGGATTCATAACAATACCATTTTTCCTGAAGGAGAGCCATGCTTCTAAGAATTTAAAGCTAATAACTCTTTGATGCCATTTTAAAAAATTAGTTGAATTTATTGGGGTGACATTGGTTAATAAAATTATATACATTTCAGGTGTTCTATAATACATCATTTGTAAATACTAAAATATAATTTTTGACAAAGGGGCCAAAACTATGCCATGGAGAAAGGAAAGCCTCTTCAAAAAATGGTGCTGGGAAAATTAGAAACCCACATGCAAAAGAATGAAACTAGACTACAGTTTGTCCCCATGCACTAAAATTAATTCAGAATGGATCAAAGACCTAAATATAAGATCTGAAACAATAAACAATGAAGAAAACAGGTACTAAACTTATGGACCTTAGTCTTTGTGAATTTGACCTCAAAAGCAAGGAAAGTAAAAGCAAAAATAAATGAATGGGACTATATCAAACTAAAAGCTTCTGCACAGCAACAGAAACCACCAACAAAACAAAAAGGCAACCAACCGAATGGGAGATAATATTAGCAAACCACAGCTCCAACAAGGGGTAAATTTCAAAAATATATAAAGAACACATACAACTCAACACCAAACAAACAATCCAACTAGAAAATGGGCCAGGTAGCTCAGTTGGTTAGAGTACCACCCCAATATGACAAGCTAGCAGGTTTGATCCCTGGATAGGGCACATACAATTAGCAACCAATGAATGCATATATAAGTAGAACAACAACTCAATGTCTGTCTCTGTCTCTCCTTTTCTCTCTCCCTAAAATCCATTAGAAATGGGGAGAAGACCTGAAGACATACAAATGGTCAACAGATATATGAAAAGATGCTCAATTTTCCTAGCTATTAGGGAAATGTGACTCAAAACTACAATGAGATACCACCTCACACCTGTCAGAATGGCTGTCATCAACAAGATAAGTAATAAGGTGTTGGAAAGGTTGTGGAGAAAAGGGAACCCTCATTCACTGCTGGTAGGAATGTAAAATAGTACAGCCACTATGGAAAACAATATGGAGTTTTCTGAAAAAAATTAAGAATAGAGTTACCATATGACCCAGCCATCCCTCAGATACCATATGACTCAGAATCCCCATTCTGAGTATCTACCTGAAAAATTTAAAAACATTTACTTATAAAGATATATGCACTCCTATGTTCATTGTAGCATTCATTATTCATGGTGGTGAAGACATAGGAACAACCCAAGTATCCTTCAATAGATGATTGGATAAAGACATGGATAATATATATGTGTAATGGAATACTACTCAGCCATAAGAAAAGATAAAATACTGCTATTTGCAACAACATACATGGAATTTGAAAATACTATGTTAAGTGAAATAAGTCCCTCAGAAAAAAGCTAGGACCATATAATTTCATTCACATGTGGGTTATAAAACTGAAACTCCTAGACATGGACAACAGTATGGTGGTTACCAAAGGGAAGGGGGTAGTAAAGCGTAAAGGGGGCCAAATGTATGGTGGTAGAAGATGATTTGACTTTCGGTGGCGGGCACACAATGCAAAATACAGATGATGTATCATAGAAATATATACTTGAAACCTTTATAATCTTATTAATCAATGTCATCTCAAGAAATTTAATTAAAATACATACATACATACTAAATAATCAAGACAAAGGTAGTAGTTTTCCCATGCAAGTCACCATCATTTGCACTAATGTCACCTCCTCCCTCTTTCCCAAATGAGGGGTGCAGGAATACCCATTCCCCATCCCCCTTAAGATAACACCAGACACCATGGCTATTCCCCACCATAAAGCAGCTTCTGGGAGATGTGCTGTGTGGGGCTGCGAGGGCTATTTGACTGTGCTGCGTTCTGTGACAGCATGATCCATTAGCTGCTCTTTGGAAGATGATATAGTAAAAAGAATTGGCCCCTGCTGGTGCTTAAAAGGTGCTGGAAGGGGAGTGCTAATTTATTGCTAATATACACTGTGCTAAAAATAGAAAGAAAAATGCCTTTTGTTCCTACTTTGCCTTTTGGAACAAAAAGCAGAGGGGGTGGGGCAGGGAATCTAGAGACCATGATTAGAGGTCACTTTTGGTCACAACTTAAACCTGTATCATTGGTGAAGAGGTAAGGAATATAAATCCTTTGTTCTGTGCAAGTGTGGAAGCTTTGTGAAGGAACTGTCCTCTTCAGAGGCCAGGATGTTTGGGGCATTTATCCCCTCACCCCTGACCTCCTGAACGGATATTTGCATTTTCTGCCTGTTTACCTGATGCAGCACTAACAAGCTTTGGAAACCTTCTGTGGTGGTGTATCAGGTCTGCTGGTAACAGTCAGGGCAGAAACAGACTCGGAATCCCTAAGATCTCATTTCAGGGGTCTGGAAACAGGCTGGAAGAGAAAAATGGCCTTCAGAGGGGTACCCAATAAACAGTCTTTGGGCTGAAGACCTGTGGATTCAGAGTGGTCAGACGGAAACAGTACTTAAGGGAGGTGCACAGAGGCTTCTGCGAGCTTTGGAGAATGGATTTCCTCCTGCACTTGGGAACTTTTAAAGCTGCTGTGAGTGTTCAGACCCTGAGTAATGAGCATACCCAAAGGGGAAAATCAGCACTGCTAGAAGGCTTACTTGGTCTTATTGGCAATAGGACTCTGCTGTATGCTTTTTATGGCTCATGGGGACCATCACCAATTGTTTCCTTCTGTACCTGGCAGTGCCAACTCCTGGACTGTCCCTTATTTTGAGGGAGCCAGTAGAAACCCTGGGAATCAGACTTGGCTGCAGTTCGAATAAGCTTTAGTGATTAATTAATTTAATTAACATATTGGGAGTTTTGACTGCCTTTAATATAATCTACTTCTATAAAAACTTGTGAGCTGAAGCACATATATATGTGGAAATAGCATAAAATTGCCTTCCTGGCCAACTTGGGGGAGGGGGAATGTTAGTAGCCTGGATCTAACTACATATACTGCTCTTTAGGTACTGTCTAAATTACTATATGATTCTTTTTTCCTAGAGAAAAATTTAAGTACACTTTTTTTTATCTGATTCCTTCACTATTGTCTCCTTTCCACTCTCCTCCTACCCCTTCCAACTTATCTAAATCCGTTGGAAATGAACTAGTCCAACACAAAAGTGAAAAAAGGAGTGGTTGGTTAAGAAGGGCAGTACGGAGAAGCCATCTTCCCCACGAGACCAGGGAACTCCAAGGAGACAGTAAATTTCTCAGTGCTGAGTGTCTCTTCCTCTGGCCTTCCCCAGCTGACAGTGACCCACATTCAATTCTGTTGTGTTGTGTGTTCTTCATGGCTCAGGCAGAAATGTCACCCACTCAGCTTTCTGTGCCATAAAGAGAAATTAGTTGGGGCCTCCCTGAGAAGTCTCTCTGACAGTAGACCCTGGGCTGTTCATCATTTGGAGTGGGTTCTCTGGCTCACATGGGCCCAGCATTTTATCAAGCAAAGGCATCCTTGTTAGCCTGGGGCTGGGTAAAAAAGCTGTGAATTCTATCCTTTTAGGAAGAAAAAGGTAGGGGTGGGATGAGGCTTTAGGGGGAAATGATATGACAGAAAAATAAAAATACAGAATGAAGACCATAATTGGACTGTTATTTTTATTTATGTAATACAATCAGAAACCACAGTTAAAACTTTCCTCCTCCAGTAATAAAAATGTGATTGGCAATCATTGCTGGCTGAGTGACCTTTGAATCTTAATTTGCAGCCAGACTAACATGGCCCCAGCTATACCAGCCTATTCTCCTTTTCTTCTTGTCTCCACTTCCTTTCCTTCCCACAGAAATAAAGTGGTCCAGATCTACCAACAATTCAGGTATGACATTAATCAAAAATGCAGTTGAAATGAGAAATTCATTCCAGCAGCAGGCTGGTCTTAGGGCTCTGAGCCAGGATATTTGAGTTTGCACAAAACTTACATGAAAACAAAAAAGCTTGTTTAATCAAAACCTAATACCAGACCCAGTATAATCCTCATGGATAAATATGTTAACTTGTGTTTAGCATCAGTGTCACTCACCAGTACCCCACCCGCACCTTGGAAAGAGTAATTTGCATTTAAAACTGTTTAGTTTATACAGATTATATGTAACTAATGGTTCATATATTTGCATTTGCTCTTTCTGTGCCTCTTGTAATCATAATTGAGGACACTCATAACACTCAGTAAGGAGTCCCTAAAGATTTATCAAAGGAGAGGAAGGTGCAAAAAAAATGTTTTAACAGCTTTCCATGAGGATGATAAATTAGGTTACTAGAAAGGTCTTCACCTTATTTTCCAGTTTTTACCCTATGCTATACATGAGATGTGTGGCTAATTATAATGACTAAATCTTATAGAAATGAAAGAGATAAAATGTTTAAAACCCCTTGGTCCTGGCTGTTCTTAGCAACCACATTTAAAGGGCTCCATTATGGAGCATTCAACAGTTATGACCAGGGCCAGCCCATGAAATGAGCTGCTAGGATTTTTTGCTACAAAAGTATTAGTGTAGGGGAAAATTCGATGCTGGGCCAGGACAACTGGTCGGCCATGGCTGTTTCTGAGATGCCAAGTAGGTCATAGTAATCTTGATAGAACTTAGATATCTCATCTGTAAAAGTAGCAGGAGAACTATTAAGTCCCTTCCATTGAATATTCTAGGATTTTGGAGTGGATAATATTTTCTTTGACCTAGTTTTTCTTCTAGGGAGATGTAAATAAAGTTAAATGTGATAATTTAGTTGAAGTATAAGATGGCCTCCCTTTGGGCCAAAGCTATGTCAGGGAGATGAACTAGTATGTAGTTTTAACCTTTTGTGGATCATAGGTTCCTCTGAATCTGATGAAAACTGTGGATGCTCTCCTCAGGAAAACAAATGTGTCTGTTTACTGCTCATTTTGTATGACACATCAGGGGTTCTGGATTTCTAGATTCTAGTTCAGAACTGCCAGGCAAGAGATTTTTAAGCTTCACCCAAGCTCTTGAGTTCTGTAGTTCCATTATACAGCTCCAGGCTGCCAAATTGTTTTAGCATTTACTAGTTCATTAAGCACTTTAGCTTCCAAGATCATTTCAGGCCAGAGGTGAGGGACAGCCCTCAACACCTGTTCACTCTTGCTCCGAGGTCCTTCCCTCTCTACCTTCCTTCTTAGTTACACCTTGGCTAGCATATCTAACAAATACTTATTAACACATACTATGTGCCAAACATATAAAGTTTAAAAATGAATGTATTCAATCCTTACAAAAACTCCGGGGCATAGATAATACTGTCATTTCTACATTATAAGGGAGAAAACTGATGCACAGAGAGGTTAAATAATTTTCCCAAATTCACTGAATTAGTGAGTGGTGGATCTGGGTTTTAGACTCATCTCATCAATCTGTTTTGAGAGTCTGTGCTGTTTTTTTAAAATCCTCACCCAAGGATATGTTTATTGATTTTTAGAGGGAGAAGAAAGTGGGGAGGGGGTTGGAGAGAGAGAGAGAGAGAGAGAGAGAGAGAGATGTGAGAGGAACATCAGTCAGCTTCCTCCTGTATGTGGCCTGACAGGTCATTGACCCTACAACCCAGGCATGTGCCCTGGCCGGCCAGGTATCAAACCTGCAACATTTTGGTGCATGGGATGATGCTCCAACCAACTGAGTCACACCAGCCAGGGCTTCAGAGTCCATGTTCTTAACCACCATGCTTTTTTTCTAAAGTATTTGGATAATGGAGGTTTATTTTTTCTTTTTTTATTTTAATTATTGTTCAAGTACAATTTTCTATCTTTTATTCCCATCCCAGCCCATGCACCCAGCCCTCCCCACCTCCCCCTCATTTCCACCCACCCCTAATTTTTGTCCATGTGTCCTGATAATGGAGATTTAGAAACAAAAAATATTCTGTGAAAATTCAAGTTATATACTTATGATGTGTGCATCTTTCTCTATGTATGTTATACTTCAATTTAAAAAAAATTACAATTAAAAATATTTAAAATCTGTGTCAGTCAGGAATACTTTTGGCAGCAAGAAAAATCTCATGAACAGTGGCTTAAACCAGAGGGGTATTTATTATTTGTCTAACAAGGAGGTGGGTGGTCTCAGAGTTGATTCCGCAGCTAGGTGGCATCCCAATAACCCAGGCTCTTTGCACTCTGCCTCTTGCCCATTTTCAGTGTCTGGCAGAGTCTGCCCTCATGGTCATGATATGTCTACTATGTCTCCACATCTACATAGGAAAGGTTGGACAGTAGAGGATATCTCACGTACTTCTCTCCTGCAAAGATTCCCTGCAGATATCCCATTGGTCTGTGGTCAGAATTAGGTGAAATGGCCACCTTCATATAAGGGAAACTGGAGAAGTGAGTGTCTGACTTTTCCAGCCTCTATGGGCTGTATAGAGAAAGGAGAAGGGGTGAGAATGAACATTGGGTATCTCTCAACAGTGCCTGCTACACAGTCCCTGAGATAATAATACTTCCACATTGAGGGAAGAAGAGAGGGACAGAAGTGAAGAAAAAGCTTTCTTTGAGATCAAAGGTAGCCAATAACTACTCTCTAGATCCCCCCCAAAAGAAAAGCCTCTCACTGATCCCTTCAGAAGAAGGTATACAACACAGCTGATAGTAAAAACTATTTGGAACAGCTGATTTGAAAGTCTCTCCCATCAACTTGGAGGGATGAGGTCTTAACCAATGGCTTTGAGTCTTTGAAAAATGACCATTTCATTATCTTCCTCAATGGAATATATATATCAAATTTAGGGTATCTTCCAGACACCAGGCTAGATTTAGCCAGATGGTACAAGTTATCCAACCTTTTACCAATTCTCATGCATTTTAGCAGTTATAATGCCTAAAGGGAGTACCATTCTGGTGGGAGGAGAAGAGTAGTTGGTTAAGTGGTCTTGCCCTCAGCTTTGTGTCTAGATGGCAGTGAACCTTCCCCTGTTCACATTATCTACTAAATGCTTTAAAATTATGTTTGGGAAAGAAAGCATTTTTCTGCTGTTTTCAAGAAACTTGTCACCGCGGTGTTTGGTTTGTGGGGTTTTGTCTTAGTTTAAGTTCACTGAGAAGATGTTGACACAGGATTCTAGTATAAATAGTTTCATTGGGTGATAAAGGAAACATTTGGTGGGGGAGTGAGACAGGGAAGGGGAAGCAGTGAGTAAAGGGTGTGTTATCAAGTAAATTAGCACATTACTTGAGTGGAACTTGGTCTCACTGGGAAATTCTGTGGAGATAGTATAAAATTCATGCTTCAGGGTTTTTGTAACTGAGGGTGAGAGAGCTGGGGCATTTAAACACCAACTCCTCAAGATGATAGGAGGATGGCTCCTCCCAAATGGTGTTAATTCCATGACATTGCTGTCCTTCCACACAGGCAGATAAATCTGGCTTCAGTGGCTAGAAGCAGCATTTAGACAAAGACATGTAGGTGCTGATATTCAGAAGTGGTAAGGGTAAGAAGGTTTGGGTTTCTTAAAACAAAAGGTTAGACCTGAGGGAGACCTTATGTGTCATAATGTCCTCTGTTCCCTCTGTTCTTCCTCTCGTCATTTTATAATCAAAGTAACTGGGCCCAAATAAGTAAAGTCTCACCACACCTAATCAGTGAGTGGCTAGGCTATGATGACAACCTAGTTCTCTTCTCTATTCATCTTAGATTCTTCCATCCCTACCATGTTATTCACAAACTAGGGGGATAGTTAAACCAATAAAAGATTATTGCTAGGTTGCATTGTCATGCAATTTTAAAAAATAATTTTTCTTTGTGTTATTGGGGATATGTGCATATTAAGATAATATAATTGTTAAAATTAATAAATTGGATATGGAACAAAATAAAACAATTGTGCATAACTTTTTATCTGCACATACTCCTCTTGGACCTTAAATGATCTTCCCAGAGCTGTGAGCAAGGCTGCTTTCAGTTCTGGATTCTTCTGCTAATGCCCTTTGGATAGTCTCTGAGGTCTTCTTGTTAAAGTCTGTCCATTTGACTATTAAATACAAGACGCTTCCCTGGCCCAGTGCCTCAATTGGTGGGAGCATTGTCTCGTACACCAAAAGGTAGTGGATTCAATTCTCTGTCAGGACACATACCTAGGTTGTGGGTTCCATCCCCTGTTGGGGGGTGCATATGGGAGGCAACTGATCAATGTTTCTCTCTCACATTGATGTCTTTCTCTGTCTCTTCCTCTTTCTGTTTCTGTCTCTCTCTCAGCAATAAAAAAATTCTCAGATGAGAATTAAAAAGGAAAGACACTATGTGATGTAGCCAGCACTGCCCTCTTAAAACACTTCTAGTGCTCCTTAACAATACATTGAGGAAAGAATTTGCAAAACCTTATAATCTCTCAGGGAACCAAAGAAACCCTGCAGGTGGATCTCTAAGATGTAAGAGTTTTTAGGAAAATCTTAGAGAAGAAGAAAGCTCAGCTACACAAGGAGATCCAAAGTGGAACATTTGGCCAGTGTTTCTCTCCAGATGCCATACTCTCAGAGTTACATAGACTGCTCTTCACACACTTCTGGGGACTCCTAGGGCTCTTCAGGGTCTCTGTTCCAGTCTGACTTTTCTCCTTTTCTCTGATCTTCTCTTCACCTCAATCAACCATTTATTTTACTCTAGGAGAGACTTAATTCAGGGTCAGAGATCAAAATAATTGGAGCAGAAGCAAAGTGAGTCACAATTTTATAAAAAGTGTTCAGATTGACCTCTCACTGTTAAGCAGCTTTTGACATCTTTGTACCCAGAGGTTCGTGAGCAGATTTTCAAACTGAAAGTCTTTAGAAAGAGCCCTTCTGCAGCTTCTTTTTCTTTTGGAGAATCATATGTATAATATAAAGTATAAAATTTTCAGATGTATAGCTCAATGAATTGTAATAAAGTGAACACATCATGTAACCACCACCCAGGTTAAGGTGTGTATTGCCAGCACCAGAGACCTATTTCATATCTCCCCAGTAATTATCAATATTGCAAAAGTAAAGATAATCTTTCACCATAGATTTGTTTTGCATATTTTTAAACTTTATATAAATAGAATCACACAGCATGTACTTTTTTGTATGCCTGCCTTCCTTTGCTCAAGGTTACTTCTGTGAGACTCATCCATGGTGGTGTAAGTAGCAGTAATTTATGTCTTTTTCATTGCTGTATAGTATTCAATTGTACACATCTTAGTACTGAATTTCAGAAGGTCATTTGGGTGGGATTGGATCATGATTATATTTACACATTTGTACTTAAAAACATCCATTAACAGATTGACTATGGCCAATCAAGTCTATTTAACTAACACGTATATGGAGCTTACCATATGTCAAACACTGACCTAAATACTTTATAAATATGAACTCATTTAATTTTCATACCAATGCTCTGATGTAGATGACTAGTATTTCCATTAAAAATATGCAGAAGCTTAGGTATGGTTTGGTTAAGTCACCTATCTAAGATTACTTAGGTAATATCTAGAAAACAAAGTTTTGGCTAAGGGTACTGACTTAGATCATGTCTCCTCTGTGGCCCTTGTATATACTTCCATTACAGCACCCAGAACACCACAATATAGGTCTTTATCTTTCTCTTTGCTCCTGCAGACTATGAACTTGAGCACAAGACCTGTGTCTTATTTTTGCCAGTGCAGGTTCCATAAAGAAGCCAGGGGCTTTGCTAAAGTAAATGCTTGTGATGAATGAGTTTGTGTGGGGCAATGAGCTTGTAAGTACCTGTTCTTACAGTGACCAATTTCCTTATATTTTCCTGGTGAACACTGAGGGAGCTGGATCTGTAAGTACATAGGGAGGAGAGAAGGAAATGGAAAAAGGAGGGAGGCTGTGTTGGCCATCACTTACTGGTTAACCATGCAAACTGGTCAGAACAGTTTTTATAACTTAAACCAGAGGACAGAGGAGGAAGAGCCTAGGGCTGTGCTGTCCCATAAAAATATAACATGAGCCACATGTGTAACTTAAAATTTTCCAGAAGCCACATTTTAAAAATGTGAAAAAAGAAACAGGTGAAATTAATTGTAATAATGTATTTTATTTAATCCATTGTAGCCAGAACTGTATCATTTCAAGATGTGATCAATATAAGAATTATTGATGACACATTTTAGATTCTTTTTTACTACATCTTCCCAATGTACACCACATCATAACTCAAATCAGTCACATTTCAAGTGCTCAGTAGCTACATGTGGCTACTGGCTACTCTACTGGAATGGTGAAGGCTTAAAGCCTTGTTACTCAAAGTGTGATCCTTGGACCAGCAGCATCACAACAGGAAGTTTGCTAGAAATGTGGAGTCTCAGGCCCCACCTAGTTTTACTGAAAATCAAAACCTACCCTTTAAAGAGCTCCTGGGGTGATTTGTTTGTACATCAAAGTTTGAGAAGCCAACCTAGTGATCAACTGCATTGAGAGGGTATTTTCTAATGAATGGCAGATAATAGCTCCCTAACCCTGAAATCTCAACCACAGGGTCTCTCATTAACTTCATTTGTTAACTTCCCTCCTCTCCTTCCTTCCCTCCCTTCCTCATTTCCTTCCTTTCTTTCTTTCTTCCCTTGGCGGGTTCCCATGTTAAAAAAGAAACCTTTTTCAAATCAATACTGCTGCTTCTCTCAAATGACAGTGCCAAGCTATTAAATTCTGCCAGCTCATCCTTTGTGAATGAAGGGAAGTGGATTCAGCCACAGCCTTATCTTTCTGCCATTATCCTGTATTAAATGTCCTCCAATTAGTATGTGCTGCGGGTCTCCTGAAAAAACCCCTGCTGGTTTATGTCACTCATGCATTAACCTCATTGGTTACCAAACATCCCTATTATTAAGCCATTAAAAAGCCAGGCTTGTTCACCTGCCAGCCCTTTAGTTTCCATCTCCTGGATGATTTTCCCAGATGGAATTTTAGTGATTCTCCCCACATTCATCTTCTCTTTTATCTTGCAGAAATTTATTTCCTCTTGTAGCCTGCTCTTTCTCCTTCTCTGTCCTGTTGTTCTTCCTCTCTCCTTACAGTGTGCTGTCTTCTTGCAATTTTTTCATACCACTCTCTCTCCCCAGGAGAAGGTAATTACTTGGTTGAGAACAGGTTGGTTATAGCTGTGTGTGCACTCACCAAGCTGGAGCCTCGTCAGCAAGGCTGTTTCCAGCCCCTGCTGGCTCAAGTTACGTTTGGCAAGTCATTGCTTTCCAACCCCATCCAATTGTTTCTGCCAGTTTGATGAAATTGCAAAGCAGGTTGCAATACTGGCAATTTGAAAATGGATATTGCATTGCATAGGGTTATATAACCATATTTTGAAAACTTGCTTTTTGTATATCTTATCTACTTTACCTGTGTGTTTTTAAAGAGCAATGAGATATAATTTTAGCAATGTGTGTGTGTAGTATTAAGCCTGGGGTTTTTTTAGAGTGAAAATTCAGTATGAAGACAGAAATGCTCAGCCTGTGCTTTATTTTCAAGTTGACATTTCACCAAGGAGGCAATGGAAGCTTTCCATTTTGCTGGAGCTGGTGGGCCAAGTCTGCCCACCTCTTGTTTTTGTATGGCCAGTAAGCTAAGAATGGTTTTTACAGTTTTTACTGGTTCAAAGAAACCAAAAGACAAATATTATGTGGCTCCTAAAAAAGACATGAAATTCAAATTTTAGTGTCCATAAATCAAGTTTTTCTGCACACAGTGACACCATTCATTTATCTATTGTCTTTGGTTGCTTTCATGCTAACAATGGCAGAGTTGGATGGTTACAACAGATCATATGGCCTGCATAGCTCAAAATATTTATTTTCTGCTGTTTTACAAACAACGCTTGCTGACCCATGGTCATAGGGTACTGGTTTCCAACTTAGGCTGCATCTTGAAGAGCTTTAAAAATACAGATGCATGTGTCCCAAAGATACTGATAAAATTGTGTGGGGGTATATCCTAGAAATTGGCCATTTAAAAACCTCTTCTGATAATTATTCTTTGAAGCCAAGATTGAGAACTACATAACCCAGTGTAAGGAGATGTAAAACTTTATTAACTACTAATGATTTGGTGACCTAATAAAATATTTGCTCCCTTACATAACATAGAAATGCTACTAACTTCATTTCCTTCCCTTACTCTAATCAAACTGTTTCTGATTCTTGCCTGCTTGCCTAGCTCTCACTTCATTTTTTTCTCCTGAGTGTCTTTTGGGCTCACGTGTTTTCAAACACCATTGAAAAAAGTCATGGGAAGCAAGGTTGAACGATGGTCACTCCCAATTTTAGGACCACCTCATTTGGGCTTCCAGAAGTAATTGTGGCTCCTCTGGGTGGAGGAAGGCCACGGTGGCTAGTAAATGCATAGCTGAGAAACTCCCTTCTTCTTTGACCACCTAGCAACATTCTATTCCCCTTTCTTCCAAAATGAAGCCCCAAAATTGGCTTCTTATGAAACCCTTTCTGCCTGTGCCCTTGCCCTCAGACCTAGTAGAATTGTCCCTTCCAGCCTTCATATCCCCATTACAACCCACACAAACTTCCCCTTGGCTGCAAGGATACCAACTGGCATCTACTGTTTTACATGCTTGTCTCCTATTAAAGTGTTTGATGGCAGGGCCATGTCTTGTCTTATTAATCTCCGGGTTCCTTGCTCCCTGCATCATGCTTATTACCCAGCAGGTGCTCAATAAATATTTCATAATCAAGGAGGGAAAGAAGAAACAAAGTTCTATTTTCTTAGGATATCAAGGTATTTCCTGAAATGCCTTTACTGACATTGGTAGTTGCAGGTTGGAGCCAAAATGTATTTTAGAGACAGCATAATGAGGCAAATTACTGAAAGATAAATTCCTGGTTTTAGCAGAAAGCTTTGGTGGAGAAGACCAACATGGCAAGAAGAGTCATGGGGTCTTTACTGAACAATACCAAATTAAATGGGACCAGTCACCACACTGAACACTAGGCTCTACTGAAGACAGACAGGACTACTCCAGGGAGGGGCTCACTAGGGCTCCAGAATGACCCCAGTGGAAAGTCTGCTTTGCTCAGGAGAAATTTTTGCCAATTACCTATAACGCACTCAGCTAGCAACTTGCTCATCCTTTGATTTGAACCAGCTCTATGGATTCCAGTGAAGAATGGTCAACTTGCCTTCCCTCTGAATCTCTGTTCACCTCTGTTTATGTCTTTATTGTCTCTCCTCTCCACTAGTGAAAAAACTCCACAAGAAGAGAGATTATGTCACGTATTTCACCCATGTTTTTCTGTACAAAACATAGAACCTAACACATAGTGGGTGTGTAACAAATAATTGTTGAATGAATGAGTGAGTGCATGTGTGCATGCATGCATGAATGAATAAATGAATCCACAGGACCTAAACCTCCAATTTCCTTCATCTACTGTGGTAGGTCATGGTGTTCAACTCACCCAACATACAGACCAAGTGAGAAGTCTAATGTTCCAGGTGTTCTTAACTTCAGGCCCATAGACCATTACTTGGTCCATGGATAAAATTTGAGGGGTTTATGACTGGGCATGGAAAAAATTTCTCTTTATTTTCTTTAACTGAAACAGGTTTTGCTTCCATCAAAATGTAGGCAACAAACCCCACTAGTATATTAGCAGGACCTGTGATTTTGTCACCAGTAGAATCCTTTCTGCTCATCAGCAATTCAGAATTATTGTAGTAATTATATCTGCCACCACATTCTGTTATTTCATGTGTTAATAAAGAAGCACACATACTACTATGTCATACATTTATTGAATGACAAAATTAATTCTAATTAACCTGAATAAATGCATTAAAATTCTAATACTATCATTTTCAGATAACTGGATTTCTTTGTAATCCTGTATATTTTACTTTGTACATTTAAAAACATTCTTAGAATGGGTTCCTAGGCTTCACCACACTGCCGAAGGATTCCCTGAAACACACAGAGAAGATTAACAAGATTAAAAAACCCTTATATAGTACTAGTTATAGAGGTGGATCCAGTTGATAAAAATACATCAAGCTATATACATATTTTTAGGTATATTATACTTCAGTAAAATGTTTTTTAATTGGTCTGAATCAATCTTCACTGTCCCATATCAGTAATTAATTTACTAAACGGTATCTGTCCCAATCTGGGCCAATGAGACAGAATAAGACATTTTGCCAGGGGGGCTAGAAAGGAGACATGGAGAGAGAAGCCCCCTCTTGATCTGAACTTTTTGTGTCTTCATGTTGTATCTGGAGCTTCTATGGCCATCCCACAGAAGGGGGCAGAGCCAAGTGGAGCTGGAGATGCAGCAAAATGTGCCTGGAGCATGCCTTCTGTACACCTTGTAATTGTACTAATATATTTTCTCATTGTTTAAATCAATTTGAGACTGATTTTCTGTTATTTGCAACCCAGTGCATCCTGACTAATATAGAGGTGTGAAGACAGAAAGGTAATTGTGTTTTTATGCACCATTCTTTGACTTAGACTGTGACTTCCTAAAGTCTTTTATTTCCTATTGAGTCTACAGGAAACTCCAAGCCATGATCATGCTGTGATTTTGTAGTCTGAGCATGAATATCACATGATCTTTTCATGTTAAATGCTTGGACAACCACTGGCTGGGAGGTGCACATGTTGATTCTAATGCTGTGGAGTTTTTACTTTAGTCTTTGAGTCCTGGGGAGGGAAGTGAAAGGGAAGCAGTTCCACTCATGCCATACATGGAGAACATAAACACAAACATGATTAGTACTCATGAAATTTGTAAGATCTTTTTCTTCCAATGCTGAATGTAAAATATTTCTTAAGCATAGATGAGGGAGGAATCTCTTACAAACACCCTCACAAATTCTGCTCCTATGGTGAGATGGTTGTTTAGCTCAGGAGCTGTTTCTCTGCTGTACTGATCTCCTATTCACACCTTAGTACACAGGCCTTGGCTATTCATTCATGGACCACCCCTTGACTGACAACACAATTGGCAGCTAACACGCACTGATAGACAAGTCTATGTGGGCCCTTTTCAGTGTCCATTCAACTGCCTTTTGTGACCTTAGAATTACCCAAATTTTGATGTTCCTCTCTGGTCCCTGAACGTAAGAACCTGCCTAACAGCAGCAGTCCCCAACCTTTTTGGCACCAGGGACTGGTTTCATAGAAGACAATTTTTTGATGGGCCAGGGTGGGAGGAATGGTTTGGGTAAGATTCAAGCAGATTACATTCAAGCTCACTTCCTGCTGTGCAGCCTGGTTCCTAACAGGCCTAGACCAGTACTGGTTCATGGTCAGGAGATTGGGGACTCCTGCTCTATTGTATCAATTGTATCATCTTAAAAAGAAACAACAACTAACCGTTAGCTTCATTGATGGTTTTCTATTATTTTCTATTCTCTGATTTCTGTTCTCATCTTTAGTATTTCCTTCCTTCTGCTTTTTGTGGATTTGATCTGTTGTTTAACTATTTAAAATAGAAATACAAATCATTGATTTTCAGCCTGTCTTCCCTAATATATGCATTTAAAGATATAATTTCCCCTCCATGCACTGCTATAGCTGCAACCTTAAGTTTTGATATGCAGTATCTTCCCTTATCATTAGTTCAAAATGTTTTCTGATTTCCATTATGATTTCTTCTTTGACTCATGGATTCTTTAGAAGTGTATTGCTTAATTTTCAATCAGTTGTGAATCTTATAGTAATCTTTTTTAAAATATATTTTATTGATTATGCTATTACAGTTGTCCCATTATCCCCCCTTCATTCCCCTCTCACCCTCTCCCACCCACATTCCCCCCTTTAGTTCATGTCCATGTGGCATAAGTTCTTTAGCTTCTACATTTCCCCTACTATTCTTGCCCTCCCCCTGTCTATTTTCTACCTACCATCCAT
>CM052552.1:62756927-62782004 GCA_028533065.1 Trachops cirrhosus
GTCACTGACATCCCGTCCTCCATTTCAGTGTCCTTTGTTATATTTTACTTGTTTCTTTGTTTTGTTGTTTAGGTTCCTGTTAAAGGCGAGATCATATGGTATTTGTCTTTCACTGCCTGGCTTATTTCGCTTAGCATAATGCTACTTAAAACCTTTTTTTTTTTTTTTTGCTCATCAGTTTTTGTTAGTGTTTGTGTATTTAATGTGTGGCCCAAGACAACTCTTCTTCCAGTGTTGCCCAGAGACGCCAATAGTTTGGACACCCCTGGCTCTAGAACAAAGCACTAAAACACAGAGGAAAAAGGATAGGTCCATTCTAAATACAAGTCAGACCATGGCTTTGTTGTTTTAAACTACACAACAGCTTTTTATTAACCAATGTCACTCCAATGAACTTCATAAAAAATATAAAATAAATACATATAAGACATGAAGTAGAGTGAAAACAAATAAATTAACTACATGACAACCTTCACAAAGTGATTCCTTACCATTTCAAATCAGCATAGAAAAGTACACGCTAAAAGCAGTACCCTTTTCCTCTCCCCGTGCTCTGTCTTAAGGTCAAGACTTTTCTGGTACATTTGCATAAACTTCAGTTTTATTTTTAAAAGATAACTGTGCTAATATCTGCTTGTAAAAAATCCAAATGTTTTGTTAAAATTTGATTCATATTAACACCACTCCTCCCACCAGTGGCAGTCATTAACATATTTGAGTGAATCCAGACATTTTCTGAAATACAACCTATAGTTTTTATACAATTGGGATAATTATACATTCTGTAATATTCATGTACCATGCAGACCATTGCTTTTTAATTTCCCCAACATTACTTTATATATGGTACTTTAAAAAATGGTCTGAATATATTTGTATTTCAGACTAGTTCAACAAAATTTTACTTAACCTCTCTGTTGCTCACTATACTCTTCTGCAGAATGGTGATAGAAATAGTAACTACCCCATAGGGCTGGCTGTTCTGAGTATGTCTAAACCTCCTAAAGCACCTGGTACATAGTGAATTCCCAATAATTAGTATCACTATTATTGTCATTATTGTTATCATTACTGAGCATCCCTTACTGCCAGGCACTCTGCTGAAAGTTTTATGTGCAGTAGTTGAATTTTTATTGCACTATATCATTCAATTGTATGAACACTATTTATTTATCTCTTCTCCTGTTGATGGACATGTGAGTTCTTCGTATTTTTGGCTATTATTAATAAAGCTGATATGAAACATTTTATACTTGTCCTTTTCAGGACATATGTACCCATTTCTTTTGGGAACACATGTTGGAGTGCAACTACTAGGTCACTGTTCTGTATCAGTAGATACAGCCAAACAGTTTCCAAAGTATCACCAATACTTATTTGCTAACTACCACCTGTTTTATATGGAGCACAGAATGAGCTGGGTTTGGATCTATAGCAGGGGTGTCAAACTCATTTTTACCAGGGGCCACATCAGTTTTGTGGTTGCCTTCAAAGGGCTGAATGTAATTTTAGGGCTGTATAAATGTAACTACTCCTTAACAGTTAAGTGAGAGCTTGGCACTGCTGCTGGGTAATAACAAGGGGCCGGGCAGATAAAACAAGGTGGAGGGCCAGATTTGGCCCCTCGGGCCTTGTGTTTGCTACCTGTGAGCTATAGAGTAAACAGAACAGTGCCTACCCTACAGAGTTAGAAGTGCTACCCCCACTGGAGAACATTTTGGCTTTTACTCACCCCTTTTGCAATCCTGTAGAACAGCATGAATGACACCTAAATGACAGATGAATTGAGAAACAGAAAATCAAAGCAATGTGCTCATAATCTCCAGGGTCATAAAGCAAGTCAGCAGCAGACCTAGAATTTAGTTGAGGAACAATAACAAATAAACAAATTTTTAGAACAACAAAAAAACTTCACTCCTCCCTCTCTACAACTAGGTCATAAACATTCAAAGAGGGGCCATCCTCAGATTTATGCAGTAGTGGGCAGTTCATGCCCCCCACTGCCTTTGTTAAGCCAATGTGGCATATATTAGCAGAGTTCATCTGAGACCCCAGGGAGCTCTGGAAACCCTTCTCAGTGCTCTTGAAAGTCCTAGAATTGAGCTATCTGAGCCAAGCCTTAGTTTGGCTCTGGGAGAAGACAAAGGAAAGGAACTAGTAGCTAACTTTGCCTTGGCATAAAAAAACCTGAATATCTTAACAAAAAAAAAAAGAGAGAAATAAAATATTCTCATAGCCACAGTTAAATGTCCTATTTGCCATAGATGAATACATGCTAAATTCAACATAGGGTTGAATTGATATGAACAGTCATGAGTGGAGGGGATAAAGAAGTTTCTCAGCCTGGGCTAGTAACATTTCGTGCTGGATAACTCCATTGTGGGGCTGTCCTGTGCGCTGTAGGGTGTTGAGCATCCCTGGTCTCCACCCATAGATCTCGATAGCACCCCTTCTCCCCAGTTGTGACAGCCAAAAATGTCTCTGGACATTGCCAAATGTCCCTTGAGGGGCAAAATTGTCCCTGGCTGAACCACTGAACATACTTAATGTTAAGAATGTGTGACAGTGAAGCTTTTATATTTTTCTTGATTTTAAATCTTGAAGATGGATCCTATTGTAAAGCAAAAGGGTTGACATTTAACATCAAAGAACTTTGATATGTTCTAGACAAGTGTCAGGAACACTTAGTCTTTTCCTTCTTTAAGGGAACTACACTAGAATACTAATATAGAGTAAAAAGTAAAAATCCCATTTCAATTCTTGAAAAGTCTGATTTATTCAATTTTTCAATATGATTTTATTTCAAATTCAGTGCAGTAAGTTCTTCAGTTACTTCTTTGCTGAATAATGATGTGCAATTGTGTATTAGTTGTATATTAATAGATATTTTCAAAGGGCATTAAGGTCTTTGAAAACAATTTCTTCTCTTAAATGCTTTGATTTGGTTGATATTTTTTATACACGTGATTTTCCATATCTCTGAATAAAAGCTTTGGTAAATAGAGCCAAAATTTTGTTTGGATCTTGTCTAATTATGTCCAGCTGGTTCAAAGAGATTATTTTTCTCAAAGGAGGAACTTTTTCCCCACAATGATGAAGGTTTAACAATATGTATCTCTCTTATTCATTCAGGTAAAAAGAGTAATTATTGAACAGTGCCTACTATGTGCTGTTCCCTGGGTGTTAATAGTTGCCCATGACAGGTTCAGGGAGCATGCTGGCGGTATTAGGTAGAAAGGGCACTATTGAACAATCAATAGTGGCAAATTCTCAGTTCTGGTTCTACCAATGGCCAGCTCTGAGAACTTTGAAGGATCACTCCATATTTCTAGAACCATCTATTAAATGAGATAGGTAGATTAACTGAAATGCCAAATAGGTTTCACCTCTTGTGCCAACTCACATTAACTGCTGTTGATGGCCCAGAGCACTTGTAAAGAGGGCTCTAATTAATTATTGCTGTTTGGCATGGACACACTTTAGGAAAATGTTGACACCCTGCATGGACTTGCAGGCTGAATCCAAGGACTCAGATTCTATGATTTGCAAGAAATCTTCCTTCTCGCATCAGTATAGTTTGGTGTGGGATAGCAAGGTTATTTAAGTTTCCTACTTTGGAAACAGGCTATATTCTCCTTTCCTCTATCCTCTACTTCTAATTCTCTTGGTCCTAGGGAAGAATTGCAAATTATTCCACAATATCATTCTCCAAAGGTTAGCTTGCAATATTTTCTGGCATCTTGCTCCATTTTTGAAAAGATCAAATAAGGCAAAACTTGACCTCCCTTCATGCAGGGTCTTTTTGGATAAATGATTTTCCAGTGCAGTGAGAGATGACTGTTTTCTTAATTTTGAATAGATGAAAATAGACACCAATCAACAAACCTTTGACTAAAGGGGAGAAATCTCTTTAACTCACATTTAGCTTCAATTACATTGAGGACAAAGGAGCACATTGCACCCTGTGCATGAATAGATGCTTCATTATTCAAAACAAGCATCAAAGAGCATTCCATCCCCTATAGAAATATGCAATCACTGTTTAATTCAATGGTAGGATGCAAATTTAAATTCCCAGAAGGGAAAGACTGTTAATGCCATTTAAATTGGTTGTAAATTACAGATAATACGCTTGAGACTCCCGAATACAGATTAGTGGAGTATTGCTTTAGGAATTCAATTCTACTTTGAACTTATTGTGTATTTATCTATGAAAAATAAAGCCATGAAGGCTGTTTACAGCTACATTTTATTGCCTATCTTTTTTATTTCTGAAGCAAATATTTCACTTTTAAATGCCACAGAGATGGTTCAGCAGAATATAAGGAAATGCCACAATGTTAAAGACAGATTAGCACTCTCAGAGGCAGCTCCTCATTAAAAAACAAGCAAAACAAAGTGAAGAGAAGGACACTACAATGGAATCTAATCCAGATATCACACTAGCTGACTTTTCCAGCTTTTTCCCTTAATTTCTTTATAGTTTCATGGTATGCCACCCCCTGACCAAAATGTGTGTCTTTTATTACTATTTTGATATCCAATTATGTCCTAATCCTGACTTGAGATTTGTTCCTCCAATAGCAGGAGTTGGCATCCTCCCCATATTGCCTTTGGTATTTCTTTATGAAACCTATCTTATTTTTGGCATTGCTGACATTGTAACACAGACAACCAGAGACATTCTCTTCTGAGGGTCAAGGTCCTAAAACCCACCTTCAGGAGCAAGAGGATACACTGCTGGAACATGCAGCCAACATTGATTGGATAATATTCTATTTTTTCTACTTCATATTATGCTTGCCCCTGATTATACCTGGATTGTTTGAGAATGAGTCCTAGAAAAAGAGTGTTTCCATCATCTCTTTTTATGGACTGATGATTCTCATACTTTAGTGCATATAGAAATTGCCTGGAAAAATATTTTTTAAATTGCTTCCAGGATCCACTCTCCAGGTAATCTTACTTAATGAGTCTGGGATGATCCCACAGAATTGCATTTTAATAATGTGTCTACACATTAAGAAGCACTGCTGTAAACAGTATGAGAAAGGAAGAATATAGAGTCCTCTAGAATCATGGACAAAAATAAGAACACCATCTGGGATGTAAAACATGAAACCATCACCTAAGGGATCAGAGCAGGGATAGCCCAAATCCTCCAACAATCTTCTGACTGTTCTTCAGTATTCCATGTGTCTTTCCTTCAGGGAAAGAATATTCTATTTAGAAAACAGGACTGTTTCTAGAACAGTGGTATTTTCTTATTGGATTTCTTGGTTATAGTCTATCTCTGAGAGGCCAAGCTAAATTAGCCTGCTCTTTAGAGATAGATCTATTTGTCGTGGGCTGAGCAGTTGATACCAAGCCTTGAGACTGTCAAGAACAACAGAACCTAGATCACAATGAGTAGGTTGAGGTAATTAGTGCTACCCTCTGGGGACTCTAGGTAAGGCAGCAGACCTGCGTCATGGAGTTATCTACTCAATTGCTATACCAGGTCACTTATATTCATCTTACCCAGTGGCTTATTTCTAAAAAATGTTCATTGAGTTAGTGATTGTTTCTTCATCTCTGAGCTTTTGAGAACAGAGACCATGTCTCATCTATTTTTGTGCCTTCAACTAACTTAAATTTTTCCTTTGTTAGGAAACATTTCTGTTGTCATTTCTGCAGTTTAAAAACCCCACTGCCTCTGGCAGGTACTCAAGTTTCATGAGGTAGGTTCTCAGTGAGTCACCAGGTAGGGGTGACTGGTATTCACCAGACTGATACAAGTTCAAACGTGGTGCCAGTGCTGGGTCTGAGGCCACTCAGCAAATGTCCCAGGGTATATCAAGCCCAGTTGCTACCTGCTGGGTGCTTGCACACTTTTGTGGTGGTGCGGGGGCTCAGGAAGTCATCAGGGTGAGGTCAGTAGAGTTTATCAGACCCAAACAGACCAAGATTTGGTCATGTGGAGGGAAGGTTCTGCACATAGCCAAGATTTGGAAGCAACCCAAGTGCCCATCAGTAGATGCATGGATAAAAACCTGTAGTATATTTAGTACATTTACACAATGGAGTACTACTGGCCTGTAAAAAAAGGAAATGTTACCTCTTGTGACAGCATGGATGGACCTAGACAACATTATGCTAACTGAAATAAGCCAGTCAGAGAAAGACAAATACCATATGATTTCACTTATATGTGGAATCTAATGAACAAAATAAACTAACAAATAAAGTAGAAACAGACTCACAGATACAGAGAACAGACTGACAGCTGTCAGAGGGGAGGAGGGTGCGGGGCTGGGTGAAAAAGGTATAGGAGTTAAGCAAAAAAAAAAAAACACCCAAAACTTCATAGACACAGACAATAGCACAATGATTACTGGAGGGAAAGGGAAGTAGGAGGAGGTGGAAGAGGGTAAAGAGGGGATAAATGGTGATGGAAGGAGAGTTGGGATGGTGAACACACAATACAATATATAGATGATGTGTTATAAATTGTACCTCTGAAACCTATGTAATTTTATTAACCAATGTCACCCCAATAAATTCAATTAAACCCCCCAAAACAAACAAATTAAAACAATACTAGTGTATTAAAAATCCCACAATCTGAAATTAATATATTATGCATCAACTATAATTGAAAAATAAAAAAATATTTTAAAAAATTTCACAGTCATAAGACGATGATGAGTTTCATAAATTAGAAGCTGTGATTCTTGTTGCTAAACTATATCAGACACTTAGCTGTTGTTTCTCATTTTCACAGATTAACTAATCATGAGTGGGATGCCTAATGGGCAAGTCTGTGTTGTAAGAATTATTCTTTAAAAACAAGGGCCTTTCAGAAGGAGAAAGTGTTCCATAAAAATGGACCTTTTCCAGCAAATGTTTCTGAACTCCCAGCGTGAAGAGTAGCGATTTCCCTCCCAGTTCATGGAAGAAAAAACAGCCCACACTTGATGTGGTTTCATGTCTCACACAGGAAGTACAGTACTCAGAGTGATACAAATAAATCAGCTTCCAGGCTCATGTTCTCTCCTCTGGCAGTGTATGGGGTCTGTTTTTATTTTTGTGTGTGTGTGAAACTTAGAGGTATATATAAAAAAGTTGCCATTGATATATACACAGAGAATGAAGCCAAGTTACAAGACAATAGAGGAATGCTTAATTCATTATGCCAGAAAAATGGATTGTTACCATCAATACCACATGGAGTTAATCATTTCCAAAGAACTATAATGCCAAGTTATCTATAATACTGCACCTAAATGGAATAATGTTTTATTTTTTCTTTGATCTGTCAAAGGTACTTCAGGCTTTGCCAGGACCTTCACGACACCATCAACATTTCATTGTATAGTTCCTATGAATTACACAGACCTTATGATATCCCAGAGGTTAAATGAATTTTTAAAATCCCCAGTATTATCTTGTTTACTTGTTACTTATTTATACTTTACAAAATAACACAGAACCCAGCCACCCTTTTCTTTTTCTGGTTATTTGCATTTTAGTGAAACAGGGTTCTTTTCTCTACCCCTAACTATAAGGATGCAGCAGCCAGTTGAAACTGAAGCTTAAAGAAAAAGTGGGTAAGATCCAGGTAATGTCATGTTAGATGTACATGTGGTGGGGAGGATTTGTGGTTTAGGATCTTTCTGCCTGGTTTTGGATTTGGGTCAGAGTAATCCTGATGCACATAAGTGAATGGGGAGTCTCTGGATTTCATTCTTGAGTCCTCAGTGCTCTGGGCATCTGTACATCTTAAGTTTTATCAGGTGAAGCTGGAGGTTGGCCTCCTGCCCATCTGCACCCAGCTGTGCCAGCAGTGAGTGCTCAGCACAGCCATGGCCATTCTTCATTTCTCACTCTCTCGGGGGTGGGTTTGGAATATGCACACTGTTTCTGGGAGAAGCCATAGACCGCCATTCCAACATGGCTGCTGGGCAATGCCAACCTGCTATAGGCTCCCATAATCTGGCCCCCAACCCTCCAAGCTAACAAGAAGAACACTGAAGCATGGCAGAGCAAGTGCCAGACTGGGGGCCATGAGATCTGGGTTCTTTCCTGGCCTCTGTCATCTCTCTCAGATCTTTGGGCCTTTGGTGAAAGTTATGAGTTTTCTCATCTTGAAAGCAAGGTGGGCCATCTATTTTAAATAACATTTGGCAAGCACTTAGCACATATTAGACTTTGCCCTAGACTCTGGACAAAACCTCAAAAAGCCATGATTCCTTTCCTCAAGGAGTTCAAGATGAAGAACCAGGAAGAGTATAGACAAATTTGTAGACAATGATAACAGAATATGGTAAACTTTTAACCCAAGTATAAATAATGCTGTCAAAACCTAGAGGGAGAACCAGCTAGGTTTAAGATCATTAGGCATACCCATTAAGAGCATAGGTTCGAGCCCTGGTCAGTGTGGCTCAGTTAGTTGGAGTGTGGTCTTGTAGACCAAAGGGTCATGAGTTCAATTCCCGATTGGGGCACATTCCCAGGGTGCAGGTTTGATCCTCGATTGGGGCACATGTGAGAAAGGAACTGGTCAATGCTTCTCTCTCTCATCAATGTTTCTCTTTCTCCCTTCCTCTCTATAAAAGCAATGAAAAAATGTCCTCAGGTAAGAGTAAAAATACATTTTTTAAAAAAGAGCATAGGTTTGAAGCCAAACTATTTGGATTTAAGACCTGGTTTCACCTTTACTAACTGTGTGACCTTGAGCAAGTTACTTAACCTCTCTGTGCCTCAATTTCTCATCTTTCAAATGGAGGATAATAGTACCTACCTCTTTGGATTATTCAAGCAGTTAGGACAGGTCTGCCATGTAGTGATCCCTGTGTACATTTATATATTATGTATATTCATTTATTATATTAGAATTCTCATAAGTCCATGTGTCTGTCAAGGAACTAGTAAATGAAAGGGAATCCTTAATTTTAAAAAATCTAACTTCATTTCATATAGAAAGAAGATAAAAATATATTCTGTGCTTATTAGGCATCAGATGGTTCTCTAACACCCCTGCCCCCATTGGACACCCATAGTCAGGGCCCAGGCTGCCAAGTGGGAGCATTTGGCATGGTTAGGGGTGTTTTGCATTAAGACTAGGGAAGGACCATTCTTTGATCTGCAACCATCTCCCACAGGATACACAGAGAAGCTAACTAACCCCTTATCCACCTGGCTAGGTCAGACTATGGGAAAGAAGTCTGGAGCAGGAACATTTTCAGACCTCAGTGACTCCGGCATCTGAGAGGAAAAACAGGAGGGTGGGTGGGTCTTTATGCTCAGAAATTGCAAAACTGAGGGCAGACCTTAGCCCTGGCAGTAATGAGGGGCATGGGGCTGGCTAGATGTCAGTGGACTCAGGCCAAACCAGGGTAGCCATGGGCTGCTTGGGAAGGTCCTTCTGGAAAATGGCAGTCAGAGAGAAGAGGTGTAGAGAGATGTAGGAGACTGGTCTGGGATCTTGATGAGGAATTTGAGAGGAAGGAGACCCATATTAGGCTTCAGAGACACAATGTAAAGAAGGGCAGGAAAATAAATCACATTCAGCACATACCTGAAATGTTCATGAAGCAGAGAGGGTCAGACACATGGTAACAGAGACATGCTGGTAAATATTTAACCACCGGCTTTCTTGGGGTGGAGAGAGTTGGGAGAATTTGCCTTCACAGAATTTGCCAATTTCCCTACTATAAATACTACCCTTGTGGCCGACTTCAAGCTGCCAATGTGATGTCACTAAATATAGAGTTGGAAAGATTTGCTCAGTAGAGCCCCATTACATATTATTTCTGCTGTACAGGCACATAGAGATAGTACAGATAGCCTCAAGTGCCTGGGCAATAATAAAATACAGTAAAAGAACTAGGAAGTGATGACTTTTCAGTATTTATTGCCTTTGTTTGAATATAATTTTTAATTGCAGATTTTCTGTAATTCCATTTTAAATCATGATCATTGTTTATAACTGACTTGCAAAATTCCTTAAAATATGCCAGACTCTTCCCTATGAACTTTACTGGCCATATGGTTCAAGCTGGCTCCAAAGCAGTAGAAATTTTCTCAATGGTAAAATAGGAACCTCCTCCTCCTTATAATATCTAGATCACAGGGTTCTTGTGGGGATCACAAAAGTATGTGAAAGCATTTCAAGAACTCTAAGCAACATATAAACATTACATAAAAATAAAAATTATTCTCGTGGGAACAGTATAACCCAGTGGTCAAGAAGGCAGTGCCTAGAGCCAGGCTGACTAAGTTTAAATCCTGGCTCTATTCTTTTTTAGCTGTGTGACCTTGAGCAGATCCTTGCCTTCTCTAAGCCCATACAGTTTCTGTGAGGCTTAAGTGATTTAACATCGTAAAGAACTCAAAACAGTATCTAGCACATGGTAATCTCCATTTAAGTATTAACTAAAATTACTTATCAAGTTGAACAGCAATAAGCCTGCAATTCTTCCAGTACCAGAAGACCTTTTAACTGGGGATCCCAAGATGCTGTCCTCCACCTCCCCACTGACACTTGGTTTTAAACGGACAGCTCCCCTCTATGGTAAGATTTGCTACTGTGCTGATAGCCAGTGCTTTTCAGATAATGAACCCTGAGGCCTATTGCAGAGATAAAGATGCTGCTTGAATTAGATTCCATGGCCACTCACCATAGTAGCAGAGGGAAAGAGAGCTATCTTATTACATGCCTGGCTGGCTCAATTACTTCAGTCCTGACCTAGGCAGACACTGGAGCCAGCCCAGGGCAAAGCCCCAGAGTTGGAGGGGCCATTCAGTCCCCCACAGAACCTGGTCTCATTAACTAATCTGAGGACAGGAAATGGAAGCAAAGCCTGCTCATCACAGGTCCCAGGGCTGGACAACATGAAAAAGTAGAGACACAGTGTAGTCTAATGGACAAGAGCACAGTTTTTTGATTCATCCTAGATAATGGAATCAAACATGTACTCTGCCATTTTCTAGCTGTGTGATCTTACAGAAGTTACTGACCCTCTCTAAACTTCTATCTCTTCATCTTGGAAATAGGGTTGATTATTATTCCAGTTCATCTGGTGTTGCACAATGGGAATAAAGTAATAAAGTTCAAAGGGAAAGAGTCAGCACCCAGTGATATTGGTTGTTATAGCTCCTTTTCTCTGGCTGTCAGCTTCCTGTCTGTTGATTGAGAAGCTGGGCACAATGCCCTCTGACATCTGCACTGGCATGTATTTGTGTGAGTAATACTTTCCAAAAGTAAATTTGGGAATAGCAGATTCCCATTGTCATGGTTTGTCTTCTTAAAGGATTATTTTCTGTTGTGTCTTTGTAAGATTAGGCTTTTCATGCTAGTTTGCAGCCAAAGGATCTTTAAGCCTTCCATGTGATGTCATAAATCAGTACCCACAAAAGTGATGAACACCGTATACCAAACCAGTGAGGAAGGGAATTCCAGGGGCTAATGGTTCTAATCCAAATCTAGTTATTCTCCTTCTGGTAGGGGTGGGTGGCATGGCTTCCTTGGTCCTTGACTCCTCCGACAATTCTGTAGACACTCCCATTCCCCAAGCTGGAGGCAGTAACATTGGAATAGGGGCAGAGGGTGAGAAAGAGTGGGGAAGGCAAAGAGAGAGGAGGGAGAAAAAGAGGGGCAAGGAAGAGAGGAATGGAGCAACAAAGGAAGGAGGAGAGGCAGAAGGAGAGCCCTGTGGTCAAGGGCAAGGGGAGAGGAAAAAGGGGAAGAGGTGTAGAAGCAGGAGAGGAGGATACAGGGAAAGAGAAAGGGAGAGAAAGGCTAGAACTCAACTAGAACAACACAGACAAAGAAGGACTGGGTCAGCACATTGGGGAAGTCCGGTCAGACTTTACCAGGAAATGCTCAGTCTGTTATAGTAGAACCCAATTTCTAAAAAAAATCCCATTGGAAACCATGGAACAAATCCAAAATTCGGAGACCTTATTGGGTAGAGGATGAATTAGTGACCATAGAATGTTCCTTAAAAACAAAACTATAATGCCATTGACCTTTTTTCCACTCTGCAGGTCATTCACAAACCATGATTCATTATATTGTTGAAATACAAAACCAAATGCAATGCAAACAAAAAAGTGAAAATGATTAAATGTCTATATTCCTCAGAGAGAAACACTCTTCAATGGGATTAATTTTCCTTCATTCATTTATTCATCGCTTTCTCTACCAATCACTTATCAGACATCTACTCTGTGCCATGCCCCATGTTAGATGGTAAGGATTCAGAGATAACTGAGACGAAATTCCCGCCCTGTAGAACAGTGAAAATGCAGTGGCAGTTTTGACACTGCTCCCAACTAGAAGAAGGAGAACATATCTCTTCCCCTTAAATCTTATCTGGCCAATAGAATGAAGTGGAAGTAACGTATAAGGTTAAATCAGAAAAGGTTATATGGCTTCTGCCTTGTTTCCTGGAACATTTACACATAGAACCTTTCACTGCCATGAAAGAAGTCTCACCACATTGAGGCTGCCATGGTGTGAAGAAGCCCAAGCAGCTGCATGAAGAGGCCATGTGTACATGCTCTGATCAGCAGACCCAGCTGATGTCCCAGCCGGTAGCCAGGATCAACTGCCATATGTGAGTGAAGACCCTCCAGGTGACTCAAGCCCCAGCCATTCAGGCACTTCCACCCACTGAGTCTTCCTAACTTCAGTTCCCAAACAACATGGGCCAGAGGCAAACCATCCCTACTGTGCCCTGTTTGAATTAATGACTCACAGAATCCATCCACAGGCATAATGAAATTACTGCTTTATGTCACTAAAGTTTTGGAATGATCTGTTATGTAGTAGCAGTAATTGGAACACTTTCTGGTGATGGTTAAAATCCCAAATAACCCTGAAAACAGTTATTAACTTACCACTATGATCATCATCCCCAGCAGTGTTCATCACTCTCCATTTGTGATACTTGTTGGGTTACACACAATTTAAAGAGAGTTACTGCCCTCAGGAAGTTGACAGCCTGAGGTGGGCAGACCCAACCCAAGGGCTTAATACTTGAGAACCAGAATGTGTCAAGGGGGCCAAAAAATCTGGACCTTAAAGAAAGTGTATCATTACATCAGCCTAAAAATGACAACTAAAGTTCTTTCTTATATCATGGTTCAGGGATATGCCAACTGCTTAAGCTCAATTTCATTTCCTACAAGTTGTAGGTATTTTCTTAGAGTACAGATACCTACCCATGATAGCCATGCATTGAAAAAAGTATGTTTCCACCATCAACTCATAGAATGCTAAATCTAAAGGTTTACAGATCATCTTTCCAACCAACACAGTTGCCTATTGAGGGAATTACTGATGTCCAGAAAATTGAGGGACTTATCCAGAGCCACACACCTAGTTGGTAGCCGAGTGCCAGGAGCCAGGACCCCTACCTTGTTTCTACGTAGCCTCTTCTCCCTGAACATAATGGAAGGCATTTGTACTCAAGGTGGCATCATGTGGAAGTTCCAAAAAGAAATTATGGAGTCCAAAAATACTGATATGAATCCCAGCTCTTCTACTTACTAGCTGTGTGAATGTGGTCAAGTTACTTAACTTCACTGAGCCTCTGATTTCTCATCTGTGAAGTAGGGGAAAATTATAACATTTATCAACCAGGGTTTAATATAGGGGTCAATTGAGATGATGCACAGAAAGCACGCAGGATTGGGCCTGGTCTGGTCTGCAGTAAGTGCTTAGAATGCCCAGATCTCCCCAGACAGAAACATTCTGGCCTGAACCTTAAAGAAGTAGATTTTGGGTTGAGTGAGGAGTTTTGGTCCAGACTGGGACTGCCACCAACCCTCTGGAAGCAGTGGCTGCTGGCTTCTTTGAGCACCTGTGAGGTTGCTGCATCCTCGCCTCTCTTCCCTGGATGCCAGCAGCTTGTCCCTTCTGAGACATTCCCTTCCACCTGTGAGTGACATTTTAACTCCTCTGGGCATAATGTACCTCAATTTTCCTTCTTCTCCCTCTTGATTCTCCGTGTCAACCCTCAGAGTTCAGTGCTCCCTATGGATGTAAGGGGCTGTGATGTAATCAGCTTCCTTCTTCCTCAGGTCATGGAGTTCCATGGGAACAGCACAATGTACTCCTGGGAAATAAAAATCCACCTGCTCAGCTCTGGCTCCTGGTACCTCAGAGAGCACCCTGGCGACCTCAAATTCTGGAGAAACCTCCAGAACTCAGCTTTAAATCAAGGGAAAGAACTTCTGGGGGTTGCAAACAGAAGGAAGTTGGGAAGGCAGCCCAAACTAACACTTCCATCCAGGTGTATAGAATGAATCTGATGCCAGGAATGGTATCAATTACCAGAGAGAAGGGACTAAATCTCCTTTTGGCCTTCTGAGGTCCATGCAGTCATTCATAAACATTTCTTAGAAATACAGAGTGTACCAGGCATTATGTTAAGCCCACAAGTATGGTACAAAGATGAACAAGTGGCAACATCCAAGCTCTTCTCCCAGTCTTCTGGGAGAAGCCAGACATAGAAACAATGACAACATAGTATGGTCAACATTTGTTCCATAGGCAAAGTGGAGCTACTTAAGTTTATAGAGCATAGAAGTAAATTGCAGTTTTGTATTTCAGAAGGATAATGCTGCTCCCAAGATAGAGGGTGAAGTAGAGGGGGCTGATTAAATGTAGCTAACTGTAGGGAGACCATCCAGCCAACTCAGTCTTCCAAGGCAGAAGAGGATTGGAGATTCCATGTGGCAAGGACAGGGGCTAGAGAACTTCCATCTGGCAGCAGCCTGACCAGACTTAACCTATACTCTTTCCATATCCCCCAGACCCTGGTCAGTAGTGCTACATAAATATTTGTTGAAGGAACGCACAAATGTAGAATGTTCTGCCTCCAAGGACTCCCTGTAATGTAAATTGGCTTGACCTTGACCTCTTGACATACAATATGGAGGCTTCAGTCTGAAATAATGCCAACCAGGACTGGTATTGCTCTGCTTAGTCAATCTAGGTAGCAAAAGTCTCATTATTTATGGGGAGCAATAGAAACAGTCTATCCAGGTTATTTGGCATACAGATTTGTTATGGAGGTCAGAAGCAAGGAACAGAAATCAGTCTGATGGTTTTGACCATCATACCAGAATACTACAGACATAGTTGTTTCCTACCTTCCAGTCCTGTCTCTTACAATTCCAGGGGCCACTCAGAGCTGTTAGTTCACTGTGTGTCTGTTAAGTCCTGGGGGGTGGGCTGTCTTGGTTTGGGTGCTGCTAGAAGCAGATCCAAAGTCTCAAATGCAAGTCATTATCTGGGAAGGTGGTCCCAGGAAACACTGGTTGGAAAGTGGAGAAGTAAGAAGGGAAGGAAGCCATAACTGCATGTGATAACAAGCAACTTATCATTGTGGGCTTCTACTAGGCAACTAGGGTACTTAACACATTCCAGAGTTATCCCACCAGTTGAATGAAGAAGCTGGGGTATTTCTCCACAAGCTCCCTACCTGTCATTGTTTCAAGGCTGCTTTGAGGGGCAATAAATTGCCAGCACTTCCATATTTCCCTGAGCACCAGCTAAGTGTGTTGTCTTAGATGACTGCAATGCAGGCATGTGCCCTGACTGGGAATCGAGACAGTGACCCTTTGGTTCACAGGTCTGCACTCAGTCCACTGAGCTACACCAGCCAAGGCAGCATTGCTATTTTCATATGGGGTATTGAGGTCAGGAGCCTGGATTTTTAAAAATTATCTTTGCATCTCATTCAAAGCACAAATCAGATGATCACTTAGGCTTTGCCATCTTTTCTAGCCTGTAGTGGGATGGATGGAGAGTAATACCATTACATGACATGATTGGGAGGGGCAGGCTTTAGAATTCCCTTAACTTCCATCAGCCTTCCTCCAAAGTTATTTTAAATAAACACAGGGACCACTGAGAAGCCAGGTGACTGCTAGCTAACATGGCCAGACAATTCACTTATCCCACCTCAGACCCCATAGAAGAGAGTGCCATCCCATGGCCTAAGACATTCCAGGGTGAGGCTCCTCAAAGACTGTGGGCCAGTGCTAAGTAAATTGCACTCCTGGGCTGTACTCCTGAGATGCTGACTCGGGACTGGAGCAGGACTTGGAATCCATGGTTCACACCAGTCTCCCAGATGATCCAAAGTTAAGTGCTCAGCAGTACAGTTTTATAAGGTGTTGGGCATAGACAAAGAAAAAAAGCAGAAAGTGAAAATGTAAGTAAATAGATGGACATAAGACAAGGAAGAAGAGATGTGAGAAAACATCATATGGGGCAGGCAGTGAGTTCCCAATCAAATCATTGCTTTAAAGCCCTTCACTGTTAAGAAGCAACCTTCCCTCTAATAAACTGTGAAGGCAAACATGAGTATTTGAAGCTCCATGATCTAAGGGAGTAGATTTAAGTAAGAGAGGTACTCGGGCAATCTTTCTGCTAGGGAGAAATCAACTCTCTGCAGTCCTAGATCAGGATATGACAGGTCATGTGTACCCAGCAGGACTTCCCCTACATTACATCTTTGAGAGAATGAATACCTTGGAAACTCCTGGGGATAAAGAAGACCCAGAAATGCCTGACTGGACTGAATGCATTTTATAGAATACACAAGCATCAATTTTTCAAAAGGTAAATTTCTTTCCACTGTATGGTTCTTAGATGATCTAAACACAGTATTATCTTGATGACACCAAAACCAAAAACAAACCAAAAACCAAACAAACCAAGCTGAAAGGCCTTTGGAGCTGCTCATATCACTTCAGTCTTAGAGGAAAATTATTGTGGATCTCCTAAGAGACCACATGAGTCAAGTTTAGGCAGTGGACTAACTTCTGGTAGAGATTGGCCCAGTGGTTCTCACACTTGAGTGTGGATCAGAATGACCAAGAGGTCTTGTTACAATACATGCTGGGGACCCATCTCCAGTCTAGCTGATTCAGTAGGTTTGGGGTGGCACCGAAGAATTCATTGCTGTCTGGCAATCATACTTCGAGAATCTCTGGGTTAGACTAAGTTTAAGGTTTAGACCAAGGTCCAGAATGTCCAAGGAATACAGGATATGAAGGCTTGTCTAAAAACTGGGTGACCCTAGTAAAAAACATGGGAGGGGGAATTCTGAAAGATTAATACCCCTTTTACTTTGGATAAGCATTTCTACCTCCATTTCTACCATGCTTGCTTCTTGGGGAAAAAGGACTTTATGTGGTGACTTTACAGTCCACCATACTTCTTCAAGATGAAGGTGATATGTAAATATTTGTTCTGTTAAAGGACACCAAGCAAAATGGAAATATCTATGTCAACCCCTAGATTAGAATTCAGGTCATTCCTGTCCTCTGGGACCGTACACCTTCATATGAATAATGAGCTTTCTGGAGATCCTTAGTTCCACCCATTAAGTTTCAACACTTGGGAAAGGTATGACTCACTATCTCATATTTCCAGCTCGTTTTCAGAATCCTGCAGGCCAAAAACTTTTTTAAACTGTCCTGGCATTAATGCAGTTTTGCTGGACATAAACTTCTCGAGAAATATGAGTTGAGCTAGAGAAGAATTACTTCTCAGAATATACAAAAATAGAATCTTCTTAATCTGAGGCCATAAATTAGGCTGTTGAGAAGGAACACAGTAGCTCTTTGAAGCCACCGGGATACACTTCAGGGCTCTACTTATGCCACAGAAGAAAGGCAGCCACTTCATAAAAACCAGAGGGAGCTTCCATTCTGCTTCCTCAGTGCATGATTCTGTTCATACCATGATGGACCTCTACATTTGCATTCACAGTCCAAATGGCTCTTCCTTTTGCTTTTGCTTTAATCTGCATCTGTGGATTACCCACACATATTCATATCTCTAAATCATAGCATGAATTAATGTCACTCTATGGATTAAATTAGGAATAAGACATTGAAGGTGAGTCTCTAGAGCAGCTCTTCATAACAACCTGAGGGTCTCCTAGGCCCCTATGAGAAGCCCACAAAAGCAGTGGGCACCTTTCCTAGAAAAAAAATCCACCTTTAGACTCTCATGTTAATATTTTACAGTTTATGAAAAATAAGAATAACTCCAGTGAAACAGAATGGGCTAGGGTGAGGGGGAAGAGGGGCAGAGTATGAAAGAAGGGCACATCTCAGGGTGAGGAGCCCCTGTGTTAGTTAAAGTTACTTAACACTGGCTTCTCTAAAAAACAACTCTTGAGATTTGTGTCTTAACATATAACAGTCCCTTGTGGGTGTTCCTGGTTGGCAAGTGAGTGACTGTCTAACAGCAAATGAGTGATTCAGGGACTCAGGTCTCTTCTGCCTTGTAAATATGCACTCATTCACTAAGCTTTCCATAAACAGTCAAGTTATTTTCTTTCACTATAAGTCTGGTGATGAGAGTTACTGGCTTTACTTCTTGCATGAGCTGTACCTAAAATGCACTGCCTATTAGTTTCAGTTTTGGTGTCTTGAAAGTGGACCAAGACACATGTTAAACAAAGTCAGTACACAATCCTCCCAATTTTAAATTATTTTTTAATCTTTTACAATTGTTTGGCACACACATAATTCAACATCAGTTTTAGCTACTTGCTACTAAATCTTTCTAAAATTTTCAACTTTGTTCCCATTGAAACAACTCCTTTTTGCATTCATATTTATCAATTCACATGTATAAATTACATAATTTTAATAACAAGTACAATTGGAACACTTATCATAAACAGGTTTGGAAGCAAACACAATCAACTCTTTGTAAGTACAGAACCCAGCTAGTGGAGCAGAAGTGTATGCTGTAATAGAATATAGCTGAGCACCCAGAGGGTCATGGACCTCAGTCAGTATGTTTTGCAGAGAGAATAGGGAATTTTGGCTTATTTGATGTAGTTGTCAGCCTCCAAGATGACCCGTAATGAGCCTTGCCTTTTGGTATTCACACCCTTGTGTAGCCTCCTCCCACAATGAATTTATGGCTGATCTGTGTGACCAAAATAATATGGCAGAAGTGTTAGTTGTGTGACTTCGGAGAGCAGGTCACAAAGTGTGCTGGGACTTCTACCTTGGTGTGTTGGATCACTTACTTTGGGAGAAGCAGCCCTGTGGAGAAACCCATGTGGAAAGGTCTGAGTTCTCTCACCAACAGACAGAACCAATTGGCCACCTTGGAAATAGATTGGCCAGCCTCGATCTGCCAATAATTGCAGCCTCAGCCAACATTTGACTCTATGCTTATGAGAGATCCCAAGCTAGAACCATCTGGCCAAGCTGATTTTGAATTCCTTATCCAAAAAAGTTTTGGAAGATAATGAGTATGTGCTGTTTTAAGCTACCAATTTTAAGATGATTTTTTATACATCAATAGACAAAGAATACCTTTGGTAAAATGATTACATGTCTGTCATTGAGAGAAGCTTCTGCAATCACGGGCTGTTCAGTGTGCAGGAAACTGCCCTGCTTGCATTTGCCTTTTGTAGTAGTGGCCAGAGCTGTGATCATGAAGAAGAATAAACCATGTGAGGATTAATCCAGAAATCTTGGCCTTCTTAGCACCAGATGCAACCAATCTAAAAGTTTAGGCTTGATTCGGGGTATGATCAGATAACCAAAACTTCTTTATTCAAAGGGTAGATCATGCACCAACAGCATTGGCCTCACTTGGGAACTGGCTGGAAATGTGGCATCTCATGCCCCAACTCAGACCTACTGAATCAGAATATGCATTTTAACAAGATCCCCAGGGGATTCATATGCACTTTGAAGTCTGAGAGCACTCAACTAAGGGATTATTTGTTTGATGACTTGGGAATTAAGAGGAATACATTCCTGTGGAATTGCTTCTAGAAAAGATTTCTTTGTCTTGGAAGTAAGATTCCTAGCTAACAGCAACACTGTAGAATCAATTCCTGAATTAGGGAAAGTTGGATTCATGTCCTCTAAGATTAACTACGGTTTTACCATGCTGTTGGCCTGTTCTGTGGTCCTAGTCTCCAATTTCACCCTGTCTTAGATGTGTACAGTAGCCCAAATCCTGAGTTTCACTATCGACTTTCTTCGTACCCCTTGCCTTGCTCTTGTTTGGTTTAATAAGGCAAATTGGTAAAATCCCACTGATGTTTTCATGCCACCTGAGGTTGTAGATATGGCTCCAGGAAGAAAAAATGAATTTTTCTGATTGTAGTATACCTGGGACACATGGCTTCCTGAGAGGGTGAGAAGGCAGACTGCTGCCTCCAATTATTTACATCCTGAGATTCTCCATTGGGGTGTAGGACAAGACACTGTGGACTGGAAGGCAGGATTTTTAAGGAGCAAACAGGAGGCTGGAGAAGTCATTAATTATGGTATCACAAAAACTGGTGCTTTTTCTTAACATTACAGCTATCACTGCTGCTGGTAATGCCCTTTTATTTGTCCAGGGGGGTTTGCTCCCATTAGATTAGATTAAGTGTCTCATCTAAGGCACAATAACAGATTTGGCCGTGTGCTGTCGAGGCTGGCTGTGGTTGACTGATACCCAAGCTTTGACTCCCTGCTGCGTATCTAAGCAGTACAAGCTGCAGTCAATGCATTCAATCTACATAAAAAGAACACAAATTGCATGTTAGCCTTTTTGAGTCCAGTAATCAGGTTTCCCCCACACATACCTCTCCCTCTTCTCACCCCTGCTCTACTGGACAATTTGAGGTACCCTTGTGTTGCAAAATTTTTCTGAGTCAGGTAAAAAGAAGTCTTTTGCATTTTAATTGTACTTGATGTGCTCATTGAATGACCCCTGTAATTTATATATTGTTCATAGTTAGTGCTTTCTGCAGTCCTGCTGTGCAGCTGATAACGTAATTCACAGGCATACTCCTCTGGCTCTGTGAGGAGTGGGTTGGGCTTTCTCTTCTTTCTGAGTTTGCAAAATTCTCTGGCTCATTCTTCAGATTCACGCTGCAGTGGCTGATGTCAGTCACTATCTGCTACTGCAGGTGAAGCAAAAAGGCTGCTCAATGAGCCCCAGCTTGTTCTTTTGTTTACACTTAAAGATTTCCTCTTCCTTTCCAGCACCTTATACCATTTGCAGATCCATTGACTGTGACACCGCTTCCTCCACACCCTCCCTGGATCCTGCAATAAACAGGCTTAAACTAAAGCTGTGAGGAGGGCAAGCACAAGTATTATGCTCTCCCAAGCTAGGTGCAGAGGCAGTGAGACCCAAGACAATCAATAAAAATGAAAAGCATAATAAATAAGAAATGGGTTGTTATTTTTTTCTTCTGTTGGTAAATTAAATGGTTAGCTTTTTGGAACTAGAGCTATGTAATTTTTGTGATTTGGAAAATATTCTAAGCATTTAAGGCAAGTCAATGGGAAACAAAGTTCAGCTTTTACAGAATGTGAAAGTATTTAATCATTTTACTTGCTTCATATTCACATTGAAGCTGTATACCTCACATTCTTCAGAAAGATAAATCATGGGGTTAAGTTGGATTATTTTGGCCCCTCTCAGATTTTGCTTTAGTGGCTTTGCTCTCAAAACCTTTGCAGAGTAAGCAATCAGTCTGTTGTCACTCAAAATGTGGTCCATGCTGCATCAGTGTCATCTTGACCTGCAAGGTTGTTAGAAGTGCAGAATCTGCATTCTAACGAGATCCCCAGGTGGTTTGCACATCACAGATTGAGAAGCACTGAATTAGACAATTGGGTCTCAACCCTGGCTGCATTCAAGTTATTGGAGAACATCTCAGTTGGTTAGCGTGTCATCCTGATACACCAAAGTTGCAGGTTCGATCCTTGGTCAGGGCACATACAAAAAGCAACTAATGAATGGATGAATAAGTGGAATAACAACCAGTCTCTCTCTCTCTCTCTCTCTCTCTCTCTCTCTCTCTCTCTCTCTCTCTCTCTCCCCCCTCTCCCTAAGATTAGTAAAAGAAAAAAAAAACTTTATTTTTTAAAAAAGAACACTAATGCCTGGACACCACCCCCAGAGATCATGATCAAATTGCTCTTGCATGGAACCACCCATTGACAGTTTTCACAACCTGCTCAAGTAATCTAACATGCAGCTGAGGGCAAGATTCATGAGTTTATACAACTTCTTAGATAAGAATTCAAAACAAATAATTCTAAGCCTAAATCAGTGCCCTACAGATATTTCCAACTCCTTCCCACCCTTACCTCCAGGTTCACTGGGAACCTTCAGGGTTTTCAGCACATTTTAGCTTGACATGTATTTCGTCAGTGCCTCTTATAGGTCCTTCCTACCATACCCCAAAGGCGGTAATCCAGAAGGCAAAACCACCTTGTGAGCAAGATAAAGTTTTCCATAAAGTCTCCTGCACCATGATTGAGAGGTCACCCTGTGCTTCTGCTAAAAGCTCCATGGGACTCTGAGAAGGTGAGTTCTCAGACAGCTCTGAAACACACTCCTTTGTGGAAACACACTCTAAGAACCAGTTTCAGAGAATCCCTATTTCACTGGCATGCACGATTTAGGTTTTTTTACATCTTTTTTTATCATATGTTTGGCAAACATTCTAATATTTTTTATTAGAAGAGAGACAGGTGGTCCTTTGGAAAAGATTTTGGAATGGAAGCCAGAAGACTTGTGTTCAAATTCTTATCCTGCCACTAAGTAGTTTGTTATAATGTCTGAAATTTAAAATTCCTCACTACATTTAGAGTGACATTGCATGTGTCAAATTTAAGTTAAGCAATAACACAAATGCGAATGAAGCATACACACCTCATGGCTGGCCCTTGGTCATTCTAACCAGAAGGACTATTATCCTCCAGAGGCTGCTACTATACCTATTTCTGCTATCTAAATCACCTAGGCTTTGCTCTAAGCATAGCAAATATCAGAAAGAGGTTTCATTGGTGAAATGAATGGCTTGTTAGTTAGCATGGTAAATGTTGAAATGAGCTGTCATTGTTGAAATTACATGAATTCAAGGTATGTGGATCTACCCAAATTATTTTTGTAATACTCCCTACTTTTGCATGAACCACATATAAGAACCTAGTGACATCCATAGCTTGTACTCTTAGGAATGGTTCCCAAGAGTTAAACCATGAGTGGGCCCTTGCCCAAGCATTAGTTTAGGAGGATTTCTTAGTGCCCAACACTTTCTATAATAATAACTTAATTCCATCATGCTATGTTGTTGTGCCTAGTTTCAAGTGAACCTTTCATGCAAGGCAATAGTATATGGTTGAAGAATTGCTTTCCCCTTAACCTTGTTCTGAGGCTGCATTGGAGTAGCTAACCCTCATTCACTCAAATCTTTTCAGTCTATAATTAGCTACCAAAGCATTCTAATGGTTGATCATGAACAAATAAGCAGGAGTCAGCTGCAACCCAGCTGCATGACTTTTAGTCTCAATCCAATTGCTATACCTCTCTGAGTCTCAGGCATTTTATTTAAAAAATCAAGACGATTATCTTAATGACTTTTTTATTTAAGATTCTATTTTTTTTACTGTAACATATGAGTAAAAGTCCAGCAGACCAAGGTACGCTAGGCTACAGTAGATCTCACTATTGCGTCACTGAGTCCCCTTGCTGAGTCCCCTTAATTGCAGCCCATTCTGTGTGACTTTTCAATAATTCTAAGCCCCTGGGAAACTTAGCCCATGCTTGCCATTCTATCTTATGGTCCCAATTAAGTCTGTGAACTATAATATGGGATCCTGACAAGGCTCTGAATGTTGCTAAGTTAATAGAATATTCTGGCAAAAAGCAGAACAGAGGAGATGATACTTTACAATTGTCTCACTTACCAGGTTCCCTTTATTCTGAGAAACATTGGCAGTGGGGTTGGTTTCAATTTAGCATTTTTTTCTTCAAAGGAACCTACCAGTGGTACTCATTTCCCTACGTGGCTTAAATGAAGCATTGACTTGGATGACCCTGAGTCAAGCCCCAGCAACTCCTACTTGGTGCTCTGTAGAGTCAATGAAACTATAGCATGAAGTAGACCCCAAGTGGTGAGGTTCAGGCATTCGCTTGTTTGAGGAAAGGAGGAATAGCATGTTTAATTGACCCAGTAGTAGATAGTTGTTCCTGTTTTATCCTCCCAAATAGCCTTGGTATCTTTCTATTGTGGCTTCCCAAGGATTCCTGGTGTCAGCCTTTTATAGTCCCTAATGAAGCCATTGTAGTATTTTCAATCAAAACCTGTGGCCTGAAACAAAGAAGGCACTTGACAGTACTGTTTCTGTTGCAGTTATTGAAAATAATTCCAACTTATTGGGGCCAAAAATAACTGAGATCAAGACCAAGATCAAGCTATTGTTGTAATCTTGTGCAATAGCAGCTCCAATGGAAAAAAATTGCTGAACAACAAACCAATGGAGACAGTTCATCTCAAAGATTTTTCCTTAGAAAAATCTTCAGGACATCTGGCCCCCAGCTCTGAAGTTTTCCTGTTTTGTGTTATTGAAATGTTTGTTGGATTTCAGCTTTGCTATATGTTTTCAGTTTTCTAAAAGGACTTACCTTTTTCTTAAAACTCAGCATAAAATGAACTATCCCTTAAGGGCTTCAAACAAGTTGTGATTACATATTATTGAACCTGACTGTATTTTAAATAATGGGAATATTAAAAATGCGAGTATAGATGCAGACTTCTGGTCAAGATGCAGGCATAGGTACCTCCTTGCACAACCAAGATAGGGACAACAATTTAGAAACAGAGTAACAACCAGAACTGACAGCAAATTGAACTGTATGGAAGTCGGACAACCAAGGAGTTAAAATAGACACATTCATCCAGACTGGTAGGAAGGGCAGAATCGGGCAGCCGGGCATAGAGTGGTCACACGGCACAAAGAGCATTGGGACTGGGTGCATAAGACCACAGCAGGTGGACCATAGGCACACAAGCTACGGCTGGCAGACTCCAGTCGAAGGGAGGCAATAGGCAGACCCAGCGAGGCGGCGATTGCGGAGCAAGGCACTGCGTGCAACCCAAGATCCCAGCACTGGGAAATAGAGCCTTGGGGCACTGGTTGAAAACACCTGTGGGGGTTGGGGCGCAGAGAGACTCCCAGCCTCACAAGAGAGGTCATTGGAAAGACCCATGGGGTGCACAAGCCCACCCACATGGGAATCAG
>CM052552.1:62782504-62814144 GCA_028533065.1 Trachops cirrhosus
GCATAGATTGTAGATAGAAAATAGACAGGGGGAGGGCAAGAATAGGAGGGGAAATGTAGAAGCTAAAGAACTTATGACACATGGACATGAACTAGAGGGGGAAATGTGGGTGGGGAGGGTGTGCAGAGTGGAGGGGGATGGGGGGGAATGGGACAGCTGTAATAGCATAATCAATAAAATATTTTAAAAAAATGCGAGTATCAGAAATCTTGGTTAAAATGTCTATGAAAGACAAAACAGGAGGGGTTGACAGGTATTTCTTTAAGGTGACTTGGATTTTTAAAGTCTACTAATTGGCTGGCTACTAAATAAGTCTGTTTTTCTTCAGTTATATGAAACTGAAAAGAATGCTTAGCCCATTTCTTTGAAGGACCATGAATAGAACGTTCCAGTGATCCTAATGTTTTCCCACAACCAAATGCAATGCTCCTTGAACTCATGGAAGATATTTTTTGATAAACAATTAATAAATATCTACTACAGGCCAATTACTTAGTAAGAGATCAAGAGTATAACCTCAAGAAATGTAAGGAGGTACAGATATACATTTGAGAACCAGCAGTTATCACCCTGATTTTAAAATCTATGATCAAGCTTTGAATCATAAGAAGTACTAATGATGATCATCCAACACTCCCTAGAAGTCCAGTAGAAATGAGATAAAAATGCAGTACACTAGAGCTTGTAAGAAGGAAGGATTGGAAAACCCATGGGGTTCAATTCTTAATTCATCCCATTCTCATCTCCTCACCTTTGTTCTTCTATATCTAAGGATATTGGTTTCTAGTTAGCAGTGAGTGTTTAAGCTAGTCACTCTATTGAGTGTCTCAACCATGGCTACCCTTCAGAATCAACTGTAGAACTTTAAAAAATACTGATTCTGAACCTCCACCCAGATTTCAGAATCCGAATTACTAGGATTGGGCTAAGAATTCATTTTTAAAGCATCTCCCTGGTAATTCTGATGCTCATCCAGGGTTACAACTTACTAGACATAGAACCAATGTACCCAGAACGCTTCATGCTAAAAGGCCAGGGGTCTATAAAAGAAATAGTAAGTCAGATCCCTGTCTACAAATGATTTATTACAACCAGAGAAGAGCTTAATGGAGAGAACAAGAAAATAATAGAGAAAGTGAGAGGAAAACAAATAACCCAGAAGGAAAGTCATGGGAACTGTGCTACATTTGCTGTTTTAGAGGTAAAAAGGAATATACAAGCTTTTGCATAAGCAGGCTCACCCCTAATATTTGTAAGACCTGGAACCAGAGTACAAATGGAAGCCCTATATATGCCTACATACTTAGAAGTTATAAACATGCTAGTAAACTGTTACTCAAAACATGTCCATCCTTAGCAATACTTATATCATATAAAATAGTTTTCAAAACAAAGGCCATAACAAGAAACAAAGAAGGTCACTACATAATACTGAAGGGAGTAGTCCAACAAGAGGATCTAACTCTTGTAAACATATATGAACCCAACACTGGAGTGCCTAAATATATAAAGAAAATCTTGGAGGACTTTAAAAAAGAGATAGACAGCAATGCAGTCATTATAGGGGATTTTAACACCCAACTGTCAACAATGGATAGATCTGCCAAACAAAAAATCAACAAGGATATTGTGGCATTAAATGGCACTCTGGATCAAATAGACTTAATTGATATTTACATAACATTTCACCCCAAAGAAACAAAATATGCATTCTTCTCAAATGCATATGGATCATTTTCAAAGATAAACCACATGGTAGGACACAAAACAAGTCTTAACAAATTTAAGAAAATTGAAGTCATATCAAGCATCTTCTTGGATCACAATGGCTTGAAACTAGAAACCAACCTCAAGAAAAAAACTCAAAAACATTTAAATACATAGTGGCTGAATAACACGTTAGTAAAATAATGAATGGGTCAACAATCAGATCAAGAAAGAAATAAAAAAAAGTAGCTGAAAACAAATGAAAATGAACACACAACAAGCCAAAACCTATGGGACACAGAAAAGGCAGCTCTGAGAAGGAAGTTCATAGCAATACAGGCCTACCTAAAGAAGATAGAAAAATCTCAAATAAAAAACCTAACCCTGCATCTAAAAGAACTAGAGGAACAACAACAAATCCCAGAGCAAGTAGAAGGAAGGAAATAATCAAGATGAGAGCAGAATTAAATGACACAGAATCTAAAAAAATGCAAAGGATCAATGAATCCAGGAGCTGATTCTTTGAAAAGATAAACAAAATTGACAAACTTTTAACCAGATACATCAAGAAAAAAAGAGAGAATACCTAAATAAATAAAATCAGAAATTAGAAAGAAGTAGGAACAACTGATACCACAGAAATACAAAGGATTGTAAGAAATGACTATGAGCAATTATACGCCAAGAAATTGGACAAACTGGGCAAAGTGGATAAATTTCTAGAAACATACAATCTTCTAAAGCTGAATCAGGAAGAAACAGAAAACCTGAATAGACTGATAACAACTAGCGAAAATGAAGCAGTAATCAAAAAACTCTCAGCACATTAAAGCCCTGGACCAGATGGCATCACAGGCAAATTTTTCCAAACATTTAAAGGAGAACATATACCTATCCTTCTCAAACTATTCCAAAAACCTCAAGAAGAGGGAAGTCTCCCAAAGTCTTTTTTTGAAAGATTTTTTTATTTATTTTTAGAGAAAAAGAAAGGGAAGGAGAGAGAGAAAAATATTAATGTGTGGTTGCCTCTCACACACCCCCTACTGGGGACCTGCAACCCAGGCATGTGCCCTGATTGGGAATTGAACCAGCGACCATTTTGTTTGCAAGCTGGTGCTCAATCCACTGAGCCACATCAGCCAGGGCCCAAACTCTTTTTATAAGGCCAGTATTATCCTAATTCCAAAACCAGGTAAAGACACAACAAAGAAAGAAAATTACAGGCCAGTATCTCTGATAAGCATAAATGCTAAAATCCTCAACAAAATATTAGCAAACCAGATCCAGCAGTACATTAAAAAGATCATACATCATAATCAAGTAGGATTATTCCAGGGATGCAAAGATGGTACAATATTTACAAATCAATAAACATAATATATCACATTAAAAAATGAAGGACAAAAATCACATGATCATATCAATAGAGATTGAAAAAACATTTGATAAAATCCAGCACCCATTTATGATAAAAACACTCAGCAAAGTGAGAATAAAGGGAACATACCTCAACATAATAAAGGCCATATACAACAAACCTACTGCCAATATCATACTCCATGGGCAAAAACTAAAAATGTTTCCATTAAGATCAGGAATAAGACAAGGGTGTCTGCTTTTTCCACTCTTATCAACATAATTCTGGAAGTTCTAGCCACAGTGATCAGACAAGAAGAAGAAATAAACAACATCCAAATTGGAGAGCAGGAAGTAAAACTGTCATTGTTTGTAGATGACATGATAGTGTACAGAAAACCCTATAGACTCCACCAAAAAACTACTTGATCTAATAAGTGAATTTGGCAAAGTGGTGTGATACAAAGTCAATATTCAGAAATTAATGACATTATTGTACACCAACATTGAACTATCAGAAAGAGAAACTTAAAAAAAATCCCATTTACTATAGCCACAACAACAAAAAAAGTACCCAGGAATAAATTTAGTCAAGGAGGTAAAAGACCTGTACCCAGAAAACTATAGAACACTGAAGAAAGAAAATGAGGAAGGTACAAATAAATGGAAGCATATACTGTATTCATGGATTGGAAGAATTAACATCATTAAAATGTCCTTACTACTCAAAGCAATCTATAGATTTAATAAAATTCCTATTAAAATACCAATGGCATATTTCACAGATCTAGAACAAATATTTCAAAAATGTATATGGAACAAAAAAGACCCCGAAAAGTCTCAGCAATTTTGAGAAACAGGAACAAAGTTGGAATGATCACAATACCTGATATCAAACTATTCTACAAGGACTCTGTAATCAAAACAGTCTGGTACTGACATAAGAACAGACACATAGATCAATGGAATAGAATAAAGAGCCCAGAAATAAACCCAAGTTTCTATGGTCAATTAATATTTGACAAAGGGGGCAGGAACATACAATGGAATAAAGATAGTTTCTTTAATAAATGGTGTTGTGAGAACTGGACTGGTACATACAAAAAAAATGAAACTAAACCACCAACTTACACTGTACACCAGGATAAAAGACTTAAATATAAGTCATGATGCCATAAAAATCCTAGAGGAAAAAACACAGGCAGTAAAATTTCAGATATCTCACATAGTGATATTTTTGTCAATATATCTCCTAGGGCAAGGGGAATAAAGAAAAAAATAGACAAATGGGACTGTATCAAGTTTAAAAGCTTCTGCACAGCTAGAGAAACCATCATCGAAATGGAAAGGGAACTGACTGTATGGAAGAACATATTTGCCAGTGATACACTGGATAAGTGTTTAATCTCCAAAATATATAAAGAACTGACATGACTCAACAGCAGGAAGACAAACAATCCAATTAAAAAATGGGCAAAGGACCTGAACAGACACTTCTCCAAGGAGGACATATAGTGGGCCCATGGATATATGAAAAAATGCTCAGAATCACTAGCCATCAGAGAGATGCAAATTCAAACCACAGTGAGATACCACTTCACACTAGTCAGAATGACCATCATAAACAAATCAACAAACAAGTGTTGGAGAAGTGGAGAAAAGGGAACCCTTGTGCACTGTTGGTGGGAATGCAGATTGATGCAGCCACTGTGGAAAACAGTATGGAATTTCCTCAAAAAATTAAAAATGGAACTACCTTTTGACCCAGTGATTCCACTGCTGGGAATATGCCCTAAGAATTCTGAAGCACCAATTTGAAAGAACTTATGCAACCCTATGTTCATAGCAGCACTATTTACAATAGCCAAGAGTTGGAAGCAGCCTAAGTATCTATCAGTAGATGAGTGGATAAAACAACTATGTTACATTTTCACAGTGGAATATTATGCAGCAGGAAAAGAAGGAACTCCTATCCTTTGTGACAGCATGGAAGGAACTGGAGAGTATTATGCCAAGTGAAATAAGCCAGTCAGTGAAAGATAAATACCATATGATTTTGTAAGAGGAATCTAATGAACAAAATAAACTAATGAGCAAAACAGGGCCAGAGGCATAGAATCATGGAATAGACTGACAATGACCAGAGGGGAGGAGGGAAGTGGGGACCATTTGAAAGAGGTTGAAGGGACTAGTCAAAGAACATATATGAAGGACCCATGGACATGGACAACAGTGTGGGGGTTAACTATGGAAGTGGGGACAGGCTGGTGGAGGGAAGCAAAGGGGGAAAAATTGAGACAACTGTAGCAGCATAAACAATAAGAAAACGTTCATCCTTCTACCTTGACAAATATACCTTATTAAGACCTGGAAGACCAGGTATGAATTTAAAATGATTGGACTCCTTGGAGTTCCACACTGGACTCTAATGACATGTGGAAAGTAAGCTTTAGTCACTAACCTGTAGCCCACCCACCCATCTCTTCCTTCCTAGACACCATCTCCTACTATAAGGAGCCTCATGGGTACATGGACCAATGGGCTGGAGTATCCTAAATTCCATCCACACCTCCCTGCACACAGCTACCCCTTAACCTTACTTCTAGTGTATGGTGTTCATACTGGCTACATAATCTTTCCTTAGGACAAAATATCTAGGGAAGAAACCCATGCAGCTCTGGAAGCTGGCTGGGGCCATTTAGTTAAGGAATTACAAGGTTCCTATCACCCAATACATGGTCTAGGAGGTTTTGGTCCTTGCTCACTCTTTACCGTGTAGGAAGGGACCCAGCCAGAGTTGGGCTCTCTAATGGTCAAGGATAAAGATAGGGTCCCTCCTGATGGGATCAAAGAATAGCACTGTGTACATCAAGATAGTGGATGAATTCTAAAAACTATGGATTTGAACCATAAAAACATGAAAATCAGTGTGTGAACAACAATCCTAGACAAGAATAAACTTATCTCATTCCCCATCCTTTTTATCCCAGATGTGAGTTCAAATTTATATCTACCAGCCAAACTTGTCTCATAGTTTTTGGTCAGTTAGGATTAGGTTCAACCGAAAAGTAGCAGTAGAATAAGAATTCAGCCAAAAAAAAAAAAAAAGGAAAGAAAACCCCACAGGTTCATAAATAAAATATAATTTTTCTCTCTTACATAAATGTAAGCAATCAAGACTAGTAAAGTGACTTTAGGATCCCTAGTGTTACAGGCCCCTTCCATTTTAAGTCTCTGCCATCTTCAAGACTTGGTTTCTACTTCATGGTCCAAAAATAGCTGCTTGAGCTCCACCCATCACATCCATATTCCAGAGAGTTGGAAGATGGAAGAGAGAACAGAGTATCCTATTTAAGATACTCTCCAGAATTGGCACACACACACTTTCACCTCTATCTCATTGATCAGAAATTAGCTATGTAGCCACCACTAGCTAAAACTGGCACCCAGCTAAAAACCAACATTCTGTTCCTAAAGGAAAAAAAAAGTACTCAGGTGACAACTAGCAGTGTATGCCAAGGGATTTTGATTTCAAACAGTATTAATTGACTAGCAAATTTAAGCAAAAGGAGAATTTACTGGATGGCTATAGGGTAGTTCAGATGTTTTATAGGCTGAGTAAAGGGTCATGCTCTGAAAGTGGCAAATGATCTATTCAGAACACTGCCATCAACCCAACATTCATTGCTGCCAACACCACCAGACTCTAAATGCTGCCACTGCTGCTGTTATAATTTTTCAAAAGTCCCTTCAGCTTGGCATCATTCTGTCTAAAACTGCTGTCCAATAGCTATTACATGGGGCTTGTGGTACCATATTGGACAGTGCAGATGTAGAACATTTCCATCATTACAGAAAGGTTTATTGGACAGTGCCGGTCTAGACTCAAAGTCCTAGACCAAGGTGTCCAATTTGCCAAGCTAGTTTTTGTGCCTCCTGCTTAGCCACCAGGAGTGTTCCCTCCCCTAGATGCGACAAAACTTACTCAAAATAGGGATGGGGTTGAATGCTGAGAAGATAAGCAGAAAATGTCCTCTACATACTTACTGATGGTGTAATCTTGGGCTAGCTACTTCTTTAGCCTCAGTGTTTGTATTTGTATAATGGAAATAATGATAACTGCCTCTTAGGATTGTTATAAAGATACAATGATAACCATCTGGGTTACTAGAGTCTTAGGTGTAATGACCAAATGCAGTATATGGTCCTTAATTGACCCTGCTTTGAACAATTAGCTACCAAAGACATTTGGGAGACAAGTAAGGGAACTTTTAATATAGAATGAGTGTTAGATAATATTAGGGAGCTATTAATTTTATTAGCTGTGATAATGGCATCGTGAGCATATAGGATGTGATAAAGATTTTAAGGATAAAATATGATAATGTCATAATTCTAACCACAAAAAATAAATGAAACAAATATAACAAAATGTTAATTGTTAAATGAATGGGAGTTACTCTCCTTAGTCTCTGCTACTTTTGACATTTTTCCCATAATTTGTTCAAGAAAGAAAGAAAAGTACCAGGTCCATAAGAAGAATTCAATAAATGTGAATTTCTCTTCTTCCCGTCATAGTCTTCTCAAAATGGTTGGAATGTTTCCAATAATTTCCCCACTCAAGCTACCCCACTTCTCCCAAGGCCACCTGCTTAAAGGTTTCCTGTGCTTTCTGTGGCAACACACTCCCTGTATCTATGGGGACCTTTGAATATAAGGTATAGTTTGCCCAATGATGGAAGGAGCCTTGCAACAAGACACTTGTCTACAACACTGATAATTGTATGTGAAGTTTTACTCTTGCACCATAGCAGGAGTTCTAAGAAAGAGAAATTGGTATAATTCGTATACCAATGTTCATTGTCAGATCAGCCCCCTTTTCCTAATGCGTAATTAAAAATTGAGTGTAATCAGGAATTAGGAGGATATGGCAGCCAGATTTTCATTTTAGTTGATTCAGTAAATGTAGAGGAGAAAGGAATGGAAGTTTGGAGGGTTTAAGTCATCTCATCTCAATAAAGTCAATAGTGTGAAACACTAAAAGGAATCCAGGGTGGACTAACCTGCTTTTTTCTCTGAGTGATAGTGTGAAATGACTTAACAAAAAACATGGGTTATAATAGCAGGCTATGAAGGCTAAATAACATCTTGTAGTGTTGAAGTATCAATAGTTTCCATGTGTATGTAAGGTTAAGGCAAGTAGCCAAGATCATCAGTGCCCACTTCTAAAGGCAAATTAACTTATAATACAAGATATATCTTCAGGTACCATGTGCCAAACTATCAGCTTTACACACAAGAAGGAAGCATCTTAGGCCCATAGCCATTCTCAATATTAGAGATGATAAAATCGTGACTAAATAAGAAAGCTAGTTTTATATTTGGTATGGTAAGTAAAACTATGAATAATGGCATTTTTCAAATAGATTTTTCCCTAAACAAAATGTTTCAAAGTTTAACAATCAACCTTCTGCTTCTAGCAATATGGTGATAGTGGTGGTAGTGTGTGTGTGTGTGTGTGTGTGTGTGTGTGTGTGTGTGTGTGTGTGTCTGTGTGTGTGTGTGTGTTGGGGGTGAAAAGAATGCTCTGGGGGAATCTCTCACTGCATAGCAGCTATATCCTTGATATAAAAACACTCTTCAAGGCACTTATGGTTTTGCATGTCATTGGAGAGATTTCAGAATAGGGAAAGCAACATGTATAGGAATGCTGGGATGTGGGCCAGCATTGAGACAGGAATGCTAATCCCAGAACTCATTTACTAAGTCAAGATGCTCAACAGTGGCTGAAGTGGTCTTAAGTCAGAGATGTCTCTGACTTTCTGCTGAAGTAAATCCTCTCTGAGAAAAAGCTTTTCTAATTTAGACCTTTAGGATTCCCACAGGTTAGAATCAAGCAATAATCTGGCAATGTGCTAAAGCAAGCCGCCATGAGCCCGAGGCAGCGTAAACAACATACAAGAGATTCTTATCTCCATGATGATTGAAGATGTAGGACTTTTCAAATACAGAATATAGAATAGGTGTGTATGAAATGTTTAAAGACATAAAAGATGCAATCACAGAGATGAGCCAGCACCAATAGGCTAGCAGAAATAACCAGGAAGTTTCTTTTACTAGAATTTCCATAAATAAAAATACAATTATTAAAAAAAAACAAATGGACTGGTTAAACAATAGATTAAATCCAGCTGAAGAGAAGATTAGAACACACAAAATGCAGCACAGAGAAGAAAGAAGATAGAAAATATGAAAGAGAAAGTGATTGGAGCCCAGAAAGAGAAGGTAAAACATAAATCTAATTGGAGTTTCATTTTAGACTAAGGAGAGAGAGTAGCAGAGAGAAACATTTGAAAAAGATAATGGCATGAATCTTCAAAATTGATGAAAAACATAATATCATATATCCAGGAATCAAAACACACATATATACCAAGAGGGATACTTAAAAAGAGGGAAATTCATACCTAAATATGTCATAATTCAACTGCAGACCACCAACTGCCAGGAGATCTTAAAAAGAACCAGAGGGAAAAGATGGATCATCCTTAAAGGAATGACAATTAGACTTACAGTTATCTTCAACAAAAATGGAAATCAGAAGAGAATAGAATACTATTTTTTAATTGTTGAGAGAAAATAACCTACAGCTTAGAAAGCTGTAGTCTAAAAATCTTAGGAAGAATGATAAAATTAAGATATGTATAAATACACAAGAACAGAGAGATTTACTACCAAAAGATTTCACTAAAGGAAAGTCTTCTGAAAGTTGTACTTCAGGAAGAAGTAAAATTATGTCAGAAGTATGATCTGAGATATTATACAAAAAGGAATGGTGGGCAATATATATAAGCAAGTATGGAAACAATGGAAAAAAGCATATATGCATATGAGCAAATAGTATTTGGGTAAAGGGAATACTAATGTCAAATTTGTAGAGTTAAGAAAAAGTGGCCCTGGCTGGTGTGGCTCAGTGGATTGAATGCTGGCCTGTGAACCAAAGGGTCGCCAGTTCAATTCCCAGTCAGGGCACATGCCTGGGTTGCAGGTCTCCAGTAGGGGGTGTATGAGAGGCAACCAAACATTGATGTTTCTCTCCCTCTCTTTCTCCTTGCTTTCCTCTCTGTCGAAAAATAAATAAATAAAGTCTTAAAGAAAAAGTGAAATATTGGACAATAATACATGCAAATCAGGAGAGGGGAGATCAGAGTTAAATCTTCCTAAGATCTTAGGAGTAATATTAGAGAACGGAAGTTGGCAAACGTTTTCACTAAAGGGGCAGATAATAAATATTTTAAGTTTTGCAGACCTCATGGTATTAGTCATGACTATGAAACTCTGCCATTGTAGCATGAAAGCAGCCATAGACAATACACAAATGAAAGAACATGCTGTGTTCCAATAAAACTTTATTTACATCGTATACCCAAAACTAATGTAATATTGTATACCAACTACACTTTAATGAAAAAAATTTTTAAAGAAAAATACCTTTATTTACAAAGACAGATTGTAGGCAGATTTGGTCACTGGGCCATAGTTTGCCAACCCTTATTCTATAGGGAAATTAAAATTTTATTTAATTTTTTATTTTGTAAGTTAAATATACATGATAAAATTTCAAGAGTAATCACTATGTGAATAAAAACAGAGTCTATAAAGTCTAAACAAGTAAAAAGAAACAACAAAATAAGAAAATATATACCCACAGACAATAAACAACAAACAATCCAAAAATGGCAAGAAATGGGAAAATAATCACAAAAAAAGCAGGACAAATAAAAAATTAAAAAATCAGGTGGCAAACAAGTCCAAATATACTAATTACTATTACTCACCATATATGCAAGTGAATTAAACTAGCTAGTTAAAAAACAAATTATCAGATAAGATGTTCTTAAATGTAGCTCTATGACTATTACGAGTCACACTTAAAGCATCAGAATGCAGAAGGGCAGAAAGAAACAGGAAAAAAAAGACACACCAGGCATTGGGGAATATAGACTTTAAAAAGCAGCATCAGTGTTAGAAGGGGTCACTAGATCATTATACAGGATTCAATTCCTTGAAAGGTAAAACAATTCTAAACTTATGTGCACCTAATAAAACAGCCTAAAATTCATAAATATGGGGAGGGAAAACAGCCCATTGGGAGACCTTAGGAGTAGGTGATGATTTTAGGAGCTTAATGAGATTGAACACTTAAATTATTAGGGCCATAAAATCGTGTGCTCCCTATCCTTGAAAGTGGATCCACACCCCAAAATAGAGTAGTGTTAACACCACCTAACACCATGAAGAGGAGTGTTAGTGTTAGGGTCTTTTAAGCTTAAGTTAATTAATTAGAGAGATTCCCAAGGGGGTGTGGATTGCTAGAAGATTCTTATTTGCATAATAGCCCAGAGGCTGGCTGGAATCCATTATTAGATTCCCTGCACATGAGCCCTGGAAAAACTGAGCAGAGGCGAGACCATATGGCCAGTGCAAGAAGAGAGTTAGTGAGGTCAGTTCACAAAGGTGATGCTCACTCTACACAGAGGAGATCCACCCTAGCTTCATTTATCACAGAAAACAGTGACTTGGCCAACTAAGGTAGGTGTTAGGAATACTGGGAAGAATACAGTAGAAAAAGAAAACACTCAAAACACAATTCTGAGGTCATCATTCCCATCATCTTCATTAGTCAGTCAGTTCAGATTGCAGTGGGGTATACATAATATTAAGAATACCTGCTCTTGTCCTTCAAAGATCAGCTGTTCCCTTTGTATAGTAAAGACAAGAAATCAATGAAAAGACAAAAAAAATTGTCCATCTCTTCATATATATGACTTATCTCTGAAAGGATTGGGTCTGGGACTGATGATGGCTCAGAGGCTGTGAGCATGGCCAGAGCTGAGTCTGCTAAGAAATGGGGGATGGGAGAGGCTAAGGGAAACTCATGAAACATGGCTGTTCTGAGGATCCAGGGTGGGACAAAGAGGTAGGGCTCAGAGTGTAGAAAGCAGGAGCAGTGAAGTATGCTAGTTCTCTTCCTTTGTCTCACTCTCCCCAACCACTAGATGGATTTCCCCACCCCTGTCTGCCTTGCTTTGTGCCCTGTGGAGGGGAATGCCTGGGCTCACTTGCTGGACCACTTCCTGTAGAGACAGCAATTGAAGGTCCTGGCAGCAAGGCGAGGGCAGGAGAAGAAAGCAGTGAAGGTCATGTACTTCTTGCTCCCTCTCTGCTTTGGCAGTGCATCCCTTCAGGACTCTGTGGAAGCTACAAAGGCCTTTTGGGTATATACGGCCCTACCGTCATGATGATGGCTAGCATTTACTGAGTGCTTACTATGACCCAGTGCTTACTATAACCCAGCACATGATATAGATGGACTTGTTGAATTCTCCCAAAAACCCAATGAGATAGATTCTGTATTTACAAATGGGTAACTTGACACAGAAAGGTTAACTAACTTGGTCAAGGTCAATTAGCTATTAGGTGCAGAGCTAGAATTTCAGTGCGGTCTGTGTAACTCAAGGGTCTATATTCTTAACCTCCAGTAGAAATAAAATACAAGCCATGTATGTAATTTAAGTTTTCTACTAGTTGTGTTAAAAATATGAAATGAAATCAGTGAAATTAATTTTACTAATATGTTTTATTGAGTCAAAAATATTATTTCAACCCTGTAATCAATATTTTAGAAATTATTAAGATATTTTGCATTCTTTTTCTTTTTGTATGAAGTCTTCAATATCTGGTATGTATTTTATACTTATAACACATCTTGTTTCATTGGAAATACTTGATTTGTGTTTAGATTTCATAAAATGTATAGTTGAAAAAGTAACAACATACTCAAGTTGTTCCAAACATGTTTAAAAACTATCTAATAACTGGATCAAATAATAGTTTTTATTTTTTATTTCTAATAAGCTTTTTATTTTAGGATAATTTTACACTTACAGAAAAGTTACAAAGATGGTACACACATTCCTATATATAACTTATATTGTTTCCTATTGTTAACATCTTACATTACTATGGACTTTTGTCACAACTCAGAAAATAACATTAATACATTACTATCAACTAAGCTCCAGTCTCTATTTCACCAGTATTTCACCAGTTCTCCCACTAATGTCCTAATTCTGTTTCAGGAGCCAATCTAGAATACCACATAGCATTTATTCATATGTCCTTAGTCTCTTTTGGTCTGTGATAGCTTCTCAGACTTTTCTGGTTTCTTGTGACTTTGATAGTTTTGAGAACTTTGAAGGACAGTTTTGAGGCCAGATGTTCTGAAGAATGTCCCTCATTTTGGATTTTTCTGATGTTTTTCTCATAATGAGACTGGGGTTTGGGGTTTGGGGGAAGAGATGAAGTGCCATTCTCATCATATCATATTAAGGGTCCATGCTATCAGCCTAATTTATTACTAATGATGTTGACCTTGATCACCTGCCTGAAGTAGTGTTTGCCAGGTTTCTGCACTCTGAGTTACTTTTTTTCCCCTTTCCATATTCTATTCCTGGGAAGCAAGTCACTAAGCCCAGCCTATACTAAAGGATGGTGTGTGTGTAGGGTGGGGGTAGGGGGTGCAGTATGGGTCTTGGGATTAAGTGCCGAGTATCAGTTTTAAATTTAAATTTATTAAAATTAAATAAAAATTTTGTTCCTCAGTCACACTAACCATATTTCAAGTGGCTAGTGGCAACTACATTGGATAGTGCAGCATTGTACATCACCAGCATTTCAATATTCAAGGTAAGAGGCAGCTGGTGAGAAGGTGAGGTGCTGAAGAAGGAGCTGATAGACCTGAGTTATCTGGAAGGAGTGAGGATGAGAGATGAAAGTGTGCTAAGCAGAATTATGGAAGGACAGGAGAAGGGCAAGGCTGAATGATAAGTTGAGAGGCATTAACATGCATGATGTGTATATATGTGTGTAGAAAAAGGAAAGGGTAGGAATGGAGAAATATTTCAGAAAACATGCACCTTAAGTGTGTGCTCAAATTGAGCCTTGGATTTTGGTTTAAAAAAAAGTTTGAAGTCGCAAATCTGGGCTCATGTTTCAACTGTGCCATTCCTTAGCTGTGCAATGGTGTTGGGTAAGCCACAAATTCTCTAAGCTTGTTTCCTCATCTGTAAAATAAGGTCACTCAAAGTACTTACCGTATTTTTTGGACTATAAGACGCACTTTCTCTCCCCAAATTTGGAGGGAATAATGGTTGTTAATGCTGCTGTTGAGTTCTGTTTATATTTATATTGGTGAAATATTATGTTATTAATGTTATTAAATATTTTACCACATTTTTTGCTTCAAAAAATTTTCCCTTATTTTCCTCCTGCAAAACCCACGTGTGTCTTATGGTCCAAAAATGCAGGTATCTTATGGGGACATTGTGAGACTCAAAGGATGTATGTGTTTCAAAAGGCTTCATAATTGGCACTGTAATCTACAAATGGAAAAGTATTGTGGGATGGTGTTGGTGGGACATGAAAATTAGCTATTGTATTGGAGAATCAAGGTATATTGCCCTTCCAAACCCAAGATCCAGTCTCTGCCCCTCTCTGAGTCATTGTGTACTTCAGGAACTTATACACTCCATCACTCAATTTCCTTTGCCACCTGGAACCCACTTAGGGTTTACCGATGGCAAACACCAGCAGGAGCTCTGAGTGGCAGGAAAGAGAAGCCAGGGGATTTCTTCCCTGCTCTCACATCCTGTCCTTGGCAGTGTCTGCCCCTCTCTAGAATTACAGCTCGCACTGAGAAACCCCTCCTCCACACCCCAACTCTTACCAACTCAAGTAACACCATTTCCTTCCCTCACCCCTTCAGCCTTAGTGGTGACAACAGCTCCCCACTCTTGCTGGCCTCTGCGTGCCTTGCTATCTTTGTTCCCCTGACCCAGCCCATACCTCAATGTGTTGTTCCTTCATTGAGTTTTTTCATTTAAATCATTTGCTAAGAATTCTATATCCTCATGGTCCCTGACTATGGTGGAAAAGATGATGAGGAAGAGAATGTTGAGAGTGAACTAAAGGGTCAACTGAAGGAGATGAGAGTGTGAGGGGATGTCACCAATGCAAGGACTGTAGTGACTGAACTGGGAATTAATCAGGCTCCAGACCAACACGTTGTCCATAAAATCAGAGGAGAAAGACATTTTGGGGTAGAGTTATCTGGAGAGACATGGAAGATGCCAGTGGTGTGGGTGAGGTAGAGAACAGAGAGAGAAGAGTTAAATAAACCAAGGTTTCCATTTCAAACGCACCAAGAAGTCAGCCAGACCACAAAAGCCAAAGACATACGGCCCCCAGCCGGGCAGGAATACTACCCACAATCACTAAGACATCAAGAGGCAGTGCTTGGTTTTGAAAAGAGCATGGATATTGGAATCATACAAGTGTGGTTCTGGTTCTACAATTGACTGTCTGTGTGTCCTTGGGAGACTTAATTGGCCTCTCTGTGCTGGTTTTTTTATATGGAAAATGAGGTAGAGTTGTTAGATTTAGAGAAATAAAAACCATTTGTTCATTCATTCATAGTCCACAAATATTTTTTGAGCATCAGACACTATTTTGGGTCCAGCAGTAAATGAAACAGATACGGTACCTGCTGTCATGGAACATTCTAGTGAGGAGAACAATGAACAAGTAAACTGCCTTAAGCCTGGTTCCTTGGAAACAGGCTGTAATGGACATCTGCATGATGGAATGGATGCTCTTAGGAAAGACACTGGTAGGGAAGTGAGGAGAGACTGGCAGAGAGAAGCTGAACTATGAGGCAGTTGTAACAGAGGCTTCTGTCAACCCCACAGAAGCTCATAAACTGGGATAGCCTTTCAGAGTTATCCAAGGCAAGGCAAGTATATGGGCCATTATACCCACCCCCTTGGATCAATCATTAAATCCAAGCTCCCCGGGGAAAGGGATGTGATCAAAGGCTGTGTGGTCCCTTCCAGGGACAATTCTCAGAGGGCCATCCAGCTGAGAACACTCAGCAACCATCACTCCCAACACCTGGAGAAATGAGAACCATACTCCTGAAAGAAGGATCTGGAGGGTACAACAAAGCATCTGTTACAGAAATAAATAACTGAACATGATAATTTCAGGTAACAATAGGTGCTACAAAGACAACAAAACTGGGTAACATGACAGATGGAGGAATGGGGCACTTACATTAGACTAGGTGGGTAGAGAAGGCTGTGGCACATCATAGCTGCTCAGTAAGAATTGGTTTCAATGTCTTTTATTTTATTGAAACTGTTGGAATATGGATATCAACACATCATGAGAAATATATGGTATCACTTCACTGGATGAGGCAGATTCCTAGATGCTGTGGAGTTGCAGAAAAGTACAAGACATTATCTCTGTCTCTAAGGAGTTTGCAATATACTTGAGGAAGCTAAGGGATATTGAAAATTAGCAAAGGATACTAGGTGGTATGGCATTAGTGCCAACAAATGATACAAACAAGGCTAGGGGTGCTCAGATTCTTCAAGCCTGGTGAAATTTCACAGGCGGAAGAGAGTCAGTAGAGTAGCTTTGGTCAAGAAGAATAACTGGCCCTAGTCAGTGTGGCTTAGTTGGTTGGAGTGTTATCCTGTAACAGAAGGGTCACAGGTTCAATTTCCAGTCCAGGCACATACCCAGGTTGCAGGTTTGATCCCTTGTCAGGGTGTGTACAAGAGGGCAGCAGATCAATGCTTCTCTCTCACATCGATGTTTCTCTCTCCCTCTCCTCTCTCTCAAAACAATGAAAAAATGTCCTCTGGTAAGGATTTTAAAAATTTATTTAAAAAAGAACTAAAGCAAAAACCAGTGATCTGGTACTGGGCATGGAGTGCCTGAGTGGTTGATCTATGGGTTAGGATCAGTAGAGCCAGGCTGTTGTCCATTTGCATTGACCTGTGATGTTTTCCTATAGCATTATTGAGTTTGTCCAGTTGCCTGGACTCAAACTCCAACTCAGTTCCAGGAGCTTCTTAATAGGGAACCAAAGAAGCCTGAGAGATTGAGTCCAAGCAACTGTGAGAATGGGGTCCTACCAATTGAGGTAGGGCCTGAAGGCAAGTGGAATATGGGATCACATTCCTTCAGTGAGGCTGGAAATGAGATTTAGTTTTGGAATAATATCTGTAGAGCTAATGCCTTGAAACCAGGAAGGAGGTGGAAAGCCCCAAGAGAGAACTTATGAGAAAAGAATGGAGGGTTGACTCTGAGAGGCATATCTCCAGCACTTGGAAAATGGACCTAAAAGGATCAAGCTTGGGTCCTTGAAAATGTATGTTTTAAAGTGTTTTCAGAAAATAAGAATAGTCAGCAAGACCCACAGGCGTCAGAAAGAAAGGGATATGGCAGCAGGTAGTGAGACCTGGCCCGGTACATTTTGGTTTGAAAGACTGTTGGCAGCAGGGATCTGTGCATTCCAAGGGTTTGAACTTGAAGGGAATGTCATTTTCATTAACCTTTAACCAAGAAAGCCAACAGGGAGGAGACAAATTATCTGCTCAAGGAGAGAGCAAATTCTCTGCATTCAAAGAGAGAATAGGAGATTACTGAGGTGCTACTGTGAACGACCTCATGACCCTTCTCTCCATTGGAGGATTGATGGAGAAAAGATTCCCTCCACTTTTTATCTGGGCACTAAAGGTGAAGTCCCAGGAGTACTAAGGAAGGGGTGACAAGACAACTTGAAAAATTAAGAAGGGTATGAATCAACTAAACAAGGAGGTATTTACCCAAGACTTCTAAACCACTAAAGAAAATGTATTAACCTACTAATGAAAATATTGTTATCCAATTCATCATTGGAAACAGCTCTTTTGGTAACTGCTGCATTCACCATTTTAGGGAATTGCTTAGCAGGATCCAGGATCTTAGGTTTTGTCTGTGAAATCTACTTGTTGTTAGCCAAGAGGTAGTGTTAGAAGGATTTAGATTAAAAGGAAAATTTTGTCCTTGTTTTGAAGTATGGCTAGGACAGTGGTTGAAGGTGTTAACTCAGAACCTGCTCTCATGTGGTGGACGCTGAGAGTTAGTGATCCAAGTGGCTAGTTTGGACCCCTCAAAGATCACTAGAGATTATAAGAGTGGCAGAGGACTGAAGAGAAATAGAATGGTAGATCGGTAAGTACCTAAAAAGCATAAAGCTGAATAAGGTCAGTAGTCTAGTTAACATTACTGTAGCAACATCAATTTCTTGGTCTTGTTATCCTACTACCATTATATTAGATGTTACCATTGGGAAATCAGGAGGAAGGGTACATGGGACTCTACTATTGCTGCCACTTTCTGTGAGTCTATAATTATTTTAAATGAAATATTTAAAAGAAGCCCTGCCTGGGGATGTTGTGGGGGGAAAATAATCTTCATAAACTATATATGGCTCAATAGTTTTTAATGCTTTCACATAGGTTACTTCATTTGCACCTCCTAACAACACTGTTAGGTGGCAAATGTATACTATTATCCCCATTTTATAGGTAAATAAACTGAGGCTAAGAGATAAAGTAACTCACTAATGGTCACGAAGAAGAAATTACAAAGGCCAGGCTCAAATGCATGTTTTTGAGTTCCGAATGCCATGCACGATTCCTTGAGTCCAAATCCATCTGGCCTAGGTTGGGTTCCACAGATACAGACCCTGAAACAAAGATCTGAGGGTAAGAAGCTTATGTGGGAGGTGGTCTGAAGGCCAGTGGAGGAACAGGAAAGCATGGCAAGAAAAGAGTACATTATGCATTATTTTGCCTGTGGGAACACTGGGCTCGCTCCCACAAGGAAACTCTCAGAGGCACGGTAGACTATGCCTCAAAGTTATACCCAGCCAAGGCTGAGGCAGCTGGTGTTTACCTCTCAGTTCATCCCATAACACGTTGAAGGGAGCTCTCATGACCCCTCTAGGTTACTCAGTGCTTAGACCAATAGAAAACCTCAGGCAGAGAGTCATAGACACTGCTTGAATTAGGACACTGTCAGTAGAGTGGAAATGTATAGGGGATGTGTGCAGGGTCCCCACCAACACTGGTTGCCCCTTTATTCCAGCTCCAATCCCCCAAACCTGCTGCCACTCAGACTGTTTCCTCTCATCTTACAATATTCACCAACCACACACACACACATCCAGATAAGTTGAAACAAGGGAGGGAGAGTGCCCTTATCTTGCTTGTTGCATCCAGGAGTCAGCATCTAGGAGAGAAAGAGCAGCAGAAAAAGACGAGTGTGCATGGAGACTAGATGTATACATATCTGTGTCTTTTTATACATCTCTCTTATTAGAGTCTACCAACTTATTCCAAAAGCAAATTGAGACTCTGGAGAAGATATAAATGTTGGTGTCCACTGTGTCAGAGGTTAAGTCAAAAGTCAAAGGTTAGTTGTTTTTTTCCCATTTTACCAACATAAGCATGGTCCATCTATTGGGACTCCTTTTAAAAACCCTAAACGTGACCAAAAAGAGTAATTGGCTAAAGAACAAGGTTGCATATAGTATTTTATTTAGTTTGGTGGATGCTACAGAGGAGGGTAATGGGATTATGGAAAAATGGGCTAGCTAAGTGATAGTGTGATAGAGGATACAAGAAATTACTGAAGGCATTTCTCATGGCAATTACTGCCCACTAAAGAATTGATTGGCTCATTCCTTAATCATACGGCACTTCTTCTCCAAGGTACACGCTGATATACTCTTCATCTCTGTGGAACAATTTAATCATGTGCATACTCTAGAAATTACTGCTATTTCCCCTACTTGTGCCTGAAATAGATATTTCAGACATTTATAATTCTCAGTCATTCTAACCCAGTCTTTTGCCCAAGTTATGGTCTCAGTTAGAGATATTTTGCTCTGTGTTTAATACTATGAAGTAGAACACATGTTCTGATCTTTTAAAAAATATTTTTACTAGCAAAGGTATACTGTGTTTCCCCCTATTATAATAATTCAAAAGCAGCTGATGGAATCTTTCTCGACTCTTTACCCAAACATAAAAATTTGACCCTTGAATTAAAATCAAATAAAAATATCCAGGAGATGTAATGGTTTGAAATATAGAGCACTTTTATCTCCAGAAAATTTCCACAGCTTTAATTCATTCTATCCTCACAGATTTTTTTTCATATTTAAAAGACGCCATAGGTTGTGATAAATAATAAAAGAGTGTTCAGTTTTGGTACATGTAACATCATTTTGTTTCCCAATTTAACTTCAATTCCTTCTACATTATAGTCATATTCTTACATTAACACTATCACATTTCCTAAGCCTACATATGAACAAACATCCACTGTAACCTAGAAAATGCACTTAGATTTGTCCATATTTTGATTCTAGGCTTCTTTGTGTACTTCAAACTTTCAGATTTTATTTTTGTTTTGTTTTTTTCCTCTCCCAGTTTTTCATCATAAACTGGAAACTGCATCCACTGACAACCTGATGCTTTTACATCAGGTCTGCCTCCTTGGCAAAGGCTGACAACTGAAGTGAATCTGTTTTTTGATGAATGCAATGCTGGACTCACCAGGGGCCCGTTAGAGTTTCCTAGGTAGAGGACCTCAGGTGCAAGTCTGCATCCCTTTACAAAACACAATTTCTTTCCAATACGTGAAGAGAAAGGAACTTAGTGCAAGCAATGTTTACCAGGTACTCTGCTAGTAGCATAGCAACATAGACTCTCAACTATGGTGATTTTCAATGGCTTACTTCCAAATGGATGCACCTGAATAATTGAACACAAAATGCCTAACTAAAGGACACTGAAACACAATGTTAAATGGTAGAGGCTACCATATAATTATGAACAGATATTAAGAAATACCAACAGAACTTGCCATTTAATTTAATTTTAAAAAGTAACTTGGGATATCATATGACAATTTTGGCTTTGCCAAGAAAGGGCTATTCAAAAGCAACCCAACCAATCAACAATTGGAATCAGTTCATCAAAGAAAAGCCATTTGAATAATCAAAACATATGGAGGTAAAGTCTGTACCAGGGCCTGTAAATATAGCAATGCCCTTCTAGGAAAGGTAGATGTTTATCTCGGTGTGACCCAGGTTCTTGGAGAATGGGACAGGAGGCATCTACTGTCTTAGGAGACAGTAGAGACTGTATCCCAATCTCCACCTTTTGGTTGGGGGTTCTCTACCTGGGGAGCTATAACGAATCCCTAGCGAACACAGTATTTTGTCTTAAAGCAAGAGACAGAGGTCCTCTTAAATTGCCAGCACTTTGCAAAAGCCCCTTTATTTGGAATTTTTACAAATTACTTTTCTTTTTTGATGTATTCCTCACAGGAGAGAGCACAAATACAGGATATGCAGTTTAATGAATATTTACCTATGTCTTCCTACACCCATGGGACCTACACCAGATCAAGATATAGAACATTTCCAAAGCCCCAAACAGCTCACTCATGCCCCCTTCAGCCAGTACCCCCCACCCCCGGTAAGCACGATTCTGACCTCTAGTGCCATAAAGTGGAATTGCTGGATTATAGGCTGTATGCATGGGTAACTTTAATAGGTACTGCCAAACCTTTTGCAAAAGTATTGAACCAGTTTACAGTCCTAACCAATCACTTCTTGTTTGCCAAGATTTTATTCTTTTGGCACTGGAAATTCTCAACAGCTCTTCTCTTGCTATCTGCTTGACCTAACCCATGACAAGTTTTCATTACCCCTCTGGGTTTTTAATGTTGTACAAGCCAATGTGGCTGTCATTTGTCGTTTGCTTGTGGTGGTAACCACAGAACAAGCAATATGGTAGCACACTATGATTTCACAGTTATCGGGGTGTTACTGTGGATTTTATGGTAAGTCTCCACAAGAAAAAACAAGGTCATTGCAGTAGTAAATCTCCACAAATCATGACCTGTGTTATTACCGTATGATACCCAAAAGTATGAACTATTTCTCTCTCTCAGGCAAGGAGGTGCATCATTCTCAAAGGCCCCCCAAGAGCTGTTTAGAAAAGAGCAGATTGTTAAACCTAGAAGGAGGGTGAGAGGAACCCAGGAGCTTTGCCAATGGGAATGTCATCATTCAGGCCCCACTTCAAATCTAAACCAGTTGATGAAGTCTCTTTTCATTTTTTTCTTTCTTTTACCAAAATTATAATTAGGCTCATTACAAAATTTTTTTGTTTTAGATTTTATTCAATTAGTCTTGGGAAAATGTGTACTATTAAAGATCTGGGTACAGCTGGCAGAACATGTATGACACAAATATTCTGTTTATTATTCATAACAGAGTATTTGTGCTATTTGTATAGAATTTGGTTTTATTTTAAACATTGCTCAAAGAAAGCCCCAGCAAAACACCAAGTGGCAGTTTATCTGATCCACTCAAAATGTTGCATTTAATCTAATCCTTTTCCAAAGATTTAGAAATGAAATAAATATAACAATGCCTACTAGAGAACACCTCTACATTTCCTTGCCTCCAACCAAGCTAAGAATACATATCCAATGACAAAAAAATGTTGCTGGTCATTGCTTTATAAACAGCCTGTGAAAGGGGAATATGGCAAGGGGAATGTAGATTAAGAAAGATTGGGTCTATCATCAAACATCCCTGAAATGTGCGTGGATAACAGCCATGCTTCCCATTCTTCTCCACCCAAAGACCCCCTAAGAGGGGAAGAAATGCTCACTGCAAGGAACACTGGGAGCATAGTCTGAAGGGGTCCTCTTGCAAGTATAAATCTCTTTATAGTTTAATATTTTAGCTTAAAAGTCCAACAGATTTTACATCCTGCAGCACATATAACTATGTTTGTTTTATTTTAGAAATAATGTGACCCACCTTATCATTTTTTTTGCATAGATTTGAGAATCAAGAGAGATGCTTTATGCTCAGCCCAGGCTTTCCTGATCCTCTGGATCCTCAGTTTGAGAAGCTGAGGCATTTACAGCCATCTGATTCCATGAACTCCCCAGATTCTTCTCCTCCCAGACAATCTGGTCTACTTTCTACCAGCTTCTTAATATCATTCTCTATCCTCCAAGAGGTACTGCCTAGTTTTACGTCATGGCCTTTGATGGTCAGATATTGGGTCACATCTCCTGTTGTCCTCATGTTCACTGGCTACTCTGTGACTCTTGATTCAGTCCTTTCTGAAACTCACGGAGTTGCTTTCTGGGACATCACTGGCTTTAGGATCTCTCCTGCCAATTTGGCCATTCTTTCTCCATCTCTTTTGCAGGATCACCTTTTTCTACTCAACTCTTCAGTGTTGTGTTCCCCAGGGTTTTGGCACTAGTTCTGGGTTTTCTCTCATTCTATATTAGTGAGGTCCCAAGGTGACCTCACTAATACCCAAGGCCTCAGTTTCCATCTACACAGAACATTCTGGTCTTTACCTGCTCAACATCTTTTTGTTCACCTTTAGCACCAGGATTTCTCTTTCCTGAAGGAACACACTTGTGAGTTATTATAGAGCTGACCCTGTCCCACACATTGCCACAGGTTTACGTTCATGAACCAGGCATGGCCAATCAGAATAGTTCAACTCTGGTTTATAGGTCTTGGTTCAGGAATGGACACATAACCCCCAGTGAACCAATCATAGTCTTCACTTAGACTTTTCCATGAAGCTATCAGAAAAACAAAACCAACCCTGGCTGGTGTAGCTCAGTGGATTGAGCGCGGGCCTGTGAACCAAAAGATTGAGGTTCGATTCCCAGTCAGATCACATGCCTGGGTTGCAGGCCAGTTCCCAGCAGGGGATGCATGAGAAGCAACCACACATTGATATTTCTCTCTCTCTCTCCTTCCCTTCGCCTCTAAAGATAAATAAATAAAATTAAAAAAAATAAACTATAAAAAAAGAAAAGAAAAACAAAAACAAATCTCTGCTCAGTTGTTGAATGAACAGATGTGAATTGGAGCTTTTGGGGTTGCCAGGGGACATCATGCCCAAGAGAATCCAAGAGATTAAAAGAAAGAAATCCAATACAGTCAAAAAACCCTGGATTCATCTTTACCTGAAGAAACAACCCCTGGGCTTTTTGGTGTGCTCAGCCAATGAACTCCCTTAATAGTTGGTTTTTTTTTTTTTTTTTTTTGGTCACTTGCAACTAACCGTATGCTGATGCCTCCCAGATTCACATCTGTGGCCAAGGCTTTCCTCCTGAGCAAAAGAGTCATAGAAATAAGTTGCAATTAAATAGTCCCCACACAGATGTCCAACAGAGACATCTCAAATACAGGATGTCATTTGCCCAACATGGCAATCCTAATCATACTATGACTTTATATTTACTTGTTAATGTTTTTTAATTATCCACCAGAATGTAAACTCAATGAAGACAGGAATTTTGCTTGTTTATTCATTGTTGTATCTCCAGAATCTAGAGGAACATACTTAGTAGATGTTCAATAAATGTTTGTTAAATGGGTGAATGAGCTAACAAATGAATAAAACAAAGGAATTTTCCTTGACTCTTTTTACAATGTCATCTATCATATTCAATCAGCCTTATAGATTTTGACTTATGAATAGCTCAAATCTCATGTTTGATTCCATCAGTGAACATACCCCACTGCTTATTACTTCATACCCAAATTGCTTCTTGCCTGGACAATATGGAAAAACTCTCCTAATGTCTCCCTGCCTCCAGTCCCCTTCCACACAATTACCAGGCTTTTTCTAAATTAAAAAATCAGATTCTAATGCACCTCTGCTTAAAATACATCAGTGATGCTACTGAGATTTTTGGCTCAAATCCTTGCTCCTGCTTCCTTCTCCAGTCTCATCTCCTGGCTCTCTCTGCATGCTACTATTTTCTGAGGAAGAGGGAATCACTTGGGGTCTTCCAAATTCACCAGCATATTTTTCCGCCTCTACATCTTTGCACATGCCATGGTCTCTTCACATGCTCCCTTTTCACCTTTCTGATTTTCTGCAAAACTCATGTCCTGTCCTTCAGAAAGCCTTCTGGTATCTGTCTTTCCATTCTGATTTAGGAGTCCATCCTCTATGTTCACAGAGCTCCATGTATGCCCCTTTGTCTACCAAGGCACTTACATTGCACAGACTATTTTAGTACTGACTAGTATCTATATTTTATTTTACTCTTGGGTATGCAGCTGGACTATATTTCCCAACCTCCTTTGCAGTTAGGGATGACCAAACCACTTGAGTCCTGACCAACAGAACATGGATGGAAGTGATTACACCACTTCCAGGTCTGACTCATTAAAACCTTTCACATATGGCCCTCCTTCTCTTTCCCCTCATCTGAGTAGAGAGGACTAAGGACCTACAGGAGGGAGGTGCTATGAGGTAGATGGAGCCACTGTATAGTTCTGCAACTTGGGCCACCATGGGGTCAAAACTGGGAAAAAAGAGGGAATTGCCCCCACCCCCAGGTAATTCATCAACACACTGTCTTCATTAAATTTTGTCTTCTCTTCCCAATCTGCCTGCTAGGATTTTAGAGTTATAAGTCAGTTGTTGTTGTCATTGTTTTGTAACCTGTCTAGAGTTTGTAGTTGTAATCAGTGGGGCATATAGGATGTAGAAGGCTTATCCATCTTGGCCAGTACTCCCTTCATTATCTTGTTTTTGTATCCAAATTCCTGTCTGAATACCTGGCTGATAGTAGGACTTTAACAATGGTTTGTTAGGTGGACTAATGAATTATTCAGATTCATAAAATCAGCTATGGCATACTCTTACCAGAACAGCATTTCTTGTTCTCAGTTTTACAATTTATATAAGTATGAAAATGTTTGAAATGGTTCTCATGAGAATTGCAGATGTGATTGAGGATAGTAAGTAGATCCTCCAAAGGGAGGTTATAATATGTGCTACTACTTCACTTTTCTGATGGGAAAAAAATGAGTGGTGCTGATTTTACATACAGATCGTCAAATTAGTAAAGGATGGAAATTTGTGGATCACTGCTTTGTAAGCTGAATGTCACTTAATTCTCACACCTTATATGTGTATATTAAGCAAAGGTAAGAAATCTATATTCGTACATGTGTGTTGAGAATTTAGTTTGTAAATTTTTGATTCCCTAAACAATAACATCTGTAATTCTTTATTGTTATTTATTATAAACAGATACATCACTCAGTTAACACATATTTGTTGAGACCTACACGTAACATTCAATGAGGATTAAATTGGGAAGAATTAGCTGCTGTTTAAAAGAATAGTAATAAAATCCAGTGATGATAACTTGCCATTTAACAAAGTACTTTTATTTTTCTTACCTAATATTTCCCTCACAATGTCGCAGTAAGGTGTGTGTTAGTCAGATTTGACAGAGTCTATGGAAGCTCAGAAATTTGAGGAATCTGTTCCTGATCACATGATAGTGGCAAAATTGAATCTTCTACCCAAGTCTTCTGGCTCCAGGTCCTTTTCCTTTGTCATTATATCTCAGCCTAGCTCGGGAATAAGACATCCCATCCACAAACAGTTACCTCATGGTTCAAGGCAGGTTATGACAAATGCCAACTGAATGGTCAAATATAGCAGGGAGCACACTTCCCCACTTGTCCTCCCTCACTCTTATTGGGGTAGGCAGCATTCTAGAAAGGCCATCATTGATCTAGTTGGCTCACTCTGAGCACCAAACTCATGGTTGCAAATGTTGATGAGGTTATTTTATTCAGGATATAATAAATAAAGAGCACAGAAAAAGACTGAGAGAATGTCTGGGCCCAAACTGTGAGAACTAGACATTTTTAGGTAAAATTCTGTATATAGCAAACTGCAAATAAAACACAAGGTAGTTCCAACATTCACTTTCGATCAGTCCTCATCAAGGAACTGTGGAAAACTTTAGCTAACCATTTTTTTCTTTGTAAGTAATTAAGTGTATTTAAAAAAATTAGACATCAAATAAAAGATGTGCCCAAGGAAAACTAATCTAGGGTAATAGTTGGGAAATGGAGGATTACCTGCAAAGGGGCATGAGGGACTATTTTGGAGTGATGGAAATGTTCTATAGCTTGTTTTGGGCAGTGGGAATGTACTCAACTGTCTATAAACTGATAGGAAAGGAAACCTAAGATCTGTATATTTTATCTTATATTAATTATATCTCAGTTTTTAAAATGTGAAAAAGTATTCAGCTCCTCAAACTTAATTTAGGAGTATGTTAGCAGAAATGTTTGATAACTATTGTTCTAGACATACATAAGGAAAAAAACTCTTTTTTTTTGAGATTCTTACTTTCATTTTAGGTTTCTCAGAACCATGCATTTTGACTCTCAAGTGAAGTCATTAATAACATGTCTTTTTAGTTATTTTGTTATTATTACTTTTAATGTTTTTCTCATAGCCATCTTGGATTTTTATGCCTAAGAACATTCTCTAACAGAATAGAAGAGAAAGATGGGGAATGAAATTAACTAGGAAAAGGTTCATCTTCAGATAATTTGGTGAGTGGATGTATTTTCCTGTTTGTCTTTGTAATTGCTCCTCCCAGAGCCTCTTTTTTAGATGAAGAATGTAGTGATTAAAGTAGCTTTTCATGCAAATGGAGTCCCCAAATTGATAATCTACTTTTAAAGAATGGCTCTTGAATTGCACATAAATTTAGAGGGAAGCTGCCCTGGAACACAGGCATTTGCATGAATCAATGAAGGGATGCAGTGGTTCACACTGAGTGGAGAGAAGCTCAGTACTGACAATTTTCTCCCTGACCTGGCTCTAGTCATCATTTCTCAGCAACTCGCCGATTCAGCTAGGCCATAAAAACCTTAATAACTAGCTGAATCTTCTTGCAAAGAGGGCATGAAGCCCCAGCCTTCTTTAATCTTATGCAGTGGAAACAAGTGACAGGGTGGCCTGTTCTTCCATGAATAATATTCCTATCTCATGGTGTTTTCTCACATATGCTACATGGATGCAGGAGATTCTGTCAGTCCTCCCTATTTTCTCTATCAGGTCTCTGCACAAAAAGGCCATCTGATTGTTTCATCATGCTTGAGATGCTCTCAGAAAAGTGAGGGAAACCCAAGAATTCCACTGAGCTGCAGGGATCAAGAAGTTTGGGTTTTTCTTCCTTTCCTTATAGATCTTTGCTCTAATCACTAGAGTCAAAATGGTTCTTCAGCAATAAGGGACATCAATTCCTTCGTTTTCCTTCTTTATACGTGTGGCAGTAATAACAGAAATGAAGAGATAATGGCTTCACTTACAATACTAACCTTTCCTCAGGGCACATCAACAGAGGCATCTCTTGTTCAGAGAGTTCAGTTTCTTGCACTCAGTTACACAACCACATACTTAGAAGCAACTTCTCTGTCAGTGTCATTAGGAATGTGGAGTCTTCAAGGTCATTTTTTCCACCTCAATCACATTTTTGTTACCTGCATCCCCTATTTTTTTCACTTGTTTGGTCAGTATTTGCAGCTTCTTTTATTCCAGCATGTAAGTGCTCAAATACTGACTCATTCAAAACTCACACTTCATCTTGAGTGCCTAAAAAAAATAGCAGTACCTACCTACCCTCTACAGTTTCTGCATTTATGCGGTGAGGTAGGCAGCATGAGAATACTGCCTTCTTTGGTTCTTTTCCTGGTGTTGGACTTTCCTTGACATGTTGCTTCAGAATATCCATACTGTGACCCTGGAGTGGTGACAAGATTCCTCCTTAGAGTGTCATAGAGAGGGTTTGGCTGTTTCGTGGAGAAGCTCTGAATTCCAAGTAGTTCTCCCAAAAGATCTCCACAACAGCATACCATAAGCTGCTTCACCATTATATACTGGCCTAGATAATGCATGACCACTTGAACAGTGAACATTTCATCTTTGCACCTGTCACCTGCAAAATCTCCAAAAGTGGCAGTATTGTCCTACCTGTGGCACACATAAACTCAATCTGACTGATTTGGTCTGGGGGAACCTGCAGACACTATCAGATGTTGAATACTTGGTGGAATTGGAAAATGATATGATTTTGTCACTGAAGAGCTTGCAGTCTATTGACCAAAACTTACAGCCACTCCATGCATTCCTCTTCAGCAGAATCTGGAGGGTGCCAGCCACGAATCCTATCAACTCAGCAACATTTTAACACTGTGAGTAGCTGAGCATTTTTAAGAGACACTTTCTGCTCTGTACTCTTCTGCACTTGGTTGAATAGTGTCCCCTACTCTAAATTTATGTCCACCTGGAAACTTGGAATGTGATCTTATTTGTAGATAGAGTCTTTGCGGATATAATTAGTTAAAATATAGCCATACTGTGTTAGGATGGATCCAAATGATGTCCTTGTAAATAGAGGAGAGCACACAAAGAAACACACAGAGAAGAGGTCATGTGCTGATGGAGGCAGAGATTGGGGTGACACATCTGCAAGCCACAGAATATCATAGTTTTCTGTCTACTGCCAGAAGACAGGAAGAGGCCTTTATAAGGACAATGTGAGGTTGGGCGTCTGACCTCCAGAACTGTGAAAGAATAAATTTACGTTGTTTTAAGCCACCCAGGTTGTAGTGTGTTTAGTGTGTGTGTGTGTGTTGGAAGCCATGGGAAACTTATACATTTTCTTTCATTGTGCACACTCTGCATTGTTTATAAATTATTTTCTAAGTCTCACACTGGTGAGAAGAAGCTTAGTGTTCTGGTTTGGTGGAGTGATTCTGATGCCAAATTACTTGGATTTCAATCTTGGCACTACCACTTATTAGCTGTGTGACCTTGAGCAATGTACCCCACTGCTCTGTGCCTCAGTTTTCCTGACCTGTGAATTGGGAATTAAATTAATTAATAATGTTAAGGGCTTAGGAAATGTTATTATGTGTTTGTTATATGAAAAAAAGTCTGTTGGTTTGAAATAACCACATGGAAATGGAAATTCTTCTGTAGAGAAGGAATTAGGGCATGAGCTTGACCTTCAAAAGTTGGGTAAAGCCAGTCAAACTCCACCTAGGTGGGAGAAACAGTTCAGGCAAAGGCTTGCTGAGAGTATGAGGGAAGGAGGCAGCAAGACTCAATTAGAGCAGGACTATCTGCCCTGTTCTCCATGACAGTAACCAGTGAAACTTATAATATTTGTGTACACATAGGGTCAATGAGGCTGCTTACAGCTGGACCCTGGAGGCCACCATCCAAGTTCCTCAGGACCCAGGGCAGACAGTACCTTGGCACACCTGGAACTCATTCCCAATACCTGTGGACAGCTCAGGATTTGAGCAGCACTTCTCAAATGTACATATGCATTAAAATGCAAATTTTGACTGACTAGGTCTAGGGCTGGTCCCTGAAGTCTGCATTTCTAACTAGCAGAGTATGCGGAGGCTTTTGGTCTAAGGACCCTGCTTAGCTCAAACTCCTTACTACTCCCAGTGTGTTTCATGAACCAGCAGCATTACTATCCCTGGAAGCTAGTTAGCAATGCAGAGTCTCTGGTCCCTCCACTCCACCCCAAACCCACTGAATCAGAATCTGCATTTTAATCAGGTCCTCCGCTGAATGACATATACACTGGCATTATAGAAGCCCTGGATGAGGGGACATGGGGTAGTCCAGCTTGCTAGAGGAGAGGGTTTAGCAGCCTCCATTCTCAGACCCAGCTACATAATAGATCATTGTGGGTGGCTTTGAACAATCTTGTCCAGGTCAAAGTGGCTCATCTAAATCAAAATCTCTGCAAGTGGGGCCCTGAGGAATCAGAATTATTTTTAAACTCCTGGGTGATTTTAATATGCACTCAAGGTTGAGAACTACAGGGCTAGGGAAAAACTCCAAACAGAGCTGGAGAGACTGAGGCCATCTGGAGTTCTTGGCAGGGTTCAGATCCTTTTTTTCCCAACACAGCACAACACTTAAAGGCCTGGACTCTGGAGCAGGGCAGACTTATCTGGGTTCAAATCCTGTTCTGTGCCACTTGCCAGCTGTGTGATGGGCTAGGTACCTACCTTCTTTGCCTCTGTTTCTTTCCAATGGGGATGATAATAATAGTAAACTCTGCCATAGGGTATTAATGAGGATTAAATGAGTTAAACTGTAAAGTGCTCATTACAGTGCTTGACACACAGTGCTATGTGTTTGTTCATTAAATACATATTTAATTCTTTCTCATGGGGGTCATTGAACATTTCTCATTTTGTTGTTGCTATACCCCATCCTTGGTGCTAGGTTCTTGGGCAGCAGTCACACCTTTGATTAGGTGCTCAATGAATGAGGGATACATGAGTGAATGGTTATAATGCCCCCTTGTGTATTCAGTAGGAAGAAATAACAAAACACACAGTCGGTTCTCCATACTGTATGGGTAGTATGACCAACTCTCTTGGCTTGCCCTGGAAAAAAGGGGTTTCCCTGGACATGGGACTTGTGGTACTAAAGCTGGTGAAGTCCCAGGAAACATGGGTAAGGTTGGCCGCCCTAGGTATGAGCATAGCTGAAATGTCCATTTTCTCAAAATGCTGCTTCCAAATAAGCACAAGGACAGACTTCCAAAGCCAACTCATTTCTGTGCATATAAGAAAGGCAATGGTGATTTGCTTTCTTTTTTAAAATTTTTAAAAAATATATTGTATTGATTATGTTATTACAGTTGTCCTATTATCCCCCCTTCATTCCCCTCCACCCTGAACACCCTCTCCC
>CM052552.1:62814644-62832240 GCA_028533065.1 Trachops cirrhosus
TATAGCCTGCATTTTTTCATCTAATTTGTGACCAAAATCAACCAATTCTGTGAGTATCCTGATCACCAGAGCTTTGAACTGTGCACCTGATAGGTTGGCTATCTCCTGGTCGCTTAAAAGGACGGGTTCTGGGGCTTTCAATTCTTCTGTTTGAGCCATCTTTTTGCTGTTTTTTTTGTTTTTGTTTTTGTTGTTGTTTTTTGGTCTTGTCGAGCTCCTGTAGTGAGGGGCGGGGCCTTAGGAGTTCACCAGGGCAGGGCACCCCAGTCCCTGGGTTGTGACACTATATATGGGGGCGGGGTCCGAGGAGGAACAATGGCGCTCGCTCTGCTCTCTGTAGGACCTCAGACCCTTCACCCGCTTTCCGCAAGCCGACCGGGCTCCTCTGGCACCAATTCCGGTGTGGGTGGGCCTGTGCACCCCACAGGACCTTCCTCCTCAGTCAGCGACCCAAAGCTCTATTTCCCGGTGCTGGGACCCTGAGTTGCACGCAGTGCCTTGCTTCACAGTGTCCCCCTCGCTGGGTCTGCTGGTCGCCACCCCCTGGCCGGGGCCCACCAGCCACCGCCGCTTGCACGCCCAGGGTCTGCCCGCTGCGGACTTGCGCGCCACCCCAGTTGCTCTGTGCTCCGCTACGAGTCCCTCGCCCGGCCCAACTCCGCCCCTCCTACCGGTCTGGATGAACGTGTCTATTTTTAAATCCTTGAGTGTCCGACTTCCATACACTTCAATTCTCTGTCAGTTCTGGTTGTTATTTTGTTTCTATATTGTTGTTGTCCCTTTCTTGGTTGTGCGAGGAGGCACAGTGCGTCTACCTATGCCTCCATCTTGGCTGGAAGTCGTGATTTGCTTTCTGACCATCGGTTATGTGCGTGTATGCGTGTGAATGTGTGTGCAGGTATATATACACACACAGCAGTAATAGTAGTAGCTGAAATGTATGCACTATGGTAAACAGTTTGCATACTTGAGAGGAAGCATTGGATGGCCTGGTTCAAATCCTGGTTATGCCACTTAATAGCTTTATGATGTGGGAAATGTTTCTTAGCCTCCCTATTCCTCAGTTTCTCCATCTGCAAAATGGAGATAATAACAGTACTCACCTTTTACGATTGCCAGAATAGATGCTTTGATGTATGTGAAGCATTTAGAAGAGTGCTAGACACTTAATAAATTTTATTGATGTTAGAGATTATTATTATATTGCTATCATTATTAATACTACCAGACAACCTGAGTCCTTCCTATGCTTCTCTCCCTTTCTCACTTCCCAGCCTCTTCCCATTGCCATGAACAGTCTGCACCCTGTGTTCTATTTACTTTCCCTGCTTTCTCCTTCCCCTACCAGAGGAGCCATAAACAATTTACCCTGCTCAGATGGACAGAGGCCCCAGTCCATTCTCAGACACACAAACCAAATGCATGCCTGGTATTACATGCCACTATAGCATTATGAATCTGTGTTAAATGGCATCAGTGTGAACATACAAAATCAATACACCTATTTTTCTCCTTTGACTGGTGGATCGGAGCCAAGAGGTAGATGGCAATGGATAGCAAGCACGTGATAAGCTCTGTCCTTATCACCTTAAAGATGAGATAGAGAATCATAAGCCAATCACTATTAAAATTAAGTTATTAATGTTTAAAGAATGAGTCAGAATGGTAGGAAATATAGGTTTCTGGTGGAGCAGTAAGGCATTTCTCAATCTTCTCCCATTCACTATTTCTCACTCACAATTTGGCTGAAAGTATAGAAGCCACATATCAGATATGCAGGTAATTAGAAAAATAACAATTTTTTCTAGAAAAATAATAAATATTTTTATTGGAGAGTAAGCATATAAAAATATCATGACCCTTAAAGCAGTGGGTGAAATATAACTAGATGAAATGAACAAGGATAAATGTAAATCTTGTGCAAGGGTCCAAATAAAACCCCACTTGAAAATATATAAATTAATATATTATATATTATAATACTATAGACCACATAATTGATATATTATTAGATATTATTTATGATATGTTTATATAATGAATAATAGAATAAAATGTATTGCTATATATAGCTTCCAATTTGTATCTCCTTTTGGCACAGAAATTCTACTTCTAGGAATTTACCTTAAAGAAAAAGTGTGTGGATGAGTGGGTAGAGGGAATGGTAAAAAGAGGGAATAGAAATAAAGTGAGTGCAGAACTAATAATAATATTTAAAAACTGGAGAGCAGCCTGCAAATATGTCAGTGGGGATTGATAGCTAAATTATGGTAAATGTAAGCAAAAGAAAATGAGGCAATTTTTTTAAAATGATGCTTTACCAAATGAGAATTTATCAAAGTTGGATCTGAAAACATTCTAAGTCCTCCCTAGCATAATGAATGAACATCTCTGGGAGAGGATCGAGGGAAATATGTTTTTTAACAAGTACCCCCAGATAATTCTGATACAAAGTCAAAGTTTGAGAATTTCTGTGTAAAAGAACATTTAATGGCATAGGAAAATGTTCATAATACAATAAGTGACAAAACAAGTTCAAAACAGGATGACCCCTTTTAATAAAAGGTGAAAGATTTACATGATCTGAAGGGAAATGAGAGTATATGATGATCCCTTTTATATAAAAATACATATTTGTGTAGAAGAAATTATGGAATGATAAAGGCCCAAATGATAACCATGGTTAAATTAATGTTACGTGGAAAGATGGTGTGCAGATGGGTAGTCTCACTTCTGTACTTGTCATATAATACCTAGAATATTCCACTCAAGGAGGTAAAAATCTATTTATATTAAAACAGTACTGGATGTAAGGGCAATGAAGAAGAGAAGTCAAAAAGGACCGAAAGTTTAAAAGAATGGTGATGCATTAATACAGCAAGGAAGTCACAAGGATAAACTGGTTTAGGGAAGAATGATGAGTTGCTTTTGAACATGGCAAGTTTGAGGTAGTACTGATGGCATATCCAGCAGGAAATAAACAAAAAGCAATTGGGATTCTGGGTCTAGAATCCAAGAAATTGACTGGGGCTAGAGTTATTGATTTAAAGACAATAATCATTGTAACATTGGCTTAATCAAGGTGGAATATTGAATAGATAGAAGAGAAGGTGGCCAAGATCAGCTCTCTAGAGATTGTCTTTGATTAGTGGAAAGGAAAGGAAGAAAAGTCGGTAAAGGAATAAAAGAGGGCATTGTCAGAAAATTAGAGGATGAGCCAGTAAACTCCAGTGTTACCAACTATGCCCCAGAGGAGAGTTTTGGGGAAAAGTCAAAGATTTAGCCACTGGTCTGGACAAATAGGTCAGTGGGGACCTTCCACAGAGCTGTTATGAAGAGCAGTGGCATCCCTAGCCAGGTGACAAGGAGTTAAAGAACAATCAAGTAGTGAGGAAGACGAAATAGCTCGTATAGCCATTGCTGCATTTCGAAGTCACTTAGTGGCCTTTTTCATTGTGGAGAATGACTCCCTGGTCTTCATGCTCCTTTCAAGATGAACTTGGGACAATTTCCCCCAGCATCCTTTCTCCCAGAGAAAATGAACTGAAATTTGGGTGTTTCTCTTTTCATGGAACTTTCAATCACCCTGTGCAATATAATTTTTGAGAGATAATTTATACTTCCCCTCCCTGAATTCCTTTTCTTTCCCTACTCTGGTGTTTTATTTATTTATTTATTTATTTATTTATTTATTTATTTAGCCACGGTGAAGGTTTGAGGCTAGATAGAGTAGAAGTTACCCACAAAATATTTCCTTTCCTGGTTTTTGTTCCCAAAAGTCTCAGTCCCCCCAGGGAATTGTAATAGGACTTCTGTCCTAGAGTGTGAGACAAAAGAAAGAGAATACTTTTGAGGAGAAGAAAGATTTTCCTAAGACAAAAAGCAATCCCTCTAGCTTGGGACAGGAGAAATGCCTGAGAACCTGGAGAGCCACAAATCCCTACATTCCTCATCCTGGAAGTACCAGAAGAGGAGGCCAATCTCAGGCAATAGAGCTGAAAGAGAAAAATGGGACCAAGGCCTAGGCTCCCTGCCAGCCAGAGTTTCCACAGCTCCTATCACAGCCAAACTCCAGCAGAGTCTAGGGAGCTAAAGGAATCCTTTGGTCTGGGGCTGTGACATCTCAATGACACCTCTGGATGTGAGGTCCAGAGGGTCACCCTGATGTCTTAGCAGTGCCTGAGACCCAGAACCTTGGGTGGAGGTTCTGGGTCTCAGAATGGAGGAGAGGATCTAAAGAGTAGAGGAGAGGACCTAAGAATGTCTGGGGTTAAAATTCCCACCAGATTGGCAGGATGAGGGTGGTTATTTTATTGACGATAAAGACAAGCAATGTTTCTTGCTCTCCTGAGCTTGTGGATTGAGATTTGTGTGTACTGCACTTGGGAAGTCAGATTCATGTTCTCAGGCAAGATGACTGTTGTCTTCCACTGGGAAGAAAACCAAGGCATTGGAATGAGGGGCTTTGGATGATGTGACAACTGGTATATAGGTAAGAGTCAATTTGGTAAGATGTCTAGAGGAGTGTAAAAAATGGTGAACTTACTGTCAGAGAAAAGATTCTAGTCCTCTGCTGCTTCAGCTTTCCGCAAGTTCAGCCAAGACATTCCATGTCTCTGGGCTTCAGTTTTTTCTTATGTAAAATGAAAGCATTAGATTAAGTGACTGCTCAGGCTCCTCCCACATTCAAATACACTTTGGCTTGGTTCTTTCTCTTCTAATGGTAAACTGAGTTTTCCTCTCTAAAAAATGAGGTCCATTCAGCAGCCCTATAACCTCTGAGCTACTGTCAACTAGCCTCGCACATGGGAGAAAACCAGCAAACTGGGGCAGCTTGCATTACTGAGGAGGATACAAGAGTGCATTTTGGACTCTAGATACGGTCCCTGAGCTCCTGTAGATTTAATTGAGGGGAGCAGAGGGTGATAAAATTACCAAGTTGTCTCTTTAAGGCTAGGCCATCCAGTGAAGATGGGTTTGCATACTAGTCTCAGAGGGCTAATTTATTACACCGGAGAGCCATTTTTTATTAACACAATGTCAATACTGCTGGGGATTGGCTAGACCACCTTTGGAAGAGGTTAAATTACCGCTTAATCAGTGTATGGAAGAACAAAGCTTCTGTTCCATCATGGCATAGCAGCCTTGCTAATTTGACATCTTATAAAAGCCAAGGCAGCTCTAATTACACCTGTGTGATACAACCAGGCTTATTTCCAGAGAGGCAGAAGACAGGAAAGGAGGGTTTCTGTGGCTGTTATTCCAACTGGCATAATTGATGTAGGTGTGGTGCGTTAGAGCTAATGGTCTGTGTTTAATTATGGAGGCAGTTACACAGGCTTCCAGGATGATAAGGTGCTAACCACATGATGTAGCACTTGCTCAGTGATGAGCTCACTGGCCAGGGTCAGTACAGTAGCAAGGTGCTCTAAATTCCATGTTTCTCCTGGAACGTGGGCTTGGTCTCCAAGAGGCACAGGGCTATATTTATAAGATGTGTCCTAATCCACTCTGACAAGGTCTCCTGGAAGAGCAGTCACATACAGGCCCTAGATGAAAGTGCTTTGAAATGAGAAATTTATTCCTCATTTAAACCAAGATAATTTACATTGTTATGTATTGATATCTAAAACTAATCAGCTACAGTGGAAAGATGGGATTTTTCACCTGGTCTCATTCCTCAGAGCAATAAAACAACAAACAAAATATCCTTTATCTACTAGCTTAAAAAACAATGACAGTAACTATTGTCAAACTGCACATTATCACACATCTATTATCAACTTTTAGCAACAGAGCCTTCAGGTTTTAGCTGGACACATGGCTGCCCAGCTAGAGACTATACTTCTCAGCTTCTGTGGCAGCAGTGTGAGAACATGTGACTCGGTTTTAACCAATAAGAAAGGAACAGAAGTGATATGTATAACGTCTGTCATTCTGTAAAGGGAGACTACTCATCCTACCTCTATCAACTGCTGACAAGCTTGGACTTTTAAAGAGAACTAGATGTCTATCTTGCTTAAGCCATTGTTATTTTCATCTCTGTTAAAATAAATGCAGTGATTTACCTCAGTAAAGCACCTTCCAGTTTGCAAAGCACTTTCTTTCATATGTTTTATCTCTTAGTTGCACAAGACAAGCAGATGAAGTAGACAGGTAGGGTGTGGTTAGAACATCTACCTGACAGGGGAGGAAACTGAGGCTAAGAGAGGCCATACATTTTGTTCTCAGTCACATACCTATGTAGACATGGAAATACATCTTAAACCTAGATAATCTGACTCCTGTTTGAGTGCTCTTTTAACTGTAATATTGCTTCTTCATCATTGGAAACCTCAAGACAAGGTCCTGTATGTGCACAAGAGGGAAATCTCCATTCATCAAAACTCTTGCAATTTTGATGGCTTAAGCAGCCCCATTCAGCTCTTCTCTCCTTTCCACCTCCTACAGACCATCCACCAAAACAACAAAAATGCAGTGTTCCATAAAGTAAGGTTTTTGTTTGAATGGTTGATAGCCTTGCTTAATATCAGAAGTTCTGAGGGTCAGGGGTGGCAGGGGGAATTGCAGTGGAAGGAGTATTTTATCAACAACATTGTTTAGAATTGCCACCACATGGGGTAATAAAAAACAGACTACTTTTAGTCAGTTTTATTATTGTTTGTAAATTCTCTACAGGCAGCGAACCCCTTATTACCTGTACCCAATTTTTGCCTGCACCTTGGATGGATCACTTCCTTCACTACCCCCTTATTACGGCACAAAATAATAGTACTGAAGAAAAAACAAAATCATGAAATGTCACATCAAATTAACTCTTGCCTTGCTTTCTTTGATATGTATAAATGTCCAGGAAATGTCTGGGATGTATGTAGCAATTGTCCTCTGTTCCATTTACGAGAGCTTCTGTAAAGAAAAGGAAACCTTGTCTATTTCCTTGTTTCTTTTCCTTCCCTCTTATCTCCATAGTTACAAGAGTTAGTGCATTTTTTTAAAGCTGGCATCTTGCCCAACTCAAATTGGTTATAAAGGATGGGAGGGACAGTTGAGATCTGTGGCTTGATTCCCGGGTAAGTTGGATGTTTAGAAAGATAGCATTGACAGCCGAGACAGCCTGCAGATGGGAAGGCAAGTCTGGAGATTCCCTTGTTTATTACGGAGCTGCTGAATGACTCACTAGGTTGGGCTCTTCCTTGGAGGAACACATAAAAATAAGTGCGTAAGTGTCTGGGAGAAATCAGCAAAAAAGTTTTTTCCTCAAAGGCTTTATAGGAGAGGTTGCCAGATTAAATGTAGGACACCAGTTAAATGTGCAGTTCAGATAAACAACAAATACTTTTTTACTATAAGTGTGTCCCTGATATTTCATGGGACATGCCTATACTTACATATTATTCCTTGTTTATCTGAAATCTAAATTTACACATGTGATTTGCATTTTATTTCTATTGGACTGTGCCAACCTATATCATCTATGGGGAAAATGAATTCTGTTATAATATTTGTAGTGTGGAGAAAGACATAGGCTATAGAATTATTTTATCCTTAGAGGGACCATTTAATCCCCTTCTACTAGGATGCTAAGGCTCAGACGGTGAAATGTTTTGTCTAAGTTCATATACACAGCCAGTTGCTGGCAGAGCAAGACTCAGATGCCAGTCTCCTGTCCTACCATCCAATCTCTTTCCCCTTGATCTGCACCCCTCTTCCCCATATATCCCCACCTGACCCATAAATAAAATCAAACAGCCTACCTACACAATCCTTTAGGAGACAAACAATGTTGACTATCCCTGAATCAAAAGAGATCATTTCATAAAATCTTACTAGATTTCTATAAGCAAATAAAAATATAGGATGCCCTGTTAAACTTGCATTTCAGATATATTTATTTTCAGAGAGAGAGGGGAAGGGAGGGAGAAAGAGAGGGAAACATCAGTTGGGTGCCTTTCATGTCCCCCTACTGGGGACCTGGTCTACAACCCAGGCATGTGCCTTGGCTGGGAATCAAACCGGTGACCCTTTGATTTACAGGCCGGCACTCAATCCACTGAGCCACACCAGCCAGGGCAAGTGAAATTAATTTTAACAATATATTTTACTTAATCAAGTATATTAAAATATTGTCATTTTAATATTTATTCAATATAAAATATGAATTAGATAACTTGTTTTACCAAATACTCAAAATCTGATATGAATCCTTATAGCACATCTCATTTTGGACTAGCCACATTTAAGGTATCAATAGCCTCATATAAACAAGTGTCCTATTTCTGGTCTACTTAGTGCCACATTTTTCACATTTTTGTGCCTTTTGTGAATGATTTCACTGTTTAAAATGGTCCCCAAGCATAGTGTTGAAGTGCTTGCTGTCTAGTATTCCTAAGTGCAAGAAAGCTGAGATGTGCCCTATGGAGAAAATACGTATTAGATAAGCTTCTTTCAGACATGAGTTAGAGTGCTGTTTGCCATGAATTCAACATTTGTGAGTCAACAATCCATATAAATAAGGTGTCTTTAAACAGAAACACACTTAAGACAAGGTTATTCCATGATCCCAAAATGTTGTGACCAGAGACTCACAGCTAGGGGTAGTGGCTCAATATTCACCAATTCAGTGTTCACAATGACTTTATGGAACACAACTATTGCAGGTAATGAGAATCAAGTGTACTTTATTTTTTAAATAGTTTTAGATTTATAGAAAAGTTAACCAGATAATACAAAAATTTTTCATATACCTATCTCCTACACAGTTTCCCTTCTTATTGATATCTTACATTAATATGATCTATTTGTTTCAATTAAAGAACCAGTATCAATGCATTATCATTAACTAAAGTCCATAGTTTATTCAGCTTTCCCGAGCTTTTACTTAATGGCCCTTTCCTGGATACTGGGATCCCACATTGCATTTATTTCTCATGACTCCTTAGGCTTCTCTTGGGTGTGACAGTTTCTCAGACTTTCCTTGTTTTTGATGAGGTTGATAGGTTTGAGGAGCACTGATAAGGTATATTGTATGATGCCCCTCCCTAAATATTGGGGTTTGTCTCCTGTTTTTCTCATAATTGGACTGGAGTTATGGGCTTTGGCAGGAAGCTCACAGAGATAAAGTATCATTTTCATTGCATCATATCAGGGTACATATGATCAACATGATTGATGAATGTTGATATTGGTCTTGATCACCTGGCTGAAGTAGTTTGTCAGGTTTCTCCACTGTAAAGTAATCTTTTCCTACTTTTCCAATACTGTCCTCTTTAAAACAAAGTCATTATGAGCAACCCACTACCGAAGAGTGGGGAGTAATACTCCACCTCCCTGAGTACGAGTATCTGTATAATTTATTTGGAATTCTTGTGCATAGGAGACTTGTGTCTTCTCCCCCATCTATTAAGATATTCAATCAATTATTCATATCAGTAGGGACTCAGGGATATTTATTTTTACTTTGAGTTATAATCCAATACAAGTTATATATTTTGTTGCTCATGTTATTCCAGCTTTGACCATTAAGAGCTGTTTCAGTTTACTCCCGTGACATGACATATCCCCATCATTGTGGGGAAGTGTGTGTGCACTTCCTTACTTTCTGGCATTATAAGATACCCCAGGCTCATTTTATATATTTCCTGCCCCAATCACAGAATCAACCCTTTCTTCAAGGAGCCCTTGTTCCCTATAACGGAAAATGGTATTAAAAAGCAGGATGTGGATACTATATTTGTTCTTTGTTACTGAGATGTTTGTTTTAGGCCCTCTCAGCTGACAGGACAAAGAAATATATGTGTGTGTATACTACCCATACAAACATATCTATAAATATTTCTATATATAGCTGTCGCATCTATATTAATTTAAACACGAGTTTATACCAATGTCTCAAGGTAATTCATTACCACATGGATCATTCTAGCTTGCTCCACTTGCTGATCTGTAAATTTCCATTGCAACAGTGAAAAACCGGGCTCCCACCATCTGCCATCCATTTACTTACTTGTTCGATTACAGTGTACATGTATGAAGGTGTTAGCTATACACAAATATCATAGACTTTTATAAAAATAAACTTATTTCCATTATAAAACAAATACATGTTAATGTAAGAAAATTAGATATAAATTGGGAAAGAACATCAAAAGTAGCACCTGTCACCCAAACATATTTAGGGTTATTGCTGATATTTAGGATTATTTTCTTCTTCTCTGCCTTCTCACTGGTGCTTTAAACCAGTGAAACTCTCCCAACTCCCCCTAAAAATATTAATGTCCATATTAGGACCCTTCTTGTCTCCCCCCAACTGGTCCTTAATTCCAGTGTCCACACCCAGAAGCTGACCTGCTCTGCAGTCTTTGGACTTGATGCTTTACTTGGCCTCCGTGGATTTAGTTGTCAGCCATCCAAGGGACACTAGCCCAGGCCTTTCCTTCACCTCTTGAAATAAGAGACTGATTTGGCTGAGATCCTACTCTCTAACCCCCAAGCCTCAAGATCCAACTACAGCTTAGGTCCTGTTTCCAGTCTCATTTCTAGTATAATGTTTTTGTTCATTTTCAGTTGTATTCACATTTTAGATATGATTTTTTTAAGATTGTATTAATTTATTTTTACAGAGAGGGAGGGAGGGAGAAAGAGGGAGAGAAACATCAATGTGTGGTTGCTTCTCGTGCACCCCCTACTGGGGACCTGGCTTGCAACCCAGGCATGTGCCCTGACTGGAAATTGAACTGATGATCCTTTGGTTCGCAGACCAGTGCTCAATCCACTGAGCCACACCAGCCAGGGCTAGATATGATTTTTAATACTGCCTTTTCACTGTCAATATTATATCATAAGCATATCCCATGTCATTGCAGTTTTTCTCATCACTATTTTCCTGTGTAAGTTTCAGCAGCAGGATTTACCATGTTTTTTTTTTAAAAAACTACTTCCTATTATACACTTGAGAAGTCCCAATTTTCAGCTATTATAAATCACCCTGAAATGACACCTTTGTATCTTATAACTTTCTCTGTATTTAGAGCAAATAAGATACATTAAAATATATTTAGATCAAGAAATTTGGTCAGTAAAAAGAAGAATATTGGAAATTCTCAATGTACATTAGTAAATTCCTTAAACAAGTCTGGTACTAATTCAACTTAGGCTTAGTGTCAAAAGAGAAGCCCCCAGCCCTCCTACTCTTCGGCTCCATAGGGCTGGCTTTTGGTATTCTTTGGAGAAATACAAAGGACCTGACATATGACCCTGTGAGGCAATTGTTTGGTTTTCTTTTCATATTATGACACAAATCCAGATATACCATAGATAAATCAGGGCCTCAAATCATTGTAATATCAATAGCTGACATGTATTGAAGGCTGCCTACATGCCAGGCACTATTCCAACAGCTCCACCTATATTAAATAATTTAATTCTGACAACACTAAGAGGTAGATATATGGTGGTTTCCATTTACAGATGGAGATACTGAGGCATAGAGAAATTAGGTAGCTTGCCAAGGTCACTAGGTTTGAACAGGGTAGAGACAGGCTCTGAACTCAGGCAGTCTAATGCCAGAAGCTATTCTCTTGGTGCCTGCACTGTGGCTGTGTGAAATTAAAACACTGTGGCCTCATTGCTGTTGACTATTCCTCAATGCAGCATATATACAGGGCTCTCCCTTGTCAAATTTTATGTGACCTTTTAAAAAAAGTTTTCATTATAGAAAAACATGTCTTATTTAAATGAGTCAGAAAACACTGTGAATAAAGGTCATTTTCTTTATTGACAAGCTTTCCAAAAAAGAAATTTGCATTTCTATTAATAAAAACTGTATCACAGATACAGATGATAGTCCACAGTTTCAGCAAGTAAGGAAGTACGGAGTGCCAAGCTAAGCTCAGCAATGGAAATCTGGGCTTTCCTCACTCTTCAAAGACCAATCTTTCCCCTACTGTCTCAGGGAAGCCTAAAAACAATCTTGAAAAAGGTACATGAGTCTAGAAAATGTGTTCTTATTTATATAAAAAAAAGATCAGTCCTTATCTTTTTGGATATAGTATCTAGGAATTGTCTTTCCTATACAAATAAGGGGTTTTGGTTGCTGTGGCCTTCAGTACCTGGAAAAAGCAAAACATGATTTAAAAAATAGCCTTTGAAAAGTTTTAGATCCCCTTCACTATTCCTGCTATGACTAATTTGCCTTAGACCCTACTCCCTAACTCCCAAGCCCCAAGATCCAACTCCAACTTAGGGGCTGTTATAATAACACTCGAATATCAGTAGATGAACCCACTAGCCATTTATTTCCCACTAATATCATGTCCAATGTCAGGGCTCTTGCTCAGCAGGTGGCTTTCGATAGCCTCCCATCTTGAGCTAGGCCCTCAGGATCTATGGATGAAGAAAGAGACCCCATAGAAGGCGCACTTGCTTCTTAACCACCTCAACCCAGAAGTGAACAGTATATTTCCACTCCCATTTCACCGGTAACAAGGAGTCAAATGGCCATCCCCGAAGGCCTTGGAAATGGACTCCCTGGCTGGGCAGCTGCTTTCCAGCCACAGCTCTACATCATGGAGGGGAAGGTCAGTCCTGGTGGAAGATGCTCTGTGGAAGGGTAGAGCACTCATCCTATGCTCTCTGCTGATGTGGATCACAAGTTCCCAGTCTGTCAGTGACTACCAAAGTGACGGGAGAGCTATGTTTCCATGCACTGGGTATAGAGATCCTGGGAGAAATCATGGTCCCAGATAGTTTGATCATAAAATGAGCACAAAATAAGAAAAGGAGTTTTAATATGGCATGTAGAACAAATACATAGAAGTAGGGAGTTGAGATGGTTCATCTACAGGCACCAACTTAGTGAGCAGCATAAAAATTTCTTGATATTTTAGAACCAAAACCAAAAAACTAGATGCTTTCTAACCACGTGGCCTTGTATATGACATTTGACCATTCTGGGTCTTAGTCTATGCAAAAATTATGATGTTGGCCTAATTGTTTCAAAACTGTCTTCTATGCTCCTATGACCTATCAACTACAGAATGTTAATGAGAACTTCCAGAGTCCTCAGAAAAGCCTCCTGTTATATATCTTGATCTGGCTGGTAGTTACACAAATGTGTTTACTTTGTAAAAATTCATTGAACTGTACACTTAGGATTTGTGTACTTGCCTTTATGTGTGTTATTCTTCAATTTAAAACATTTACAAAGGGGGAGAAAAGCCTATCAACTTATTTGCCTCTCTTTAAATATGGAGGCTAATATAGTTTTCAAAGTCTAAGAGTCATCAAAATGGTAGAGCCCAGGAAAGGCAGTCATGAAGCCATGAGCTGCTAATGAAGAGCCCCTCCCCCAATATCATTCCAGCTCCTGTGAGGCCACCCATGCTGCCATTCTTGCTTTTCCTTCTAGGTATAAGCACAAGATCAAGATTACTCTTTTATTTAATCTTTCAGTTCCCCCATCCATAAATCAAGGATAATAATAATGCTTACTTCTCAGTGTTTTATAAAGATTAAATATGTTAATACATGTAGAACACTTAGAATAGTGCCTTGCACATAACTTTTCAATAAATATTTGTCAAATTGGTAGTGAAGAAGATGATTATTCTCACCTGTGCTCTTGCCCACAAGACCCAAGGCAACCAGAGTGACTTTCTGTTATTTTCAAACGAAGGAGCCTAATTATTTTAAATGGTTATTTTTAATTCCAAAGTATATGAATCTGTATCAATTCCACTCTGGCCTTTCCTCCACTCATAACTTTGCTTCTAAACACAGTCCAGTGTCCTCCTTGGAGCTGTACTCTAAAATAGTTGATTATCTAGTGTTGTGACTATTAATGCCTTCACCATCATATGAAGGTAGCCTATGGATATTTTAGGAATTAGAGAATTTGTGGCAAGCTAGAGGCATAGGAACCAAGCAGTAAAGAAGGAAGACGTGCTAGATATATGGATGTGAATTTGGAATGCAAAAATAACTTTTAACCCAAGTGGTAAACTGGAAAATGTGCACTCAGTTGACACAATATACTAATGTATGTCCTCCTCAACTGAAGCCCTGACATCTTGAAGCCTGCCAAAATGCTAAGTTGCCAGGACTTCTGGGAGAAGATAATTGTCTTATACTGGGTTCCTCCAGAGGCTAACTCAGAAAAAAAAAGACTTAAGTACATGTGGCTGATTTAAGAGTTGGTCCAAGGAATCACCATAGAGGAACAGGAAAGTGAAACAAGGAAGGGAAAACAGTCAGTGAAGAGATTGGTATCAAGCCAGTTATCACTGTGGGCAACTGGTGTTCATTCCCCAGCACTTCTGACCTGCTGCATGACAGGGTTGAGCGGACTTCAGGGGCCAGAAAACGCAAAGAAATGCAAGCTCTGGCAAGTGGAAGTCAGGCTGGAAGGCACTGAAGTGGTAAGGACAAAGGGACACAGCAAAACCCTGACAGTGTCTGTTACAATAGACTAGACCTGCTTTGAAGATGTGGTTATGTCTGCACTTCCGGGGATCAGGCTGACAAGCTGCAATGTGTCATTTTGCACATCATTTGGGTTGAGACAAATGTGGTGTTTCTCCTAAAATGGTAATTGCATTTTCCTGGAAATCAACACACGTTTGTTTATATACCACTTTTATGTTGCAGCACATAACACATGCAGATCTTGAACATCTTGAAAAAGCAGTCCAAGGCCCCAGCGTAAGTCTGTTCATAGACCTGCCTGGACAACACCAAATGGTATGTTATTTCCTCCTTTCAACTGCATGTCACCAACAAAGAAACCCTGCATGCTGGAAGTGGTGCATTTGGAGATCTCGCAGCAGGCTACAGATGTGAGATTTATGTCAGTGGAAGGTCTGGCATACTTTCTGCAGTGTGTCAGTGGGATGGATCAACACTCAGGACTAAGAAGTTTGCTATTTTAATTTACATGCTATTGTTACCCATTTTGGCTGGAATACCCAGAATGCCCCAGATACCTATTTGAACAGGAAGTATTCCATATTTGTAAAACAGACCATCTTGTAGAAATTGGTGTTTTGTCACTTTCCTGAACAGTGTGAAGTTAAGAAAATGGCTTGTGTGTCTTGTTTGTATTATAGAATTCTAGCATTTTTTACCCCTTTTTTTTCTTATCAGCATTTTCCTCAAGGGAGCTAAGTCAAAGGATCCTTTCTACTGTTTTTCAGAACCCACAAAGCATAAAAAATATAACCTTCTGTTACACTTTAATAATTGTTTGCAAAAAACTATCAATAGTTTAAAGCCATGATTTCTATACATTATCAAAATTGCTTGGCAGTGCCCTGGCTGGTGTAGCTCAGTGGATTAAGCACAAGCTGTGAACCAAAGGGTCGCTGGTTTGATTCCTGGTCAGGGCACATGCCTGGGTTGCAGGCCAGGTCCCTGGTGGGGGCCATGTGAGAGGTAACCACATATTGATGTTTCTCTCTCTCTCTTTCTCCCTCGATTCCCCTCTCTCTAAAAGTGAACAGGTAAAATCTTTCAAAAAATTGCTTGGTAGTAATTTGAAAGCTATCAAAACCATTTTGTTTTTGAGAATTTCTTGGTTTTATTTTTCTCTTGGAATATTGCTATATTAAATAAAAGTTGTCCTTTGTCAAAGGCCCAGTATGATCGTCTGATTTAGATGTTTACTCTTAGAAGCCATATAATTTCTTTTGTGTTCTCACTATTATTTTGCAACATATTTGTAGGCATTTTTGAATGATCACATTTCCAATTTATTTTTATACAAGGAAGTTTGCTTATAAAACACTTAAAATGCCATATATAATATACACCCTTATTTACAATGATAAAGAGAAGCATTCAAAATTCCAACACAAGTCTCATATAATTGTGGTAATGTAGTAGAATATAATGCAATAAAAAAGTAATTTATCCCAAGAACAAATTTGGCAAAATGCAAAGGTCACTGTTTTCTGACCCTAATTTTCAAGCTATTGTCTGACACTTACATCGTATATCATTAACAGCATACACACATATATCATGTCTTTTTGAGGCTAATTTTACATAAATTGTGTGCCTCTGTGATTTGTTTGCATGATAGGATATTCAGTCTATATTAGGAATGTCACATAGATCATCCCCCAAGCCAGTTCCTCATCACAAGAATGTTGGAAGTAAATCAGAGAAAAGAAAGATTGGAGAGTTCTTTTTAGACATTCTAGAAAGAATCAAGAGCAGACTACTTTCAGCAATACAACAGACTGAGCTTATGAGTAAGACCTCTCATTACTAACACACAGAAATGCTGGAGGAAAAAAAACATATCACAGAATTAAAATATATAAATGAGCTCAGAAAAGGATAAGAGGGGAATTCTCAATGCCAGACATGAAGAAAGGAATTAAAAGAGCAGTAACTTCAGGCCAGGATGGAGGTGTAGGTAGACACACTGTGCTTCCTCGCACAACCAAGAGAAGGACAACAACAATTTTAAAACAAAAAACAATCAGAACTGACAGAAAATCAAGCTGTATGGAAGTCTGACAACCAAGGAGTTAAAGAAGAAACATTCATCCAGACCGGTAGGAGGGGCGGAGACAGGCAACTGGGCAGAGAGGACTCGCAGCAAAGCGGTGGCTGGAGGACCAGGGTGGGCAAGGCGGCGGCTGGTGGACCTAGTGAGGTGGCAGATTGTGGATTGGGCAGTCCCACATTCCCATGCAGACAAACCAGGAGAAACAACTTGGGAGTGAGATAGACTGAGCAACCCAGGACCCCAGCACAGGGAAATAAAGCCTCAAACCACTGATTGCAAACACCTGTGGGAGTTGCGGCAGCAGGAGAAACTCCCAGCCTCACAGGAGAGTTCGTTGGAGAGACCCACAGGGTCCTAGTACGTACACAAACCCACCCACCCAGGAATCAGCACCAGAAGGGCCCGATTTGCTTGTGGGAAGCAGGGGAAGTGACTGAAAGCTGGCAGAGAGCGGAGCAAGTGTCATTGTTCCCTCTCAGACCCCTCCCCCATATACAGTGTCCCAACCCAGCTACATAGGTTACCCCACCTGGGTGAACACCTAAGGCTCCACCCCTCACTGCATAACAGGTGCGTCAAGACAAAAAAAATAATGACCCAAACGAAAGAACAAATCAAAGCTCCAGAAAAAATACAACAAAGCAACAAAGAGATAGCCAACCAAACAGATGCACAGTTCAAAACACTGGTAATCAGGATGCTCACAGAATTGGTTGAATTTGGTTGCAAATTACATGAAAAAATAAAGGCTACCCTAAGTGAAATAAAGGAAATGTACAGGTAACCAATAGTAATGGGAAGGAAACTGGGACTCAAATCAATGGAGTGAATGAGAAGGAAGAAAGAAACATCCAATCAGAAAAGAATGAAGAAAAAAAACAATTCAAAAAAATGAGGAGAGGCTTAGGAACCTTCAGAACATCTTTAAACGCTCCAACATCTGAATTATAGGGGTACCAGAAGGAGAAGAGCAAGAGCAACAAGTGGAAAAGTTACTTGAACAAATAATAAAGGAGAACTTCCCCAGTCTGGCAAAGGAAATAGACTTCCAGGAAGTCCAGGGAGCTCAGAGAGTCCCAAAGAAGT
>CM052552.1:62832740-62852903 GCA_028533065.1 Trachops cirrhosus
GATGTGAGAAATCCAAGTCTCCTGGCCGCCTTTGTCTCCTCTGCCCAACTCAGGGCCTGCGGAAATAGCAGGGGTGGTGAGGCTCAGCCTATAGTCGGCAGACACCTGGGGTAAATTGGACCTGAGGCATAAGATATGTAAAATCCTGTGAGACCTGCTTGCTAGGATGCTCTTGGATGTGTAGGCTCTGGCAGGAAACTAGACTAATCAGTCCTGTATCTGTTAGGTGATACTAACCCCAAAACCCAGCGTGAGACTTTTGAACCCTATGTAAATTATCTACCTGTTTTGATCTTTTCTGCTAGACAATGAATCCACATTCTGTTTCTGTTCACCTACCCAATACTACCTGATAAAAAGCCTATTGAGGCGGCGGCTCAGGGCGCTCTCCTTTGACAGAGTGGCCAGGCCACTCGGAGGCACCCTCCCCTTGAGAGGGTAGCCATGCCGTCCCTATTCCTCCACAGGACTCGGTAGTCTGTGTGTATGTTTCTCTCGTCTCTTGCGAGCCATCTACAACGTTTGCGGTCACCGCTGGCCGGTGGACTGCAACAATTGGTTTAGTAGTGGTGTTGAGTTCTCCTACATCCTTCCTTATTTCCTGTCTAGATGTTCTATCAATTATCGAAAGAGGGGTATTTTAGTCTATCATTATCATTATGGATTTTTCTATTTCTCCTTTCAGTTATATCATGTTATTGCTTCACAGAACTTGCAGCTCTGTCATTAGATGTACACACATTTAGGATTATTATGGTGCTTAAGGGTTGACTCTTTTATTGTTATCTAATGTCCCCCTCTGTCTCTTTGCTCTGAAATCTACTTTCTCTAATATGTTAATATAGCCACTTCTGCTTTATTTTGACCATTTGCAATATACATAGTTTTCATTATATTTAAAGTTAGTTTCTTATAGACACCATATAGTTGTGTCTTGGTTTTTAATCCACTATGCTGATTTCTCTTTTAATTGATATGTTTAGACCAGTTACATTTAATGTAATTATTGCTATGGTAAGGCTTAGGCCTGCCACTTTATAATTTTTTTCTATTTGTTCTCTATGTTTATCATCTCTGTTTTTTTCTGCTTTCCTATGGGTTAGTTGAACATTTTTTAAATTCAATTTTGAGTTATCTGTAGTGTTTTTTAGTATATATCCCTCTATAGATTTTTAGTAGTTGCTCTAGGCATTACATTATATATACACAACTTATCACTCTACTACACATTTTACCAGTTCTAGTGAAGTACAGAAACCTTACCTTTCTTTACAGCCATTACTTTATAAGATAATTGTCTTAAAGATTTTCTTTGTATACATTTAGAAACATATCAAACAGTTATATTTTTTGCTGTAATCAATGAAAGAAAGCTTGGAAGACTGAAAAGAAGGAACATGTATTTCCTATATTTTTACTCTTTCTGTTCTTCTTCCTTCCATCCTGATATTCTAAGACTCCTTTTTCATTTTCTTTCTGTTTGAAGAACTTCCTTTAGCCATTATTTTAAGGTAGGTCTGCTGATGACAAATTCTTTGTTTTTCTTTATCCGAGAATGTCTCCATTTCTCCTTCATTTCTAAAGGATATTTTCACTGGATATAACATTCTGGTTTGACAGTTCTTTTTTCTGGTAGCACCTAAAATAATATTGTTCCACTTTATTCTGGCCTCTATGATTTCTGATGAGATATCTGCTGTTATTTGAATTGTTTTCACCTATAGAAAATGTTGTTTTTCTCCTTCTCTGCTTTCACAGTTTATCTTTGACTTTAGTTTTCAGAAGTTGGACTATTATAACTTAGTATGGGTTTTTTTGAGTTTTCTTATTTGGGGTTTGCTCAGTTTTTGGAATCTGTTGGTTCATGAATTTTTACCAGATTTGAAGAATTTTCAGCCATTATTTATTTGAGCAATTTTCTAGCTGCATCCTCTTTCTTTTCTCCTGGGGTCTCAAATCATACAGCTATTAAATCATTTGTTATAGTTCCACAGATCCTTGAAACTGTTCATGTTTTTTTAGTTTATTTTTTTCCATTGTTCAGATTGGGTAATTTTTATTTTTTTCTTAACGTTCACTGATTCTGTCCTCTATCCTCTCCATTCTGCTATTGAGTTGATCCACTGATTTTTTTATTTTGTTATTGTATTTTCAGTTCTACAATTTCTATTTTGATTCTTCTTTATATCTTCTCTTTCTTTTGTGAGACTTCCTATTTCTTTGCTGAGAATTGCTACCTTTTCATTTGTTTCAATCATGTTTGTAATAGCTCACTGAAGCATTTTTATGATGGCTGCTTTTAAGTCTTTATCATATTATTGATTGTTTATTCATTCAAAGTGAGATTTTGCAGGTTATTTGTATGATGAGTGATTTTTTACTGAGACCTTGGCACTTACGTTATGACACTCTGGCTCTTATTTAAACCTTCTTTAGCTGACTTCCTCTGACACTGCTCTGCAAGTGGAGTAGGAGTGCCACTTTGTTTCTGCCATGTGAATATAGAAATCCAGGTTCCCCACTCAGCCTCTACTATCATCATAAGGAAGTTCCAACACTCCACACAGCCTTCACTGACACCTGTGGTGGTTGTCTTGTAACCAGTGTATGATGTTGAAAGTTCTGACTCTCCAGTGGGCCTCCACTGAAATCACCCCAGTAAGGAGTAAGAGAGGGAGAGGTGACTCATTACTGCTAGGTGGGGATGGGTATCAAGACCTCCCACATGGTGCCTACCAGTGCTGCAAGGGGAGTGTGTTTGTTACCGCCCAGCAAGGATGAAAGACATAGCTCTGTTCTCAGCCTCCTGTGACACCACCTTTGTGATGGAGGGGGGCATTTACAGCTATGCAATGGTGTACGTCTAGATTACAGTTTATTCTGTGGTGTTTGGCTTGAATAAAGTGGTTGTTTTCTAAAGGTTCTGTCTTGCTGTCCTGTCCCTTTCCTAGTACTTTGGCTGGAGAGAGCAGGCTTTTGTTTGTACTTCTTTGGTGTACACCTATTTGTATTCCAGACTGTCGGTGTCTTCAGCTCCAATTCTCTAATATACGAGGCAGCTCCAATTATGTAATATACGAGGCAAAAAAATTCAGTGAACTTACCTCCGTATTGTTTCTCAGGTCCTGAGGTCCCTAACCAGTCTGCCTTCCTTGCTCTACCTTTTAGAGTCTTCTTAAGTTTGTTATATATGTATATAACATGTAGGGTTTTAATTGTACTTAGTGGGAAGAATAGAGAAAAATACATCCACTCTATCTTTCTGAAAGTGGAAGTTCCCCAGAAGGATTTTATATAAAGGTAGAGTAACAACAGTTTGGAGAGCGAGCAGGTGGGTGATGATGATAATCTCCATGAAATCCAGTTGGATAAACACCATCTGCCTAAAGGAGCTTTAGGAAGTAGAGCTTTATGGGAGAACCAGATTACAATTAGCACTAGGTGATAGAGGAATGGCCATGCACAAGACTACTTCCTCTGTAAGAGGGTATTGGGTTTCTAGTAGACAGTTGTAAATGATTGGGAGGGATAAGAAGAGCAAGAGAGCTGAAAAGCTGAGCAAAAATTCCTTGGCTGATAGTATAAGAGGAAAGAGATGGTCTGCAGGGGGTGACAGAGCTGGGACAAGCAGAATCAACTGCCTTAACAGTCACAGATAAATTTGGTGCCTTGTCAGAATCTATGTACACTCTTGCCCTCTTAGCAACTAGGAAATGGCTCTTGCTACAATGAAGTACGGGTAGGTAGGAGTAGGAACCGTCCCTGCAACATTTGGGTTCCATATTCTCATAGGCACTACCAGCCCAGATACAAATCATCTAAAATGAAAGGTTTAATTTCCAAAATGCTCTGGGAGAGTAGTGGACCACTCATTAACTCAATCCCTACCCCTTATTTTCTCATTCTAATAAGGTTCTCCAACAAATCAGTATTATTACTTGGTATAAATTTTGGAAAATTTGAATATTGAGGTTGTCACTTTAAAATAAATTGTTGTTGCTCCTGCAGCAACAATAATAATAAATTTATTGAGTGCTTATTAGATGCCATGTACTGTTCTAAGTGCTTGACATGTTTTAAGCCATTTAATCCTTACAAATACCCTATAAGGTAGATACTAATTATTGTATTAGCTCCATTATATGCATGAGGAAACTGGGAATGTGGAAAAGGACTTAGAAGTATGTTCAAAACCTCTATTGAATTAAAAACTGGCATAGCCATCTTCTCTGTTACCACATTCATCATATGAGACTCACAAAGAATGATGTTTTCCAGTTCTTTCCCAAATAATTAGTATAATACAGCTCTTGTATTTATTTCAGTTGTTGGGATAAAAAGTAATAGGTGCTAATCTCATTTATTTCATCCCTGGCAAATCACTTGATCCATTTTCCCTACTTTTTTCTGTCTTTAAAATTGGAGCATTCATAGCAGGGCACCACCCCTCTAGCCACAGAGAACAAAAGCAATACGATTTTATTGCAAAACATTTTGAAAAAAATTACCTTGTATTAAATTATCATTCAACCCACAGGGAGCTGGGTGGTAGCTAAAAAAGGAGAAAAGCAGAAAATGGGAGAAAAACCACAGAAGAAAAGAAGGGTTGCCTAGTGAGGTGGAACCCAGGAGAACAAAGGTGCAGGGACATTTTGAGATGCCAGAGGTTTGTTTTCAACAAACCCATCCCCATCCCCACATTGCCTCACCTTGGGGCCTCACAGATGGCTACATCAATGTTAAATAATGACTTGAGTCATTAAAAGTGCTTTCTTGGACTATTTCCCAAGTCTTCACCCTTGTGTCTCATCGCTTCTTTCATCTACCTTTCCAAAAGTTCCCAACAGATGGTTTTAAGGTTGGCCTGTATTGATTTTGCTTCATCAAAAATGTGCCCAAGCATCTCAGAGCAGAACTCCTGGCTGATGCTCAGTGGGATGCACATGTGTATGTCCTCAGAGCACAATTCTCTTGCCTGGTGTAGAATCAGTGTCAGATTGCATTTATCTTCACAGAGGTAAAAAAGGAAGAAACTTTCAATGTGATCTTATTATAAACCATTTTTAAACATCGAAAATTTCCCCCTTAGTGATGCACTTCCAGGGTGGGGCAAATTTGGATCTTTTTTGAGTCAAGACTATAAACAGAAAATTCCTCACTCCTGGGTTAAAGGCCACCATGAATCAACTTACTGCTTGAAAATCAGCAGATTGTCCTATCAGACTGGTACAGGTTCCAAGCAGACTTGAGGATTTCCATGCTGTCGCCTTTTAGGAAAACTTGAATAATGGAAGACCAAATTTCAAATTCCATTTGTTTGCCTCTGTCTTCATTTCTAAGAGGAATACTGGCCCAAGCTTCTCACCAAAATTCAGCCACCCCTCCCCCACAAGAAGCACTTTTTTCCTTACCTCAGTTTAGGAAAAAAGATATATAAAATAGACTTTAAACAATTTAAATAAATTCATAAGCTCTTATATGTCTTTTTTTGCATTTATCTCTTTCCTTCTTCTCCTGCTCCACAGCATGGAATATACTACAAACAGATTAAAGTCCTAAAATAAGGTTCTCATCATGTCATGTCACTACTCAAACACATTCAATGATCCCAGTTAAGTTGAATTTGTTTTAAATACAACTGACTCCCAGTTAAAAATCCCAGGATAAATTCCAAAATTTTCAGATAGATCTTTACATTATTTTCTCCCACTCTTCCATTACAGTCCCTTCACTTCAAAATCCTAAACCTGTCTTCTACTTTTCCCAACCTTATTCCTCTTAACACTTCCTCATATCAGTCCTTGACAGCCCTTTCCCTTCTACATATCTAAGATCCTTCAGAGAAGTGGTTCTCAAAGTGTAGTCTCTGGACCAGAAGCATCAGCATCACCTGGGAACTTGTTAGAAATGCAAATGCTCAGGTCGCACCACAGACCTACAGAATCTGAATCACTGGGGAACCCTGCAATCTGATTTAATAGTCCAGTTCTGGAGTACATTCAAGTTTGAGAATAATTTTTAGCTCAGATCTCACCTCTTCCTGGACACTTACCTGATCACCATGGCTTTGATCTTAGCTCTCATGATGTGTCCATGTTTGTCTGCTTCATTTGGCAATCACCATGTGCAGCCTTATCTAAGGTTAGCTACCTTTGAAGAAAGTCAAGGACGATTTCTCCCCCTCTCTCCTTCCTTCCCTCCCTCCAGCCCTTTCTAACCTAATACAGGCCCTAGCACAGTCAGTTAGCAATTGTTGATTGAGGTAGATGGCTGAGCAGAGTTCATATGTTTTGGTAATACTTTTCTAGCTTTGAAGTCTGTGAGAAAGACATAACCTTCCAAAACTTGTCCTTTGGTTCTCCTGGCAAGAACAGAATACTAGGACAAATGTCTTGTGGTCCTGACTCTTCCAGAACTTCTTCAAACTTAATTTTCTGGAGACATTATAAATGATTGATACAGACCATTGATGTGTCAACTACCAATGGATAAAATGGATCCCAGAAAACTCTTGATTTAGCAAACTTTGTTGGCTCAGTTTTGGCTACCTAGGACAAAAGGTGGGTCTATTTGGGGGGACTGCAAATGAAGGTAATGTTAATAACATGTTTTAAATGATATCCTTGACAATCTGTATTTTTAAGTAATCTGATTAGAATTCATTACATAGTATGGCTGATACTGAGCTACTACTAGAGTGGGGGGATTGTCAGCTCTGCCATTTTTCTGTACTTTCATGAGCTTGAGTTAATGGTAGTATCTTGATCTGTTTTTAGAAGGATTTTTAAAATTACTTGCCAATTTTGAGAGAGTTATTAATTAAAACTGGATAACATAATTTGTGATGTAATCTAACCAGGAACATATAAACTATAATACTTTGCAATGTGCTGAAAGAAATGATCACATGAGGGATCCGCTGTTAACTATTCCCAGTATGGGACAAGGTCTCCAGGACACCTTGAAAAACACATAGGGCATATGACCTTCTTGTATAGACTGAGAGAGGGTACTGGTGGCAATCTATCTATTAAATGATATAGTAGTAAAACTGAAACTATCTGTTCCTTCTAACAATTGCTCCCTATACCCCAATATATTATCTCACTCACCCCAGGTGTGATCACTGTATTTTGAAAATCACTGCTCTAAAGAATATAAGGCCATGTCTAAACAACCAAAGCCAAATGGAAGATTGGGGCCAATAAACAATACTCTATCTCACAGAAAATCACTTACCTCTGGGGCAGAGAGGGTATGGTAGGGTGGGCAGTATTTCTCTGAATTGATGTCCATGAGTCCTTGAATTCTTGAGATCTGTGTCTGAAGGAAAAAAAGAGGAAATACATGCATGAAGTGTGCATATAGAGAAGGGTGGAGAAATTGGAAATGAGGAAAAGAGAGTAGAAGGTGGGATTTTTATTCTTGCCTGGTTTGACAGAATGGTTTTGAGCCTCAGTGGAGAGAGGTAACATTGACATCCAACATAGAAGGAGGCATTTTATGATCCATTCCAACATGATTGAACTCAAATATTTTTGCTTTGGGGCTCAGGTGACAAAGAATATCACAGTGGAGAAGTGAGAGATTCTCTGGACAGTGACCCAAAACAGAAGGTCTCGTTGTTATTGCATCATAGACCATTTTAAGAGCATAGCAACAGAGGGCACTTGGCAGAGAAGTTGGGATTCTCACCATGTGCAGTAGCACTAGGACTCTAAGATCCTCACTACACTTTTGAGCAAATGACACTGGCAAGGGGAAACCATTGCAGGAGAGGAGGAAAACTTGATCATAGTGGATGAGTGGGGCCTACAGCTGCCATGCTCGTTCATGAACTCCCTGTGAAATCCCTTCAGGGACAACCAGGAATATTTGGTTGGGAGGAGGCTTTTTCAGAAAGCTATCTATATGGGCTACTATAACAAAAATACCAGGAACTGGGAAGCTTATAAATAACAGAAATCTATTTGTCACAGCTCTGGAGGCTGAAAAGCCCAAAATCAGGAGGCCCATTTCCGTGTTGCAGACTTCCTACTTCTCTCTGGAGGGGTAAGGGACTAGGAAGATCTCTGGGTTCTCTTAAAAAAGCACTAATACCATCAGGAAGGCTCTGCTCTCATCACCTGATCACTTCCCAAAGGCCCCACTTCCTAATACCATCACGTTGGGGATTAGGATTTCAACATATGAATTTTGGGAAGACATAAACATTCCACCCATAGCACTGGTGACTCTGAAATATCAGGTGGAGTTAAGAGCCAACATTTTTGGATTAATTTAACCTCATTCATATACTCCAAGAAACATTTGGGTCATGGTAATGATTTTGGTTCTTTACTGTGAAATAGCCAAACGATTATTTAGCATCAAATAATCATTTTTCCACTTTGCTTTGGCACTGCAGAGCCAGCCACACTGCAGAGAAAATAACAATGACTTTTCACCTGTTCAGTTCACATGAGTGCAGTATTGAGTGTAGGGGAATATTCTGAAGCATCAGTTGATGTCATAATATTAAAAAACAAATGAGGAGAACTAATAATAGTAGTGCTTCTTCTAAGCAGGTTTGTGAGGGCAGATTCACTTCCTGCTGTCCTGAGTTGCAGAATTATAGATGTTAGAACCTGTCCTATAAATAATGAGTGCATCACTCTTCTGGGTGAATCATTTGTACATCATATAAACGATATTTTATGACTATAATACTTAGATTCTTGCAAGTTGAACAATAATTTTTACTGTTGGATGAATTCTTGCACCCGTAAGTTATAAACCTGATCAATCCTACCCAAATCCTTGTCATTTCACCTCTTCATAGATTCATGATTTAATATCTCAGATTTGAGGCAAGGTCTCAAATTAACAAAGCATTGTAACTTTCACCACAAATACTCTAAGACATGTAGGAGGAAGCTAAGACCTCTGAAACCAGTTGCACCTCAGGTTCGAGTGGCAGCTAACTAGAAGATGGACACTTTGGGAAACTTGGTTCACTTTTGCAGTATGCTAGGAAGCCACTTAATGTACTGGAGGAAATTTTGGGGTGGGTGAGATGGCATGTCTTCAAAGTATTAAGAGATCTTCCAAAGATACCTTAATCTATTTCCAATGAATAGTTTCCCAAGGCTCAACATAATAAATGGTCACAGAGCAATTGTACTTGCAAAAATATGTAGACTTTTTGTACTGAGCAGTGAAAGTCTAACTTTCATCCAGGATGTTCTCTGCAGTTTAGTTTCATTTGGAGGATTTTGGGGGTAAGGAGGTCTCTTGTCTTGAGCTTCCTTTAAAAAATTGTCTCTTTGGAAAAAATGTAAGTAATTTATATCATATGTAAATATATGTTTCTATACATAGATCATATATAAATGTCTTTCATTAAATTTCTAAATATTGACCTTGAAAAAGGCAGGGATATAGATATCATTATATGGACATATCTAATGAAAGACTCAAACACATTTCATGAGAAAGTGGTCAACTTTTATCTGAAATCCTGTGTATACTATTAGGAACAAAAGTTTAGCTTATAAGGAAGTGACCATGGGCAAATGAAACTCAGAGAAAAGTGACATATCAGAAATTTGTATGGATAAATTCTACAAGTCAGAAGTTTAGAGAAAGAAGGAAGAAATGGTTTCACACACTTATCCAAATGCCAATTATAATTTAATACTCTCCCTCTAGGAGTAAGCACTTTATTGGTTATTACCTTGAAATGAATTTATGAACATTAATTAAGCCCCCTCCAAGCAGGATGATTAAGAAACAATTAATAACAGATATTCCCTACTAGTCAAATTTAGTAAATATTTGTTTCTATTGAAATTTTTTGTTCATTTGCCAGATAGGCAAGAGTTACTTGACTATTATATATATCTTCCAGCAAATGTTGTTCCTGGAACTTGAAAGCAGCGTCCTGGGAAACAGTGCGCTGTTACCATGGTCTTGGAATGTCATAATCCCGAATTCTGCAACCACGCTGCAGTCAAATGCCAAAGCAATTTTGGACAAGCAACCTAATGCTTCAGATCCTCTGGTTTCTAATCCCATCAAAAAACAAAAAATAATAATAACCTCTCTCAGCTTCTTAACACTCTTTCTACCCTTGGCTCCAAGGCCCTGCTTAACAATCTTTCTAATCTCTCCTTTCACTTTGTTCATTCTCAGTGGCATAGCTAGTATATTTGACACCTGGAGCAGATCATTTTTTTAAAATGCCCTTTATTTCTGTGCCAAAATTATTTTTTGTATCAATCACATAACCACAATGACTTTTTCAACTATTCTTTAGTTTTAAAATAAAAAAGTAAAAATTTTAAAGAAATTTTGGTCTGGACAAGATGGCTTAGACCCATTTTCCCTGCTCTCCCCTGCTAAGTACAACTGTAAACCCTGTAAAGAACTTAAGAGGCAACCAAAAGAGCACTCTGAAAGGTAGGGAGAGGAAGGCAAGCTGGTTTGGGATCCCAAGACAGAAAGAATGACACTGCAGCAGGATGACTTATATGCACCTACCCCCAAAATTCCCAGACCCCCAACCTAACAACACAGGGCTGTCCAGGTAGGATCATTCTTCTTCCAGATCAAGCAGTTAGCTCTCTGACACCAGGTGAGCCTAAGAGTGCTTGTAAGGGGGAATGGATGAGAAGCCTCACTAAAAACAGGCAGCTAAAGGAAGTGCTCTCCTCCTTGCCAGACCTGAGACTCCCTTCCTTTACTGGGAGATACCGAGTGGCAGGCTGACACCGGCAAGAGAGACTCTGCCATGCATAAGAAGCTGCCTAGCCCAGGAAACAATCTTCATCCCTATGAACTGGAGACTGCTTTCTTCTCCCTAGAGACATCAGCTGGCCCTCCCTAGGGAAACCCCTTAGGCAGCATCACCAGGGACCAGTGAGAGTCCCAGCAGCACCAGATAAACCAAGCACACCAAAAAATACTGTAAAAGCTCTGAAAAATAAGTTATTATTCAAACCATACTACACAAAAGTAGGTTAGGACCTGCATGCTAAACCTAAACAGGTGACCACCTGCTAAAATAAAAAGATTTAAATAGGTCCTAGAGTCTCAAACATAACAGTAAAAATGGCCAGGATACAACTGAAAATCAAAAGCCAGGAAAATCACAACTTCAATGAAAAAACACAATAAACTGATGCCAACACAAAGATGAATCAGATGCTGCAATTACCTGACAAGGAGTTCAAAGTAGCCATAACAAAAAACTCTCAACAAGCAATAACAAATTCTCATGAAATAAATGAAAATATAAAAAAAACTCAAAAAAATAAGGTATGAAAACAATGAAATGGAAATCTTCTAATCAAAGAATATAATACCCAAAATTTTAAACCTGCTCAATGGACTCAATAGTAGAGTAATTTTGTCAGCAGATAGAATCAATGAACTTGTGGACATATAAACAAAATTTAACCAATTTGAAAAAGACAGAAAATAGATTAGAAAAAAATGAAAAGACTTTCTGGGTCCTGTGGAACAATAAGAAAAGATTCTTATCATTGGAGTCCCAGAAAAAAAAGAAAGAGACTGGGGCTGAAAAGATATTAGAAGAAATAATAATGTTAAACAACCCAAATTAGTCAAAAGGAAACACACAGATACATGAATTTCAGCAAAGCCCAACCAGGAAATATCAAAGAAATTCTTACCAACAACACATCATAGTTAAACCTCTGGAAACTAAAGGCAAGGATAAAATCTTGAAATCAGCCAGAGAAAAATGATGCATTACCTAACAGAGAACATCAATTCGAATGACAGTGGATTTCTCATCTGAAACCATAGAGCACAAAAGGAAGTGGTACAATATTTTGCAACCTCTGAAAGAACTGACAACCCAGAGTATCCTTTAGGTGTAAAGCGGAATCAAGGCATTTGTAAATGAAAAACTGAGAGAATTTGTTGCTACCAGACCTAAATATTGGCTAAGGAAAGTTCTTAAAGCAGAAAGGAAGGTATAAAAAGAAGGAATCTTGAAGCACCAACAAGGGAGAATGGTCCAAATCTGGAACACTGGCAACACCAAATTCTGGGAGGATGTGGGTGCTCATTGCTGGTGTGAATCAAAATGGTACAGTCACTTTGGAACATTGTTTGATGGTTTCTTGCAAAACTAAATATATTCTTACTGTAGGATCCAGCAATCATACTCCTTGGTATTTACCCAAAGGAGCTATAAAGTTGTGTCCACACAAAAACCTGCACAACAATATTTATAGCAGCTTAAAAACCTTACAAGCAACCCCCTGGCTGGTATAGCTCAGTGGATGAAGTGCTGGCCTGCGAACCAACGGGTAGCCAGTTCAATTCTCAGACCAGGCACATGCCTGGGTTGTGGACCGGTCCCGGTATGGGGCACGAGAGGCAACCACACATTGATGTTTCTCTCCCTCTCTTTCTCCTTCCCTTCCCCTCTCTCTAAAAATAAATTTAAAAAAAACTTACAAGCAACCAAGATGCCCATCAGTAATTAAATGGGTAAATAGTGGTACATTCAGACAATGCAATATCATTTAGTACTAAAAAGGAGTGATGTATAAGGCTATGAAAAGACACAGAGGACACTTAAATGGATATTACTAAGTGAAAGAAGCCAATCACTTCATGATTTCAACTATACGTCATTCTGCAAAAGATAAAACTATGGACATAGTAAAAAGAAGAGTGGTTGCCAAGAGTTGGGGGTCAGAGGAGGGATGAATAGGTGGAACACAGAGGATTTCTAGGGCAGTGAGAATACTCTATATGATATTATAATGATAGATCATGTCATTATACATTTGTCACACCAAGAGTGAAACTTAAGATAAACCACAGGATTTGTGTGATTATGATGTGTTAATGTAGACTCATCAACTGTAGCAAGTGCACCACTTTGGTGGGGATGTTGAATGTGGTGGAAGCTATGCATATGTGGGGACATTGGGTATATGGGGATGAGAAAGTGTCTCCTTCGTTAGGTGGTTGTGAAGATGGCCTGAGAGTAACTCATGCAAAAACAGTGTATCATGAGCACTCAGTATTATCTTTGCTATTGTGAAACCTTTAAGGATCCAGGAAAGGCCTGGGAAACTCATAGTTCTGACACCTGATTAGGCCCTAGATGATCACAGGTATTAGTTGGTCAGGAAATCAAGTTCTGGGACATCACCTGGGTAGAAGGGACAGTCAGTGGCCTGGCTGAGGCAGGCATGATCTGCAGTCTGACATGTTGGAGGGAGTCAGCAAGGTCTGAGGGCTCCTTCACCCTGCTTTGTATGGGCAAGTATGGTCAAGCAGTACAGGTGCTCCAGAGCCCCAGCTATACACTTAACAGGCAGTGTTGCTTGGTCAGGGAAGGAACTGAGGCACCTGAAAGGAAATAATTGTATTAGCTACTTATGGGAGCAAGATCCAATAATAGCACCACCTTACATTTACATAATGGTCTACAAAGGATCTTTGCAAATGTTACCTCACTTAATCCCTTGATATGTAAAATGGGGCCCAGAAATCTTATCTCATTATCTCCATCCCCATTATCACTCTGAGAGGCTGACTTGCCCAAGGGTAGAGGGATGGTAACACAATGAGTCAAAGCTATTGGTGTGACAGGGTATTTGTTAAGGTAATAACAGCTACTCGAAAGACATCAAACTGTCAGGGACATCATACATAGGCAAATGTTTCTGGGTTCCAGAATAATCCAATGTAGGCATATGCCTGTTCACTGAGGAAATCAGGGGTCCATGTGTGGTGATTCAGGGATCCGGGTGCTTGACACTTTGTGGCTCTACCACCAACACATGGCTTGTCTGCATGAAGGAAAAAGAGTGTGACGGAAAACATGTGACAAGTTTCTATGAGTCAGGCCCAGAAGTATTACATACAATTTCTGCTCACTATCTGCTGGCCAGAACTCAGAGACATGGCCACACCTAACTATAAGAGAGCCTAGAAAATGAAGACTAGCTGTGCGCCCAAGAAGAGGAGAAAGGAGGTGTGATGAACAACATTGGCCCATCTCTACCACAGCCAGGAATCCACACCACCTGAATCCAAGCCCAGAGGTATTGCTATTAAACTAGGCTCACACGGCAATGGGTTTTTAATGAGCTGACAGATGTACATGGCGAAATTCAAGGCAGAAGGGACACCTCTGTGTTAGGTCGGAGTCGCTCAAGAAACCAGATGGACGCAGAGAGCTAAGGAGCAGGGTTTATTAGTGGGGAATAAGAGGAAAAGTGGAGCCAACCTAGGGAGGTTGAGACTTGTGGGGGAAAGTGGGGCCAACCTAGGGAAGTTGGGGAGCCAACCAAGGGAGGCTAAGACTCGCTCAGTTGTTCTTAGGGCAGGATTTTTAAGTGCAAAAACCCGCGAAGGGTAACTGGTTGGGTTGCCAGAATCTGATTGGCTGGAGCTGGTTGCTGGGTGCCATTTCTGCTGACCATTGTTCTTGATACATCTTGTCAGACTTAAGTTAAAGCTGTATCCTGTTATGCCAGATAGGCCGACCCCAGACCCTAATCTTAGCTGGGCATCTATTTGTTCTGGGTAGGGTCGGCAGGCAGTGTCCCAGGCAGGCCTTTTCCCAGGCTACATTTTCCCAAAGTACAGTTTTCTTGCCTGGTAATTTTCCATTCCTCCTAGGCCTACCTAGGTCTGTCACTCTGCAGACTAACACAAAGATGCATTGAAAGTTGGGAGACCCTTGCCTAGTGTGGCTCAGTGGATTGAGTGCCGGCCTGCGAACCAAAGGGTTGCCAGTTCAATTCCCAGTCAGGGCACATGCCTGGGTTGTGGGCTGGGTCCCCAGTAGAGGGTGGTCAAGAAGCAACCACACATTGATATTTCTCTCCCTCTCTTTTTCCTTCCCTTCCCCTCTCTGTAAAAAAAATAAATTGAATCTTTAAAAAAAAAGAAAGTTGGGAGAATGCAGGCTAAAAATGTCAGTAGCAGGTTGAAGACATGGTAATGGCCTATGCCAGCCCTGAAAGAAGGCTTCTTTGTTCCCAGGAGTTTTGGAAACACGCTTATATATGATGTCAGTAATGTTGGGCCAACAGGCTGAAGCAAGAGTAACAAAATTACCATAAGGTAATCTCTCTGCCTTATCACCACCTAAATTAGGACAAAATGTGAAGTGATGCCATTAGGCAAGAGGTAAATAGGTTCTGGCTTTTGAGTCAGAATATCAGGTTCTGATAAGAGCTCCCTGAGGTCAAGGATGAGGTCTTTAATCCTTCAAACTTTAACACTTTGCACAGAGCCCGCATAAAGTAGCTTTTGAATAGCATTCTGTTGAGTGAATGACAGAAGGCAGAAATAAGTGAACATTTAAGTTTATTTTGTTTCGGCATTCCATCTTATCAGACACAGCACTCCACGTCTGAATCAGTGAAAGTGCCTAAATTCTTACTAGTGTCAGTGAGTGGGTGCCATCCAAGTCCATTTAACAAATGACTGAGAATTAACAATGATCCTAGTCCATGGTGCTGTATCATAAAATGAACTTTTCATGTTTTGATAAGTGCAATTTAATGTGGATTATTTATTATATTTTGTGGTGCATTTTGTAAAAGTAATGAAGATTTAGCAATGTGAGTTACTGCCAGCTCTGTGCTGGTAAATGCCGTTCCATGACTGTACATTCCCTCCATCACTGACTTTCACATGCCTGACTGAGGGACAGCCATGTGCACAGACAAAAGGAAAATACTGGAGCACAAAGACTAGAATGGCAAAGTCAGAAGGAAGTGACCCACCCTAAGGACTGTTTACTGTGTCAACTTCTACTCCACATCGTGTACCTGAAAAGTGATTTTTGTAATCTGTGTCACTAAAGGTACAGTGGTAAAAATCCCACTAAAATGAGTCTCCTTGGAACCCACCCATGGTACTTTGTGGCAGGAGAATTTTTCACTAATGACTGAACTGTTTGAAAATCACATTCTAAAAATATAAAGTCTTGTAAAAAATTGGTGCAATATATCTTATCAACAAAGAAGAAAAATTAGAGAATTAATGTTAATTGATGCAGAAATCATTTCACAAAATTCAACACTCATTCGTGATGAAAACTCTCTGATTTGTTCTTTGTTCTCAAGATATCTTTGGCTATTTTTGGCCTTTCATGGTTCCATATAAATTTGATGATTTTTTTTCTATTTCTGTGAAAAATGCCATTGGCATTTTGATAGGGATTTCACTGAATTTGTAGATAACTTTAGGTGGTATGGACATTTTAACAATACTAATTCTTGCAATCCAAGAACATAAGATATCTTTCCATTTATTTGTGTCTTCTCCAATTTCTTTTCATCACTGTCTTACAGTTTTCAGTGTATAGATCACTCATCTCCTTGGTTAAATTTATTCCTAAGTGTTTTATTCTTTTTGATGCTATTGTAACTGGGATTGTTTCTTCATTTTCAGATAATTCATTGTTAGTATATAGAAACACAGCTGATATTTGTATATTGATTTTGTATCTTGCAACTTTACTAAATTTGTTTATTAGTTCTACCAGTTTTTTTTTGTGGAATATTTAAGGTTTTCTATATACTGTACCATGTTATCTGCAAACAGAGACAATTTCTTCCTTTTGGTTTTGGATGCTTTTTATTTATTTTATTTTATTTTATTTTATTTTATTTTATTCATTTAATTTTAAAGAGGGGGAGGGGAAAGAGAAAGAGAAATATCAATGTGTGGTTGCCTCTCACGCACCCCCTACTGTGGACCTGGCCTGAAACCCAGGCACATGCCCTGACTAGGAATCAAACTGGCAACCCTTTGGTACAAAGGCCAGCACTCAATCCACTGAGCCACTCCAGCCGGGGCATAGATGACTTTTATTTCTTTTTCTTGCCTAATTGCTCTAGCTAGGACTTTCAGTACTATATTAAATAGAAGTGGTGAGAGTGGGCACCCTCATGTTGTCCCTAATCATGCACTGTTGTATATGATATTAGCTGTGCACTTGTCATATATGGCTTTTATTATGTTGATGTACATTCTTTTTATACCTACTTTGTTGAGAGAATTTATCACAAAACAATGTTAAATTTTGTCAAATACTTTTTCTACATCTATTGACATAATACATGGTTTTTATCCTTCATTCTGTTAATGCGATATATCACATTTGTTGATTTCTGCATGTTGAACCATCCTTTTATCGCAAGGATAAATGGATCCCAAATAGCCAAAAGACTCCAAATAGCCAACACAATTTTGAACAAGAAGAACAAGGCTGGAGGCATGATACTTCATGATTTCAAACTATATTTCAAAGCTACAGTAATCAAACAGTATGGTACTGGCATAAAAACACATAGATCAATGTAACTTAGTAGAGAGGCCAGACATAAACCCACACATATACAGACAACTAATCTCTGACAGGGACACCAGGAATACATATAGGGAGATGATATTCTCTTCAATAAAGAGTATTGGGAAAACTGGATATACATACGTAAAAGGATAAAAATCTTACATTACACACACAACTTATCTCAAAACAGATTAAAGAGTTAAATACAAGATCTGAAACTGTAAAACTCCTAGAAGAAAACATAGGGGGAAAGCTCCTTGACATTGGTCTCAGCAGTGATTTTTCGTATGTGACATCAAAAGCACAAGCACCAAAAACAAAAATAAACAAATGGGACTACATCAAACTAAAATGTTTCTAGCCAGCAAAGAAAGCAACCAATAAAATGAAAAGGCAACCTATGGAAAGGAAGAAAAATATTGCCAAACCACCTATCAAAGGTATATAATATAAGAGGCTAATATCAAAAATATATAAGGAACTCATACAACTCAATAGCAAAACCCACAAATAACCCAATTTTAAAGTGGGCATAAAGATCTGAATAGGCATTTTTCCAAAGAAGACATACAAGTAGCCAATAGGTATATGAAAAAATACTCAACATCACTAATCATCAAAGAAATGCAAATCAAAACCACAATGAGAGCCCTGGCTGGTGGGGCTCAGTAGATTGAGTGCCAGCCTGCAAACCAAAGCCTCACCAGTTTGATTCCCAGTAAGGGTACATGCCTGGGTTACAGGCTGGTCCCCAGTCGGGAGCGTGTGAGAGGCAACCACACACTGATGTTTTCTCTCTTTCTCCCTCCCCTCCCCTCTCTATAAAAATAAATAAATAAAATCTTTAAAAAAACCACAGTGAGATATCACCTCACATCTGTTAAAATGGGTATTATAAAAAGAGATAACAAATATTGGCTAGGTTGTAGAGAAAAGGGAACCCTCCATGCTGTTGGTAGGAATGTAAATTGGTACGAAGATTATGGAAAACAGTATGGAGGTTTCTCAGAAAATTAAAAATAGGACTATCATATGATCCAATAATCCTGTTTCTGGGATTTATATGTTGCTATTATGACATACACTTATTTTGTATTAAATAAAAGACACATAGATAAAATGCAAACACTATGATTTAATTAATATGTGAATGAAAGCAATAAACTACCAATTCTCTTAAGTATGCAAGTAGAAAGCACACAAATAAGAATGACCTGCCTCCCTAAGTAATCAGTGAAATATAGTTTAATAGAAAATGAGAAATATTTTGGTCTAGGCTGATGAATACCCATGAGGTAAATATTGTCAGAGCTCCTGTTTGCAGTTGTAAGTGGAACATCCTTTTTAAAATCAGATTGAAAACATGTAAATGTTTCTGTGTCTACCTCAGAAATATTACAGCTGCATATTTATTTTGAGAAATAATTATTAGTGGAGAACATTAATATACACAAAGTTATGAATTATAGAGTTCTTCACAACAGCAGAATTGGGAAATAGCCCACACTTTAACAGGAGGGGAAAAGCTAAGTATATGGTGATGAATCCACTTAATGTAATCGTTTATTGAACCATTGAAAATATTTACTCTTATCATAGAATATTATCATGTTGGGAACCGCCTTGCCTGGTTTCAGAAGCTGTAACCCCCGCCAAGGCTAAGGCTGAGGGAGTGACCTTGGACCGTAAGCCACCAAGGAGACCAAAGCTTATCTCCCTGGCAGGAGCGCTGCTTCTGCTCCTCTTTCCATAACTGGCCCCAGTGCTTGGTGGGTCAGCAACCTAAAACAGGCACAATCACATGGGAAGCTCCCAAGGAAGGACTTTGGGGGATACAGTAAAAGGGGGCAAAGGACCCTTGCTGAACCCAATAAAAGTCCATTGAGGAACGGGCTCCTGGCCCTTCTCCTTTGAGAGATTGGCCACCTTTCCTCCCCAAGTAAATCATGTTTTGGTAGACTTATTTTCATCTGTGGCGGCCGGGGGGGCCCTGTGGGCAGAGCCCCCTCCACATTATCAGAATGCTATAGGAAGTGCTTGTTACTTGAAGATATTAAGAGATAAGAGCAGGACTAAAATCATAGGTAATATTATTTCATTGGGGTAAAAGTTATAAGGAGAAAAACTTGAAGGGAATATACAGATCACTGAAAGTGGTTATGACTGAATGTTTATCATGAAGATAGAATAGCCTTTTACTCCTATATTTAATTTTTAACCAAATTTAACTATAATGAAAAATCCTTTTGAAAAGAATAAATTATGTGCATTATACAGTATTTCTAAAGCAATAATGTTGTAGTTTTGAAAAGGTCACCTGTATTTGCAAGTAAAATGTTTGTACTTGAAAAAAACAGTCATTATAAACCTTGAACAAGGACCTATCTAACAGAAGAGGTAGAAGACATTGGAAGAGATAATCCAGGATGGCACAGGTTGGCATTTATACAACAGTCCTGTCAAGTTTTGTGACAGTCCCTTTTAAAGGAAAGGCTTCTTCAGTGAATGAGAAACCATGCTGACTGCAATGTGAGCTTCACAGATTGATGGAGACATTTCGGTAAGTGGGTTTAGGTGGTGGAACTACATTTCCAAAGGAAGGCGTGAGAGCTATGAAGACAAACAGACCCAGAACCCTACTCCTAGGGCTGGTCCAATGTGGGAGGGGGTCATGGAGAGGACAACTGGAGAATGCTATGTGGCTGAGTGACGCCTCAGGAACACGAGGAGCTCTAAGGAGGGAGGCCAGCTTCATCTCAGATCCAGCACATGGGTGGCCAGGCTCAGAAACTGGGCGGGGATCATCCTAGGGGTGAAGA
>CM052552.1:62853403-62931187 GCA_028533065.1 Trachops cirrhosus
CATTATGCTAAGTGAAACAAGCCAGGCAGTGAAAGACAAATACCGTATGATCTCGCCATTAACAGGAACCTAAACAACAAAACAAAGAAACAAGTAAAATATAGCCAAAGACACTGAAATAGAGGACAAGTTGTCAGTGACCAGAGGGGAGAGGGGAGGGAATTTCAGGGGAGAAAGGAAGGGTTTACAGGAACAAATATAGAGGACACATGGACTAAACTAGGGGGGTTGGAAATGGAAGGGAGGAGGGGAGGAATGGGTGGGTGGGCTGGAAAGGGAATAAAGGATAGAAACTGTACTGAATAAAGTAAAATAAAAAATATAAAAAAATAAAAAAAAGTCTCTGTTCTATCAAAATAGTTAAAACCTTTCCCTTACCCCATGGTCTCTGACTATTCCTTAGCTAAAAATGTCATTCTTGCTGGACTGTTTCTCTGAATGGTTTCCATCCTCTTTCCCTGAGCTTACCTAGGTTTGATCTCAGTCCTATGTGTTTTAATTATGCTTTGCGTTTTTCCCCTGTATGTATGTATATATATATATATATATATATATATATATCCCTTTTCATTGTGATTATGTTTTTAAATGCCTAGCTGCATTCAGTCACTCCATCATCTATAAATATGATTGACCACATTTTGAAAAAACAGTTTCCATTTTAAATACATTATTCAATGTCAGTCAAATATAGACCCCTTAAGACATTCATGAAAGCAACGGGCCCTTTCCCCCAGATACATTCTGGCATTACAACTTCAGGGCTTCCAGGAACTCCTGGAGAAATTCACAATGATGTTTATGCACATCAGATCAGATCAAATCACGGTGACTTGGCCAAGGGTGATGAGCTCAGCCATCAACTTAAGTCACATGTGTCCTCTGCAGAGTTCATCAACACCCACTGGTTCGACCAACAGCTAGGTCCCAACAGCTACCAAATCTAGGTCTCCAGCCTCACTTTTGATTCCAGACCTGCTCTTGCAAATGCCTACTGAACTTCTCTGTGGCTAACCAACAGATACTTTCAACTCAAGATGTCCTAACCAGGACTCTCCATTGTAGACACTGACAGTGCTCCACCCATATCTCTTGGATGCTACCATTTCAGTGTACTCTGCAGACATCTAAGCTACCAGCCAGTATCCTTTCCCTATACCTCAGAAGGGCTCCCTGCCAATGTTGGGTGGCAGGTTGAAATTGCCAGAAAATCATCACCCTCTGAGTGGAACAGTTTTGAAGTGGGTGTTTTGTGTCACATCCAAGAGTTTGCCTGCAGGATTAAGCTCCGCTTGCCCATGGTAGTAATTGGCCTTGATTACATACCTCCTATTGACTGTCAGCCCTCTGTTTACCTTCCACACACCCCTACTAGTGTTTCCTTCACCTTTCAAATCAACTTTCTGCACTCAAATCCTTGTCTCAGGATCTGCTTCTGAGGGACCTATAGCATTCATAATTTCCAGCTACAAATCTGATTCTTTTCCCAGGGACCTGTAAATCGCTGACCACACCCCCACCTACCTTGTCACCTGATTCAGAAAGTGAGGTGTCAGTCACCATAACTCCTTCTTGTTTCCTCCATCATTAAGTCCTGTTGATTCTATGTCCTGAGTACCACTTGACTCAAGTTCCAACCCTTCCTCTCTGCTGGCACTACCCTGACTCAAACTCTGATCATTGCCACAGTCTCTCTTACATGGTTTTCATGCTGCCAATCTCACCTCTCTCCAATCAGTGCTTCGCACCCACCATTGTAGTGATCATTCCTCAACCTAAATCTTCCCTGGTACTCACTCCCTTGCTTCAAGTCCTTCAATGGCTCCCCATTGACTACAAAAAGCTTCTTTACAGGACAGACCAGGGATCTCCACTGACCCCTACCTTCTTTCTGCCCCCTTTCCCCAGTATTCTTCACAGACTCTACTCCAGGCTTATAAAATATTTGCAGCCTCCTCGAAATCCAAGCTTTGGTGCCTGCTATTCCCTTCATTTTTAATGTCTTTACTTTGAAAAACTCCTATCCATCTCTCAGCGTTCAGCTCTTGTCACCCTCTCTGTGCAATCTTTTCTGCTGCCCTGCCCCATGCCATTCCCTACTCCTTCCCAGTACAGGAATAGGCCCCTCCTTTGGTGTTCCCCTGCCCCATTTTATAACTCCTCATATACCACAGTGTCACATTGTATTACTAACACTTTACTTACTGGCCTGTGAGCTCCTTAGGGTCAGCAACCCTCCATTAACCATCTCTCTAACCACAGTCCTTAGCTCAGTGACTGCCATACAGCAGGTGCCTAAAGGATGTTTATGGGGTAAATGACTGAATTGCCCATCTGGCAAGTATATGAAAACTAGATTATGAGGAAGATGCTGTATTAGAGAAGCAGGATAGAGATGAAAGAATCAGATCTGAGATAGGCAATTTTTTCAGTCCTTATTTAAAATCACCAAGTATTAGAATTACAGATCTCAAAAATCACCATGAGCAACTCTGGAAAGTTTTGTGTTTGTTTTTTTTTTTTTTTTCACTCTTTCTTTCTGTTGGGCATGTCCTTTCTTACCTCCATTTTCTTAGCCATCCCTTTAACTGTATGAACATAATTCTTCCATATTCATGCCTTATTTCTACCCTGAAAGATCTCCTCCATACCAACCTAGACCTTGTCTTTCTGAACTCCTCTTTTTCTTTTCTCTCTGCAAGAGCAGTCACAATGAAAATACAAAGGGGTGCCACTATACATTTCTTTGGCAATGGGGATCATGATGACTGTTTATTATGCAGCATTCTGAATCAATTTAGTTTTTCCTGAAAACATAAGCACTTCAAAGGGCAGCAAATATGAGTCACAATCGTCACTGAGGATCAAACATTAACCCAGGGTTGTGATGAGGCCAACAAAAGAAATAGTCTAGCAATTCCCTTCCAGGTTATCAATCCCTACCTTGTACACACATACCCCATCAATACACACAAAACCTTTATGGACCTTTCATCCATGAACTTGCCCCATTATAATTGTCTGGCTGCATCTTTAGTTGTTGTATTCAGGCTACGTCCTAGTAACTAAGCTCTCACATAGCTGATGAGAACAGTTATGGGATATATAGAGGAAGTCTTTGGTTACTGAAGTGGTTAAAGACATATTCACGGACAAATATCTCCACAGGTGTCATTAGTTACTCAGAGCTCATTTAAAACTCAAGAGCTTGATTGAAACAAGTAGGAATTAGTCCTTTCTGTTGATATTCATTATTACCAAATCTTAAACTTGCACTGTGTGTATCTCTGCCCTTATATTGATTGGGTACTTCTTAATTTAAGTCATTTTCAAAGGAGGAAATTCAGTATTTAGGAATGGTACCATCAGGGCTGACTTCTCTGTTAGGGGCAGTAGGCACAGTGCCTGGAGCCCACAGTACTTTTAAGGGGTCCATGGAAATGTTTTAATTTCTTTGAAAATCAGAAGAAAAAGTGATCTTTTAGGCTGAAGAAAATTTTCAATATATAATATTAATATATTCATCCTTACACCACACCAATGGAAAAAATGTAATTTTTACCATTTTTTATGAAGGGGTCCACAAAGGTAAAGTGTCCATGAAAGTCATAGTGTGGCCCTGCTTTCTACCACACTATGCTTGTAACACAAGGTTAGAATACAACCTTTCAATTCCCATACTAATTATAAACTTGCCAGGCTGCTGTCTATGTATTTCTGTTTGACCACCCCAAATTCTGCAAGAGGTTGAGTCATGGTTACTATTCACAGTGCTGAGACAAGAGGAGGTTTGAACATGCAAAGGACAGCCAGGTTCAGACTGCTCTCTGCTGTGATTAAAGTCATTCTGCTCTGCCATTCTCTCTCAAATATCTTCATCCTGTTTTGATGAGCAGAAAAAAATCTTTACACCTTTAGGGACTAATGAAACCAATGTAGTTGCTTCCTTCACACTCAAAACATTTATAGTATTTAGGGTTTTTATTTTGTTTTAAAATGATCAACAGAGCTGATGATACCAGTTATATATACACGGGTTAGTAACCATATATTCATCATCTCTGTAACTCCAATTCTTAGCTCAGTGTCTGGCAAACACTAGGTGCTTAATAAATGTTAGATTAATAAATGAATCACCTCTCAAGCAATTATGTGGAAATGAAATGAAATTATGTCCTTGGACTATTTTTGTCTTTAATAATTTCACACCTAGTGAGAAGGGTCTTCGACATGTATCACAATTGGCATTTCAGAAGGTGATTGCTGGGCCCTTCCCACCTCTCCCACCTCCATCAGCCTGTCACTTCCTCCTGGGCTCTGTTCTCTCTCCTCTCCATCCTGGGGTCTGGAATGGTCCCTAGCCTGCCGGGAGGTGGCAGGGTCCCCGCTCCGCTGGCCCTCCGAGGCGTCCTACCACCGACCCCCACACTACACTGTGGGTGCCCCTTTCTGCGGCTAGCCCGGGCCACCCACTGCCACGCCCTCCCCGTGGGCGAGATCACCTGTCCCTCCTCCGCTGCCGCCTCCTCGGGTACCCTTTCGCCTCCCTCCTGATCCCCCTCCTCTGCCACCTCCCCCAAGCCCTCCCCTTCCCCGCCTCCTCCCACCCCTTGGTGTATATAGTAAAGCCCGGGCGCCGCACGCAGTCACACACTCGCCCGGACAGAGGCGCACACACGCTCACGCACAACCGGCAGTGGCGCGGCAGCGACAGCAGCTTGGTGACAGTGGCGACGGCGGCTCCCACCGCTGCACACCCAGCTTCAGGAGGTCGACAGCGAGGCCAAACCTGAGAGTTCCCGTACCCGCGACCACCCCCGCGGCTTCCTGGAGGCGGCGGCTGCGATTGCGAGGTAGCGGGTGCGGCGTCCCCATGCGGGCCAGGGTCCCCCCACCCGCCCTCCCGGTGCCGACCTGCCACGGGACGCAGGGGGCGCGCCGGGCTGGGAGCGCCTGGCGGGGCTCGGAGCCCGGGGAGGGGCCTGCTCCCAGGGGCAGGACGGCGCCCTGAAGCCTGGGCCAGGGGGAAGGGCCGGACGGGGGGCGGGGACGCTGGCGGAGGCCGCTACCGGTGCGGCGTCTACGGGCCCCGCTCTCGCTCCCGCTCCTGGCGCCGTGCACTTGCCGGCGGAGCCGGGGACGGCCCAGGGGGCGGCGCCGGCCAGCGGGGCGGGGGCCCCGAAGTGGGTTTCGGGCCGCCACCGGCGCTGGCACTGGGCGCAGAGGGCAGCGCGCCGCGGACTCCGCGCCTGGGCACCGCACGGGGCCGCCTCTGGCTCTGTCGCTCTGCCCTGGCCGGGAAAACCCGGCGCCTTCCAGGCCCTTCGAAAGATGGATTCTGTTGACGTATCTGGAGGCCCTGGCGAGCCGGGTGGAAAGTTGGGTTTTGCCAGATCGCGCTGGGTTCGCCTTTGTGACGCTTCGCCAGCCCCGCATCCTCCCGGAGCCGGGTGAGTGTGCGTCGGCGCCCCGAGAGCCCACTTGCCCCCCAATGCCCACACTCTGGGTGGCCGCACCGGCTCGGGCTTTCTGCCATGTTAGGCACCGAGCAGCGTTCTCGCTGCATTTTTTGCGTGCGTTTCCGTGGTGCCTTTTGCTGCGGAGGGAGTTATTGCTTCTCGCCTTGTTGGGTTTTTCGGGGTTGGGGTTGTGCTCTGTGTGTTTGCTTGTTTGCCGTTTAAAGCCCGACTATTGTTCCGGATAAGCTCCGCCTGGGTGGGGAAATGGCATCCCACCACAGTTGCCGGCGAGGGGTAGAAATGTTGCCAAACAGCTGCTGCTTTGTGTTTTCCTATCAGAAGTCCCTGGAGTAGGTTTGGGGTACGACGGATGGATGGAGAGAGGGATGGGGCACGGAGGAAGAAGGTGGCTTTGGAGGAACGAATTGTCACCCACCCCGTGGCATGCAGTCAGCTTCCTTTTCTGTCTGCCAAACTTTTATGAATATTCCTTTTGTGGCATGGGGAAGCTTAATGAATTCAGCCCAGTTTTCCAGGGAAAAGCAACTCGGCTTTAACAATGGTTTGAGAACTTAATCAATGAGAAAGGCAGGGGGAGGACGGGGAGGTACTGACACCATATCGAGGATGTGGCTGCTTCTTTCAGAGTCAGGTGGGGGAGAGGTGGGCAGGGCAGGGCGCAGCGCTGGGGTCCCTGTTCCAGAAACTGTCCATAGCTCCTACCTGTGCCCGCAGGAGCCACCCTCCATCGTGCCCCCAATTCACCGTCTTCCAAACTCGGCGACGGGGCGGTTTGCGGCGGTGCACGGGCTGGCCTCCCTCATCTGGCATTTTTAAGGATGTGTAAATATTTTGCTGAGGATAAGTGACATCAACAGAATGATATTCCGCAGAGCCCGGGTGTGCAGCGATGATAAATAGATACGGCCAAAGTTTTGATAACCGCGGATTCTCAAGGTTCGTTCTGTTTCATCTGGGTCTTTGTTTTTGTTGATTTAGCATTCTCTCTCATCCTCTGGTGTGATCCCTTTATTTAGCTGATTCTTGGAAGCTTCTCTTTAGAACAGAGAGAAAAGCAGCCAGCAGGGAGACGATTCTTAGCATTGCATGCACAGGGCAAGGTTTGCTTTGCTTTGCCGGGGGAATCTTTCCCACCGTTTTGTGGATGCCCGTCTTCCTCCCTTTGAGTCATCAGAATCGTTTGTTGATTAAGCAAGATGAGACTTCTGATAACTTTGAAAATGCGTGCTGATTTGCCTTTGTTACAGTAGAGGGGTGGCAATGTGGGAGGAAGACAGTGGGGAGGCTAGTGGGTGGGAGCCTGCTCACTAGAGCAGCGTTATGCCCCCACCCAATTTTGTCCTTAGCCTTTCTTCTCAAAGGGCAATGTAGGGAGTTGTGCCACCTTCAAAAACTGGGGGTTGGCTAGAATGCACGGATTCATAAGCCCGGTGTCATCCCAATTCTGCCCCTTAGAAGCCCAAAGAAGCCACCTACCCACCACCAAACCTACACCCACCTTACCACGCACCCCCCCGCCCCACACAAAATCCTGCAAATAGGCACTTGTGTCTCACCCTGACAGATGCCCACTAGATAGAGGCATCCACAAGGCGGTCAGGGCACTGTAAACCAAGTCAGACTGGAACTTAGGGTACTGGCTGCTTTGATACCAGCACCAATCAGGCATCCAGGGAGGGTCCTTATAATGCAAAGAAGCCCCAGACCTCCAGCAGGCAGACTCCGCCCAGGATTAAAAGCCAAAACAGCTTTCCAGGTGATGCCGGTTGCCACCGTGAGAAGTTGGTTGGTAGGCACTTGGGTAAGAGTTGTAAAATAAAAAATCTTGTAGTCAGAAAACAAAGCCTCTGAGACAGGGTCTCTGAAAGACAAGAAACAAAAAGAAAAGGGTGGGAAGTGTGTGACCAGGTGTTGATGCTAGTGCTATAGCACCTGGAGACAGATACAGCCCTAGTTACAATGGTCTCCCCCAATCCACTGGACCCCAGAACTGAGGTATTCGGAATGTGGAGGTACTCATATGTAGTGTGCTGTGAATCTCCAGTCAGAAAATACCAAGTTTCTGTTCTCTGGTTCCTTCCCTAACCTTAGATTTGGGGGAGAAGGGTAGAGGAGGGAAATAAATTGGGAAAGGAATTGACACGTGTTGTTACCCTGTCTGCCAAGCACTTCACATGTGGGAATCTATGACATGACAGAGACATTATTTTACAGATAAGGAATAGGAGATTCAGAGAAATTTCTAGTTGCATGCCTGATTCCAGGCTTTAGTGGTTAGGATTTAAAGGGGCTACATGTCCCTCTGCCTCTCTCCCAAGTCTCTTATTTATTTCTCCCAAAGGCCAGAGTCCTCAGATCCTACGCATTCACAAAATATGGTACCTAAAGACGAGGGGAGACTACCAGTGATGTAGCCCAGTCACCCAGGGCTTATGTGTCAAGTAAATAGACCCCAAATAGTCCCTAACTATTTCAGGTGGAAAGACTGTGCCTTTACATCTTGGAATACCCAATACTCTATTGTTGCTTAGTAAACGAGAGTTGAGTGACTAAATGATGGAGCTGTTGGAGTGAATAGTATTGGGGAAGGAGCTGTAAGTCATTGTCAAGGGAGACCCAGCAGGGAGAAATCTAGAGCTATGAATGTTTGGCTGGGGACTCGGAGTTCCTGGTGTCATGCTCCAGTTGTAGCCTGGAGTAGTTCTAAGCTGACAAACCCACATGAGACGGGCAATAGCATTCCCACCTGTGGATGAGGAAACTGAGGTTGAGGTTAAATAATTATCCAAGGCCCATTGTGGGACCAAAGGGTGGGTAGATATTTCTGACTCTTAACTGTCTCAGATAAATAAACTCGAAATAAAAATGAGCTGGGATCTTGCTATGCAAATGCATTGTCAAAGCTAGTCCCTTAGGCCCATTCCAACCAGATTTCAACCTTAACCCCTAGAAATTCTGGAGCCATTGGAAGAGCAAGGATTTGAATCCATATATGAGGTGTTTTTTACTCTGCTGCCTCCTTTATCAGAATCTGAGGGTGACCTCAGAGAAGGAGGCTCTCGAGGGGAGAGAGAGATGGCTAATTGCACCCCGCTCTGCACAAAAAAGCCTGTGTGAGATTCTGAAGTAATCTTGATTTAGGGATCAGGGTGACATCCTTACTGTAGAGTTCGCAGCTCTTGTCTTTGGAGAATGCCTCACATTATCACTCCTCTTTTCCATCTGATTGTTTGCCCAGATGCCCATCATCTTATTCTTCCCAGACTCAGGGCATTTCCTTCACGGCTCACAATTTTTGATGAGCCCCTTGATTTTACTGCTCTTTTGTGTTCTTACAGCCACTGATGAGGAGGTGATTTTGGTGTCCATGTTAGTGCTTCTGTATTTCTCCCATGACCCTCCTTCTCTCTCCAGCCAAGAACACACACATGCCTGTTCAGACACAGATGCACATAATTTGATCATGTTTCTGTATCTGCTTCACCAAATTAGATTGCAAACCCAGAATTGCTATTGAAAGAACGTACTTGACTGTGGTGATTTTTCTGTCCCATCCCCTGCCTTAAACAGATCAGAAGAGCTAAGATAGAGGCAGCTCAACCAGCTTCAGTAATGACTATACTCACTATGCAAGCATGGGACCTGGGCCTTTCTAAAAGCTCATTTTATTCTCCACTTAGTGGTCGGGCTAGAGGCTCCTAGAACATCACAATCCTCGCAGTTCCCATTTCTGCTGTAATTCTTAGCTCCACTAATTCTACAGTCCATCCTGATGTCACCTATCACTCTTCTTACCACAGATGGTTTGGTCTTTTAGCAGAGCACTATCTAATTAAACTTTCTGTGATGATGGAAATATTCTCTTTCTGCTGTTCCATACAGTAGCCACTAGTCACACATGGCTATTGAGCAGTTGAAAGGTGGTTAGTCCAAAGTAGGATGAGGTATAAGGATAGTATATGCGTGGAATTTCTATGATTTAGTACAACAAAGCGATGCAGAATACTTCATTGATAGTTTCTATAAGAATTGCATGGTGAAATGATAATACTTTGAATATATTGTTTTTAAAATATTTTACTTATTTTTAGAGAGAGGGGAAGGCAGGGAGAAAGACAGGGAGAGAAACATCAATATGCCGTTGCCTCTCGTGTGCCTCCTATTGAGGACTTGGCCTGCAACCCAGGCATGTGCCCTGATGGGAATTGAACCAGCAACCCTTTGGTTCACAGACTGGTGCTCAATCCACTGAACCACACCAGCCAGGGCTGAATATATTGTTTAAATAAGCCACAATATTAAATTTAATGTCACCTGTTTCTTTTAATCTTTTTTAATATTCCTTTTGGAAATTTTAAAATTACATTTGTGTTTCTACTACACAGCACTGCTCCAGAGTAAACTACCAACCTGTGCCTTCAACCTCACAGCACCTCCAGATGTTTGGGGGGGCATAAATTCACTCCATCTCCATGGCAGGTGTGAGACATGGGGCTGATGCAGTAGCCACAACAGGCTGTCATCAGGCAACTTAGATTTTTGATAGCTAAGGTGCCATTTTGGGAGTTCCCCATCAAGCCTACCAATCAGCATGTTTGCTCAGTCAAGTTCAGTTAGAAATGTGGGCTCCTGAAACTTAATGGAGACCAGAGAGCAAGGTGGGGGTGGGGATAGTGCTGGCTTGGAACAAGGTGACCCCTTTCCTTCCCCCAGGCCCATGTTCTTGTCCATTTAAGAGTTGTTGCCTGCCTGAGCAACTGATTTCCCTGATACCTGATCAAGTAATGTCCTTCCAAGAGATTTGTGCTTGGAGAATACTGCCCCAAGTAGACACTTCAATACTGAGAGTGGGTTATTTGGGGCCGGGGCCAATCTTAAAGAAGAGAATGGAAAAAAGGGACACATAGTCATCTGACAGCTTGATGAAAGCAAGAGCAAGGAGATAAATACAGTTTCTGTGAGAGAGACATGCAAGGAAGCCCAGTTTCACACGTTGTGGTGCTGAAGATGAGGAAACCTGCACAAGGAGCAGTTCAGGGGGTGTGGCAGTTGCACTGTGGGTCTTCCTGGGTCCTTCCCTGGTACTGGGCATGGCCCAAGTAGAGAAAAAGAGCTGAAATAATGAATTCAGGGCTGTGGTGATTTATAGGTTAGGTGCCTGTGTCTCTGGCTCCTAAGGGGGCTGCTCCCACAGGGGGACCCTTGGCTGACCTCCTTGAGCTCCTCAGAAGGAGATGGTTTTGTTTCCCATGGCAAAAGCAGACTGTTTACTGGAGCACAGGAAGAATCCGACATTCTGGCGAAAAATAATTCATTAACAGCCAGGGTATTACCAGTCCCCTGGAAAAGCTCCTCCAGCTGCACTGTAGCAACTGTTCCTTTTCAGAAGCAGAATCAGGCCTTGCTGGCAGCCAAGACTGGGTGTGTTGGGCAATTTGTTGTTGTTGTTATTTTTGCCTTTGTGTGTATAACAGCTTTGGCTGTATAATTCAGAGAAAGGAATAATGGCCTGGAAGAGTCGAAATGGTGTAGTGTTAGCCATTCTTTCCTTAGCCTGGAAGCTCTAGGCCGACTCCAGGTATATACAGTTTTCCTCACCAAAGCCCATCCTCATGCTGGGGACACTGCAGAGCCACACAGAATGTTCTAGAACCAAAGAAATTTTAGAGAATCTCCACCCCTGTTCTTAAGACTGTGTGCAAACAACTGACTGAAGGACTCCCCTCACCGCCCACACAGACACCTCCCCTACAGGCACTCACACACTCAAACACACACACACATGTATACACACCAGGCAGAAAGTCTTGTGTAGCTTTCTGCTACACAAGAAATGTAGCAGAAATTCTTTTGTGTGGAATTCTTTGCTTACTATTAATTGGTACAGTGGGGCCAAGGTATGTGATTCATCATCCCAGTTTTGAGGGCATTTGGAAAGCCAGGCAGGCATAACCAAGAGAATGGGCTGCATGTTTTGCTCACTAAAGACTGATTGAATCTACAGTAAATAAAATGGAATGGTTCAGGAAGCCTTTTATGCTCTGGAAAAATCTGCTTTTAAAAAAGGTTTTTGTCTGCTTGTTTGTGTTTTAATGCTTCTTGCTCAGAAAAGTGTACCCAGCTAGCAAGAAATGGGAAAGAATGGCATTTCCTTATTTTAGTTTTTTTTTTTAACTCTAATTGCAGGTTAAGTAAGATACAATGTATTGATTTTGGTTTTGTATGGAACATAAGTAGATACTCATTTTATTTTGTGAGATATTAATTTCCATCCATTTAAGCTGATGAAATATGCATTTAAAATGTATGCTACCTACCCCCACCGTGGTCACAGTGTTTTTTTAATGTTCCTAGATTCAGATTGAGACCCTATTTCATTTATTCTGAAAGGAGTAACTATGTTCTTAGTTGACATATATGTAAGCCAACCTTAGATTTCAAAGACAATTGGATCTTCTGCCTTTGACAACTGCCAATAATAAGAATATTAAAGGCCAAGCATACTTGGCTTTATCTAGAGTACATTTTTTTTCTATTTTTTTCCTGTGCATTCATTGTAAGATGTTTAGCAGCATCCTTGGCCTGTACCCACTGGATGCCAGTAGCATCACCCCTCCACCCTAGCTGTGACAACCAGAAATGTCTCCAGACCTTGCCAAATGTCCCTTCTGGGACAAAATCACCCCTTATTGAGAACCACTGGTCTAGACCAAGATTTAATAAATAAGTTGTGGTTTTTGGAAAATTCAGTTTAAAATAATAAAAGACACAACTTCTCCTTCTGACTTTTAATATATACAATTCATGGGGGTTATTAATTAACATTTGGAAGTGGGTTATGTGCCTGATTTAATTCTAAGGTTGGTGGAAGGGTCGTTAAGATTGTATGAACAGAGTCTTTTTTTAAAGGCAGGCATTGAGCAAGTAATAGGTAATTGAGGGGGGTGCATTGTAATATCGAATGGCTTCTCTGGTTTTTCATAAAGAGAACTGGTTTATTCCTACCTAATTTCTTTTTCATATGTGCCTTATCCCAGGCATGCTTTCAGAGCCATTAGGCATCTTGTCCACCTCTGCTCTCACTCCACTATCATTTCTCCTGTAGCTTCTTAAACTTGAGCCAATTAATCTAGCCCCTTAATGTACTTGAGAGCACTCTGCTCATAACATTGGAATAAACTAATTTCAGAATGTGGGAGCCCACTACCCACCACTAATTTCAGTACTATTGAGAAAGAAAGTCAATGGTGGTTAAATGGAGTAGTTTTCAAAATGACTAGAAATTCAAATTCAGGTGGTCTCTATCACCCCTCCCGATTTTTACCCCTCTTACACACATTCATTTCCTTGCAGCAATTCTCCTTGGGAGAGATAGTGTCAGCAGGGCTTCCTCAGGCACCTCGAACTTAATAATGCCTGCAGTCTGCAGCAACAGATGAAATGCTGCCATCAAGACACGTTCCCAACCATCTTCTTTCTGATGGTCCCTGGAAAAGCAGAAAAGGAGGGGCATGCATTCACTGGCAAGGTGTCATGGGGTGAACCCTACCCTGCCAATGCATGGAAATGAGATGGGTACTTAGAGGACAGAGGGAGAACAGAGAGGTAGATCACTCGTTACACAGGACAGTGTCCTGGGGTCAACCCTGCCCTTCCAGTCTTCGGAGTGGGATGGGCTGTTTAGGTGTGCTTGAGTGTATGGGCAGATATTCAGTGCACACAACAGTTGGGGCCACTTCATTTTGTAGCTTTCCAAGGTAGGTGGGCCTTTTCCCCAAAGAGTGACTTGAAGGAGTTTGGAGCGTCATGTGTAGAAAAATTCCTTCGCAAGCTTTGCAGTGAGGAAAGATGGAAAGGTGAATGTGTAGGGGTTTGCCAAGCCTTCATTGGCAAGCACTAGCCTCATTTGAAGAGTAATTTGACCCTTCCTTGTCATCGGGAAGAAGAGGCAATGAGCTGGCAGACATCCACAGTGAGCTGGGTCCAGTCAGATAAATAATTGATTTGCTGCATGTGACACTTGGTCATTCTAAGTTGCCAGCCCCTTGCAGGCCAGGATTTGGGTGATGTTTGCAACACTGGGAGAGGAAACAGGACCATAAATCTGGCCTCTGGAGGCCAGTTTTGTGGTGCAGAGGCCATTGGGGCCACTTTGTGTGCTGCAGAAACAAACAGACAGGTCCTTGTGGTATGTTGTTCCTCAAAATAATGGCAATGGAAATGGCTGTGAAAAACATTTAGACCCTTGTCATAAAAAGGCAGTCTTCCTGCTATAGGGAAAAGCTAAATAAACTGTATTGCAGCTGTATTAAGTAGAAACAGATTTGAAAATTGGGTGGTTTTTTTTTTTCCCTAAGACACTTATTTATAGCAGGTTGGGCAAAGGCTGCCACTATCTTTTGCGACTCCGGAAGTGTTTTCCAGATGGTCCTTGTTGTTTTTCTCTTTATTATGCTTAGCTGAACTTGGCCTCGCTTGGAAAGATTCATAGAAACGGGTGCTATGTTTTTCAGACTACAGTGGCCATTGACTGGCTAACAAATCAATGGATGGGAATAGATTGAGCCTGTGCTGATGAATTTCCTTTCGCACGTTAGAAATAAAAAAAATGTCAGGGAGAGCTCAAAATAAGGGTGCTCTTTCTCTGACCATATACATCAAAGCTTTGAAAATCATACGGGGCCACGTTTTCTATTCATTTACATTTAAAAAACATAATGTCCTCCTCTTTGCTAAAACTCTACAATGTTACTGTTCCCTTTCCAACATCTAAACAATGTCCAGATACATTTCAGATTGAGCAATTAGCTCTGGCTGCAATTTCCTTTTATGAAAAAAAATCACTAACCCACTAGACTAAATATGAAATTATTGAACGTGAGTATATCAATATGAGACCATTTGTTCTAGGACCCTTTGTGACTTATCACTTGCATTTTAAGAAGACTAGTACAGACTGATTGTGCCCTGCCTTTCCATGTTAGACCCACCCGCCAATCCAGAAACCTCAGCTTTGTTTTTGCTCTTAGGAGCTGGCTGTTGGATTTGGGGTCATCAGTGCTGATTCTGACAGCCTAAACCACACAGAGAACTGTTTTGGAATTGTCACATAAACCAGTGGTCCCCACAGACCAGGCTTGCAGACCACTGCCTTCATAGGACAGAATTTCTATCTATTCACAATGAAATGGAAGACAAGTAAAAATGTAGTGAGTTTCTTTAAGCTAAACCTTTTCCATTTTACAGAACTGCTCTTTATTCTAAAATGGACTTTCCTAATTTTCTTAGTGTTAAAGTCTCTCTTCTGAATGATTGAGATAGTACATGGCATTTGTAGTTTTACCTCTTTTTTGGACAAAGTCAGAAAATGGAGGTTCCAACAGAGCCTCCATTAAAAAGTGTTACTCATCTAGAACATTAGAAAGTCTGGGGCTCACCTGGAAGGCCTGAGTGGATCAGGAGGGGGAGCCTTTGTTATGATTCCTAAACCAGAAATACCAACATGAGAGTTCTTGCTCCAAGTCCCTTACCCGACTCTTCTGACCCACAGAGAGCTGGCTTTGTCTAAAGCCCATGTGAAGAATGGAATTGCTTCAGCAGAGGACATTGAAGGGGAAAGCTGCCCTCTTGGACGTGTCTGAAAATGCAGCCTCAGTGCTGGGGGCCTGGACCCTTTATCCCTGGCTCCTACTGTCAACTCTGCTGACAGTTCACATAGACTTGACCCCCCTTCCTCCTGTGCTCAGCTCTGCCCACTGCCACCATTAACATAGGCCTCAGCACAGCTCACCTGGGTATTGCCCAAGTCTTCTTACTGCTCCATCTAACTCCTGTCCTTGATCCCCCGGTTGCTATTTCTCTCAGTAAAGCAGTCGCCCTAGCTCAAGAACATTCAATGACTCCCTATTTCCTAATTAGAATGAAACACCGCACATGAAGCCGCCTTCCCTTTCTCCCCCTTATGACTGGCCTTCAATAAGGAGGATGTCTCCATATACAGTTGCCCTGGGCTAAATTTTGTTTTCTTATATGGGGGAAGGTTTGCAAGGTTATAACATCTCTTCGGCATCTTTCTAGATGAAGAACACTGAAGAGTTGAGTCTAATGTAATGGGCCATCCCAGCGATTATGACAGTTGTGTTTAAAAAAGGAATCACACCCCCCGCCCCCTATAATGCTCTCTGACTTCAAGAATTGCAGTCTTATTACGAGTGTTTTATATTCTGCTTCTGGATTAGGATGCTACCTTTCTGGCCTGCTAGCAAATGGGTATTGCTTTGGGATGGCACTGCTGGCTTGTCCTGTTGAAAATAAAACCACTTACATAAGCTCTGGAAATTGGTAATTGAGATGTAGTAGAAGGAGTCCATCCTAGCCAATGCAGACTGTCGATTTCATTAGAAAATGTCTCCAATGTTTGTTCATAAAATCATAATAGCTGTAATATTACCTATCATTTATCGAACCCCTGCTATAGGCTGGAGAGTGGTACCCAGTAATTAAATGTATTATTTTTTATTTCCAGCTCCATAACAATCATATGAGATAAGTGTGTATTACGAGATTCAGTTCATAAAGGAGGAATCAGCCTCAGAGAGAGTAACTTACACAAGGTCACACAGCTCATAGAAGTTGGAACAGGGATTCTAAACAGCCTGGTTCGATAGAACTCTGTGCAAATATAGAAATGCCTTACTCTGTCCAATATGGTAGATGTAAGTCTCTAATGAGCCATAGAAATGTGACTAGTGTGAATGAGGTCAACTTTTAAATTTTGTTTTTAATTAATTGTATTAAAATTATTTTTCTGTACAGAAAATTATTTTAAGTGTACAGTTCAGTGGTATTAAGTACATTCACATTGTTGTGCAACCATCACCATTTATCTCTGAAACTCTTTTTATCTAGCCAACTGAATCTCTGTGCCCATTGAACAATAACCTTGTCGCCCTCCCCCAGTCCCTGGCAGCCACCCTTGTACTTAACTTTTTCTTTCTTTTTAAAAATTTCCCTGTTCCCCCCACATCCCAGCCTCTGGTAACCTTCATTCTACTCTTGGTTACTATAAGTTTGGCTTTTTAGAAATTCCACATTAAAGTGAGATTATACAATATTTGTCTTTGTATTTTTAATTTTAAATGTACATTGCCACGTGTGACTGGTGGCTACCATATCGGACAGTGCATCTCTAGAACCCGCTTGTTTCCCTGTTGTTATTCTGCTTCTTTGCTCCCAGCTTTATATACACCTCCCCTACAATGCCCATCAGCTTGGCATCTCTCTTGTTCCCTCCTAGCCCAACACAGCTCCTCCTTTTCTGAGAGGCCTGTAGGCTGGGTGGTTCTCAAGCTTTCAGTGTGCATTAGTATCACCTGGAGGGCTTGTTAAAATACAGATTCCTGGGACCCACCCCTAGGGTAGGTCTGGAGTGGCACCCAAGAATTGACATTTCTAACAAGTTCCCGCGTGGTATTCATGCTGTTGGTGCTAGGACCTTTGGTTAACCATTAATCTCCCTGGGTTTAAGGACTAATTCCTGCATCTTCAAGTAGTGTGGCCTGGGGTTCGCTGTCACCTCCTGGTACACAGAGAGCAGTGATCACTGGCTCACATCAGCTGGGAGAAGCTTCCTTCCTGGGGACCTGGATAGTTCCACATTTATTTGGGTCACAGTTAGGTTTGGTCATTCCGTTGGCAATTATTCTGGAATGCATTTAAAGTTGGGATGCCTTGAGAAGGGATGGAGATACAGGCAGGGTGAAGAAAGAGGCGCAATCTCTAGGAATTGTCTGACCACCCTGGTGATGTACCGCAGGCCCAGACAGAGAGCTCCATTTGTTGTCCAATCTGCTGTTCTCTGCAATTAAATGGTGGCAGAAAAGTTAACTAGGAAAGAAAAAAAGGCAAAGCACCTGAGGCAGACATATAAGGAAGCTGCGTCCCCCCACCCCCACCCCTGTGTCTTCACCATAATTAAAGTCTTTGTTCTTTGGTAGAGCACAGGATAGATGCCCTGGGCCAGGATTGGAGGCAAAGGGGTAGAGTGGCAAGGGGACCTGGAGAAGTCCTTGGAAAGAGAACTGTTATGTTGGCCACCTTGACTTTTGATCTAGCTTTCTGTCATCAGTGCTGAGAATGTTGTTTATTCTTTTTTTTTAACGGCAGTATAAAGAAGTAGCTGAGGTTACTCATGAAAGTAGCTATAAGGTAGCTTTTCTTATGAATATTTCTAAATTAAAAGAGTAATGTGGAATCATTTTTCCTAACTGTGCACAAACCTGTGTTCACTTTCAATTCCATTCACATATTTAGACACGAAGCTCTTCATCTCCCATCCATGTGGGACACCTCAAATCTGTTGCTTGCCCCTCTCTCTCTGTAATTTTCAGTGCCAAATGCCTGACCCTTTTTACCACTTCTGTGCACGGGTGAAGCACTCCAAGTTCTCCAAATTCACGATGGAGCTGAAGCACCTGGCCAGGAATTTAACGTATGTGCTGTCACTTAAGCCCACAGTAATGTTTAGAAACAGCTATTAAGCCTTGATAAAGAACTTGGACTTTATCCTGAAGCCAGTGACATTATCTACTTTATGTGTTTGTTTTTTCCCCTAGGGGAGAATGAGCTGGGGCAGGAGTGAAGGAAGACCAAAACAGGCTTTGTTGCAGTAATCCGGGGAGAGCAATGAATTTGAATTGAAGCAGCATAGTGGATGGGGAGTCAAATGGTTGGATTCTAGAAGTATTTAGGATACTGACTCTGTAGGACTTGGTAATGAGGGAGAGATGGAATACTTGGGCCCCACCTTCCCTTTATAGCCACGGTTGAGGCAGCCCAGAATTAGGTGAGTGATTAGAAAATCTTGGCTCTGGCCCATATAATCATCTGAGACCCAATTTCGGAAAGGAGTGTGATGAAAACAATGAATGGGCCAGAAACAAATGGGGAGGGAGAAAACCTGACTGATATAGTTAACAGCCAGGAGCATCTTCAGTCAGCAGGTTTAAGTACATTTTCCAAATTCATATACTTTAAATAGGTCTACATTTGTAAGCGACAGAAGGCATGGGGTAATCCTGGTGCTTCAGGCCTTGACTGGGCCTAGCTAGAGGAGAGGGATTTGGCTGTTGACCCGCCACTGGGGTGACCAACTGTTCTGGTTTGGCTGGGATTGAGGGTGCGGGGTCCTGAGACAAGGGACATTCAGTTTTAAAACCCAGGAAGTCCTGGGCAAACAGATGAGATGGTCACCCCACCTGCCAGAGCAGGTGTCGCAACATGTACAAGTGGGCTGGTTGGGGTCAAGGCAATGGAGACTCCAGTTCAGCCTGGGAACTCAGTACAGTGATGCTTCCACAGAGCAGAAGGGGAGCTTGGGAATGGAAAAAACAACATATTCCAAGCCCTTTCAGATAGCTTTTCTGGGTCTGATGGCATGCTTTTCTTAAAATAAGGGCCTGAGAACTCCATTCTGTTTCCTGGAAACTAACGTGTAGCACGTCCTCCCGCTCATCTGAGGGACCCACCCGGATATTTCAGGTGAATTTCAAGTTACTGAATGAATTGTTTGGTCTTGCTGGCATCTGGGACCTGCAAGTTCTTAACCAGACTTGGGAATATTTTAAACTCAGTGTTAGATGAGCAAAACAGTTTCTTTACACAGTGTGTTCCTACAGCCTTGAAACCATAGCTAGAGAACAGCAAAATGCAGACTCATTTATAGCAGTACACCATTTAGATCTTAATTTGCAAATCAACCCTAGCCCTCCATTATTCGAGTAACTCTTTGAGACCAAATGTTTTGTCTTCAGAAGCTTTCCTTCCCCACCCCCACTCCAACTATTTGTCTTGCAAAATCAACCTCAGTAAATAAGCAGACAGCATGTTGTAAGTGGTAGGACAGAGGAGCCCTGGAATGTTTCTTCTGAAGGCCTGGCCTGGCCTGGCACAAACTTTGGGTACATTCAGAAATCCAAAGAGAAATGGAGGATGAGGTGATAGATTCCTTTAACACCAATGACACTAGTGACAGAAAAAAGTATCAGTCCATTCTCATGCAGCAGCAGGAATAAGGAAGAATTCAGTGTGGGGAAGTAAAAGAGAAAGGGAAAAATAGAGAAAGATGTGAAAAACTGTAAGGATGGGATTCCTCTGGCCATATGGTTCAGATAGTGAAAGAGCAAGAAAGACTCCAAGTGGTCTTTCCAAATATCCAGCTCCTTGCTAGCAAGAGTCCGAGACTGAAAATGAGCTTTGTCATTTCTTTGTGTTCTATCGCGTTATGATGAATGGATATTAGTTATAGCAAAATTGCCTACAGTATATTCTTTCCCAAGCATAAAGGGCATGGTGGCTAAAGCTTAAATAATAGTATCAGCATTTTAAAAAGGCTTTCTAATTGGGATACAACCTCACACAAGTCAGAATGGCCATCATAAACAAATCAACAAACAACAAGTGTTGGAGAGGATGTGGAGAAAAGGGAACCCTAGTGCACTGTTGGTGGGAATGCAGACTGGTGCAGCCACTGTGGAAAACGGTATGGAATTTCCTCAGAAAACTAAACATGAAACTGCCTTTTGACCCAGCAATTCCACTGCTGGGATTATACCTTAAGAGCCCTGAAACACCAATCCAAAAGAACCCATGCACCCCAATGTTCACAGCAGCACGATTTATAATAGCCAAGTGCTGGAAGCAACCTAAGTGCCCATCAGCAAATGACTGGGTCAAAAAACTATGGTACATTTACACAATGGAATTCTATGCAGCAGAGAGAAAGAAGGAGCTCCTACCCTTTGCGACAGCATGGATGGAACTGGAGAGCATTATGCTAAGTGAAGTAATCCAGGGGGTGAGGGACAAATACCATATGATCTCACCTTTAACTGGAACATAATCAACAAAAGAAAAAGGCAAACAAAGTATGCCCAGAGACATTGAAATTAAGAACAATCTAACAATAGCCAGAGGGGAGGGGGGAGGGGACTGTGGGGAGAATGGTTTTCAGGAACTACTATAAAAGACACATAGACAAAACCAAAGGGGAGGGTGGAAGCAAAGGAGGGAGGTGGGTTTGGCTGGGGTGGGGGTGAGTGGTAGGGACAAAATGCAGACAACTTAATTAAACAAAAATAAAGTAATGTATGAAGCCAAAATATATATATTGTATAATAAATTGTATGGCTATTTTTGCTTCATTATATGTATGGTCATGAGTTACATATTAGGTCAGTCTATTTATTAAAATGTATATTTCTTAGTAAAAAATAAATAAAAATAAAAATGGCTTTCTATTTTACATACACTTTCAATAGGTGAGAAGTTTTAAGTGGATATGGTTTATTCTTTTCTTGGTTCTATTTGATTTTTAGAGCCAGCTATATGGATGGAAGGAGTCTTAAAAATTACCCACCATGGAGTTTTATTTTCAGATTTTGGTCTAAAATCCTAACAGACATACAGAAAGGTGCACACATTATTAAGTGTATAACTTGAAAAAATTTCACAAGTGCCACATCCATGTTATCAGCACCCTGATGGAGACCAGGGGCCATACCAGCCTTCCTCCCTGTATCCTCTTCATCACCCCTCACCAATAGTAACCACTATCCTCCAACAGCATGCATTAGTTGTGTCTCACACAAGAATTTTTCAGTTGTAGCTTTGTGTATGAGAACCCCCCAAAAAAGCCCTTGTGATTTTTTTTGCAGAGGAGGGCAGAGATTTTGTAATGATTTCCTTTCCCTGGCTGCTCTGAGTTAGGCCTGTTAAACAGGAAGTTTCCACTGGTGCAGGGTTTGGGAAAGGCTGGTCTCTGCTGCCCAGAATGATACCCAGACTGCAAGCCAGTAGCCTGCCTCAGGCACCATCTCTGCCAAAAGCAGCCACCAAGCTGGCCATATCTGCCCCATTAAAGCCTCTCTTAGATCTTGCAAAGACACATGTCCTGAAGCATTGAAAACAGGACAACAAAATGGCTGAGAGTCCCCTGAAAGTATTGGCCCTCTAGAAAGGAAGGCCAGGTACCACCACTAAAACAGTATATCCAGGGTGCTCATTTCCCTCAGCTTCCAAATGAGAGCATGATTGATTAGTATCATTTCCTAGTGGGTTTGGTCGCAGTTTCCGATGTGCTTTCTGCCCCCTTTCCATGTTGCTGTAGGAGGCAAACACGGCAAATGCAGGAATAAAGCTATGGAACATACATCGTAATGTGTCTGGAAAAGCATCAGAAAAGGACTTATTTGTTCTCCTGGGCTGTGTAGTGCCGAGTGATTGAATGCTAGCCAAGCTGTCAGTTTTATGAAACAAATTCTCTAACCCCCTTGGCCCAGAGCTTTGCTCAGCCTGAGATGGAAAAGAAATAACTTTTAATAGAAAACTCATTGCTAAAATCTAAGATAAGATTTCAGAGTTACTTCTCTCCTAAGAATAAAATAAAATACTGAAGAAAATATTTGACAGGGGACTCTTAGAGAACCTTATTTCTCAGATCTTGGTTAACAAACTGTGTTAATAAAAATATTTAGACCTTTGTGAGGCATAATGCATTTTTATTCGTAGTGAGCTGGCCTGTTTGTACACACAGATGTTTCCTGTGGTCCTTCTATCATTGCTTCTACTTTTTCTGAAACAATATTTCTAGCAGGAAACAGAATCTTATGTTAAGAACCCTAAATCCTTCACAGACCCTGTTAATTTGAGTGAAGGTATCTCCATTTTTAGATTTGATATGTGATGGGGGAGGGATGGTGGCAATATTCTCTTATTGAAAAACACAGAAAATACTTTTAATAAGAAGATAATGCAATGCATCCACTATATCAAAATGTTATTAGACAATTTTTCCTTGGCTTCTAAATGAGACCTGGCCAATTCATCGGGGCACATTTATTGCTGAAGGGCTGGATGGCTTTTCAGTCTTCATTCTCACTGTCAAAGCCACTGTGAGTAATGCCTGCCCTTTCATACGAACATTAGGTGTGTTCCACTGGGTTTTACGGATTTTCCAAAGCATTGTTCTCACAGAGCTATGTTTCCTTTCCAGCACCAGGAACACTGTAGCAACACAGCTCACCATCCTAATTTCTCTGCCACTCTTAGTAGCTCATGGAAATCAATTAAAAATAAAATCCATAGGCCAGTGTGCTAAGGAAGGAAATGAGGTTTTACACATCAGCACTTTTCCAAAAAAAAAAAAAGATGAAACTGTCTTAATTGAAACATGGCACAATGCCCTAATGAAAAATTAAGCTTCATAATTCAGTCCCTAATATCTCAGTGATGAGTGTATATTTCCTCCTGTGGCTATCCCTGTGAGTGAATTTTGAAATAATCAAGCAGTGTGTTGAAATAAGATATCACTCAGCATGAGTAGAGGAGCGAGGCATTGCCCTGACTGGCTGACTTGTCCGTTACCACCTAAATGCCAGGAGAGGAAGAATCTGGTTGTTTGGAGCTTTAGCTTCTATAACATTTTAGTAAATTTTGTTTCTTTATGATTATAAGAGTAATATACATTATTTTAGAGAATTTACAAATACAGAAAAACAATAAGAATAACTATCATTCGTAGCCCTGCCACCCAAAGACCACCACTATCAATGTGTTTGGTTCATATCCTTAAGAGTATTTATATATGTGTGTGTGTGTGTGTGTCCTTTATCTTCTCCAGATTTGGAAACCATATTCTACAATTGAATGTCTCCCTGTGCTTAAATTGACTCCCCTCCCCCAAAACTTCTAGGATACATTTCTCTAATTATCAACACCAAGCATGAAAAGGCACCTGCTTTGTTACTTCTCATGTGTAACAAAAATTTGGGGCCTGTTTACTTCTCACTCTCCCACTGCCCTTCCCATCCTGTTCACTGCTATATCACCAGCACCTAGAACAGCGCCTGGCACCTAGCCATGGCTTAATAAATAGTTTTGAATCAGTGAATGGGTGGTGAAAGTCTATTGTCACAGTACTTCCAGGAGGTAAGCACTGATTCCTGAGGCCAACCTCTTTCCCCCTTCTTTCACTGCCTCTCACAAGCAGTTTGATTAAGCCATGGGTTCCACACTGTCTGCTAGGTCTACTTTCCCCTGATCTTTCGTGTGGAAAGGTAGTGGGGGTGGCATTGAAAATTACCCAGTCTTTGGGGTCAAACAGACCAGATTCCCAGGCCTGCAGATTACTACATAGTGGGCAAGTATCTGAATCTCTCTGTGTTTCAGAAACGCCATCTGTAAAGTGGGCGGTGGTGATACCTGCCTGACAATGACAACATAAATAAACAGCCTTCAGGGCCCCAGAGCATTGTCTTTCTCTTTGTATTTCCAGTTGGTTCATCTAATGAGTATAGGAGACTTCCGGGGAGTTACTTTATGCTTTTATGTCCAGTGAATCAGGAATGGCAAAGAATCAGTGGCCTTTCTTAATAATCTGCCCTTCCACTGCTAGTGTACATGCTTCCCCTGAAGCATGGGTCTTGTTGCATTGTAACTGTATGTCTAGTAGCTCATTCCCTCACTAGACAGGAAATAGGCCTTCCATCTTGGTATTCTCAACGTGGGATCCAGTAATTAAGGAGTCATTCAAAATATATTATATCTATTGAATGAATGAGTCAATGAATAAATGAATAATGCCATGTTGGACACACCTTGCCTTATCCCAACCATACCTTGGGCTTTCTGCAATCTTCTGAATGACAAAGCAAACCAAACTATAGAATTTAATTTCTAGCCCTCTGGCTCTATAATGTAAACTTCTGACAGATACATAAGTATTTGTTGTGCAGGGTGTACCCAGTTTAGGAAAAAATCATATTTTTTCTTAATTCCCATGATTAAGTCCATGGATTTGCTGGCTGGCATATAAAGTTCTTTAGAAGAGGAGGAGTGACAATGTATGCACAGTAAAGCACCCATCTGCAGCTTTTACTCTGAGTTATATGTGTGTTGGCATCTCTTACACACAGAATCTGGTGAGTTGGCATTTATTTTTGACAGCATCTCAAATCTTGTGAAAGTCAAAGCTGGGGCTGGTGTTTTTTGGTAATATCTCAGATGGTGGGCAAGACAACCTTGATAATAAAAAAGAGCGATTGAGTTCTTTCAGAAAACTAAAAGTTCAGCAAAGAAGAGCTTTGGAACTTCCCACAGCTTTGCCTTTTTGCAGACTGGACACAAAATAAACACACAAACACAGTCACAGGGGTGTGTGTTTCTTCTATAATTCACTGCGGCAGCAATTGCTGGTCAGTCAGTCCCTCAAACCTGTTTTGTTTATCTTTCCAGGCACCCAGCCAGACTACATTTCCCAGTCTCCCTTACAGTCAATGTAACTGAGTTCTGACCAATAGGATGTGCATGGATATGACAAGTGCACCTCTGATCCAATCATAAAAGCTTTCCAGGTTTTCCTTTATACTCTTTTCTCATTCACTGGCTCAGGGATGTAGCAAAGTCCCAGGGTAACCTTGGAAGATGGCAGGGACTTCTCTGCATGGGGAGGATCACTGCATGAAACAGAAGTGTTTGGTCTGGAGCCTCCACCTTAGACTATTACATAAACAAGAAATAAACTTCTAATAGTGAGCCATTACAAGTATAATTTCTTAGGCATCCTATCCTGCCTTAACTAAGTCATACTCTTCCTGTGTTTAAAAAAAAGTACCTGACAGTTTTCAAAGTTCTTTTATGTGCCAGAAATTGTTTACATTAAAACTAATTCCTACTGTCAGCCTGCAAAGTTACCCCCATTTTATAGCTGTAGATACATACAGCTCCAAGTAGGAAATGGATATTTTGTCTTGTCCACCATGATGGCCTCCAGGGTTGGTACAGAGGGTGGCACTGGGTAGGCTCTCAGTGAGGCTTGTTGTTAGTGGAGGAAAGGAAGGTTCAAGGAGGCAAGTCACAAGCCCAGGATCCACAACTGGAAAATGGTGGACCCACTATTTATCCAGTTTTGCCTGGGTTAAAGGTCCAGCTGCCTCTGAGTATCTGTAACCCACAGCTTTAAAAAGAATGGATAGGGAGCCAATGATGTGCCCTTAGAAAAGATATATACACATTTAAAAATGAAAACATAGACATCCAAAACAAAGAAAGGAATGACCCTCTGTAATCTTATCAGAGAAAACTGGTACAAGCTTGGTTTTATTCTTTATGTTCTTAACATATACACACATTCAATAAAAATTACTCATTTTGTGTATGCAAAATCTATATTCTCTGCCACCACATGACATTATTTGCATATGAAGACATACCAATCTGCGTCATCCTTTGCAATAACTGGTAATACTTTATGTAACGATATGCAATAATTAACCAGTTTCCCCTTGGTTGTCACTTAGGTTGTTCTCAATCTTTATATCACAAAAGAGCCATGACAAATGTGCTTGTGCTTTTCCCTTTGGGATAGAGTCCTAAGAGGGAAATTGTGAGGGCACTGATAGGAATGTTTCCCTGTCTTCCACATGTGGATATTTATTGTCATAGAAGGTCCACAAGGTCAACAGATACTGAATTGGACTAGATGGACCTAATTCTTCAAGTTACGATAACAAAGAACAGTAAAGGAGAGGGTTTTTAGGATTATGGAATGATGCAGATATGCTCCAAGCCAGTGGCAAAATTAACAATGAGGAGGCACTGGCATCCCAACTCGACAAGGTGACACCTTCACGCTATTGGCTGGTTTCTCTGCAGCTACCTGGTGATAAGATCAGTGTTGTCCAGAATGCTGGAGCTGATCTGGGCTCCAGGGAAAATGCTGCCCCTCACTAAGAAGTGAAGCAACACTTCCTTTCAGGGGCGGGCAGTGACCAGTAGGCCAGAAAGAAATCGGGGAGAAGGGTGTACAGCCATTGCCCCAGGGTTCTTGCTGGGGCTGAGCTGAAGGTTGCAGGACACTCACTCCTCAGAACCAGGTGTAAATCTGATATTCCTGGACAGCTTTTGGGGTGAGCAGGCAGCTGCAAGCAGATGTCTTTGTGGGCACAGCTCTGTGCTCTCTGAGATGTCCTGTCCATGAAGGATGTTCCTGGAATGATGGCGATGATGATAATGATGATGACAGTGTCTTTGGTTGGCAGGAGGAGGGAGATGATTGCCCAGACAGTGCTGGAGCACTAAGAGCTGAGTCTGCCAGGAGGCCTACCTCCCCTGTGTGTGTGTGTGTGTGTGTGCTATGAGCATCACCTGTGTTTGTATATGTATATCTGTGCACTGTGATGTGGTTTTGTATGTGAATGCAATGTTAATGCGTGGTATGTAGTGAGTGTATGCGATGCTCTGTGTGTGTGTGTGTGACTGTATATGGATAATTGGTATGTCACAGTAGTAGTATGTGAGTGTACTGTGTGTGGATATGTTTGAGGGGACACCAGTTAAATCTTCTGAGGCACTCATGTGACCTACCAAAGGCTCCACGCTGCTCACTTTGAGTTTTTCCTCCTGTCTTCCCTGTTTCCTGTGGCAAAAGTGCCATTCTCACCCAAGAGAAGCCTCTAGACCATTTTCTCCCTTAGGAAGCTAAGCTCTAGGGAGGCACTTACGTTTCTGCTCTTCATAGCATTACCTGGCAGAGAGAGAGAGAGGGAGTCAGTGTTCTCTAGAGCTGTCTTATTTTGTTTTATCATTCCTTAAAAGAATATTATTCTATTTTACCTTTTTGTTGAGGTATATGTAACAATACAGTAAAGTGCATGGGCTGCACAAATCTTAAGTGCTGATGGATTTTTACATGTATCTATACCCATGTAACCACCCCTCAGATCCAAATTGAATCAATTTCCAGCACCGCATAAAGCTCCCTTGAGCCCTTTCCCAGTCAATATCCCTCAAAGGCAACCATGATTCTGACTTCTGTCTCCAGAGATTAATTTTGTCTGTTCTACAATTTCATAGAGATGGAATCAGGCAGTATACGGCCTTTTGTGTCTGGCTGCTTTCACTTAGCACACTGCTTTTAAGATCCATCCATGTTGCCACATGTATCAGCAGTTCATGTCTTCTTGTTGCAGTGTAGTATCTTATTATACAGATGCATCTGAGTTTGTTTATCTGTTCTCCTGCTATTGGACATGTGGATGGTTTCCAGTTTGGGGCTATTGGAAATAAAGTTGCTACAAACATTCTTCAGCATGTCTTTTGGTCCTCATATGAAGAGCTGTCTTAATGTTGTCTGTGATAGCATTTGACAAAGCTAGAGCTCGCAAAAATTAAACAACAGCAGCAAAGCCACCAATTTACTCCAGCGGGTTTCCCAAGAAGAATGAAGCAGTTGACTTGCATGTGGCTTGTCTTGAATCCAAGTACTTCTGTGCCTTTGGGAGAAGAGAGGGTCACATGGGAGAGTGGCAGGTTCTCTGGGACTCAGAGGTCTACTGGGAAACAGACATCATCTAGGAAGATTACAGTGTTTATGGAACCAGGTTTTACCAGTGTAGAAATTACTCCTTGGGGTTTTTGGAAGGGCCACTGGCTGCTGCAGTCTCTGTGGGCTATCATTTGGGCTCCAATGCCAAGATTTTCTCATTGGGAGCCCCTGTAAGGGCTGGGTTCAGCCAACTCCAAAAGATTCACAGCTTACTTTGAGGGAGCTCAGAACTTGAGAAAATCTAGCCTGTTACCTGACCCTGGACACCAGGAGGGATTTCAGGGAATAAAGAGGAATGATCAGGCCTGCACCAACACAGTGGTCATTTTCAGTCATTTTGGTGTCTGTAGCACTTAAACCCTTGATGATCTGTCTACAGAATAGAGCTTCTGTGTCCCTGGCACTCATTCCACCTACCTGTGAGCTCACTGTCACCCCCTGTGGCTCTTGGCAACAAGACTTCTGTGCTAGCCATGGCAGCGTGCTTGACTCAGAGTTAGGCAAACACAGGCGCTAAAGTTAGTGCCGGTGGGCAGCCCCAAACCAATGCTGCAATGCAATTAGGAGATAGACACCAGAGCTTTTTCTCTACCCAACCTGGGATGGTGGGGGATACCACTGAGGTTAACTCCCATAGGAAGTGAAGCACCTTGGGAGGTCTGCGTACCTTTTCAGGCTCACATCCGTGCCCCCACACCAGAGCATTCTGGGACCTCCCACAAAACTGTCTGCATTTGAGTGTTGCCTTGAGGCTGGCTTTGGCTGTGGGGCAGGGAGGGGGGGCAGGGAGGGGCAATCCCAAATGAAACCATGCCCTTCCCTAAGAAATAATGATTTCTGGGAAACTCAAAACAGTAATTTGAAAGAACATAACACCCCTGCAACATTATTTGTAATACCAAGATATGAAGCAACCCAAATGCCCATCAATAGATAAAAAAAGGTGTGGTACATAATACAATGGGATATTACTTGACCATAAAAAGAAAGATATATTACTAATTTGTGACAGCATGGATGGACCTAGAGGTTATTATGCTAAGTGAAATAAATTAGAGAAAGACAAATACCATATGATTTCACTTATATGTACACTCTAAAGACTGAAAGAAATGAACAACCAAGATCGAAACAGACTCATAGATACAGAGAACAGACTGATGGTTGCCAGAGGGGAGGGGGGTTGGGTGACTGAGTGAACAAGTGGAAGGGATTAAGAAGTACAAATTGGGAGTTACAGAGTAGTCATGGGGATGTCAAGTACAGAATAGGGAATACAGTCAATAATATTGTAACAACTGTGTATGGATGTTTCCAGCTGGGTAGTGGAAATATCCAGGGACAACACTTTGTAAAGTACCATTTTTGCTGTGTATAATGCGCACTGTTTAGCCCAAATTTTTGAGGGAAAAATAAGGATGCACATTATACATATAATACCTGAAATACCTTGTATCTGTTCTTGCATTTTGTAAATATTTGTTACATAAAATTTCTTGTACCACAATATGCTCAAAAATAAATGCTAAACTTCCTTTATAATATAAAAAACAATTATATAAATATTCATAAATAAAATTGAATTAAAAAATTAAAATGAAACATTTTTTCCTGAAAGTTTGGGCCCAAAACATGGGTACATATTAATACATGGCAAAATACGGTATATGGTTGTCTAACCACTATGTTGTATACCTGAAACTACTACAAAATAATACTGAATGTAAACTGTAATTGAAAAACAGAATTTTAAAAAAATGCTCTCTGCCAAATACATTAATTTTGTCTGGGAATTTTGCACATTCCATGCACCATCTGCGTCACCCACCCTGGGGTTCATCCAAGCCACTGTCAGGTATCTTTGCTGTGAAGTTTGAGATCAGTGGCTGACCCAAGGGAGGACTGTAATAAATTGTGTTTCATTTTCAAGCTGCTGTAAAGGCAGACAACCTTCGTCCCATTGCTCTCTCCCTGTCAGTGTCGCTCCCAATACTGTGCAGGATGGATGTAACAGTGCAGAAAGGTGTGGGAAAATGGAATCATTTAAAGCACCCACTGGGGTGGGGGCATATGGGGGTTGGGAAGTGGAATGGGGATGGGTGTTGCTTATGGAATTCTTAGTCGAATTATGGAATTGGGGAGATGGTGAGGGGGAAATGGGGACATCTGTACTTGAACAATAAAAAAAGATGGAAAAATAAAATAAAATAAAGTTGGAATCTATTTGTAGAGAATAATGATCACAAAGAAGAATTCTAAGACTAATGCTTTTGGGGAGAAAAATCATAATGCACAAAGCAGTTTGTCTAGTTTCTTTCTAATCTTTTCTTGGAAGGGTATTTTTCCACATAACTGAAGAAAGGGAACAGAAAGGAAGGTGGAGTTTGGGGCAGAGAGCTACGTCTATAATTTGATATAATATTGGATGATTTGAGTTTGAGTTTGCAGTTCTGGAGGAATAAATACACGGACTTATGTCCATGGAGCTGGGATGATCTGAAGGCATTAGGGAGAGCAGGGCGTCACACTGCAGGCACAGATAACAGTTCATCTGTGGGAGGACATGGAGCAGCAAGGCGGTGTGTGGGAGGGGATCTGAGGGCACAGATACACTCACTACACAAGGGCTGGGCTGATGGAGGAGGACATGTTCTCGGTTCTGAGGGACTCCCTATTGTCTGGTTCTTGCCATCCCCCGCATCTTCAGAAGAAGCATGAAAGCTGTTTAAGTTGCATTCTATTAACCTTTCCCCAGGACTGTATTTGCCTGGGTTGATCTGGCACAACAACACACACATATTCTAATCATTTTGCTGTTTCACTGATTGCAGAATTAGAAGCTCCCCTTTCTGGTAAGTGTAGGTCAGAGAAGTTACTCTGCCACACTGCTAATAGATTTCTGAATGGCAGCGTAGGGGTGTCTGGGTTTTGAGCAGAACAGTGGTGATCACTCACTGACAGTTTTGAGTGGAAGTCACTCTTTTGTCCTATAGGAGCACATACATGTGGGTGAGGCCTCACAGATAACAGGTGCTGGTGAAAAGTAAAGGAGGGATGAACTGTTCCTTTGAAAGCCAGTAAGTGCTTTTATCAGGGCTTTATCTCTCCAGGTCTCCTCAGCTTGCATCTCTTTGCCATTTCCCTTTCCCATCACCACTCTCCTCCCTGAAGCAGCAGCAACAATCAGCACCGATCGATCGTTTCTCTGTAACTCCTGTGGAATGACCTTATGCACAGGATCTCCCTCCATTGACCCTGCCTCTCCTCCTGCAAGCTGCCTTGGCAGGGCCAACTCATGTTCCTTCTTTATCCTCTTGGTATTCAGGCTCATCCCATATGATTCCGGATACTGTTGGCTGCACAGAAACCATAGAAAATGAAACTGTGTAGACTTAAAATAAAATAGGTAAGCCTTTAGGTTGTCTCCAGGAAAAAGTAATTGGATTCAAATTTTAAAGACCTAGACTTTCTGAAATTTGCTAGTGGAGCATTGCTACTGTCAAATAATTTAGATAGGGCATGGTGTGGGTGTCATTTTGCTTGCTTTCTCTTCTTTATTTTTTTTATTTTTCACACAATTTTTATTTAAGCTGCTTCTTCTAGATCTAGACAATGACAATCATAACCCTTGTTGATCAAAACATATTGTCAGTGTGTATTTATTTTTTAATTTGAAAAATGACAACAGTGATTTCTTTGAAGTCTCATACTCACACAAAGCTACCCCACCATTGGCTGTTTTAGAATCCAGAATTTCCTAGAGGGAGAGAAGGAATAAATCAACATAAAAATGATGTAATAAAATCCTCTTAAATAACACCCAGGTAGTAAATTAACATATACACAACCTTTGAAATAGTCATGTAGAGGGAAGTCGAATCCAGCAAACAGCTGGCTGGGTGCCTGCCCTTGACTAATAGGCTGAGAGATACAGCCGCTGGAAAGATATTTGAGAGTGAGTCCTAAATGCTGAAAGCTGTCTTTTATTAAAGAAAAGAAAAAATCAGATCCTTAGTTTGACAAACCCTAATTTCATTGAGATTGACAGTGTTGCTTTTGTCGGGCATACATTTAACAAATGAGAGGGAACAACCACCCCACTCGGTTTCATCTAATTTAATTTGACAGCCAAAGCAGGTGGGTAGAAGAATGTATTTACAAAGTAAGTAAGAAAGCTTCCTGGGGGTTAAATGACACTGCTTGCTGGATCACATGTCAGTGAGTATCTCTCTTCCTTTGCTTTTGTATTTTTGCTGTTTGGTTTTGTTTTAGTTTGTTTTGTTTGGTTTTAGTTTTTAGCTTTTGGAGGATGGTTTTATATAATAGGGATTAACTTGGCAGAAATGGGATACATAGTCACAAATCATTTGCTCTTTTTTCCAAATGTCTTCTTTTATTATTGTTATTCTATTACAGTTGTCCCAATTTTCCCCTTTGCCTTCCTCTGTCCAGTCCACCCTGTTTTAGTTTTTTAATTTACATATGAAGTATGTTAAGTGAGCCCACCCTAAATATACAGCTTCATAAATGTTTGCCATTGTATAGATTTCAATAGCCACCATCCAAATCCAGGTGTAGACCATTTCCATCCCTGCAAAGAGTTCACTTCCCAATCAATATAATACCCCTCTCCTGCCCTCAAGGTAACCACTACCCTGACTTCTATCAGTTTTTGAAAATCACCACCTGTTTTTGAATGTCATACAAAGTCCTTTGGTGTCTGTTTTCTTTCACTCAATGTGAAATTCCTCCAGGTTGTTGCATGTTTCGGTAATTCATTCTCTGTATTGCTCTGTAATACTCCATTATGAGAATATAGCACAGTTTATGCCCTTGCCTTCAGTTTAACTTATATCTCTAGATAGTCTATAGATGAGCATCTGAGAGCAGGAATAGTATGCCCCCGGGGCGGGGGGGACTTCTTCCAAACTGGTGGCAAAATCCACTCACCATCGTATAAGCAAGTGTTCTATATATCCTGAAGGCCAGGACTGTCTTGGGTTATCTTTCCCCTAAAAATAAAGCCAGCTCTATGTTTTCTTATTGCATCCCCCACAGAATTGTGGGACAAATAGGCTGCTTCATTGCCTCACCTCCTTTAAGCCTGAGATAGAAGAGAGGGAGGTGAGCAGGGCCTCAGCCAGTCATATCGAGATAGCTTAGCAAACAGATTGGAAGGTGGGCCTCAGGGTGGGCTTAACGGCAGCTAGGAGTGAAGCCGTTTCTCATCTAGAGTGCCTGTGCATCTGGCACCATACCCCTCTTTGGGTAGACTTAGGGATGTAGCAGAAATTGGGGTATCATTCCTGATCATTCTGACACGTTCCCATTTTCTGAATCTGGGAAATAAAGAAACTTCTTATCATCTCTCATAAAGACTGACCAGGCAGCACAGCTAGGGTAGGCATTTGTCATTGGGCGGAAAAGGGGCACAAAAGCATGTCACCTTAGAAGGCTTCCTCTAGCTGATGGGTAAGTCGAGCAGCTGCACAGATAGGTTTGGCATGGTGGGGAACTCCCTGGAGGGGTGGGTCTACAAGCTGGAAACAAAGGGAGAGCGTAAGCTTTTTAATGGTCCTGGTTTGCCTGGGACTGTTGCCAGATGAGCACAGAAAGTTTGAGGTCCTGGGAAGCCCCCTGGTCCAGGATGGTTGATCACCCTAGGTTTTCACTCACTTTTCTGAGCATTCAGTTAACAAATATTATTGAACTTACTACACATCATGCACCTTGCAAGGTTTTGGGGGATAGAGTGGTAATCAACAAGGCACAAGTGATCCCTCTCCTCTTCCAGACTGCTCCCCCTAGAGAGAAAGGTGGGGTTTAAAGAATGATTACAATGCAGAGCAACAGCTTGTTTTGATAGAGATAAGGCAATGAGTGCTTTGGGAAATTACCAGAGGAGATGAAGCAGGTGGGGAACAATGCACTACCGGTTCTTTATGTCCTTAGCATATCAACAGAGTGCTAGAGCTGCTCAGAAAAGCAATTTACAGCAAACTCTGATGTATTCAAAATGGCTGTGGAACAAAGCCAGTGGGCATGGGGATTGCAAGAAAGTAGACAGATTTAGGTCTATTGATGGAATCCTTTGTGGTGCTCAGACCCCCAGTTGTGCCTTCTACTCAGAAGGCACACTACGAGGTGGTATGAAGTAGCCAGTTGTGGGGTGAGCAGAAGATCTTGGAGTTGCCCATGAATTCATATTTATAAGCATGCCCTGGCAAATCTTCTGCACTTTTTGGATCATGTAGATAAAATGTGGTAGGGGAGGCAGAGCTGATGTACTGGGGTTAATAGTGCAGTATGTTTGTAAATACGGCTCTAGGAGCAAAAGTTAGTGCCAGATTCTCTGTTGTGTTACAACAGAACAGCATGTACTCATGTGTTCTTGCTTAAGAGGCCCAGTTATTGTTGTTAAAAGAAAAACTCATTTAATGCATTAGAAATATATGACAGCTGTTTTAAGATCTGAAAGGCTAACCCAATGCAGTTCCTTCCTTCCTTCCTTCCTCCCTCCCTCCCTTCCTTCCTCCCTCCTTTCTTTCTCTCTCTCCCTCTCTCTCCCTCTCTTTCTTTCTTTCTTTCTTGCCCCTGAATATTTTACTTTCCACCCAGCCATCACATAGATCAAACAAAACAAAACAAATCCTCCCAAACTAAAGCCCTTATCTCTGTGGGATGATCCAAACATAAATAGTCCAGTGTCGAAGACAGCCAAATAGTATGGGTCTTGAATTTTAGAGTCTCTTTTGTTAGAGTCACACACTGTGCTCTGTGTATCCCTGCTTAATGACAGGGATGCATACTGAGAAATGTGTCAATAGGTGATTTCATTACTGTGTGAACATCATAGAATGCACTTACACATACCTTGATGGTATGTAGCTTATTGCACACCTAGGCTTTGTGGTACAGGCTGTTGCTACTAGGCTATAAGCCTATACAGCATGTTACTCTACCGAATACTGTAGGCAACTATAACACAAGGGTAAGTATTTGTTTAATGTGTTGTGCTATGATATCACTATACAATAGGACTTTTTCAGCTGCATTATAATCTTATGGGGCCACTTCATACAGGTGGATCTGTGGTTGACCAAAATATCATTATGTGGCCATTACTGTATTCCTCAGCCCAGAGGGTGTCAATGGTGCTTTTATAAGGGATGTCCTTTTACTGATATCTGTAGAAAAGATAGGGTTGGAAGGTTTTTCTAGAGAAGAGTTTTTGTTGTCTTCATCATGTGTTACAAACAGTGTACAAACATTGGGTTAGAGTTTTCTTTGTTTATTTGTTTTTTGTTTCTTCTTTCCCTACCTGTGCCATTGTACAATTAAAACAGAGATCCTATGGGGGAATCGCTTTTTAAAGTATGTGATTGTCTAACCACTATGCTGTACTCCTGAAACTAATACAAAATAGCATTGAATGTAAACTGCAATTGAAAAATTTAAAAAAGAGAGATCTTTCCAAATCATTCTTTTTCTGTCACCTGGGAAGCAACATACCCCCTACCTGCTCTCAGTACTGACCCTTTGGTTTTCCCAATTATCATGCAGCTCTCTCCAGTCTAGATTGTGAAAATTTAGGGAGGGATGATAACACCCTCCCCTAGATACCTCCCAGTTTTCTTTTGCAAGGAAACAATAACAGAGACTTAGCCATGAGAAACAAAGTGTCTCTTCCCTTTTTCAGTTTGACGATGCTTTCCTTTGTCGCTTGTTCAGCAAGCTAGTCCTGATTTATGATTTTTTGCCATCTGCTTTATTTCTCTTGTTGTTTTGTATTGTTTTAAATATGCTCAAGGCCATCTTTCAGTCTTTCCTTCAAAAAAACAAATTAAAAAAAGCAAATCATGTGAGTGTCATTTAAAGGTTAAAGGATGAAAGCGAAGTTTAAATAGGACTGGGATCTTCCATGTGAAGTTCAGTAACTAAAAATAAAGTTCTTTTTTACTTTGTTGATTACATAACAGGACATGTTCTCAGATGTGAATGCTGTGGAAATATCTCAGTTCTTCAGAGAATTCTTGTTTGGGTTTTCATGAAAGGAGGGGCTGGACTTTTATCAAATAGTTTGAATTCATTCTGTTTGTGATTGAGTACCTACTGCATGCTAGCTGCTGTTAATGAATCTTTGTGATGTCAATGAGTTTTTTAATCTGAGAGCACGACTTGCTTTTCACTTGGTCTAAACTCAGTTTTCATTCTGTTAAGCCAGGTCACACTTTCTAAAGAAAACTTTGGGAGAAGGGAGTGGGGAAGGAGTCCTTTTGTAAGAGCAAAGGGTGGAGATGTGTGCGAGCAGTCTTTGTTTTAAAAAGAGAAGGTACAGTGAAGGGATTAAGCAAAAAAAACCTCATAGACACGGACAACAGTATGGTGATTACCAGAGGGGAAGCCAGAGGGAAAGCAGGTGGGGGAGGTAGAAGAGGGTAAAGGGGGGATAAATGGTGACAGAAGGAGACTTGACTTAGGGTGGTGAACACACAGTACAATATACAGATAATGTGTTTGTAGAATTGTGCACCTGAAACCTATATATTTTTATTAACCAGTGTCATCCCAATACATTGAATAAAAAATAAAAGTAAAAATAAAATAAAAAAAGAGAGGGAATTCTGTGTTCTGGGAAGTCATGAAATCTCAGTGACCTGGATAACTGTGTTTTAACCATGTTCTTATTAAAACCAGCAGCCCTGGCTTTCCCAGTCAAAGAAATTCTGAAGCACTTTTGGAAATACATTCACAAGAGTGGAATTCACAAATGGAACTGTACAGCCGTCCGCTGCACTGTTTAGACATAAAGTTGGATGAGCAGAGGGGTTTTTTTACAAGTATGGATTGAAAGTGTTTAAATGAACTTGCCTAATTGGTAGTACTGATGTAGAGCATCTTGCTGGGAGGAAAACAAATCTTGTATCTAGAAAACCTTCTATTAGATGTAAAAGCAAAGGCCGGTTCAAACAATGTTTGGGAAATATCTTGTTTAAGGATTTTGGGAATGATTTAAGTATCATGGCTTAGTGCGTGGTACTTGGTAAATTGCTCCACACAATTTAAAAACCTCATCAAGATGTTCCTAAATCCAATCTGGCTGACCTTAGGATGGCTTGAGGAGAGTTTGGAACCTGCAGGGTCCTGGACCCCATCAAACGTATTGGGTCAGGCTTTTGGGGGTCTGACAGAAACTGTATATGCTGAGAGAGCTCACCTGCAGGATTTTGATGATTAACTCAGTTTGAGAACTGCTGGCCTGGTCTAATTCTCTGGACCAGATTTTATCCATACCATCCCAGACAATTCTTTTGCCAAACAGATGGCCATCAGATAGCATCTTGGCAAATGCCATGCACTCCAGATTATACGTTTATTCATTAGCTGAAGCCCAATTTTAAAATCCAATGAACTACATGATTCCCTCAAATGCCTTCAAATCAGGTCACATGCAGTACTTCTGAAGGTTTATTCTTGTTATTCTACTGAGTGCTCAGGACATCTGACTGCTCCTGGGTTGGTGGGCCATGGACATAAATAGCTTCTGGATCCTTTACAGCATCCTCTGCTTACCCTTACAATACTTTTATGGGGATGTTGTGCATCCCATTTCAGAAGTGGGAGAGGTAAGGTGTTTATCCCAGGTCACAGAGCTTAGGTCTTCAGAATTTACCATGTTACCTACTCTCTTCCACCATAAGTCAGATCCTGAGTTTTCTTCTTATCATGTATAAAGGGCATTTTAAACTTTCTTGGGCACTGCTCTGGGGTCCAGCTTGGAGATCTGGTTCAGCCACAGCTTGGCTCATCAAAGTGCATTTGCTTGTACAGAGACCTCCATAATCTCTTCGGAGGGGCAGTACCTTTCTGTTCTGATCTGGCATGTTTGAGAGCAGTCAAAGGTAGAATCATTCATTTCTGAATTACATACACATAGATTTCCCTTATCTCTAGAATGTAATCAATAAAAAGGTCTTGAGGAATACCAAATTGCACATAGGTCTCCCTTCATATCTAGAATGTAATTAAGAAAAAGGGCTCGAGGAATACCAAATTCTAAGCCAAGGGTCTTATGAAGCTGCCAAAGGAAGTGGGTATTAAGCAGCTTCTGCTGTGTGCCATGTGGGCCAAGGGCTGCTATTAGCTTCTGGGCAGGAAGGAGTGGCTGTGGTGCCAGGAGACAGCAGAGAGAGGCAGGCAAGCAGGAAGGCTTCTACCCTTCAGGTTTTATAGAGGTGAAGCAGGATCCAGGCTGGCCTTTCTCAGGAATTTCTAGACGGCCCTTCCTTTGCCAGCCTTACTACCATTTTTATTAATTTTCTGAAAGGTGGTGGTGTCTGGACCACCAGGGTTACTCACTCTTAGCACCATCGACATTTGAGGCGGGATCGTCCTTTGTCAGGAGTGTTCTGTGTACTGTAGGACATTTAGCGGCACCCCTGGCCTATGCTCACTAGATGACCAAAGAACCTCGATCCCCAACTCGTGACAACAAAATATATTCCCACGCATGGCCAAATGTCCCCTTGGCAGCAGGGACAGAATGGCACCAGGTTGATAAGCACTGGCCTAGACCCATAGTAGATACAGGAAAGGGAAAGAGGTCTGCTGCAGGGTAGAAAATGCTGGCAGGATCCCCACACTTCCCCCTCCCCACCTTCCCTCAGGTATATAAAGTGTGGGAGACTTCACTATCCAGGGCCCAGCTTCCCTCTTTTCCCTTTTTCCATGTTGCCCTCCCTCCTGCCTCACCGTGGTACACAGTGCTGCAGCCCAAGTTCAAATCCCAGCTCTGCCACCACCAAGTAGCAAGTACCCTATTCTTTTCATGTCTCAGTTTCCTTATCTGTAAACTGGTGATGATAATAGCACCCCCCTTGTAGGGTTGTTTGTGAGGACTGAATATTTGTAAACATTTAGAAGAATACCAGCATCAGCACACAATAAACACTTTATATAAGTGTTTTGTGATAAGACATCAATTGTCTGAATGAAAAACCTTTGTTAAATACAGCCATTAGACAAATGTTTACTGGGTGCTGAACAAGGCCCTACCCATACCTTCCACTTGCTCTGAGTTTGGCCTGCAAGGGCGGGATGGGAGGATGGGGGCAGTGCTCCCTTCCTTTCTCTCCTCTCTAGGCGGCACTGTGGTGGCAGAGCCCACCCACTGCCCTGGCGGTGCTGTCCTATCTAATCACTAGGGAAGGTCCTCAGTATCCTTATGGGCATGCCCTCGGGCCTTAGGGCCCATGCAGTGCTTTTTGCCCATCCAAAGTTGAACACTACTTCATCATGGATCAGCTTAACATCTCATTGATAGCAGCTGAACTCTGTATGGCCTCAGCTATTCAATATATCTGAAATCAATGGAACCATTATTCAAAATTTGGGGGTACTTCTCTGAGGAATTTGAGCTATGCCAGTCACTGGGCACACTAGTTGGGAACACTGTCTTCTCTCTCTCTCTCTCTCTCTCTCTCTCTCTCTCTCTCTCTCTCTCTCTCTCTCTCTCTCTCTCTCTCTCTCTTCCCTTTGCCTTCTTCTGCTCTCCCTTCTTTCATCCAAATGAATAATCTTTAAGAAGCCTGCTTTGATTTGAAACTTTTAAAGGCTTGAGAAGGAACCAGCTGCAAGAAGGATATTCCAAGCTGAGGAAACAGCCTGTGCAAAGGCCCAGAGGCAGGAAAAAGTGAGGTAGCTTCTAGGAAAACAAGTATTCTGATGGAGGAAGAAAGTAATAGGAGACGAGATTGGAGGGGTTAATGTGGGGCAGGTCCCATAGAGCTTACCATTGGAGAGTTTTATGCAGCTGAGTGAAACAATTTAATTTATTGTTTGAAGAGAAGGATGGAATGGTCAACTTTGTGGAACACTGCTGAGATGAGTAATATGAGGGCCAACAGACTCTCTCAGTGGATCTGGCCATGTGGACATCAACATAACCTAAACCACAGCCATTGCAGTGGAGAAGAACACAGCAGCTGAGCTCCCTTTTTGTTTTATTTTTTTAAGAGTTTATTTGTTTATTTTTAGAGAAAGGGGAAGGGAAGGAGAAAGAGAGGGAGAGAAACATCAATGTGTGGTTGCCTCTTGTGTGCCCCCCACTAGGGACCTGGCCCACAACCCAGGCATGTGCCCTGACTGGGAATTGAACCAGTGACCCTTTGCTTCACAGTCCAGTGCTCAATCCACTGAGCCACACCAGCCAGGGCCTGTTTTTTATTTTGTTTTTGTTTTAGAACATACAGTCTCATGAAGCAATGGGCATCACATTTGAAGGGATCAATAATTCAATAATATTTCTTAACACTACTTTGGTCAGTTTTGAGGGAATTGGTTTTACTCTCTAGTAAGAGACTTACTGCAATGGTCACAGTGAGGGTGTTGGTGGTGATGTCACCCTTGATATCTAAGATATCACTGCATGCCCACCATCAACCTTCTGGTGATTTTCCAGTTGTGGGACAGTGCTGGCCCAGTCACATGCAGCCCCTGGGCCTCCATGCAATTCATGACCCATGCTCACTGCAGTTTGGGCAGCCAAGGCTGGGGCTGCCTATGACGTGGGAGAACTACCCATGTCCCTTCTAAGTGGGCCATGCAGGGCTCAGAGGGGTGACCTCAGCGTCCTTAGTGCTGTGTTCTGTCCTGAGTATCCTTTCACTTCCAAAGTCCACCCACCTCCTTAACCTTGCCTGAACTTTTAAGCCCAAGAATGATAGGAAATCCCTCAGAATAAATCCTTAAGGAAGCATTCAACAAAGCATATATAAAGTCACACTCGGTGAAAAGTGTAGAAAAAAGTATGTTTAGCACAAGCTTAAATATTACTGTGCTTTTTATGCGGGCTCCCACAGCATTTTGGAGCCCTGACATTTTTCCTGACTGATCATTCCCTTTGATTTTTTTCCCCTCTACTGCTTTGATTTTGTAACACAAGAATAATATTTTTTCTGGACTAAACTTCTTCTAAGTGGTCTTACTCAGGGAATGTTTTTAAATTTAAAGATGAGTCTATTTTCTCTTAAGAAGTACATACACATGCAAACCCATTTAAAAGCTTCAGATGGGATAATTTGACTTTTTTAAAGGCATACTCGCAAAAATTGTTCTTCTTGATTCCAGCCCCTCATTCAAAGCCCCATCATTTTAACACATTGCATACACAGTGGAGAAGCCCCCCGCCATCACCCGCAAGGGACAGAACTGAAGGGTAGGCCTTTGTTTTTGACAAATGGATTCACCCTGACGTATAGTGCCTTCAAGATGGACTCAAAGGCAAATTTATCCCATTCTCAGAAAAGGAAGGTTGTTAACTTCCCCAAGTTAAATACTCATCTTTAGTGTGTTGGCATAATGCCTTTGTTCACAGCAGCTGGCAGGATTGAGTCACCACATTCACTACCTGAAAGCACAGTTTGCAGTTTACTTATCCTGGGTGGGGGGACTGATAGAGGGTTGCTCTGCTCAAAACCAGACATCAGACCCTGCCTTGCTGTGATTTTTTTAATGGCTTAGGTAACTGGTTGTCAGGACCCTCCTATAATCTTTCACATATCTAGTAAAGTCTCCTTTGTGCTTAGGCTAGTGTACTCTGGGGTCTAAGCTGAGTTCTTATCTGAAATTCTGTGCAAATCTCAAACCTTAATGGAAGAAACAAAAAAAATTGGCCTTGTCTGAGGGTGCCCTTCTTTCACCCACACATCTCTCTTTAATCAGAACTGTAGGCAGTTGGGAGAAAGTCCAGCCAGGGCCTGCATTACCTTGGGGCAATTCCAAGAGGTGGATTTTCTTGGTCAGTGGGTATGAATCCTTTTAAGTTGTCCTCCAGAAAGTTTTTAACCAATTTTACTTCCATATCAGCAGACATTTGCTGTGGTGCTGTATTTATTCATCATTCATTCATTCATCCATGTGTCTGTTCATTAACTTACTGATTCAGAACCAAGACTATCAAAGGCACTGTGGACGCATACACAAATCCTAATCAGTTCTTGCCCTGGTTGAGGATTCATGGGTTTCTCTGTCCCTATGAAGAGGACTGAAACTGTGTGTCTGGGCCTCTTGAGTACCAAGTGGAATAAGCACTCATTCATGTCAGGAGGAGGGGTGTCCAGACCTGGAGCAGGGTGGCGGGGGGGTGGGGGTCATACACTGGAATCATCCAAAGAGCTTTAATAAATCCTGATGCCCATGCAACCATGAAAAATTCTGATTTCATTGGTGTCAGTGTGGCCTGGATATCTGGATCTTTCAAAGTGCCCCAGCTGAGTCTCTGATACAGCCTGAACTCAGTGTCCATTCCACCCTTTATCCTGAGGAGTCTAGCCTAATGAAAACCCTCCACTAGGTTCCCACTGCCTCAGTTCTTGACCTTAACTTGTCACTTCAGATTTGATGGCAGTTGCTGTTCCCCTGTGCACCTTGCCCACTGTGGGCCATGGAAGGCCAGTGCCAAGCCAGGCTTAAAACAACTGAAAGGAAAAATCATCTCCTTTTCATCTCATTTGTTGTGTTTTTATAGTTTAAAATGAAATTCACACCTTATTTATTTACTGTTTCACAGTGAGTGTCCTTTAGCTCCCTATATTACAATAACAGTGGCTAACCCCCACGGAGTGCTTAACTGTGTGCCAGGAACTATTCTAAGTGTTTTTGATGTTACCTCATTCCCCTTAACAACCCTGCGGCATATCCGAGGTCTGTCTGGATAAAGTCCAACCATTGCTAATATAACAAGAACAGTTTGCATGACATGGATGTAACGTGGCAGTCAAGCAAAGTTGACTGGAATGCACATGTGTGAACAATGACGACTTCACTGTACTAGTCGGTGGGGGAGATAGACACTGTTAAGTGAGCATGTGTCTCTCTGGCTGTTGCATTCAAAATGACAGAGCAAGTAGATCAACAAATCTGCATCCAATTTTGCAGTAAACTTGAACATTCCTCTGTGGAAACTATTTGGATGATTCAGAAGGCCACAGCTATAGGCAACTGGTGATTGGCAGCTTCGTCATGACAATGTGCCCACTCATGCATTGTATCTAGTACTGAGTTTTTTATTGAAACATCAAATCACCCAGGTGACTCAGCCCCACTATAGCCCAGATTTGGTGCCCTGTGACTTCTGGCTTTTTCCGAAACTAAAATCACCTTTGAAAGGGGAGAGATTTCAGACCATCAGTGAAAGTTAGGAAAATAGGACAGGACAGCTGATGGCGACTGGAACTAACTGTGTGAGGTCCCACGGTGTCTACTTTGAAGGGGACTGAGGTATTGTCCTATGTACAATGTTTCTTGTATCTGCAATAAATGTCTCTATTTTTTATATTACATGACTGGATACCTTCTGGACAGACCTTGTATACTGCTATCGGCCCCAGTGTATAGATGAAGACACCAAGGCATAGAGAGGTTAAAGAACTTGCTCCTGTTCCAACAGCCAGTCTGTGGCAGAGCCGAGCATGTATTTCATTAAGTAGGGCTCTTTTCTACAAGTCAGAAGGGTTTATCTTGGATGTGTTCTGCTTCTGCATTGTATTTTTTTTTCAGGTTAGAACTATGGGCTGTGAGTGAGGGTGCACCTGTGAGCTTTACCAGGGCCCCATTACTTTCATAATGGCAAAGAATGGCTTAAGACAGAGAGCTTAGCAAAAGAATCTGTCAACAGCTTCTCAGCCAACAGTTGGAGTCACTTAAGTTAACATGCACTGGACCAAGTTGTCTTGGTCTTGTGGAGACATAGTTTCAGTAACTAAGAGCAGACAGTTCTTACCTGCTCCAAGAGATGTCAGGTGTCTCTACCATTGGCATTGCTATATCTGTACACTTTCGGAATTCTCCTCTGAAGAAAAACGAGAGGCGGAGAAAAGCCTGGGTATGATTCAGGAACAGCCTGACTTCATCTCTTTGAAAATCCATAGAACTTTTCATGTGCTTATTCCTCTGGGAGAGTCAGAGGCTCTTGGAAGTCGGCGATTGTGACCTCTCAAGTCATTTCTGCAGTTGTATCAGAGCTTATTGTGGGGACACAGGCGCAACAGCACGTGGCTCTATGGCCGTAGGGGAGGCACAGAGTAGAGGGCTGAAATCTCCTCCTGGAAGGAAGGTGTTAGCCAGTTAAAGAGTAAAACAGATTTTAGAAATCCATTTACCTGGTTTAAGAGGGAATGCAGGTCAGTTACTCTAGTGTCTTTCCACACTGTCCGGGTTTTATCTTGTACCCAGCTCAGAGTTTCAAAGAAAGAAAGGGATAGGTGAGCCTTTAAACACCAACCTTAACATTTCTGTGCACATTATTAGGAGTAAGTATTCCTGTTATTTATTGAACTGAAGGAATGACATTAAAATGTGTGTAAAATTATTAATCTACTAGTATATTTCTAAGTTATTTGTAGGTTATTAAGGAAAATTCTTGCTTCTGTTTGTATCATCATAGCACCCAACTCAAATTTCAAAGAATGTCACTAGCATAGCCTTGATTTTTCTCTTGAGGATAAATATCACCCATTATCAGAAAATAAGTTGGAAATATTCACATAGATTTTTCACATGGCTGTAGGGCCATTAAAGAATGTCAGAATCCTAAACAGTCTGTAAATAATCTTTTTGTTTGCTAGAAAGAACTTTTGCTTGGAGGAACACCATTCCTATATACTATTTGTCACTTCAGTGCTTGAAAACCACTTGGAGGCATTCTGTGGAAATCTAAACATTTGAGGAAGCAGCACATTGTTATGGAAGATGCATTCAGCCTTGAACAAAGGAGACTCGTAACCATAATCTTGCCCCTACCTGGGGCAAGATGCTAGCCTGGGGCAGATCATTTTTTCTGAGTCTTTGTTTCCTCCTCTGAAGAATGGATTGTACTAGATGGTGTTTGTAAAGTGACAAATGGGCCATATGGATCTATTCCCCTGCCTTTCTTTTCTGAAGGGGCAGAGCCAGGGTCTGTGGCCAGCTTCATTCACAAGCTCATGCCAGTGCCCTGGGCTGTTTGGGGGCTGAATAGGTGAATGGGTGGTACTGCCAGACCTCTTACTAGGAAAATAAGAGATTCCTATCAACCCTGCAAAATAGGAGACCTTTGCCCTTAAGGAACTTTGAACTTCTTCTGCTCCAGCCGGGGCTTTCCTAGGTTCCCCACCCCAGTGACCCACTGAGGAGGTTTCAGTAGCAGCACTTTGAAGCCTCCCCCACAGGGCCCCTTAGTTAGGCAGCAATTGTCCAAAGACCAATGCGTTTTGGCTCTTACTGCCCTTAATATTCCCTCCCCTTTCCCAAACACAAAAATATTGCCATTTCCTGGAAAGTGGTTTTGGCTCAAAGCCTGATAGCTATCCCACACGCTTGGGCCAGCTTTCCTCGGGGCCTCTGTTTTTCATTTCATTGAGGGTTTGTTTGTTTGGGGGGCTGACCGTGCTGCCTCCTTCATTTGCAGCTGAGGTAAAGGGTCCCTGGCAGGTGCCCCGGGGGGTGCCTGCACCCCCTCACCACCAGCAGCCCTCTGCTTCCTTCCCTCCACTGCACTCAGAATTTATCACAGTTCGCAATACAGACACACAGAACCACTTGGGTATTTTCTTTTTTGCAGTTTGATAATATTTTCAATGTCTCTTTTTCTTAAGTTAGGGGATAATAACAAAATCAAATGATCCTTAAGTGGTCAGATGGATCAATTTTGACAATTGTGTGCACCTGTGTAAGCACCACCTGAAAGCGGCAATAAAAGATTCCCATCACCCCCAGAAAAGTCCTTTCCTGCCCCCTCCCCAGAGCAAGCATTCTGTGATTTCTATCATTATACATTTTTTGGCCTGTTTCTGGATTTTGCCTCAGTGAAATGTTATAGCATGCATACTTTTGTATCTGGCTTCTTTCATTTGACACAGTGTTTTCAAGACTCATCAGTGTCATTGCATGTGGCAGGAGTTCACTGCTTTTTATTGCTGCATAGAAGTCCACTCACTGGTGGGTGTCACACAGCATGTTAGCTGTTCACCTGTTGAGAGACATTTGGGTTGTTTCCAGTTTGTGGCTCTTAAGACCACACTGCTATGAACACCTGAGTACAAGTTTTTGTGAATATGTTTTCATTTCTCTTGGGAAGACACCTAGGAGTGGAATTCCTGAGCTACAGGGTGGGCAGTTGTTTAACTTCATTGGAAACTGCCAGACAAGTCCTCTTTTTACCAGCATGTACCAGCAAGGGTTCCAGTTGTTCCACATCCTCGCTGACTTTTGCTGTTACAGTCTTTTTTAATTTTAGTTCTAATGGATGTGATGTGATCCCTTACTTTTTTTATTTTAAAGACACTTATAAGAATTTCAAGCATGCCAGTCAATGCCAGCTGAGACACTGAAAAGGTCCTATGGGAGAGGAAGCCAAGTGTTACATTTTTCCAGACAAAAGGTTTCTGCTCATCATCCTGTCCCTGAAGTAGAGTCTTTGCAGCCCCTAGGGCTGTCTATGGGTTGCTTCAGGGCAACCTCAAAGCCAGAGCCCCAGAGGGCTCAGGCTGGGCAGGAGAAGGAGGCGGGCCAGAGCCTCATAGTGGAGAGGGGAGGGGCTTCTCCTGCATGGGGAGATCAGAACCACACTAACAGCCAGTCTCAGGGCAAACTGTGGTGCACACATGCAGACATGGCTGAAAATCTGACATGTAAGTAGCCAGCAGGCACAGACCCATTCATAGGCCTGTTCTATGGTAAGTTCCAGCCTGCTGTCCTTTCAGCTGCTGTTGACCACACAGGGTATGAAAGTTCCACTCAACACAGATATGCCAATGTTTCCAAGGCAGAATATTGCTACCTCCTAGGTGACATAGGCAACCAGAGATCCTCTAAAACCAGTTAGTTGCCAGGCATGGGACCAGTTAGGTGGCAAGTTTTGAAATAATCCTTGGTCTGCTCGCTACAGGCTTTCCTAGATTCTACAACCCTATGCATACAAAATGGGGGGTGCCTCTAAAATATTTTAGCTATCCATATATCTTGAGTACTGTTAATTTTACCCATTTATTATAGTCATCGTGCTAATTAGCAAGCCATTCATTTCACCACCCAAAGAACATTTATAATATTCCCTGTGTTCTGTAGCCAAGCCTCAAGTATTGATGGAAATGAAGTGATAACTGGAGCTCTGCTGGCTGAGTGGGTTAGAGCTTCACCTAAGGCATGGGCAGGAAATGTTCCCACTGCAGTTGCTGGCACCCCTACTATGTAGAAAGTGTTGTGATCAGTTCACTCCAATGTAGCAATAACCCAAAGTCTTTAGATGGGTTGTTGTTTTGCAAAGGTACCCAGAAAGAGGGCAGTAATGTTGGACACAAGGCAAGAGCTTCCTTGTAGTGAAACTTCAGTGGTTGGTGGAAGGGGAGAATACTATTGAATGGGCAGTCCTTTGCCTAGAAAATTAATTATATAGGGCACCAAGGGAAAGCTGGCCCAAGCCCTTGAGCCATAGGTGGCGAGCTCCCCTAAGGGAAAATCCACAGGGACTGTTCCTAGGAGGACTTCAGTGTGGCTGGGAAAAGGGCAGAAATCCCAGGCCTCCCTGCAAAACAAGAAAATATCCAAGGATATAAAGAGAGAGGCGGGTGTTCTGGTCCTAGCAGTTTCCTCTGGCCAGATGCCAGGCATGCCAGCTCCCCGGGTTCTATTTGCCTGTGTTGTGCCAGGGCTGCTTCTCCCTTGAGCACCCCCACCCACTCACAGGCATGAGGGTCACCAGCAGAGTTCTGGAGGGAGGAGGGGCTGCTGGCAGGCCTGCCTCCTCCTATTCTGTGAAGGCAGGTCCACACCTCCTGCACGCTCCCAACCCTGCCAGCTCTGAATGACAATGAAATAGACTCAGTGGATATTTATGCAGGAACCAAGAGAATGGTCTTGAACCTGCATTAATAAATCCATTCAAGTTAGAAGGAACAGCCAAGGATGTCAGTGCTTTTAGTGCAAAGAAGTTAGCTCATGAAAGCTCAGAATTGGGCTCGGGGCACTTGGGGTGCTAATGCAGTCTGGTTTTCAGCTAGTGGGGTGCAGGATGGTCTGAGGCAGCAAGTCAGTGTGCCCCAGCACTCACTGTGCACAGTGTGTCAGTTAAGGTAATGCTAGCTGCTGTTGCAAACAAATCGGAAGTGTACCACAGGTCAAAAGCAATGGAAGTTTATTCTTCATTCACATAAAGCCCCAAATGGGTGTTCCTGATGGCCAGTGACTCTCCTTCACACCATGATCAGACATGTAGGCCCTTCCCTCTTGTGGCTATAGCAACTCCAACAGGTGGCTATCAAGAGGTCCCTGTGCATCAAGGTGAGGGAAGAGTAGATTAGAATACCATGGAAGGAAGGTTTGTAGGAGCCAGGCCTGGAAGAGGTGCACATCCCTTCCACCCACACTCTGTTGTTAGAATTCAGGCACGTGGCCACCACTAACTGCAAGGGAGACTGGGAAATGTAGTGCAGGCAGGAGAGGAAATTCGTATGTTGAATAGGCAGCCAGAGAGCCACAGATCAAATAAAGAGTGTGGCAAAAGTGGGTTTACAGTTGTGAGTATGTGAAACAGAGTTTATTCCTGTATTATTATTATTCCTTAATTATTGTACTACTTTCCATATGAACAACTGTAAATCTACCTTTGCCCCACCACCCCAGGAATACCTGGGATGGCTGGAAGGGAAGCCCAGACTGGGATGCAAGCTGGTCTGGAGGAGTAGGAAGAGAGACTTGGGCTCCACAAAGAAATGAGAGTACTTGTGTCCATCCAGGAGCATTAATGGCTGGCTGCTGTCCTAATGATGGAGGGGGAAGTTCAGGGCTGGGCCTGCTGCAGGTGCACAAGCTCAAGGAATTCTAGGCTCTGGTCAGAGGTGAGAAGACACTTCCTCCTTCCTCCCCGCTTCCTGCCTTCCCCATCCCCACTTGCCCCCACATGTGGAGCCAGGAACCTTTGCCCTATCTTTTCCTCACCTCCCCCAGACCTGCCTTCCCTGCACTGAATGTTGTTCACATTCTAGAAAAGTCCTTTCCTCCCTCCCATCAAAACAACCATTCCCTGGGGACTCACAGCTCTGTTCCTGGAAAAACAGAAGAACAAAAAACCAACAAACCAATTCACAGCAAGGTGGTACTGATCTGCTGGGGTTGCTGAGAAACTGAGATGAGAAAATGAATGTAAAGTACCTAGCAGGGTGCCTGGCACATAATAAGTAAATGTTAATAAATAGTTTATTAATATCATCTGGTGAGTATGTGAGAAAGGTAGAGAGAGAAGGGGGAGCTAGCATAGCCCTGCCAATTAGTGTCCTTTCTCTTCCTCCCAACCTTCCTTAGTACTATATCCTGACCTCCTCAGGGCCTGTGAAGGCATCAAGATTGTGTTGGTTGAGTTTTCTGTCCTTTGGGGCACAAGTTTCACTGTTGAGGGGCACCTTTTAACACACTTTGGAAGGGCCAGACACCCCTCTAATATTCACAGCATCATATCTCTCCCTCAAGCTCCCCCAGGCTCTGTGCTCCAGCTGCCTGGCCTGCTGGCCAGTCCCCACACCTTTCCTCTTGTGCCTTTCCTCCTGCACTTCTGCAGCTCCCCCGTTCCATCATCTCTGCTGAACTCCTCCCCATGGGGCCAGGCCCAGTTCAAATGTCACTTCCAAGACTAAAGGTTTAATGACTCAACTCAGAGGTAGAGCAGGTAAGGACAAAGGAGAATCAGCATGAATCTTGCTTTGGGGATCTGCCTCAAGTATTACAGGGACAAGAGGTGGCCTCCTTTCTGCTCATCCACCATGTGGGAGGGAAGTGTGTATGTGTGTGTGTGTAAACACACAAATTCCAGGAGGACTCTTGGAATCCCCCTAAAGAAAATAGGAAATAGCACCTATAGTCTTTATTGTCAACTAGCCAGATGTTACACAGCAGCTTTTTCCTTGCCCCACTTCAACCTTGCACTATTTGTGCTATATTAGCTGCAACCACCATACTTGTTTTAAGATAATAAATATAGTGCATTTATTGGATTCAAAAGACTCACCGAACTTAAGATTCTTCAGAGTACATTGTTCTGCTTTTGAGAAAGCTCACCTCCAGGCAGAGGGGTACTTTTGACAAAACAATTCCAGAAAGCAGGCTCCCTGTGTCAAAGATGAGCACTCTCCACCCCCTTCTTCCTGCATCATGTAGTACTACTTGGGTCAAGGTGGTTATTGTTATTATTTTTAGGTGGTATGCAGCTGATGAAGAGAAGTGGCATTTGTTTATTGTTTTTTTTTGGTCCCTGAGTTGGAACACAAGATCACCAGAAGAGAAACTCCCTCTGTGACTCATCCCAGGAACATCTTGCATTCCAGCCAGCACAAATATGATTAAAAGAACTTTCTTGAAGCCCCAGTTATGGTCTAGCAAACGAACACAATAGCCAAGCTTCCCACCTCCAGACCATTTTGCTTTTGGAAACAGAACCATACCTGGCCTGTTTATGTGCCTGGCTCTTTATGAGATCTCAAGGCATACTTCTTGTGAGCTGATTCCTTTCTTCACACACCAGGAAGGAGTACGTACCTCCAAGGTCCAGAGATTTTAGCAGTATCCAGAATTGTCCTTATGTCATGGTTCTTCATGATTCTTACTTACCCTGTTATTGAACTGGCTACCTCCTGCAACTCTGGTTTCTGTCTTAGCAGATTTCTATGCAGAAGTTAGGGGCTTTCAAAGGATTGTGCACCCCCTTCCCCCTCCTCCATGCTCAATGTGCTATTGCAGTGCTACAGCCACAATGCAAACTTAACAACCATCACCAATAGTGGTAGACATGGTGGGGCGGGTAAAAGAGAGAAGTTCGCTTTTTTTGTGAACCCAATTGGCTAGTTATTTTAGTGGGGTTTTCCCAAAAACAGACCGATTTGACTGAGAGTAGTTTATCTGGGAGAAGATTGCAGAAAACACCAGTAGAGGAGTGAAGCATTGAGACAGGAAAAGGGCTCAATTCCACTGGGGATGTTGGGAGACAGTGGAGAACAAATGCCTTGGAGTTGGCGTGTTTATTCACCAACCCTCATCCATTACTGATCAAGGGCCACTCCTGGAATGTGTGTTAATTCCTTAGCACTCACTTCCAGCTAGCCCTGCATGCAGGCCCAGTGTACTTCCAAGAAAAAAAAAATTCTCAGGGAGAGTCACAGGTGTTTGCAGTAAACAGTCTTTGGGGTATAGAGGCCAGCCAGTCTGATGGGACATAGGGGCAGAGTACCAACCATGTCTGCTTTACACAAGCCATGCTCTGCAAAGCTCCAGTGCTTATTATGTGAAGACACAATGTCACGAATTCAGGCCACCATGACCAGGTGTTTCCCCAACAGCTGACACTTTCAATGACCCCTGTGAAGAAGACATTCTGTTATGATAATCTCCAAGCTTGGTAAGACAGAAACCAGAGTCACAGGAGGTAGCCAGTTCAGTAACAGGGTAAGTAAGGAGCATGAAGTAGCATGATGTAAGGACAATTCTGGATACTGCTAAAATCTCTGCACCCAGGAGGCACATACTCCTGAGGTTCCTGGTGTGTGAACAGTGTTTGTGGGTTGAGTCTATAAGGAATGAAGAATTGACTTGCATTCACTTCCTGTCTTAGCTGTGAGTGCTTAAAGGTTGAGGCTATGTCCCACTCCCATTTCGAACCTCAGTGCCTTTTAAGATAGCCAGCCACCTTGATCGTAATTTTAGACTCTTGTCTGTGTGGAGAGATTTCAAGACAATTAGGAAGGTCCCTCCCCATGATGGGTATGTGAAATCCCTCAATTAGAGTTTCATTTCTTTGTCCATAGCTTTATCACTGACTGAATTATGTTTATTATACCAATAAAGGAAACATAATTCTCGAACCTGTCAGTCATAGACCTCAGTGAGTGAGTTTTTCAGCTTCTTTATTGAAAACCCAATTTTGATGGGAGAAACTCAATTCTAACTGCCCAAGGAGGGGTGAGAGGTAAACAAAAATGAAGATTAGTCACCAAAAGAAGATAAATCTATGTTTTTTTCCTAGGACTGACAGCACAATCAAGTCACAAATGAATGTGCTCGGTTTTAAAGCTCGGATCAGGGGGCGCTTTCCTCAAATTTGGATCATCTTCCTTATATATACCTCTAGTACTCGTGAACAATTTCGTATCTTCTCCATGTTCTCATTGTACTAAGAAACTCCAGTCCCACCTTTCTGTCCACCACAGTGTGCTGTAACCAAGCTGTTGTATGTCCGCAGCGCCCCCTTGTGGCCATATGAATAATGCTTATTGAATGCTTTCTTGTTTCTGGTTTATCACTTGCAGCTGAGCAGCCTCTTCCTCATAGTTTTTAATTGTCTCTTCACCCTTTCTTTCCTTCAACTCCCACCCAGTTATATTAGAAAATATCTTTGCTTTCTGTCTCCATCTTGTTCTTACTCTTCTTCCTCTCCTCTTCCATCCCTCCCTTGTTTTTGTTCCTCTTGTGAGTGAAAAAAAAAATGACCCTAATCCCACTGCTGAGCAGGAGAGGAGCGCTACTTAGTCCCTTGCGCCAGCAACCAGAAGGAAAACTGTAGGATCTGAATGAAATTATATAACATATCCAATCAGCAGTAAGCATACTGCTGAACCTTATAAATGCTATGGAGGTGGAAAAATGCTTTCTCTTCAACCCTTAGAAGTTCTTCTGGCTGGTCTAATAATCAAATTAACATGAGACAGATTAACAGGAGAAAATGACAAACTTTTATTACATATGTGCATATGTGGGTTCCCTAAGAATATGGGACCCCAGGATACATTAGGTAGTTGAGGCTTAAATGCCATTCTGCAGTAAGGAGAAGGAGGCAGGGGTCTGGGACTTCAAAGGGAAAGTAGACAATTCTAGAAAGAGCGAACATTGGGTACACAAATTGTTGCCAGGCCACCCAGAAACAACGGTGCACAGGGGGATCTAACAAACAGACTTGCTTGGGCCCTCCCTGTCTGCCACACTTAGTTCCTGTGTGCTGAGGTGGGTATGCTGATTCCCTTCCTGAAACAGGCTCTCCTGTCTGAATTCCTTAGGCAAGTAAAGGGGGAGGGGGAAAAGACCTCTTCTTGAGCTTGTTGGGCATTAATTGTCTTCAGTTGGAAATAATCTGCAATTCACAGTGGCACATTCTGGGGAGACTTGTTCCGGACCCCTACATGCTCATGAGTCCGTATTCAAAATACGAAAGGCTCTGGTCACCTCTTCTTAGTGCTCAGCCTTTTCAGCCAAATTAGAAATAGATTTTCGTATGTATTTCATTGTGTTCCCATTGTCTTTCATTTCCAATACTGCAACAGCATGACTGTCTATATTCAATGCGAATGTTCAATATGAGTATTTCAGCCATGTTGGAGGTTAAGTGAGTTTTTGTGGAAACCTCACCATCAGGTATAACATTAATTCTCTGGTAAAAGCCTTCCCAGTTCTTAGCAGATGATTTTAAAATGAATCTTTGAACAAACAGGGTTTTAATTTGGAAACTAAATGTACAAACCTATTGGGAGCATTTGTAATGCTACTTAAGATGCTCAGAGGAAATTCGAGTAGTGGATCTGATAATGATGACAGTGACTCTGGTGACAAGATGACAACAATGATGATGAAGGTGGCCGTGACAATGGTCATGTTTTATTGAGCACTTTCCATGTACCAGGCACTGTGCCAAGTAGTTTACATGGATTATTTCCTACCATTGTTATAACCATCCCAGGTCTTTTTTAAATCCCTTTTGCACAGAGGGAAACTGAAGCTTAGAACTAACTTGTCCAAGGCCACACAGCTAAAGGTAGACAGAGCTTAAATTTGAACTTAGGCTTGTCTGAGTTCAAAACTAGTACTTCTGACCACTCTCACGGGGTATCAAGTCCCCAGGGTGAGGCTGGTACTGTTTCTGTGCCAGTGATTGGTGAGGGGTCCTCATGCACTAGAAGAAAGGGAAAATCTGAACTCCAGTCCTTTCTACTTCACAAATCTACACCCCTTCCTTCCAGTGACTCTTTAGAGGGTCTATTTCTGGCACATAGTCTCTGGAAAATGTCCTGCTAATGACATGGGATTATAAACAGTCCTTTTCCCAGAACAAAAATTTAACCTTTGTATCTCAATCTAATTAGAAGTATTTTCTCATCCAGAGGCAGGTTTCACCCTACTCTTTGTTTCATATTTAAGAGGTTTCCTTTTTGCCAAAAAAACCCCATAGCTTTTTTAACATGACAGACCCTGGCCTGAGATCTTAAACATGACCTGTGCTCCTGTACAAGATAGCTGCTCCGGCAGCAGCACCTGATGATGTTTGGGGTTCTGTGTGTGAGGCTGTAGGCTGTGGGGCCTTGGCTGGACACAGGGACAGATACTCACTGACTCTCACAGCCCACTGCCACCAACAGCAGCTCTGTATAATTTTCTCCCATGATTCTGAAGTGTGCTTCTCACCTTCCACTGAGGTTCATCAGAACTTGGGGAGGGCACTTCTTTCCTCTTCATTTCAGAGGCAGTTCTCTCAAGAGAATAAGCATTTCTTCTCTACTTTAGAGAGGTCCTTGCACCAACATCTTTTTCCACTGCTGCCTAGGGACTGGCCATTCTTCTTTAAAGACTTATTCCTTTATCTCTGCAAGAAATGTGGGTCTTGAAGGAGCCCTGTTAGAAGCAGATAACCCTGGCAGAATATCAATTGGTTAATCATTTGGGAATTGAGCCAAGAGAGAAGGCAACAGGCCTGTGGAGAAAACAGTGCCAGAGTGGAGGGATAGGAAGTGCCTCCTTAGCACAGAGTAGGTGCTCAGATAGGTTTTTTTTGTTTTAATCCTCACCCCAGGATATGTTTTCATGGCTTTTAGAGAGAAAGGAAAGGAGAGAAGGAAGCATTAATTTGAGAGAGAAACATGAGTCAGTTGACTCTCATACATGCTCAGACTGGAGATTGTATGCACCCTGACCAGGGATTAAACCCATAACCTAGGTATGTGCCCTGACCAGGAACCAAACCTACAACCTTTTGATTATGGGGTGATGCTCCAACCTGGCCAGGGCTCAGATAGTTTTTGAAAGAATAAATAAATGAGTGGATGTAAATGTGGTACCCTGTTCCAGCCCTGCACCCGGGTTTACAAGGCCCTGGAGCTGCCATAGGTCCTTTGTGGGCAGGCTAGCGGTGACAAGGAATATAAATGAGATCGAAAGTGCAAAGACAGCTGACACTCTCCACCTGGGTGAGAAAGGAGGCAGGACGGTCTCCCAAATCCCTCTTGTGCTCTGGTAGAACCCAGTCAAAGCCACCAACACAAAACCAGGCCTGTGAGCTGTTAATTCTCATGAAGTTTTCCCTGTACTCTTCAGATTTGTCCAGTTTACTATCTGTGTTTTCAACCAGGTCTGTACAAACCTGTTTACTTGGCGAGGCCCAGCCCTAACCTGAGACCCAGCAGGGACCACATAGTAGGCATGTTTCATACATAGTGGGATCTTTGCCAGTGTTCTGATATCTTTAGTCTACAGAGACTGTCCTGCTATAGGAAGTTCAGTCCCAAGAGAAACAAACCATGGTCAGACTGAAGCTGAAGAAGTTTTCTTACCTTCTCCCTTCCTGTCAGACTTGATTCCCCCTGGTTTGGTTAAAGGGGAACCAGACCTCCAAGAAGAACCCATCTCGGTTCTCAATGTCTACCTTTTTACAATTCCTGGTCCCTCCCTCCAAGATGCTCCCCTAAGCCCCCTGTGGCCTTGTCTTTAGAGCTGGGAGGGTAGGGAGTGGAGTCTTCTCAGTGGTCATGGGAGTGGCCCAGCCAGACCCACCCCAGTTTTGCCCTTTCCCCCACCCGTTTGTGCCCTTTCCTTCTTCCTTCCAGTTCTCTCAGAAGCCCACAACTACCCATCCTTCATGGCCTGCAGCAATTCCTAGAAGGCCAGGTTTGACTCCTCAGCAGACACTACTCACTCCTGAGAAGGCTGAATTAACTTTCCACCCCACAATGAGAGTGGGGCAGTACCCCCAGGTTACAGAAGAAGAAACTGATTCCCAGGGACACAAAATGTCTTTCCTACTGTCATAAAAAGTTCATGTGTATGTGTGTCATGAATTTCATCTCTTCTGTTTCAATCACTTGTCTATTAGGTATTGCAGACTCAAAGGTTGTTTCATCTTTTTTTTTTTTAAATCAAGAATCTCACCCATCAAACTCTGTTTGACATTTTGATGGTTGAATCAGACCATCAGACCATACTTTGGTGTTCAATGCTGGTAAAGATAGAGATACAGCAAGGGACCCCTTAGGCACAAGTGAAATTTGAAACCAAATCCATGGGTGAGGGACTGGTCTTTTGAAGGAACACAGGTCTGGGAGTTGGTGAACTCTACAACCTTTGAGCCTCACTTAACCTCTGAACCTCAGTTTCCTACTCTGAAAAATGGGGGGAGGGGTGAATTGGGCCAGTGACCCTAAGACTTGTTCAGGCAGAGGGACCCTGGAACTCTCACTGGGGCTTTAGAACATCATTTCTCCAGCTGAGTCAGAACTTCTTCTTTCTTGTACTCTTATTAGAAAAAAAATGAACATTCCCTCAATACACACACATTATTAAATTATATATGACTTCCTGTATTTATTACATATGCTACAAAATAGAAAATGAGAATAAAAAGAATAAGATGATAAAATGAACATAACTAATTTTTATGGCACCCCCTGACTACCTTACCCCACTCTCTGGGAAGACCTTGGTGTTCCCTGGTGTCGATGACTAGTTTGTGACACTCAGGCCCACCACTTCCTCTGACTGACTTGCCCACCTTTTCCATTTTCCATCAATATCATATCAAAGCTAAGATTTACACTCTGTTCTCTCTGGCAGAACTTCCCCACAGCCACCATCCATCTTCATGAAGGTGAGACTCAGTCATAAACCTCTGGGCCACCATTGTTTTAATATATTAAGTAACATGTGGAGTGCTCATTTTCTTTTTTTCTTTTTTTTTTTTTTTTTTTTTTAGAGAGGGGAAGGGAGGGAGAAGGAGAGAGAGAGAAACATCAATATGTGGTTGCCTCTCATGTGGTCCCCACTGGGGACCTGGCCCGCAACCCAGGCATGTGCCCTGACTGGGAATCGAACCTGCAATGCTTTGGTTCGCAGCCCGCGCTCAGTCCACTGAGCTACACCAGCCAGGGCGGAGTGCTCATTTTCAAAGCTAACCTAGGTAGTCATATTCCTTTTGGAAGGCTGTGTTGATGTCTGAGTGTAAAAGGCTATTGGCCATAAGGTGAGTGACTGGTTTGTGTATTCTTTGTATTTTAAACAATTTGGGGAGAAATTCATGTGGTAATTATGTTCACAGCTTCAGCAGAAAGGCCCTGTGCTGATGTTTAACGCTCAGAAAATTTAATCACTGGGGCAAGTGATTACCATATTTTTCGGACTATAAGACACACCCCCCACAAATTTGGGAAGAAAGGGGGTGTGTCTTATAGTCCCAATGTAGCTTACCTGGCTCGCTGGGCAGGGTGGCCTATGTTATTAAATATTTTACCACAGTTTTTGCTTCAAATTTTTTTTTCCTATTTTCCTCCTCTAAAACCTGGGTGCATCTTATGGTCCGAAAAATTCGGTAACAATTATTATATCCTCTCAGGAGAGGAAAACCATGTTTTACCCAGTTGGAATTACCTCTTATATATTTAGTTCATATCAGGTCCTGAATGGTGAAACAATATCCCATGTTGTACTAAAGGATGAAATTTATGCTTTGCTTGTCTAACTAGTAAGTGGTTGGTGATTTTTATATAGAATTGGATCAGTCGTTGAGGGTATAGCTGAACTACTGGATGGAAAACATCCTCAGAATAGGGTGCAGTTGGAAGGGGTTAGGTTTCTTAGCAGAGAGTCCCTGGGAAGTCAACCTTGAAGAAAGAAAGACATCTCATCTTGTCCTGGGGGTGGGGGAACATGGGGAGACACTGTGAGGCTGGGGGGGAACTTGAGGGAGTTCAGGGTTCATGCCCTTCACCTTTTCTGTGAAGCAAGGAGCAAGGTCAGCCACAAGGAAGGTTGGCTGACCAGCTGCCTTATTCTCTGGCCTTTCGATGAAGGGTTCCCAACTGGATTACACATTAGAATCACCCAGGGACTTTTAAAAAACCCCAATGCTCAAAAAAACTCCAATGCCCCAGCTGTACCCTGGACCAATTAAATCAGAGTCTTGGTGGTGGGCCCAGGCATCAGCATTTTTGAAAGTTCCCAGACGATTCTAATGTGCAGCCAAGTTTGAGAACTCTAAGCCAGTACTTGTCAGATTTTAACTTGCACACAAATGACCTGGAGCTTGTTGAGATGCAGATTCTGATTCAGGAGGTTTGGGCAGGGCCTGAAGAATCCACGTGTTTAGCCAGCTCTCAGGAGATGCTGCTGCTGATACAAGGACCCCACTTTGAGTCACAAGGACACAGACCATCGGGTTTTGACATGGAAAGATTGATAACTGCCTACAGGCTCCACAAAAAGCAAAGCTGTCGAGAATCTACAGTTGAGAAACACATTTCTTCAAAGAATTATCAGAATTTTTTTTAAATTTTTTGAGGAAGACATTTATCTTGCTAGGCACAACATACATGAGGCTTATTTCACTGGAAGAGGAAAGCCGGCCACTGGTGCTGAAGGGGACACGCCCAGGAGCAGGGCCTGTACCTCAGTCTTTCCAGACTCCAGCATTGAGACAGAGGCCAGAGGAGGAGACTTCGAAGCTCACACTGGAGCAGCTGGGTCCAGAGGTGGAATCTGTCCAGTGTAGCCCAAATCACTAAGATGACTTCCATTAAGGCTGAGTTCACCTTCTAGAGACCTCACTCTGGTAGTCATAGGGTCCTCACAGGGCCCCCAAGGCCCCTGCCTTGAATTGCTATGACGTAACTAACCCCTGCCCATCATACCCAGTACCCAGTCCTAAAACATTTGCTCAGGAGCACTTGGTGCTGTAGACTTCTGATTCATCCTGATAGTTGCTTCTGTGGTGAAAATGCATTCATTTCACAAAATAAAACCAAGCCCCTCTCCCAACATGCCCCAGGGCTATTGTCCATATTTCTGGCTCAAAAATCAGGTTTTGCCTCAGGCAGTCTCCCGGACACTGCCTGGGTCAGTGTGGGGTTCACAGTCACATTCTGATGTTCCTTCAGTTTGAGTTAGTACATTCACTTCAGGGAACCGTGTGGGATCATTTAAGATGTGGCTGAGGGTCTTAGGAATGAGGGTATTAGGTTATTTGTAAGTGAGTGTGCATGTGTGACTTAGACAGTGTTAAATGCCCACAGTGAGAAAATAGATGGATTCCAGCACCTGGACAGTAGTCTGAATTATCTGAGTGCTCAAGTGTTTTCACTTTTTAAATTACACTGTAAGTGAATCCTCATTATAAAAACGTCCATTTGTATGGAGGTCCATAGGGTGAAATCAGTGTTTTGTACAATGCTGTGGAGGCCAGAAGCCTGAGAGACAGGCACACAGGGCGAAGGTGACCGGTGGGGCACAGAAGCAGGCGGGTCACTGCAGTGAGGCCCCAGGTGGCTTCTTCACAAATGTAACTCCTTATAAGGAAAATGGCACACATAAAGCTTTGCTTGGTTTTCTTTTTTCTGGGTGTGTCAGAGAAACACAGGAGCCCAAGATGGATTCATTCATGCTCACCCCCGTAGGACTTCTCTGTCCACAAAGTGCTTTTGCATCTACTGTCTTGTTGGAGGCTCCCATTGGCTGGTGAGGGTGGGTGGCTGCCATGTTACCCTCCATGGCACCTGTGGAGCCTGACTCTCTGCTCTTTTCACAGTGAGAGTGGGGTGACATCTGTAATAAAGGGCCTCAGGTGAGTTTTAGTTAGCCTTTCTGGGTCACAGTTTCCTCAGCTGTAAGGAGAGTCAGGAAGAAGATACAGATGTAAGCTTTAATGTCCCTTTCAGCCTTAACACACCGTGATTTAACAATGGTGGGGCTGTGACAAGAGGCTGGTCATGAGAACATAAGGCCCAGAAAGGTTTAGATACTCTTTCATGCTCTCCTTCATTCTGAAAGTATTTGCTGAGTACCTGCTATTGAGAGATACCGATATAAAGATGAGGTGGTGACAGTTCTTTCCTTCTGAAGATGAGTAAATAAGCAATGCAAGTATGAGAGAAGAATCAGGACTAGACAACAGTAGATCGCGGTCCCATGGGAGCTCAGTGAGTGGGGGCGTTCTCAAAGTCTAACAGGTGAGCAGGAGTTTGCTGGCTGAGGGAAAAAGCCTAAGACTCCAGCCTGAGGGGCTGATCCTAGAATAATCTGCCTCTGGTGCACTCAGTTCTTAGTGATAGTGAGATGAGGGGTTCAGAGTTCAGATAACAAGTTTGTGACCCCACAGGTCTCTGAGCCCAACTGCTGCCCCAGACAGTCCCTCCCCACCTCCCCATCTGCCCTGGGCCCTGAGGCTTTGCCCCAGAGTCTCCATCCATAGGTAGTAGGCATGGAGACCTACAGTGGGCTGGACCCCAAACTCCAGTCCCCAGCACTCCAACCCCAGCCAAGGACCAAGAGGGTGAGGGTCTCCTACAACCCACAGACCCACATCTCCCCCTTTGCACTGGCCACACTGTCTTGTTTACTGACCTGCCCCATACCTCAAGTAATGATGTCTGCAGGGGAATGGGTTGGTAACCTCATTTAAATATATTTGCAAACAATGTTTTGAAAACCCAAACAAAAAGTTCCTTGTGGCCTCCAAAAAAAATCACTGCCCGCTCTGCTGGAGCACTAGTTGGTGTCTCCTGAGACACTGCTGCATTTGACTAAGTTCTTAGTGCACCCTTCACTCCATGCCAACCAGGGGGACAGGCCTCCTCCTTCTCTCCAGTTACCTGATTTCATGGCTCATCCTGATGGATAGAGACTTACCCTTTGAACCCTCATCCCTGAGCTGATTGTTGCTTTCAGGGCATGCTCTACCCACACTGGGTGCACTCAGGCCCCCCAGCTGCTCACCTCTAGTTAAGATGCCTGCTGGCAGGGTGAATGACAGGGGTGGTGGAGGAGAGAGAGGAAGAGAGGGAGAGCTTTTCTGGATGGTGGGAGGAGGGTACAAGACAAAGGCAGGCTCCTGCCTCCTTTGCTGGTTTAATCCGAGCTCCACCCAGTACCAGGTGGAGAGCTGGGACTCAGTGCTGGAGGAAAGGCACTCTCAGCATGTGGTGGCTCTGTACGGAAGGAACTGGGGTGCCTACAGGGCCTTCGTTGGCTGAGGCACCAGGCAAGACCAAAGCTGTCATGTGGGGGGAGGTGGAAGTGAGATTTTGGCCCTTTGCCCCTGATATGTTGTACACTGCTCACCCCCACTGCATCATGCCCTGTTCTGCATCCTATCTGGTATAGCCCTGCGTACAGACATGTGAGGCCCCGGCGGAGGGTCTGATGGTCTCCCTGTAACTCATGGGTGCTGATGTGCCCTCCCACCCACATGACCTCTGTCTTAGTAAGGGTGGAGTAGGTGGGTAACTGGAAGGAGGCTCAGAGTATAGAGGCCTCCTACCCATCTAATAACAGAACCAAAGCCACTTTGGGCTGCATTTACTCCCAAAGGATAGGAGCTCTGGGGACCCCTTCAGCTCTTTCCCTGATGAAAGGGACAGAGGAGGTCCCTGGTTGAAAAAATAGAATGAGCAAATAGTTCAATGACTTTCTGGAAAGGACCTGGCCACCACTTTGAAGAAATGTTATTCTCAATGCTCTCCCACACACACCTCTGCAGGCTCCTTGCACCCAGTGTTGAACAGGAGTCTGCAGGGGCCTCTCTGCCAAGTAATGAAATGCATGGAGAGGTGTTTGTGACCTTCACAGCTCCCACAGCGGGGAGCCTGGGATTGACCCTGAACTCTAATCCCAGCCTCCATGTATCCTTAACCTATTTATCTAACCTTCTTGTGGAATCATCATCAATGAAATGGGCATAATTATTGAACCCATCTCGTAAGGTTGTTCTGAGGATTAAATGAGGCAATACATGGAAAGTTCTCAGCATTCTCAGCAGAGGGCCTGGCTGATAGCAAATGCTCAGTGAGTTTGAGCTCTGCCATCTGTGGGAAGATCAGGGGCCTGTGGGAGGTGCCTTGCCCTGGTGAGTTCCCCACTTCACACTCTGAGCAGGAAGGTTCCAAGGAAGTACCAGGCCTAGAACCAGGGCCAGGCAGGGAGAGGAGTGAGGTTTTGCAGGAAGAGATGAAAGCCGGCACTTAACCTCAAGGTATGTTGCAGGAGCAGGGGCAGGAGGCATTGAGGAGTTTGCCATCTCTCCCTCGGTGGGGAGAAGGGGTGTTGAGGGACACAGAGAGGGAGGGAGGCTACCATGTCTGGAAGTGTGGACAGGTACAGCCCATTATGAGAAAAACAGTCTCATTGCTGGATAATCCTGAACGCACAGAACATGACTTCTCCCAGTGACTTGCCTTGCAGGCCATTAGAAGCTACCTCAGATGGGTGGCCATGGGTACCTTGTCTGACTGTTGCTGTCCTTGTCCTCACCAGCCCCACCCCAGCTTCCTGTCAGCCTTTTCTCACAACTCCCTGAGAGTTCTGGCAAGTAAGAGGGACAAGGTGTAGACCCTTCTGGAAGAGACCTTAGGTTCTCAGGGCTTTCACAAGACCGCTAGCAAGTGGCCAACAAAACTTTGTCCTGCTGATATTGCTGCCACTTGTGGCATGACTTTTATGCCCTCTCATGCTAGCAAATCTCTGTCCAATCAAAGGCATGCACCATACTAAACTATAATCTTGAAAGCAGGAACCTTGTGTGGCCCACGACAGCATCTCTAGCCCCCAGCAAAGTGCTTGCATATAGTAGGCATTCAGCAAATTAATTGGCTGGATGAGTGAATGAATGATATATTGGGTGTATGGTGTTTTTTGGACTAAATCAGGGAGTGTTCTTCTCAGGAAAAATTCAGGCCCTGTAGTTAGGGCAAGCTCCCTCAGATTCCTAGGGGCAGGATGCCTCCCTGCTCTGTGCCAAGGGCATTATTGACCAGCATGCTGGGTCACCTCATGGTTTCCAGAGGGTGCCCTGGCCCTAGGGAGCCAGTCTCTGGAGCCCTGTCTACAGTGCACTACAGTGCATACTGCCAAGGACATCACCCACGCGTCTTTCTGCATGAAGTGATGCTTTGTATAGCATCCTTCCTCTTGCCCTCCCCTCCTCCTGCTTCAGAGAAACTCCTTGTTCCATGCATTTGACACATCTGAATTATCTAGAAATATCACAGAGTTGCTCATTTGTTAAAGCTGCCTTCCTGTAGTGATGTGTCATTTGTTTATTTCTAATCCCATGGAGTGCTGGCCTGTCTGTCTTGCTTGTTTTGGAGGCTGTGTTGATAATGTGGTGGTGAGCAGAGGACTAGATGACCTCAGGACTAAAGTCTAGACAGCTCAGACAGGTAAAGTCAAGAATCAGAGATGCCCAGCAAGACAGAGGATTATTGAATTATTATTGATCCCAACCAGACTGCAGGGCTGCACAGATCCTGGAGTTAGACATGGTGCCTGCCTTCTCCATGGTAACCAGGCTAAATATGGATACGTTTCCATGGAGAGCCATATTGGCAGCTGCAGTCCTGCTTCCTCCAGGAAGCACCTGTGCTGGGTTCCTTTGGCCTCTCTGAAGGTGGCCAGAGGTTTTGTGGACATCAAGAGAGTGTATCTCACCTTTGAGGATGCATGTTTCCAACAAGTGCTCCATTTTCCCAGCCCTAGAATAATCAGCATCCCTTTCTCTTGACCGTTAGAAATTTGGAGCCCTGACTGGTGTGGCTCAGTGGATTGAACACAGGCTGGGATCCAAAGGGTCACCGGTTCGATTCCCAGTTAGGGCACATGCCTGGGTTGCTGGCTAGGTTCCCAGTGGGGGTCATGTGAGAGGCAACCACACATTGACGTTTCTCTCCTCTTTCTCTCTCCCATCCACTCTCTCTAAAAATAAATAAATAACATCTTTTTTTAAAAAAAAAAAAGAAATATGGAGAGGTCACAGGTCAGACAGAGGAGCTGTTTGGGGAAAGTGATGCTGGACCTAATAAGCATTCATGGAAGTGATTGTATCTGCACTGGTAGAGAGCTGGGAGGAAAGGGGGTGTAATTGGTTGGAGGTAGACAGTGAGACAACTGTAATGACCACCTTGTGTAAGGCGCTGCTGTTCCTGTTATCAAGCCTCTTTCAGAAGAATTATTGCTAGACAGTTTTTTATTTTAATTTTTAGATTTTTTCCAATTGCAGTTTGGGGAATGGCCTCCTTCCATTTTCATAGAATATTCTAACATGACAGGTTTTTTTTCTAAAAGGAAAGTTTCTGCTGCCTATTTGAATGTGAAGGAGTCAAATCTCTGCATATCTTAACTATCTGATATAGCACTGTGGAATAAATCTTTCTGTCTGTTGAAGTCTAAACACATAAGCCGAGTATTAGGCTTAAAAATACTCTGTTTAACCCCACTTGGCTATTTAGTCATTACATCATCTGTGTTTATATTATCAAAATCATCTGTTAAGTTGGGGCTCTTCACACACAGCTGATCACATGGGTGTGTTCGTATATATTAGGAAATGTCTGTAATGTGTGTGTATACATAGAGAGATGGGTATGCTCCCTGGTTAACTAAGATATAGAAACTTTAACAAGATGTGGAGAGAGCTCTTAAGGCAATTATAAATTGTCTCCAAAGGATGATTCATATTGTGTGTTCTATGTTGCAGGTTGAGTGGCATCAGAGGTGAGTGATGGATGATCTGCAGTCACAGAACCTCTCCATGGACATGACCAACTCCTCTCCTGCCTTGCCCAGTAACAGACTGGAGAATGGTATGGCCCAGCTGATCACCACGGAGGCCTGGAACATCAACTCCACAGACCTGGTAAAGAAGGCCCTGGTGACGGTGCCAGCCCCATCCATTCTGAACCCCCCAGCTGAGTCCCAGAGCGGCATGGCTCTAAAGGTGGCTGCCACTGTGTTGCAGCCCCTGTGCCTTGGGGAGAGCCCAGTGGTGATGCCCATTCACATGCAGGTGGAGGGAAGCTCTGCACCAGAGCTCAGCCCTAACAGCAATGCCACCTATGTTATGACCACGCAGGGCCCCGTGCAGCTGCCTGTGGTGCTGGAGCAGCATGTCTTTCAGCACCTCAACTCCCCTCTAGTCCTGCCGCAAGAGGCCCCATGCTCCTCCAATGCCATCCACAACAACCTCTTCCAGGCAGCCGAGGACCCCGAGACCCAGCCCCAGCTTCTGGACTTGCGCATCCCCAGCCAGCCGCAGGAGCCCACGTTGCCATTTGAAGCTGTGCTCCAGAATTTGTTTCCTGCACAGGGCACTCTTGGCCCTCCACCCTGTCAGCCTCCTCCTGGATATGCCCCTGTTCCCCCGCAGCCCTTTAACTCCCCCTTGTCCCCCCTGGTCCCGCCAGCCACCCTCTTGGTGCCCTACCCTGTGATTGTCCCTTTGCCTGTGCCCATCCCAATTCCCATCCCCATCCCAGTGCCTCAGAGTTCTGAGTCCAAGTTCAGCCCCACTTTATCCAAGCCGCCATCTTCCTTTGGCCTGCACCCCTTTAAAAGTACCCACACCCCTCTGGAGAAGGAGGAACTGAAGCCCTTTGACATCCTCCAGCCCAAGGAGTATTTCCAGCTCAGCCGCCACACAGTCATAAAGATGGGGGGTGAGAATGAGGCCCTGGATCTCTCCATGAAGTCGGTGCCCTGGCTCAAGGCGGGCGAAGTCAGTCCCCCAATCTGCCAGGAGGATGCAGCCCTTGACTTATCGCTGGCAGCCCACCGGAAATCTGAGCCTCCCCCTGAGACTCTGTATAACAGCAGCAGGTCAGTGGACAGCCCACGTCACACAGTGATGGACAAACTGCCCAGAGGCATGGAAATGCCCTTTGCCCCTGCCACGCCCTGTGAGGCCTCAGCCATGATGGATAGCCACACAGGCAGCAGTGCTGCTCAGCTGCCCAGCCAGCCCAGCCAGCCCAGCCAGCCCAGCCAGCCCAGTGGCGACGTCAAGGCTGAAAATAACATTGAGATGGTGAGCAACTCCCAGGCGGCCAAGGTGATTGTCTCGGTGGAAGACGCCATGCCAACTATCTTCTGTGGCAAGATCAAAGGTCTCTCGGGTGTGTCCACCAAAAACTTCTCCTTCAAAAGAGAAGACTCCGTGTTTCAGGGCTACGACATCAACAGCCAAGAAGAATCCATGGGAAACACAGAGCTCCTTAGGAAACCTGTCAAAAGCCGAAACATAAAGTTCAAGAAAGTGAACTCCCAGGAAATACACATGCTCCCAATCAAAAAACAACGGCTGGCCACCTTTTTTCCAAGAAAATAAATAATGGCTTTTTAAAATTTTTATGATTATAATATGGGGAAAGGTGCATTGGTTTTATAAAAAGGCATTTAAAACAAATTATCTTTGTTAATTATTTTGGGGAGTAGTTAGAAAGCAGGAAGGTGAATTGGCTCTAGAGGCCCTGTAAGCTAGTATCATTTTCTTTTTTAATTTTTGACTTTTCACAAATGAGTAAATAAGAGCAACCTATTTTTCAAGCAGATTGCACATTTTTTGCAGCTTTAATGGAATATTGGGTGAATCAGAGGGGTAAAAAAGCTATTTTCATTGCCACAAAGTGCTTTGATGATGTAATACCTAATAAAGGGTAGGGTGAATATTTCACAATAAATGTTTGTTTGCACTAATTGATTGCAGCATTCTATCATTTTTAAAATTTGTATTCCTTAACTGGCATGGTTTAGCCCAAACTGTCACTTGTAAAGCATTGCAAGTTCTCTGTGTTTAGAAATCTAAGCTCTTCAGGCATATTGGGCAAAGAAGAATTCTATTGGCCAAATAGAATTAGAAGTATGTATGACCTTGAGCAAATCACTTCCCCCTCTAGGCCTCTAGGTTTCTTCATTTGTAAAAATGTGGCAAAGGGGGTAGGGTAGGAGGAGATGAGTTTCAACTACCCAAGGCCTAAATTTCAGTTCACAGAGACACTGGTGTGTAGAAGTCTGTGTCTAAACTTTCCATAGACTAAAACAAATATCTCTAAAAGGATGATTTACCTGCTTCCTTCCTGCCTCCATCCCCTAATTTAGCTGGAAAGGACCTTATTTTCACCAGTAATAAGTTCTGAATAATTGGAAGTCTTACAAGTCGAAAGTATTACCAAAGACCACTCAGAAAGAGAAGAAAGTTTGTTGCTGGTGGATGAGGAGATGTCTGTCTTGTCAGTGTTCTAGGCCCTGGGTAGATGTTTGGAAGTGGGTTCTGGGAGGGAAGAGAAATACATTTCTTATGAGTTTAGCACAGTAGTTACCTAGGAGTGATCATGCCCCCCAGGGAACATCTGGCAATGCTTGAAAACACTTTGGGTTGTCACAGCTGGGGGAGAAGGTGCTACTGGCATCTGGTGGGTAGCATCCCACAATGCACAGGACAGCACCCACCAGAGCAAGGGCAATCCAGCCCAAATGTCACTAGTGCCAGGGCTGAGAACTGTTGTGTAAGCCACTTCTTGATGGATGGAAGGGATGTAGTACCTGGGAGGAGGGAACAGCTCACTGCTCTCCTTGGACAGCCACACAAGTGAAGAACTGTGAGTGTGCATTTCAAACAGACCTGCTAGGTGCCACCTCACACTTCTGTGTGAAACCATGCTGGTGAGAGATTGATCATGGCATTCCTGCTTTTAAACTTAAAGCTCTTTCTTTCACTTCTTGCAATTAGTATGTATCCAGCTGTTACTGTGAACACGAACAGGAGGCAAAGCAGTTGCAAGACTGTTCTTTTATTACCAGGCCCTCTGTGTATAAGATTACAGCTTTAGCTCGTCCTGTACCATACACCCAGAATGGCTTTTCTTTTTCCTGCTCTTTTCCTGTGTTGTTAAAATTTCTTTTTCAAAGTGGGACATGATGGTAAATAACCAAATAGCTGTTTCTTGTTAGGCTAACTAGTTGGTTCTTTTGCCCTAGCCAGACTCCATTCTTCAGCTTTGACATGGTGCAGACTTTTTCCATTTTTACTCCCACTGTGGGTTTCCTGAGCATGGCATGTGTATTCTAGTTTCAAATACAACCATCACAAGTGTGCCTAGGGACTAGCACTTCCCATCCACCCGAGATCTTTTATCACCATGTTGCGGTTGTTTCTGCTGCCCCCATAGCAGGGCCCCTGGCTTCACAGAATACTGGCAAGAACGCTTCTCCTCCAGATTTGAGGAAAGATAATTCCCAATTTGCCCTTTAGAAGCATGTGCTTAAAGCTGAGTGACATACAGGTGGAAAGAAAGGCATTGGTAGGCTATAATTACATTATAAAACTTAAAGCTACAGATTTCTCTTTGTTGTATCTGGCAATGCCCTCTTCTCTTCAGTTGTCAGCTCCAGCTGGGTGAAAAATGTTGGCTCAAACCGGGGTGTTGAGCTGCTGTGGGTTATCCGTCAGCCCTGGGACAGGTTCCTGCTACAGGCCTCCACACCAACCCCAGTTGCGCCCATCTATATAGCCCTTGCATTTATCTCTGGGGGCCTCAGGAGAGAAGCTGTTGTGGTGGGGGCCAGCTGTAACATTGGGAGACTTGCCCTTTGAAATCTGTGAAGGCTATATCCATAGTACTGAGTTGGGAGCAGGGTTGTGCTACTGAGGTAGGGACATCTTCTGTCTGACTCCCTTCCCAGCATTTGATGGAAACTGGAATCCACTTGGCTACACGCAGGCCAGGGAATCAGGAGAAGGGCAAAAGCTTGCTGTGGCCAGAGTGAGCCTAGGGTTCCCTGATGGTTTGATGCCATTCTCCCACCTCATTCAGAAATTTGTAGCCTTTCCACACAAACCCTAAGTAAGAACCATCAGCCTGGCACCTTGGTGCCTGGTCTGAGGCACGTGATTCCCACATGGCTCACAGAGTGGGCCACTAGAAAACTCAGGAACCATCATTTTTTTCTGCTTGATGCAGGCAGCTGTAGTGACTTATATGTCCTCACCCCTCACAACTGTCTCCAGCTAACCCGCTTGCAGGTTTCAACCATGCAGTATTTCCATCAGGCTTTTTCTCATGACTTGATTTCCCATCTTATTACAAAAGAGAAATGTTTGGGCCAACTAACCTAAAGAACAGCCTTTCAGGGTCATTTGGAAAATAGGATTAGTCTCCAGGAATGTTGATATTTGTTCAGACTTGTCAAGATGGCTTTAGCTGGGTTTAGGTCAGAAATAATTAAAAACTTAGAACAAGTTACAAAGATCCATATTTAGGGGTACTGATCTTCTTGATAAAGTAAAAACTAGTTGATCTAGAGGAAGAAAAGATTTAAAGTGAATACAGTTTTCCCTGGCTGGTGTGGCTCAGTGGATTGAGTGCCAGCCTATGAACCAAAACATTGCTGATTCAATTCCTGGTCAGAGCACATGCCTGGGTTGTGGGCCAGGCCCCAGGTTGAGGGCTTGTGAGAAGCAACTGACCTATGTTTCTCTTGCACATCAATGTTTCCCTCCCTCTCTTCCTCTCTGTCCAAAAATAAAAAAAAATAAATAAAGAGGATACTGTTAAGCATAAAAATATATGTCCTCAATGGTGAAGACTCTAAATAAAAGGAAGGAGGGAGGGAGGGGAGGGAGGAAGGTAGCCAGTTACTAACAGACTATGTCAATATGGTCATGAATAGTCATAAATAGCATAATTAATAAAACAACAGGAAAGGATTTAGAGTCTATTTTACAAATGAGGAAATTGAGGCTCAGAAGAGTTTTCTGCTTTCAGTTTTTAAGCATCAACAACTCAAAAGTATGTACTTTGCAATGATTCTTAAATATTGGGTTTGAAGCCCAATGAACCCACAGGAATTTGTGTCCTTTGGGGGCAAAAGCCAGTATAAATTAGTGAAGAGTCTGAATTACAGATTTTTTTCAATTATTTTCAGGACCATTCTAGTTAACTAGAATGCCCACAGCACTTGGCACAATGGTAAAGGGGGGATTTCAAGCTGGAGGATGGGGGTGCCAGGCCTCTAAAAACCACACTCGAGAACTGCTAAGCTGAAAACTTGAACAACAGGGAAAAAGCATTAGAGGTCATTCAGGCAGACTTTACTCCTCATTAAATAAAAAAGGCAATTTTCCAGAACAGCTCACTATCACGAGGTCAAATAACTGACCTCCCACATCAGCGAAACAAATAGGGTGTATTTGAGGCCCTGAGGGCGCCATTTTTATAAATTAGTGTTTGATTTTAATTAATATATGGGTTAATTTTATAGTAAGCAGTATATACGAGTGCTTGAAATACTAGTTCCAAAATATTGCAAATAATACATCTGCAACTGTTATTAAACCAGGGGATTTCTAGGCAAAGTGAGATTTTAGCAATGCGCTGCTGAAATTACAAACAAGTTCAAGTTAAAAGAAATGAACTGTGGAGGTGTACTATATAATCCCAACTAGTAGGTTATTTTCCACTCAACTATAGTCTATATATATACATTCAAATAAGAGTGTAGGCTCACTCTGCTGATAAAAATGATAAAGCTCAATTCATACTGCCCTCCCCTCTGCTAATTTTTTTTTAAATCTAAGGTTTGATAACCCAGTCTATTAGTAAGAATGTAATGAGCCCTTTTACATGGACAGCAGCATGCTATCAGTCCCAAATAGTATTGGGAAATTTGGTTTTAGGTACAATTGCTTCAAATATGGAATTTGAGGTCTCTTTTTCAATGCAGAAATTTTCAGTAGCACACATTTCAAGCCATAAAAGAAACACCACAATGAGCAAGCCAAATTCTTTAAGAGCAGGGACTGAATCTTAATTGTTTTATCTCAAGGTTTCTCCATCTCAACACTATTGACATTGGGACTGAATGATTCTCTGTTGAGGGGTACTGTCCTGTGCACTGTAGGATATTTAACAGCATCTCTGGACTCTACTCATGATATGCCAGGAGCAATCTCCACAGCTGCCTGAATGTGTACAAAGATGTCTCCAGACATTGCCAACAGTCCACTGGGAGGCACAGTCACCCCGGGTTAAGAACCACTGCTTTATCTCTAGGGTCTCTCTCACACCTGACCCACAACAGGAACTCAAAATTCATTCTTTGAAGAATGAATTTAATCACAAAATAATCAAGGAGACAGATCTATAGCTGTGGTCTCTAGTACCCCTGACGTATTTTCTGGTTTACTTTCACAAGGCTGATGTGACCAGAAAAATATTATTTGGAACTGTATTCATCCATCCAGAAAACCGTCACTCATCTATCATGTAACAGGGCTCTCTAGAAGCTTCTTCCTGGTAAATGGGGTTCAGCAGGACTACACCTCATTGAAGGGCAGGCACTTAGCCAGTTCCAAAGGGGTGCCTCATCATTTACCAACACCGTGAAACCTGAAGAACCCATTATTCAAAACTCACCCCGTGATAACTGTTCATCAGTCTTATTTCCAAGGGCAGCATAACCCAGGAATTTACAAATATTGCCAGGAAGTTGAGTGTTTTTTTCCCCTCATGTTTTACCTAAATCCTCATGCTGTAATTGAGCCCAGTTTCTTGTTTGTCCTTAATGGAAACATAGGCTAAATCTCTTCCTTTTAGTAGTTCCCTATTTTAAACACCAGATTTTTCCAGAACCTCCTTCCCTAGGACTTAAGAGTCCCATATCCTCTTGTGCCCTCTGAGGTCCTAGTTTATAGTCCTCTCATCATCTTGGTTGCTCTTTCCCCAATTTCTACATTTACTCTGTAGAATCAAGAACCCCAGGTAGGTGATGATAATGTTTTTAAATTTGTTGTCGTGATGGTTGTACAACTCTGTGAATATACTAAAAAAAAATACTTTACATGGGTAAATTGTACATGTGAATTATATATTAATAAAGCTGTTACTTTTTAAAAATAATAAAAGAATCCCAGACAGAAATTGAGAACTGACTGTGGGTTCCAGCAAGGCCTGCTAGAACTGAGTACTTCCCATCTTTGATCAGTTATATCCCTGTTAGTATATCCCCACTTCCCATTGGGCCCCTCCCTTTTTGCCTAGTTGTTATACACCTGTTAATACATCCTAACTTCCCTTTGGACCCCACCTATCTGAGTTTCTCAGGTTTCTCTTTATGGTCCAAACTTTGCTTGAAATATCACCCCCCATGTCTCATTTCTAGAATCTGGAAAATCTTCCTCCAAGTGGTTTGCCCTGAACAGGCCTTCCCAAACCTTCAGGTTGGTCCTCACCATTTCTCTACCAGGGTTCAAACTATATTTGGCCACAGGCCTCTTAATTCAAACAAAATTACATGAATGACCAGTATATAAAAAAAGTCACAGAACATCAGCTGTTCCGGTCTGGAGTCTGACCTGACTGTCCCCTCGTCCTACAGGGCTTGCACACATGGTTGTCAAAAGCTACTGCATAATGGTGACACCAAACATGCCCCAGCAACTCAGCTTTTGCCATCCCACTCAACACCTTCTCTATCAGGACTCTGGATACTGGGGTAGTATGCCTTCTACTATTTTATCTTAAATTTTATCCAGGCATAAAGGGAGCATTCAGGGCACATATCATCTAATGACCTCTGAACTCAGAATTAGGTGACCAGGCTCCCAATCATCATTTTTTTCCTTCAGAAGTGGGTCCCAGGGCAGAGAAACAGTCAGGATGTAAACACTGTCCTCACAAAACAAAGACTCTGGCCCCTGAGTATGGGATATCAGCAAGTATCAGTCCCCAAGGTGGCCACAATGACAATGGAGACTACTGAAATGCCCTGGGCAATTCAGTCTTCCTGGAGGCAAGACCAGCACACAATGTTAACTGGTTTTGCTGCTGCTATTGTTGTTGTTGTAGTAGTTGTAAGAAATGTTTTTTATGCAGCTTTATGATTTCAAGTACTTTACTAATAGAAACTAGCTAACAAGGTCTTGTCTGGCAGAAGTCCTTGGTGAACGGTGGTGACTCAGGGATTATGTTATTTATAAAGAGGGCATCAGCTGTTTATAAGTGAATAGGTGCTCCAAAGGTACTTGAGGGTGGATAAGAACGATTTGCTTTGTGTGGCTGGGAAATGTGACTAGGCAGGCAGTGGGAGAGCCAGGATAATTCTTTAACCTCTGAGACCTTTCATTGCAATGATTTTCAGTGGGAATCTTTTCAAAATGCATTAAGCATCTCACCAGAGAAAACCTTTCCTTGAGTCTGTCATCACAACAGGCATTGGTGGCTGCCCTGGGCTGGAATGATGTGATGCCCTGCAGGCCATCCAGAGAAGGGGAGGCTATTTGTCTCTAGGTGGTGTGGGCTCTCCTGTCTCCAGTGCCCACTCCATACTGATACCTCCTCCTCCTCCTTCTCTTTTTCTCCTCCTCCTCCTTTTCTCCTCCTCCTCCTTCTTCTTCTTCTTCTTCCCCTTCCCCTCCCCCTCCTCCTCCTTTTTCTTTCTTCTTCTTTTCTTCAAAAATATCTTCCAATTGTGTCCCTTCAAAGCTTCCATGACAGCAGAGCATGCCAGCCATCGCTGGCCAACTCTCTTTCATCCATAACCTAACCAAGAACAGGGAATGGTACCCACTCCCCTGGCAAGGGCTTTCTCAGTAACCTGCAAGGCTCAGCTTCAGTGCTACCTCTGGGAACATCCTCCCCAGCTCCTTTCCTCCTGCAGAGGAGTGATGCTGCTATCAAAGGCCTCTCCCATGTTATTGAGTGAGTCTCCAGTGCTTCAGCTGTAAGCTCTCTGAGACAGGCCCCTGTAGAAGTGATTGCTATATCCTCAGATTTTGGTCCACAGTGTAGTGTAGCTAGGGAAGTGTCAACAACTGCTTATTGAACAGTACAGCCTGAAGTACAGACTGCCTTTTTTACCTTTCATATATCACTTCTTGGCTGTATGACCCCTGCCTTGGGCTCAGCCACTGTCAGGTCCTTCTGCCTTGGACCTCTTCTGGATGCTGGTCAAGGATGATTTTGTAAGAACTAGATGGACAGTACAATGTTTTAGACATTTCACTTACAGCCTGACTGTCCTATTTATTTACTTTTTAGATGCTTTGTTGCTATCATGAAGGTTAAAATCCAACAGAGCCCATTTGAGCCATTGTAAACTTCCAAATTAATGAAGTTTTAATCAGTGTTTTACTGAAGATCCTTTCTTTCTTTCTCTCTTCCTCTTTCTTTTTCTTTTTAAAAAACCCCCAGAGGTGCTGCTTCTGTTTAATTTTACAAGTGACAGTCTTTAGCCAGGGAGCTATGGTTGCCTCTCAGGTCTCATCTTCCTGATCCCTTTGAGGTGTAGGATGTGTCCCCTCTCTCCCTCCTTAGCTCTCCTGGTCATCTCTCTTTGCATTATCCTGTCTCTCTTATTGCCTCTTCCTTTTGCATCCTCAAGATGCTGCTGCTGCGGCCCCTGTTTCTTTCTCTCTCCATAGCAGACAGTGCCTCAGGCGTACCGTTCTCATTCCATGTGCTTTCCTAGGATGACCTCATCTGCTGTTCTCATTGTTTCCAACATCTTTATTATGTTTATTCCTCTCTATCTCCAACCCTGACTCCCTCTTCCTTCTCTCTCTCTCTCTTCAGACCCAAATACCCAAGGTGCAAACTGCCATCTTCACAGGGTGGTCCTTTTAGGTACTTCAGACTCATCATCGCTAAACCTGAACTCAGCATCTCCCTTCCTCTCCCCTGATCTAGATCCAAGCATCTGGCACCTTCTCTACTCCATCCTCTTCCCAAGTTCCCAAGCAAGAAATGTAGAGCTGTTCTCCATGACTTCTGCCTTGCTTTTCTCCCCATACCCCCTGCTTTGCTGACTTTGCCTCCTTGATATTCCTCATATCCATCATTCCTTTCCTCCACACCTAGTGTCCTTGATCCAACCCATATCATCCTCTGCCTAGACTTTCAAAATGGCTTCCAAACTGGGTGGTCACCATGCTTTCATTTTAGTGTTGCCCCCCCCCCCACCAAATCTGTCTTTTATACTTCCACCAGAATAGTTTTGATGAAAGCCAGGTCTTATCATGTCATTCTACTGCATAAAAGGTTTTGGTGTTGGATATATCCCATATATTGCAAAGGCCTCCCATGTCAGGCCTTCTGAGATTCGGCCCCAGATCACGTCTGTGGCTGTAACTCCCTGCTTTACCCCCACATGTAAGCTCCAAGAACACAGAAGGTTAACAGTTCCCAGTACAAGCCTCTGTGGTTCCACCCTTGAGTGCTCTGATGCTCTTCCTCACCTTCTCAGTGTGAGTAATCTTTTAAGATGTAGCTGAAAATAATACCTTCCAAAAGCTCTCCACAATGGTCCAGCAAAAGCTAGAGTCATCTCCTGCCCTCCCATAGCAACATGTGTATACTTATATCATTTTGCCCACCATTCAATTTGAAGTCATGTCTCTGTCCATCCCACTACCATAAAGTCCTATAGGGTCAAGGTCAAAGCCATTTATTTCACATGTGTAGCACAGTGCTTGGTATTTACAGGGCCCTCAATAAATGTGTGTGGACTGAACTGAGCCCATGGGGAAAATACAAGTATGCCCCTCCTAGCCAGACCAGTATAGCACATGGATATACAGATGCACAAACAGAAATATCTGGAATTCACTTTGCAAAAAAAAGATGTATTGATTGGTTCTTTTAAATTGTATGGTTCACTATGCTTCAAAGCAAGATGTATTCCTCAAAAGTACTTTCTACATTCATATAAATATACTTAGGATACAAAGCAAACAATAGTCAAAGTCTCATTGGTGGTATACAAGGAAAATGTTTTTGCATGTACCTCCTTAGAGTTTGTGGATTTATTTATAATGTATATGCATGGATTATAAATGCATAGATTATAAAATATGTGCAAAAATCAAAATTTTGAAAGAATGAAACAAATATAAAGTGGTCCGATATTTTCTTTCTGTGCCTCAATTCATCTTATATACCCTGCTGGGTTATAATGAAACAAGAATATTCTAACTCAACTGACAGAATGGACCTTTAAATCCTCCTATAGTTCCAGGTATCCTTCTGTCATGAAATGTGGAAAATACCCAAGTACAAGATGTTTCTATGTCAGAACTAGGAACAGTGTGTGTCACTGTACCTAAGTGGCTACAGACCCTGGGTAGAAGTTAGGAGTTGTTGGCTTTAGAGCTACAGAGTCTGGGTTACTACCTACGTCTACTCCTTTCTGGCTGTGTGACTTTGGGCAAGTCACTTAACCTCTTTGTCACAATTTCCTCATCTGTAAAATGGGAATAATAAAATATCTGTGAGCACATGAGTTAGAATATTTGAGGCACCAAGGAGAGAGTGCTCAATAAATTAGTTTGTATTATCCTTTGTTTATGGGTAGTAATAGGGAGCAAGGCCAAGAAAGATCATTGAAACTCCTGATTTTACAAAGCCTTAAATTTCAGCTAGCATATTTTTCAGATTCTACTTTGTTCCACAAAAGTGAGTTTCTAACCAGGTACCTTTATGCTGTCCTGCAGACTACTGACTAATATTTGAAGCAACATAGTATTATCTCATTTTCCTTTCTTTTGGCCCAAGAGAGGCATTCATCACTTTGCCATTATTAAGAAAATGGGCCCTGGCTGGTGTAGCTTAGTGGATTAAGCGCGGGCCTGTGAACCAAGAGAACACGGTTCGATTCCCAGTCAGGGCACATGCCTGGGTTGCAGGCCAGTTCCCAGCAGGGAATGCACAGGAAGCAACCATACATGGATATTTCTCTCCCTCTCTCCTTCCCTTCCCCTCTGAAGATAAATAAATAAAATCTTAAAAAAAAAAGAGAGAAAAAGAGACATGAACTGGCATTTAAAAATCTCAAATGCAAGACTGGCCATTGACCCAAAGTGGTACATGTTCCTAAACCTCACTCTGCTTTGGATTCTCCATCTGTGAAACCGTGACTCAGCTGCCTTTCTCATGGGGATTGATGGCATAATTCATTCATCCAGCTGCACACAGGCCACCATTCCCTTCCTCCTCTGCAGTGGATAGTCTCCCAGGGCAGGCATGGGGCTCTCAGGGACCCCCAGAGATAGGCCTGTTCAGAGACCACCGCCCCACCCATGCCCCACTGAAGGCCATGCCCAGGGGAAGCTCTGTAGTGGCCTCATGGAGATATACAGCATCAGAAGCCTGCAACCTGGTGAGCAGGGCAATGAGGACTTCCTCAGAGGTAAACCTGTAAAGGCGTCAAGACCGTCTTACAAATATCTGATGTCTGGGAGCAGATAGATATACCTTTATTTGAATTTGAAATACAAATTCACTTTACAAGAGATAACAGCAGTTTCTTCTTTCAATGGTAGAGCTTTCTTAAGTACCCTTCAAACATAATCTAGCCTGTGGGCAGCCTCTTAGGAACACAGCTACTGATAAATTGGGGGCAACTGTATTTGAAAGTGTATTTGAAAAGAGTTTGTGAGGTGATTGTGGAAAAGGAATATCTTTTGTTCACCCCATCTAAGAGCTGCTGACCTCTCTACCACTGGTAGTGGGGCCTTTACAGCAAAAGAATTTTCAAAAAATCACAACAGCCACTCCTACTCCACCAGCCTGCTGCGGAGTAACCACTCCTTATCCACTCCTTTTGAGCTGGGGGGACAGAGCCCCCTGCTGGCAGCCACAGGAACAACCACAGGACACTCCTGCACATAGTGGTCCTGACACAGGCACCTGGCTGGTGACCTTGGTCTCTGTTGAAAGCTAGCTCAGGAGCATCTCATATCTGGGGAAAGATCCAGATTGAAAATCCTTGAGGGCCCAAGGTTTCAGAAAGGTGCCTACTTGCCCTTTGGTAATGGAAGACTGCTGACTGGTGAGAGCGGCT
>CM052552.1:62931687-62979214 GCA_028533065.1 Trachops cirrhosus
ACCTGGTCCACAACCCAGGTATGTGCCCTGACTGGGAATCGAACCAGTGACCCGCGCTCAATCCACTGAGCTACACCAGCCAGGGGAGAAGTGATTGTTTTAAAACCATGAGAGAACATGCTGAGAGTGATAGACACAGAGGCTGAAGATCCAGGAGACACAGGGATGACCCATGAAAGGAGGAGTCTGAGCACGGGGAAAGAGGGTCAGATGCAGAAGCCAGCAGAGGTGTTGGCCTTACAGAGGAAAACACCAGAACAGTGTATCCCAGGCAAGTCTGTTGGCTGTGGGGAGAAGATTTCTGCTCCCCACCCCCCATTTTCTCCTTTAAACAAGAGGCAAGGATGGGCGTGCCTGGAGCACATGGGGAGAGGGTGCTGACTACAGACCACACAGCAGACAGGTCCCAGCACAAGTCCTCCCCTCTGCTTCCCAGCATGGACAGGGCTGGGGTTTTACTACAGAGGATGTGGGCAAGGATAAAAAAGAAAAGATGGATGGACGTGCTACACCATGCAGTCTAGGCTGGTAAGGGAGAAGCTGAAGAAAGGAGAGAGCTAACACACTAGGAGAAATAGACTGGATCCCTCATGGGGCCTGAGCATGTCTTATCTGAGATGCTACATCCCACCACACCCTGCACAATTGCTCAGAAGGCCCTGGCAGAGCAGTGTGCACCTAGGTGGTCTTGGATGCTTAGGCAAGGGGTAGCCCTGCTCAGAATGAGAACCCTCTCCCTCCCCCTAAGGCCCACCCTCTGCTCATCTTCCCCTGAAGACTTGATGTGTCCCCTTTAAGCATTCCACTTGATCAAAACTCATATAAACATTATTTTACTTTTCAAAGTATGCTAGCTCATTTTATTCAAGACGCTTGATTGATACCTTAAGAAAATTCACTTTTTATAAACGTTCATTACCTCTAGGGTATGTAGCCCACGAAACCCTTTGTAATTAGGTATTTCTATCTACTACCAATATGTTAATTTTTACAAAATCCCCTCAAAAGTATGTTAGATATACTCTTTTAAAAACAGTGGTTGGCTGCCATTTTGTTTCAATCGAGATATCTTTGTATGCATTTAGGTACATACTAAATTTCATCCAAATCAGCCAATTTCCTTTTAAAATCTTGTAGGGAAAATTAATTCAATACTGAATAATCAAGATAAAAAAGACATAACTACATTTGATCAGTTAAGGGCTTTTTTTAAAAAAAGCTATAAAATCTACATATTGCTCCTTTGAAATTTCCACCCAGAGATACTATTCAAACTAGAAACTGTTAAAAATGATCACAATGGGGTGACAATCATACATAATTTAACAAAGCAAAATTTCAATTAATTGTATTCTTTACATGAAATAAAGAGAATTTCAGCTTAGTATTTTAGAAAACTACATTTGACAGACAGAACTTTTGTACCTGGCAACGACTCAGGACATCCATAATTGATTTGGGTTGCTCGTCGGAGGATGTGTCAGACTGAACACTTTGCTGCTAAGATTTTAAATGTTAAGTATTAATGGTTTACTTCTGTAAGAGCCAAACTGAACATAGGATAAAAACACTTTATACTTATTTAAATTGTTTTTACTTTAACCAACTTTTCAGTTTCAGAAATTTTAATCTAAAGCAGAGATGAAATAAAAGAAAAATATTATAATAGAAATGATAACTGCTAATTAAGAGAGAAAGGAAAGAATTTATTATATCAGAATGACCTACATTTAGAATTTTGTACTGAAAATGGGTATTGCTCTCAATTTCCTACTATATAAGGAAAAGAGAGTAGTAAAATGGTTAAATGGTCATTGTCTAATGAAAGCAGCCAAACAAATTCATGACAGTAATATTTTCTTGAGTGGTTTAGAGGCACTCTATCGTATATGAAGAATTTAAATATTTTCCTTTAAAATTGTTAAATGTTACTGCATTTGGCAAATGGCAATTAACATTACTTACGTTTACATATGTAGGATTTGGTTCATATGCATAAAGAATCTCGTTCTCATCATCACCAGAATGTATGCGAGTTTTTATCTAAGGAAGATTTATTAATAAATTAAAAGGAAGCATGAAAGGAACTGACAGAAAAATTTAGGGCTTCAATTTCACTTTCAAGAAACTCCAAAAGTCTACCTGTGGTATTAAAGGACCTTTGTTCATTGTAAATAAATACTATGACTACAAAAAAAAAATGTACTTGCAAAACTGCTTACTCATTAACCCAACTACACTTATGACATATTTTCATCAAGCTTAACCTCTTGTGTATCTAAGGGTAGAAAGACTAGTCTTCTCGTAATCTGGCAGCAGAACTGCTGTAACAGCAAATATTTCTTAACACCAAGAACCATGTTACATGGCTTTTGATTTTTAAACCACTCAACAGTGCCACTCTATGGACAAAATAGGAAACACTGAAGTACCTATTTCTTTTTGTTCTAATTTTTATGAAACTTTTCTTTTCCTGATTAACAAATATTTGTTTTAATAGCACAAAAGTTAATTATTGCTAGTAAAAAATAATAATAAAACATCTAAAATTCTAGGTTTTTCTACACAGTATTTTACCAAGGCTTTTCTTTTCTTTTTCTTTCTTTTCAGGAGCATTTTTTTAAATTTAAAACATTTTTTCAATTACAGTTTACACTCACTATTATTTTCTATTAGTCTCAGGTATACTGCATAGTGATTTGATAATCATATACTCTACAAAGTGCTCCCCCTGATGTTTCCCATATCCAACTGACACCATACAGTTATTACAATATTACTGACTATATTTCCTATGCTGTACTTTATAGCCCCCATGACTATTTTGTAACTACCAATCTGTACTTCTCAATCCATTTGCCTTTTTCTTAATAAATTAATCTCTAAATCACCTTAAAAATTTTTGGAATGCTTTAAATAGATAGATAGTAAATAACCATTAAATTTCATTTAATAACTCTTTATTCTAAGAATGAATTATGAACTATAGGAATAATTTTAAATAAAGATACTTTGAAGCTATGCATATCTGCTTCAAAAGATATAACCAAAGTAATATGGAACTGCTATGGATTAGTACTTATATAAAAATATACCATCTTACTTTTGTATAGTGCCTTATGCTTTCCCAAGTGGTTTCACATGATTATGTCAGAAAAAAATAACTCTCTGTAGGCAGTTAACATTATCTCCAAAGATGAAAAATGTTAGGACTAACGGACATTTTAAAAATTGCCTATACCACTTAGGTGGCAGTAGTATATACATCCAGATATAAGTAATATGTTTTCTGCTAAGCCAAATTATATGTAGCTTAGAAAGCCCTATTTATTCAACATCAGGGATCAAGAAACAGAATGTGACAGAATGCTGAAGACCATAACCACTTTAAAAAAACTGGTGGATTCTCAAAGTTATAATTATATCAACCCTATGACCTGGCAATTCAACTCCTGAGCATTGACCCAAAAGAAATGTTAGTATCTGTTCACAAAAAAATCCTCATATATGAATATTCATAACAGCTTTATAGATCACTGTCAAAACTCATGAACTATATACTTATATTGGATCTCTGCATTTCACTGTGTGAAATTAAATTCAATTTAGAAAAGAAATATAACACAATGAAAAGAACAAGGACATTTTTTTCTAATTTGAAATACAAACCATATCGACATCACTGGAGCAGCTAGACATCTTTGTGAAACAGGAGCAACTCCACTTCTCTGAGTTGGGTCTACTTATTTTTAAACTCGTTGGAGGCTTTATTTGTGAAACTGCTTCGTCACCTAGGACTGGTAAACCTTCTACTCCTGAAAAGCAATGCATAAAAAAGTTACTTTATACATTACCTTAATAAACTTAGTATGGCTACGTTCTCACAATGCCAACTCAAACTGAATTGGAGTACTGGTTGAATTTTAGAAATTCTCCATGATTTAAAATAGACCTTCTAAACTTAAAGGGCTATATTGCTCATGCATAGGAACAAGAATCAAGATCAAACATGCTTCCAAATTGTGAAGTGAATGCCCCACAATTGAAAGGCTACAGAATAAATACTGAAAACAAGAGGACATGATTCCTAACTGCTTTTGTAAAGGAAGCCCATCAGGCCTCCAAATACGAGTCAGGAAGTCTGTTCCAGCTTGGGCCCCAACCAGGATGTAGACTGGGCAGACCACTCAAGACACTGCCTCCTCATCTGCCAAGTGAAAAGTGGCTGAGATTATGTCTAAGGCCATGTTAGCTCTAAGAATATGATTGTTTCCATATTTAAATTTTATATCAAACCTAAATAAATGTATATAAAATATAAGCAAAAAATCTTCTAGAATTATGTAGGCTCAGTTACGGTTCCGGATCATTTAACTTTGCAAGTAGAAAAGACACGGAGTACAATACCATCATATTATATCTTGTAGTAGGGATTTGAACCATGGCTGGCATCATGGTACTGGAATGGGTGCATTAATAAGAGTGCAAATTCCCTCCATCCATCCTGAGCCAGGGTAGTAATGACACAGCCAGGATGAACGGAGAATTAACTCTCAAGTTAACTCAAGATAAATGCAGGCTAATACTGTGGAAAAATTCAAGTTATAAAATACAACCAATCTGAGCTGTAACTTTAATCAAGTTTTAGACTATGTGTATTTTTCCTGATTATGAGACTAATACAAGCTCTGAACAATTAAACAGTGGTGCTCAGGACACAGGAAGACTACACAGCAATGAGAATAAATTAACTATTGCTACACACAAACAAGACAAATCACACAACCGTAACATTGAGTAAAAGCCAGACACTAAAGAGAATATAGTGTATGATTCAATTGATCTAAAGCTCGAAAACAGGCAAAAGCAATCAATAGTGGAAAAAGAATTTCTAAACCAATACTTTTAGATATGCTACAGTCACTTTAACAACTTAGTCTCCCACTGTGCAGATAGCCGTAATTCATTTAACAAGTCCCTATTAATGGGTGTTCAAGTCACTTGTGAAGTTTTGTTCTTACACTGCACAGCAATCTCTTACCTCCGCTTGAAATCTCATAGAATGAGAATAGTGAGTTAAAGTTTCCCAACTCTAATAGTATTTTATGCTCCCACTGTATTTCTAATAATTTTGTTTTATAGATTTAGATATACAATTTTTCATTAAATATAGTTTCACTATAGAAAATCTGGAATATAACACAAAGTACAGATAACAGTATCTAAAATATATTTTACTGTTTACCCTGCCAGGCAATGTTCTAAGCACTAGATGTGTTAACTCATTTACTATTCCTGACAACCTTACAGGGCAGGCTTTATAATTATTCCCACTTTCCTTAAAGGAAATCTGAGGCAAAGAAAGTTTAAATAATTTACCTAAGCATCAAAGCTAGTAAGACTGGAGCTGGACTGCACCATATTACGTGCCTTACATACTCTTCAATATTTAAATCACATGGAATCCCTTCTATAACAAAAATATAAAATCCAAACTCCTATTAAGGCCTACGAGGTCCTTACAATGTAGAGTCAGAAGCCTACACACCTCTCAGGAGGTCACCTCTTACCACCTGTCCCTTGGCTCTAAGCCTAAAATATTGATTATCTGGCCTTTTATAGACAAAGTTTGCCAACCACTGTTAGGGATCCTTACAACTAGACAATTCCCCTCCTGGAAAGTTATAATGCTGCAAAAACTTGGCTATAGCTAAACCAGAAGCAGCAAGCATTGACTCCACCACTCAATTTTTTTTTTTACCTCTGTGGCCCATTCACAAATCAGCACCAATCTTGCACTCTGAACCTCTTACTCCTGTTATGCTCTCTGCCCAAATATCCTGTCATCTCTCCATCTGGGAAAACCTAGTCAATTTCATTGCTTAATTCAAGTACCATCTCCACAAAGCAAAGGTGCTATGTTACCCCATCTAGAAGTAACACTGCTTTCCCCAGTACAGAGCACTCATACTTCAACACTTTTAAGGCAATTGTCCTACATTGAGTAGTTACATGAGAGGCAACTTCAAATACCATTAAGTCCTTACACCTTGGCTTTGGGTCCAGGTTCCTCCACTTACTAGCTGTGTGACTTTGGAGAATTTACTTAATGTCTCTGTACTTTAAAAAAAAAAAACCTTGTAAAATGGGGATAATAGTTCCAACTTCATGAAGTTATGAGGATTAAAAGAATTAAGTGTCAAGTGCTTAGAACAAGGACTGGCATAGTGGTACCCGCTGTTGGCTACTTTATTATCTGGGTATTCACAACATCCTCCCAACAGAACTATTCATCATGGAGCACACATGCAACAAATCCTTGGGGTCATAACATGTAAATCTGAGTCATTTTGCACCTGGACACTGCAGATATAGCAACCATTTCTTCTAAGCAAATTTGAAATACCAGGGCATAGTACAAAGAACTGGGCTTTAAGAAATACTCAAACCTAAGAATAAATTGCAAAATCTGCTATTTTACTTTAGTCAGGTATTTAATCTCTCGTGCCTCAATTTCTTAACCTGTATAGTTGGAATATCTACTTCACAGGTCTGTGAAGACCAAATACAGTTAAGCACCCAGCATCACGTCTGGCTCACAGCAGGCACAACATAAACTTTCCGTTTTGCTTCTTCCCACAAAATAAAGTTTGTGCAACATTTTTTCTTAAAGCTCAATCATGACTAGATTTGGCAAAACTAATAAAATTCGTCAAATTCAATCCTGCAAAATGAGTTTACCTACAATGAAGTTCATTCATATTTTACCGTAGAAAACCTAAATTCTTGATAACATAACAAAAAGCCATCTAGTTTTTATAAGATATTTTTAGACATTAAAAACATTTCAAAGACATTGTTCAAAAGTCATTTGAAGATTCTGCTCCCAAGGTACAAGGCATTCACTTGCCATCAATTTATCAGAATGGTGAGGGATGAAAATGGCCTTTTACCCGAAAATAATCTGAAGGAGTACACAGCAAAACAGGGCAGATTACGCCAGGCCACTCCAAGAGTTTTTTTTTTTTTTTTAAACAACGAAACTGTGTGTTAACACACTGAACAATCACTTTCTAAAATTCCTATCAGGTCTCCCAAAAGCAGCACTTCTACTGTCCATACGAAACTCCACAGACTACAGAATAAGCCAGATTGGGGACAATGTTACCCAAAACGTGTTCCATTGCCTGGCACTGAATCGAGCCCATACCTTACTTTGTAAGAGCAGAAAAGTTGCCTGGAAAAATCACGACTTAAAAACATTAAACCAGTTTCAAACCCTATAGCAGTCCTAATTCTGGGAGAGCAGGGTAGGAAGGGAAGAAAGCGATCCCGAAAAGACTAACTTATCAAAGGACCGGGCTCAGCCTGGGTCTTTATTTTCTTTCTCCTCGTTTACGTTATTAACGATAAAACAGCGAGGCTGCACTATCTCCGATCAAACGCACTTACCATCAAAGCCTCAAAAACAACATCGCAATCTCAAAAGATGTAACAAAAAACCCACTATTCTATCACTTACTTAAACTCGAAATTACATATACATATGAGAGACAGCGACTTCAAGTCTTGGTCGTTCCTCGCCGCCCACCCACCTCTTTCAAGAAAGAAAAATGAGAAAAGATCGACTCGTCCCCAAAAGTCCGCACGAACTACTCAACAACTGGCCAAAACGCAAAAGATCAAAAGCGCGAGCATCCACGGGAGGTGGTGTGAACCGGGGGAACCAGCGGGAACCCGCGGGAACCCGCGGGAACCCGCCAGAACCCGCCAGAACCCACCTAAACCAGCCACACTCACCCACCGACCCCCAACCCACAACGCTGCTGAAATTTAATTGTAGATTTGTGATTCCAGAAAATTTTTCCCCTGAGGCAAATCCTCTCACCCACCGCACTTTACTCCCCGGAGTTCCTCAGGCATTAAAATCACTTAACTACTTCTCGCCCACACAAAAGACAAGAAAATTCAAGGAGAGGGGAAAATGCCGCTGGAAAAAAACCCTTTCAAATCCTGTGACACTGGCCTCTAGAACACGCGGGAACCAGCTGCCGGACGGCCGGCTCCCTCAGCATCAACCGCGAACAGCTTTTCGATCGCTCGAGGTCGCACCGGAAGTTGACCCGGATGACGTGACGTCAGGCCTGAGCATCCCACACGCTACGGACGGCGCTCAATCCTGGGACCACCGCCGCGCAAAGGCTTCCGAGCAATCAGATTACCTAGCAATCCCGAGGGCGCATGCGCAACCCTTGGGGGAACAGGCTGTTGCTAGGGAGACTTTGCTTCCCAAATGCGTTGCACCAGTGCATGCATCCGAGATTTCCGTTCGCAGAGGCTGGTGGGAAAAGAATCCGGCGCTAGTCCGCAGGCGCGATCCTGCAACGCTGAAAGGGGTTTTTGCGGCAGTGAAGGGGTACCAGAGAGTACACGTGCACGTGCACGTGACAGTTTCGGCGCCTGAGAGGATTCCTGCAGGTGGCTCACGTGGGTGTGGCGTTTAGGCGCGAGGCCCCTCCACTGACACTGATTGGTTGTTCGAAGCTTTCTTATTAACGTAATTCCGCCCCTCCCATCCCTCTAAGGAGGTGCCACAGACAGCAGTCAACTTTGCATCCTAAGTGTGCTCTTCAGTAACGTAATTTGACGGGGGAGAGAGGCGTGGCCTTAGCAATGGGTGTTGGTAGTCCTGGTTTGGTTCTAGCAGATCCTGGAGCCAGATTTTCTGAGTTGCAAGTCCAGCCCCAGCACTTAGTCTCTCTGTGGCTTTGGGCAAGTCAAGTAATGCTCTGTGCTTTAGTTTCCCCATCTGTAAAATGGGCACAATGTGGGAAGTACATGAGTTAGAATAAGCAGAGCGCATAGAACAGTATTTTTGCACATGATTTTGCTATGTAATAAAGGGTACATGACATTATTTGGTGGAATATTATCTATATCTATCTTGAGGCTGTGCATCTTGGAGAGGAGGCACAGTCTTAGTACTTGTCAGAAGCAAAGGTAAATATTTCAAAGTCAAGTCAGAAATCTTTTCCTGGCCCAGAGAGAGGAGCTACAAGGAAAGTAAATCCAACATTGGAAATGTGTTCTTTCTCCTCTCAAATACAAAGCTAGATTAAAGCCCATTATAGAGACAGTATTATTATTATTACTACTTATTATTTTTATTTTGCTCATACCTTTGCCATAGTAGTTCCCATCTTTTATTTCCATTTCCCGGTAAAACCCGTGTGTTTGGGAAACCCCAAGAATGCAATTATATAACAAAGAAGAGAGAAACCAGTTGTTTAATTGCAGTCACGTTTATTTGCAGTTTCTATACACACTTTCTAGGTAATCAAACTTTCCTGGTACATTTTTTTGAGAGGGGTTCACAATAAAACTGTCACCATTTTTACTAAAAATAAATACAAGACTTAAAGTGTTGCACAGCTCTAAAATATACAAAGGCTTGAATTGAATGTAAACGTTGAAAACTTACAAAAGAAACCGTTTTTGCAACAATTTAAAAAGTTCATATTTACAATATTACAAAAATACAAAATGGATGCAAGTCCATAAACCATTGTCTTTTTGGCCAGCATGAACTGGTTCTAGTACCAAAATAGTTACACTGTAACCTTCTTTATAGTTTTAAATCTTTGTCATGATCTAGTTTTCTAAGTCTGCCACCACTGTAGCTAATGTACTCACTCACTGACCTTTGGCAAGAGCAAACAGTGTGTTTTGTTTGCTGTAACTAGTCCACGTCCTCTACTTAGCCAAAACAAAAAATCCAAAAGTAAGGAAAAAAGATTTCTCCCACATAACATAGACATGTTGTACAAACATTAAAAAAATTACCATCAGTGCAAACAACAGAAGAAAAGTTTGGATTGATGTTTTTTGCAATACCTAATGTGTGTACCCTGCTTCAAGATGGCAGTGATGTTGAAAACAGTCCTCTAAATCTTGGTCTTATATGCTATGTAATTAAGCCATGTAGAATATTCCACACTACTAAGGAATTCCTTGTTTGTTTGTTTTTTTACTCAGTTTGTTACTCAATACTCTTTTCCACAGTGAATTTAAAATTCATCTTTATTTGGGTTTTTTAATCTATGAAATATAAAATAGAGCAACTCTGCTATAGATTTTTAGAGTAAACAAAATAAGTAAAACTATAAGGGTTAGTTCTGTGATCATTACATACAGAAGGTATTTTATTGCCTCACAATTCAAGTCAATATGTATTTTAAAATATACATGGTACCATTACTTAAATTAACATCCATAATAAAAAGGTGACATATTTATTAAAGCCAATCATGTTTTCTATTCAAGATATAGAATCACTTTTAAAGCCCACATACCTTGCTTTATGCTTAAAAAACCCCTAACTACACAAAGCCATACTGCAAACGAACTGCTTTTATGAAAATTACAAAAGATCACCTATTGTGACTGGAAATGACTGTTTCTTATCACATTTGTCTAAAAACTTTATTTTTAAAATTTTGCCAAGTGTACTTTTGAAAGCATGAGAAAAAGATATTCATGTTTCCATGTGGTGTCAAACCATGCTGGTTTTTTTAAACGAATGGGTTCCAATGAGAAATGATGGTCCATTTGTCAAACCCCCAAATATTTTTCTTTTAATAAAAAGTGTAACACTTTGTAAATGTTCAAATGTACCCTTTACCAGGTAGCTTATCTATCCCAGCACAAGAGTGTGCGAATGCACACACGTGCACACACATACATACATCCTCCCTCCTCTACCCCGCCACCCTCAGCACCCATTTTACATACAAGGATGACAAGAAATTAAGAAACACAATTTGATAGTGAAAACAAATAGCAGAAGCCAGACTTGTTTTTCCTTTCCAGACAAACAAACAAACAACCCGACAACAATCAGATTCTCTAATTCTCAATCCGTAACATCTTAGAAAGTGTTTCATTTGAAAGACAGCATGTTCTTAGACCAGGCTTTCTCCTTCATATTGCATGAATTAAATCAAAACCACAACCCCGCTTTCACACATCCTACTTTCCCAAAAACCACTTGCATAAGCTTAAAGCCAGCTGCATATCAATTTCTTGGTAACTCTGGTATGTTCTATCATTCTAATTGCATTCTCTTCTTTTATAGGCGATATCCCTCTTTAGTTCTCTCCCCTTTCTACCTTCTCCCATTAAAAACATATTCTAAGTCCATAACTGCTTATATTTCTGACATATTTCAAACATTAGCATCAGCTCATGTTAAAATCAGAGGTGTAAAAACTATTTGCAGATTTCAACTTGTAACTACATTTTTTTCAGTTTTAAGACAAGAAAATTCAAGTAATTTCAAGTAATTCAGCTTGTTTCCCTGCCTTCATTTTATCAGAGCACTTGCCTGACATTTCCTTTCCCACCCACCACCCCTCCCCTTTTGCCATCAAGCAGATATAGTAAAATCAGACAAAAACTCAGTTGCATGTAGCATTGTGAACCAGAGCTGTTCCCCATTCCCAGCTTAACAGTGAAGATAAATAATGCATATACACATACCTATTTCCCAACTACATTGTTCACAGTGTCATTTCTGTTCGTTTTTAGGTAGCACGAATCTCATCAGCACAGAGAGAAGCTTCACTGAAAACTCATTGCAGGTATTCACTGTTAAATCAACAGCTCTGTGGCATGCTTATGTTTCATTTTCATTAAAGAACCTGGAGCTAATTGCTAGACTGTTTAAGGAGTTTTAACATTATAGTCATTAGATTATGACTGTTTATGTCCCCAGTAGCCTAATATAAAACATAACCTAAAATTAACTAGTTTTCCCTACTCATTCTCTTTAAAGTAATCCACTGAAAAATTAAAGTTCAAAGGACACTGTCAAATGCTGTTGTTCAGGGCATTGTGTTGATAATGATGATTTCTCTCATTGATTAAAAAAAAAACAAAAGCATGCTTTTCATTCTGTTCAAATTTCCACATGGCAAATCACAGCCACGTGATTACTACTATTAGCTTGTTTGGTGCTGCAATTTGTCACAAAAATGGTTAGGTCTGAATTCATTATTTTAAATTAATCACATTTCAGTATATGACCTCAAGATTTACTTTATTTCACCAGTTTAAAATTCATATATGAGGTTTATCACTTAGAAATCATATTAGTGGACATTTAAATATGGTATTTGATATGAAAATGGTATTCACAGAATACAATTATTACACTTTATCTGTTGTGTTGTATAAACAGTTGGTGTGCAGTAGATAATTAGCCACATGTCCACTCGTCATTGATAAATCTATTTACACATTTTTATCAAAAATATGGTATTTACATGTGTGTAGTTCTTTCTTCTAAATTTTGCTTTAGTTCATTTTAATGTAAAAAAATACCAAACCTCCAGAGTAATTTCATCTTCTTAAGAATTATGACAGTGAGGGTTGTTTTCTGAATAGGCAGCTCTGGGAAAACTTTTTTCTAGGTTTCATGAAAAGCAGACATTTTAAAATCCTATATTATCAAAAGGAATGACATTGGGTAAATCAAACTAAGCTAAAGAAAAATATGAAAGACAGTGCTACTTAAAAACATGGAAAATAATCAAGAAAGAGCAAACAACCTTTTGTTTCCCCAGCAAATATTTAGAAATTCATTGGTAGTAAGTGATGGTACCCCATGATGTGCTGACTTCCCTAGTCTTCTGTTCTATTCCCCCATCCTCATATGACTAAGGGTTTTGGCCTTTGACAGCCAGCCTGGCACAGGACACCTATGTTGAGCTCTGGGAGGATCGGTCATCATGCGGGCTCCCATCAGAATTTTCTGTCTCGCCCTCAGAGATGGCCTGCATGGGCGCATTGTACAGCCTGCAGCGGACACTGTAGCGGCTGCTGCTGGCCACAGGGGGGGCTCGGGAACGTCCAATTCTTGCTGATGCTGAAGTGGCAAAGTTCTTCGACGAAAACCCTTCTGCATTAACTCTTGGGGAACATGGAGAGAGTGGGGACAATGCCTCAGCACCAGGTGCCCCCTGATGGGCCTCATGGGTGCTATGGGGGGACTCAGCTGTGAGGTCCCCAGGAGGTTTAGGTAGGATAGGACTCTTCAGGATCTCAGTAGCAGACATACGGTAACTGGAATCCGAACGACTGCCTTTCTTGAGGAGTAACAGCTTAAACTCTTCGTTGGATGTGTTGGACTTTTTAGCATTTCGGTAGATGAGGCCAGGAGACCTCTGGCTGTTTTGGGTGGTCACATTGCTGTTGGGTGAAGTGACAGAACCAGTGCTGCTACTGCTACTGCTGCCAAGAGAAGCTCTTGATTTGCTTCGAACAGACATGTCTCCAGAATCTTTTCTTCCAAGTACTTTCCTCTTAGACCTTTTAAGAAAAGGAAGAATCTCAGTCCAGATACATTTTTAGAAAACTGAAAGTGTTAAGCCACATTCACACATCTCCTTAATGAGCATTTTGGTGCACCCTCTCTGATCAGATACCAAGTATCAGGGCTATGGAGATGAGGAGTAAGATACAGCCCTTACCTTATAGCACTAACAGCCTGAGGGAAGTTCTCTGATAACCACTGGACATTAATTAGGTTCTGGAAATGACCATTTTAAATAATGGCTAATGTGGAGGCTAGAGGTTCCAGATGAGGACTTATTGGGATGTTTTAGTATAACAAAATACTGCTGTCTGATTCCAGGGGTGTCCAAACTTTTGGCGTCTTGGGCCACACTGAAAGAAGAAGAGTTGTCTTGGGCCACACATTAAATATACAAACACTAACAAAAACAAAAAATAAATCTCATAATGTTTTAAGTAAATTTACAATGTTGTGTTGGGCCACATTCACAGCCATCCTGGGCTGCATGTGGCCTGCGAGCTGTGAGTTGGACACCTCTGGACTAGGTGGTGAAGGAGTGTAGATGTTTCTTATTAAATCTCTCTCTTCAATTTGGATAAAATAATCTGATGTCTGGGGTTGGCTTCCAATGAATACCAGAAGAGCAAAGTAGATGGATCTGTGGATGGGACAGGATTAGCCATAAGTTGCTGGTTAACAGGCTTGGGTGATGAATGTGTGTGCGTGCGCGCGTGCGCGTGCGCACACTGGGGTGGGGGTATATTATACTACTTGGTCTTCTTTTTAAATTCCTCCATCTAAAACAATTTCTTACATGACTTTTTAAATAAGTCAATCCATTTTTGGCTGCAAATAACATTGTCCATAGCTGCCTAGGTATATCAAAAGTGTATTAGTCAGTAAGCCAACTTTCTGTGAGGAGCTGAAAACATAAACCACACCTGGAGATCTTAAAGCTCTGTACACTGTAAGCTATCAAGAAAACAAAATCATTCTTAAGAAAATACAAATAAGTGGAAGCACATACCATGCTCATGGATAGGAAGAATTAACATTGTTAAAATGTCCATACTACCCAAAGCAATCTATAGATTCAATGCAATCCCTATCAAAATACCAATGGCATTTTTCATAGAACTAGAACAAATAATCCTAGAATTTACATATAACCACAAAAGGCACCAAATAGCCACAGCAATCTTAAGAAAGAAGAACAAATTTGGGGATATCACGCTACCTGATATCAAACTATTCTACAAGGCTATATTAATCAAAACAACATAGCACTGGCATAAAGAGATAGATAGATCAATGGAACAGAATGGAAAGCCAGAAACAAAGCCATGCCTATATGGTCAATTAATCTATGACAAAGGAGGCAAGAATATACAATGGGGTAAAGACAGTCTATTCAATAAATGGTATTGAGAAAGATTATACAGAAATATGCAAAAATGTGAAACAAGACTGCCTTCTTACATCATACACAGGAAGAAACTCAAAATAGATTAAAGACTTAAATATAAGACTTGAAACCATAAAGCTCCTGGAAGAAAACATAGACAGCAAACTCCTTGACATTGCTCTTAGTAATATTTTTTTGTTCACATCTCCCCAGGCAAGGGAAACAAGAGAAAAATAAACAAATGGAACCACATCAAACTAAAAAGTTTTTGCACAGCAAAGGAAACCATCAACAAAACAAAAAGACAATCTATAGAATGGGAGAAGATATTCAACAATGATATATCCAACAAGGGGTTAATATCACAAAAAAAAAGAAAGAAAGAAAGAAAGAAAGAAAGAAAGCCCACCAAAAAAATCCAATTAAAAAAATGGGCAGAAGACCTGAATAGACATTTCTCCAAAAAGGACATATGAAAGGCCTATGAAAGGACATATGAAAAGATGCTCAATGTCACTAATCATCATAGAAAAGCAAATTAAAACCACAATGAGATATCATCTCAGAATGGCTATCATCAATAAATCAGCAAACAAGTATTAGTGAGGATGTGGAGAAAAGGGAACCCTTGTGCACTGTTAGTGGGATTGCAAATTGGTGCAGCCACTATGGTATGGAGGTTCCTCAAAGAATTAAAAGTGGAACTACTTTATGATCTAGAAATTTCACTTCTGGGAATTTATTTTAAAAAATCCAAAACACAAATTCAAAAAGATATATGCATCCCTATGTTTATTGTGGCATGATTTATAATAGCCAAGATATGGAAGCAACCTAAATGACCATCAATAGACAAGTGGATAAAACAGCTGTAGTACATCTATAATGGAATATTACTCAGCCATGAAAAAGGATGAACTTTTACCATTTGCAACAACATGGATGAACCTACATACTATTATGCTAAGCGATATAGGTCAGATATAGAAAGACAAATACCATGTGATTTCATTTATATGTGGAATCTAAAGAAAAAAATAAGTGAACAAACAATAGAAACAGACTCAAAGATACAGAGAACAAATTGATGTTTTCCAGATGGTAGGGGGATTGGGGGGGCTAAATGAAAAAGGTGAAGGGATTAAGAAATACAAATTTGTAGTTACAGAATAGTCATGGGGATGTCAAGTACAGCACAGGGAATATAGTCAATAATATTGTAATAACTGTCTTATGTGCCAGGTGGGTACTAGACTTATTGGGGTGATCACTGTATAAGTTATATAAATGTCTAACTAGTATGCTGTACACCTGAAAATAATACAATATTGAATGTCAACTGTAATTGTAAAAACAGAAAATACAAGTTAGAATATAATATGTATTTATAATGCACGGGAAAATATAAAGGAATATACTCCATATTCAATGGTAGTTACCTTAGCATAACAGGATTTCTATTTTCTATGTTAAATACTTTTTTCAAGTTTGAATTTTTTACAATTCAGGTTTGCATTGCATTGTATTTGCAAGCAGGAAAAGCAAAGATTAAAAATATTTTTCCCTTAAAAAGAAACAAAATCATTCTTGTCACTGTGCTGCACATAAATACATACATACATACATACAACAGAACTGCAAATCTAAGATTACCAAACTCTGTAAGTCTACCAAACAGGTACCTATCATCATATTATTTCTCTTGTTTAGTAAACCAGCTTAAATTCAGTGAATCTTCAGCATGACTCAGTTCATTAATAAGTATTCTAAAAATCCATAGGGCAGAGAAAATGTCAGCTTTATAACTGGAGACCAGTCTAATTTGGGTTCACTGAAAACTTTATGGTTGTTATCTTGTGTATGCCAGTGTCCAGCACTCCAATAGGGTAGGAGTTTTAAGCTGACATTTGTTTTTAGCATCTACCATATTCTAGACACTAAAACATTCTTTTATCATGAAAACTGAGAATGTGACCTATAAGTGTCTCCATTTCCAATAGGGGATTAAGTACAGAGGTTTTAACTGACTCAAGACTGCATAAGAAGTGGAAGCATTGGGATTCTTCCCTCTCCAAATGGAGAAGCATGCCTAATGTATATACAGAAGGTGTATCTGATGGGCTCCTTTCAAAAAGTTGTTGAAGAGTAGTGCTCCTTCTTTATGAGAGAACCACACCAAGAGAAAACCTAAGTTCCCTTAAAAAGTAGAATTCTGGAAAATACAATGGTAAGCTTGCAAAGAACTTGCTTCAAAAAGTGTTAACTTCATGAGGCAGAAAAGATAGTCTCTAAGTTTTTTCCCTTGGGAGTCCCATCTAAGTCACTGAGGCCTAGTGGAAGGCAGTCACGGTTATGAAAGGAGTAGGCACATCATGATTGGATAGCTCAGTCTGATATGGGTTCAGTTTTGAAGGGCTAGTTCCTGCTCTGTTTTGCAGTCACAGATTGTAAGGAGTATTCTTACAAATATAGACACTGACCAACCACAAGGATGCAGGGGAAGGATGAGAGAATGTGAAAGGACAGCACTGACACAACACTGTCCTGGAAAAGCAGCCCAAAGGACATCCCCTATTTGAGGGATGTGAAACATTTATTTTAGAGAAGGCCAGTGTTATTCAAGAAATTTAACTTTTGGGAAAAGGGGAAAAAAGGAGCAGTGGTTACTTGTTCTGAGCTGTAATACAGGCAGGTTTGTAATATACTGTCTTGTCTCAAATTTAGGGCTCTGTTTAGTGAATCAGCTTCCATTTATCTTTGTTAATATAAGATTACAGCTTTGAGCATATTTTTTAGGTTCAAGAAATTATCTAAAATTTAGAGACTGCACTAGAGTTTGAGCTTTCACTCTCAGTTACTTAACCAAATTGTTTTCAAATAAAATTTGAAACAGAATGTCTTTCCTAGGGAAAAAACATCTTCCCTCAGCAGTTCTTATGAAAGTCTGTCAATTAAGGTCAATCTAACTATATATAAAGACTTATAGGCACTGGCTGGTGTAGCTCAGTGGATTGAGCGCAGGCCTGTGAACCAAAGCATCATTGGCTTGATTCCCAGTCAGGGCACATGCCTGGGTTGCAGGCCACATCCCCAATATGGGGTGTGCTAGAGGCAACCATACATTGATGTTTCACTCCCTCTCTTTCTCCTTCCCTTCCCCATCTCTCTAAAAATAAATAAATAAAATCTTTAAAAAAAGACTTATATTTCCCAACTTGAATACAAGTTTATTGATTAACGATTTGGAAAAATAATTATTCTGTGCTTTTTTTTTTTTTTGCTGAATGTATTACAAGTGCATGAGTCTTTCTCATTTTTTTCCATTTAATGAGAAGTACCATAAGAAGCAAAACCTTTCATATTGTTGCCTCACCTGTGAATGACTGCAAATAAATCCTCAGTTGTTCGAGGTTTGTTTGGAGACACAAACACACCTTCCACTTCAGCCTGAGAGTCTTCACTAAGTGGTGAAATCACAGAGTCATCATTTGGTGATGATTCTTAAATTAAGAACAAAAGCATCTTTAGGAGGAAGTTACCCAGCACAATTGCTGTGCTTCACTGACTCAGGGAACAAATAACAGTTACCTTAATGCCATTTTTAAAACGCAAGAGATATCTGTCACAGCCTAGTCCCTCAATACCAAAAGTGTTTATCTCAATTGTTTTAATAAGTGTAAAGAAATAGTGGAGGGAACCCAACACCCAGGGGTCTACCATGTTATGGGGAATGTTAAGAAAGAAAAATTTCAGGAAGTGCCATGAGACCCCTTTCCATAGTGACAAACTGACCTTTCAGTGAAACCTCATCCACATTTCCTTGGGTCTCCTCTGCTCTGCTGTTATCAGAGGCACTTTTGGCTGAAATACCTGAAGCAATATTTTCCTGCTCAGAACATTTTTCAGGGTATAAATTTACAGTTGATAGCTCTGTTTCATAGCTGATATTCCCAGGCACTTTGTCATGGTGGCGGCTCATCCCAAGTTGATGCTTAAGTTGATTGCTTATGTCTGTGGCTCTAGTTGGTGAGTTTGACTGAGGTGTGAGCACATCCACAGACTCAGGGTAAGCAAGTTCCTCCTGATCTACAGAGGATGCCTTCTGGACCTGTACTAGGGCTCCATCTGGACCAACTCCATATTGTAGTATTTTACCTTCCAAATCATTTGGGTGGGCAGTAGAGACCTTCTGAAATCCTTCTGTGAGAAAGTCACAACTTTTACTTGGTGTGTTTTCTGGAATAGGCTCACTCTCCACATGTATTTGGTCTTTTGTGACACTTGAATCTAAAAGATTGCTACCAGCTGAGGTTACTGTTTCTGGATCACAATGATTCTTCACATCAAAAGCACATTTTTTTTCTAACTGTAGTTTATCTGGTCCCATCTCAACTGCAGAGGAATCTAAAAAGGACAATATGGTGTCTTCAGTGGAGTACTGACGTGCTATTGATTTCTTAGCTACATGTGGCCTAATCTTACCTGGAGACGGGGCAGCCAGTGTGAGAGTGCTTTGCTCTAAGTAGGGGAGTTCCATATTGTTGCCTTCTTTTTGCTTAACTTCTTCAGACTTACTGATTGATCTAAGATTAACAGATTTCAGGACTGTCGGTGTAATTGCAAGGGATGGTGGAGGATTCGACCTCAGTGTTTCCCCTACTGTGTTCTGCTTATTATGACTAAAAATATGCAATGGGTTACGATGGTGAAATGGTTTATTCAGGACATGAAGAGCACTTAGGTCAAGATGGGTAGGAGGTATAATTGGAAGTTCAAGATCTTTACTTAGTGATAGAGCTCCATCTTTTAAAGAGGGTTGCTGTAGTGAGGATTTCCTTTCTGGGACTTTTGGTTTTCTTTTGCTACCTCCAGGAGACAATGGACCAGAAAAGAAAGCTGTAGGGAAAGAGGATGTTGGTGTTTCAGACTGGCTTGAGTAGCCACTTGATGGAGATGCTAAGCCAGCCAGCTTTTCTGGTGAAGCCAGTTTAAACTCATTATCAACAGAAGGAAGGGATGGGGTGGTAGCTCTTGATTCCGACTGGGATGTTTGGGATTCAGAGCTCTCTGGAGATTTGATGCATTCAATAACTGTGGTACCCGTAGCAGTGCTTGAATTAGATAAAGATCTGTAAGGATCATTTGTTTTCAAGTCATTTAGAAGCCAGAGGTCTGCATAGTGAGTTGATTCAGCACCTTCACCTTTGAATGGTGGAATATCTGAAGTGTCTAACTGAGGTTCCTTAATACAATGTTCATTCTGGTTAATCCAAGAAGGTTCCTGCTTCGTGGAAAGGTTGGTATTTTCCATTCTAGAAGGCGTGTTGGAGAAATCAAGAGGCAGCTTCATTTCCCTGGAACTGTGAGGCAGGAGCTGGCCACCACTAATCTTTGGTTCTTTCTTCTCAGAAATGTCTGCATTTCCATCAGACTTCCTCAATGATGAGCTCCTTTTAGGTGGGGTCGGCTTTGCCTTTGGTTTCCTGAAAGAGATGCTTGGTCTCCCCTGCCTTCTGTGGTCTAAGTACTCCTGCCAGGCACAGTCTGGAAGAGTAGGAGGAACTCCAATGCCCTGGCCATTCTCTTGGCCCAGGGCTGCATAGTGACAGACATAACTTTTACTACCTTTGAGACCACAGTCAAAGTGCATGGAGGTGTAGTATCCTTCTGTGTCCACTGAAAAGTGAGAGCTAGTGTCAGCTTTGTCTGATGGAGACTTTTCCAGAAAGCTGTCATAAGTTGCCATGCTTGTGAAGCTTGGGCAGCCCAGGCTGTCTGCCTTGGGGCGCTCAGGACTAAAATCATGGTGGCAGGAGGCATCGTGGTGGTGGTGTAGGTAATTCCACTCGCTGTCACTTGTGTTGCTATTATTGGGGTCATCCAGAAGATCTGCCACAGTGGAGGTAAAGGAGTTTGCCCGGTGGCCTCTCACTTTATCCAAGTGGTCATTGTACTGCTCTGTCACGAAGACACTGGCATCCTCATTAGCATGAGGGGCCGTGTTTAGTGACAACTCCGAGTCACAGTGTGAAGAGCCAGTGAGGGGAGGAGAAGCTGCAGGAGGGATTGTCTCTGAGGTCTGTGAAGGACATGTGGAGCTGCTCCCACTCCAGTTGCCACTGGATGATTGGTGGTCATCTTTCTGGTCCATGTGGCTGCTGAGGAGGACACCAGCCATGGAGATGCAGTGGATGGGGCTCCCAAAGGTGTCTGAGTTGGAGGAGATGTCACAACTGCCAGAGTCAGCAGCCATTCGGGACAGACGCGACCTCCCTCTCTCACTTAACTTGTGCTGGGGGCTGTGAAGATGTTGAGCACAGGCTAGACCCAAAGCAGGCTGGTGTTCCTGGGCACTTGGGCTGCTGGGGACCTCACTGCAATCATTAGGGGTTCTTTCTTGGTCACCCACAAAAGGCTCCCCCTCTTCATATGCTGAGGGTTTAGGACCAACTTTGGGCTCAGCATCTCCGCCTCTATTGCCTTCCCGGGGAAGGCTCCGAGATCTTGTGCGGCTGCTGACTGCCGTGGTAAACATGGTGTCACCTTTGTCTGCCAATGCAGAAATGTTGCCAGCGGAATGTGAAAGGGAAGCTGTAATGCTTTGACCCCTTTGAGCTCTGATTCTCCTTCTGGATGGAGCAGCAATCAGAATGTCCTCAGTTTGGCACTCTGAGTCCCTGGTTCCAGACCTTCTATTGACAGTGTTGGAAGGGTCTGGATTTGTGTGTACAATCACATTCCTTTCCCTGGCCACGGGTGATTCATCAGAATCTAGGGCACATGGAAAGCATAGTGAGATATTTTATACAACAGCATATTAACAGACAGTCTGAGATACACTCACAAATCTGTGTGCTAGCATGTTGGAACTTGTTCTTACAGAAAAAAAATCAGCATATAAAATTAGGAGAATTTAAAATGCTTTGGATAATCTTGCTCTGTCTCTTCCTCTCTCTCTTTAGATAAATAGATATAGATATACACACCAAATATATGTATGTGTGTGTATATATATACTAAGATATGCTTTTAGATCTTTTGTTAATTCTCTCTCTACGATATCAAATTGCCCTAATAAGTGACTACTATTTTTTTTAAACTAAAGTCTATTTTAACTTCTTGGCCACTGTTCAGTTTTATTTTGTAATACAAACACAATGATATAAAAATCTTAGAATTTACTGTAAGAAATAAAAGTCTTATTTATAAGAGATAAAAAATGATAATAAACACAGGGAGAGATATCCTAAACACATTTAACAGAAAAAAATAGAAAAATGTCATCAAGGATATCATGTTGTCAATATTTAATTTAGTATACTTGAAATTTATCTTTTTCAGTTATTAATATCATAAAAGTATATCTTTCTTCAAATAAAGGTATACTTTCCTAAATGAATCTTTCATTGAATCTTCTTACTTTTTATTCCTAATTTCCACCTTAATAAAACTTTTAAAAATTATCAAAATTAGCTGAAATTACATTTCAGCCATAAGACCTGAATGTATATGACTAAAACTATAAGGTCAAAACTTCTCAGTCAAGAACAGAGACTTAAAAAGTCATATACCTGGCTTGCTGAACACAAAGCAAATATACTCCACTTCAAAACCTCTACAAGTTACAACATTGACTTTTTTTTTAAGATGCTGGTTAAAGGTCAGCTTCTGTTTCATCTCCTTAAAATTAGTACCCAACAGAACGTTGACAATAAACAGTTTTATACCACACCTATTTCTTGTTGGACTCTTCTGGGGATACCGGAGATGGTTTTCCTCCTCCTCAGTTTTCGTCTCCGCTGTAGTACGGATTGTGAATGAACAAGAGAGCAGCGTATACTAGCCTCTCTGTCAAAACCAACTCCTGCAACCCACAAATAAATCTCATTAGCTGTTAGAAATGGCAAACACATTTTCATTTGCTTGGAACACAGTGATATTTATTGAAGTAAAGGCAGAGTTTGGATTAAGCCTGTAAACAAATATAAGGGAGCCCTCATTCAGCTCTTATTTAAATTATGCTGCAGTACATTAAGCTTTATTTCTGAATCAGCTCTTCACAACAGCTTGCACTGCAGAAAGTAACAAGCAAAGAAGGAAAATCAAAAGAACAAGGAGAGAAAAATAACATCAAAGAATAACCCTCACACAGAAATGACTCCTTAAGGACCTAAACCTTTAGTTATTACTATTTACTGCTCTATTTCTGAGCTCTCTAAAGCTGGTATCTTTGCATAGTAGATCCATAGCCAAGATGTTAACCTGAATTAGTTCAGCGGACACATCTTGTCCTATCTCTTCATTAAAAGATCTTTGTATTTTTCCCCTCTACTCACTCCGCCCACCCCCCTCCAAAAAAAACATACACGCATGCTAGGAGGAAACAACAGGCTAGAGATTTTTAAAAAAATAATCATGTAACTCCGTCTACTTTCTTCTACTGACTAAAATGAACACTTTTGTGTGTGTGTGTGTGTGTGTGAAGTGTTCTTTTTTAACATTTTTTATTGTTGTTCAAGTACAGTTTTCTGCCTTTTCCCCCCACCCCCCCAGCACCCCATCCGTCCCCACCTCCCTCTCCTGTTTCCATCCCCCTTGTTATTGTCCATGTGTCCTTTAAAATTGTTCCTGCAAACCTTTCAGCTTTTCCCCCCTACAATCCCCTCCGCTCCCCGCTCTGGTCACTGTCAGCCTGTTCTCAATTTCAGTGTCTTTGGTTATATTTTGCTTGCTTGTAAACTGAACACTTTTTAGTTTAGCACCAGTGTCTTATCAGTGTATAATAATAATAAAAGGCAGCCCCCAGTTCTGCACTTAAGTGGATCTATCTTCTGTTCCAGCTGTAAATAAAACTGGAATTCCCAGTTGTTACAACATGTGTATGTTTGCTTTAGAAAATATGGGGGGAAATCATGATACCTGTTAGTTTCTCTCTCCATAACCACATTATGCACACTACATGCAGTCCTATCCAATCTAGAATGCTGAGGGAGGAGGTGAGAGCCCAAATTCATCTGGCATAGGCATATGCCATGCATTTTTCAGAGTAAGCTTTGCCTCAGGAAGCCATAATACCAAAAGTGCTTTGGAATTTGGTTGTCTCATCATTTGTCCTGATTGTTAAGCATGGGGCAGGATGGCATGTTAAACCTTGTTCAGCTATATAATGAAGCAGTTTGAGTTTTGCTTAGCATCATAGTGACAACAGTTTGTAGAACTCTTTGTGAAATCTGTATGAGCTATCACATGATGAATAATTATAATATTATCAGAGAATTTGTACTAATGGACTTTCCTTTCTTAGTTCCAATCAAAAATTAAAATACTTCATCCTAATCATAATAATTACAGAACATATGGCGTACAGACAGATATTTTGTGTTATATGGGCATAATCAACAATTTGCTAATTAAAGCTCTTGAAATCAACAGATAATCCAGGTTTTAGTCTGAGAGTTCCTGAAATAAAGCAGAAGGAAAGATCTTCCCTTTTCCTGAATCACAAGGCCCATAATCAAAGAACTGAATTTGAAAACAAGATTTTACTTACAGTGCCATGAAGAAAGCACGTGTTGCTAATAATCAGATGTCCCCAGAACTGAAAGTTAGTTTACGAGGATGCCAAAATGATCCATTTTGACAACTGAACTCCCCTAATTTATCCCACTTAGATTATGGAGATCAGATAAAGTACACATCCCTAGAATAATCTGTCCTACAAATTGAATAGGTCATCAGGAAAATTAACCCCAAGCTCACAGCCAGCTGAACAACTAGAACTCCCCCCACTTTTTTTTTTAGGAATGAAATAGCTATGCTAGATACCAGGTCATCATTTGTTCCCTACTTTATGTGAGAGAAATTTGAGTGGGGTTAATAATACCTGTGTGCAAAATGCATCTCAAGTAACACGCAATCTTTAGTTATGTGGTACCAGGATGAAAATCAGTCATAATATGGCCATTTTGAAATTTTTAATATATAAATAAATTAAATATAACTATTAGAGATGTTCAAAGAAAGCACAATAAACAGATCATTTAATTTCCATCTTTGAAAGTTAGAATATTTTATAACATTATTTTACTTACAAAGATTACCATATCCAATTCTGGAATTTGCAATTGCTGCCAATAAACTTTTCCAGAAAAGTCTGGACAGGGTTGCATTCGTCCTAGACTAATCTTCACTCTCAATACACAAGAGGAGGAAAGCAGAGTGTATGAAAGACAGGCTTGCTGGCTTTAGAGTAGATCTCAGCTTTCATCTATGAATCCATATACTTTTAGGTCAAAAATCCCTAAAATCACTGCAGAATTCTAAACAATATTTTAAACAAGCCTACCTTCACCCAAGGAAGCATGAAAACAGATTTTATACTTGGTCTACAGAATCATTACTTGCAGTTTTAGGAATCCAGAGTTTGCCATTTTCTTTCTTGCGGTGCCACACATCATTATCATATGATTAATCACTGCCGCTCTCTCAATTATTTGTCAGCTATGGCCAAAGAACTATTTGGTGACTTTTTTTTCAAAAAGAAACTGTCCGTCATTTACATAACAAGTGGGCCAATGAAACATGCAAATTGATGTTCAAAACCTGACAAAAGCATATTGAACATCTTCTGTGTTGTATTCTGATAAAAAGGTATTACTTGTTCACAAAGCAGTATTCTTAATTGGTACCCCCAGCAGCATAGCTTTTGAACATATTTAATACACAGAATATTCTGACCCTTTTGCCCCTAAGAAAAAAAAAACAGAACAATACCAGTGACATTGATGGGAATAATGCAAGAAGAAATCACTTGAGCATCTTGCTTCATCTTCTCCTCTGGTGTTGGGAGAGGTAGTGCTTTGCTCCAGTTGGTCTGCTTGTCCAGTGTGGAGGGGATATTATGTACTGGGTTTTTCGGCCTCTGCCCTAACATGACATCTGTATCTTCATCCTCCGGGGGATGGGACTGCAAATGAAGTACATTCAGACTCAACCATCATGGTTTATACATAAACAAACATATGAGGAATTTCACAGTTTAGTTAAGAAAGAATTGGTCAGAAACAAGCTTTTAGGTCAAAGAAGAGTTCCTAGAAATAATTAGTAAGCACAACTAACTGAAAGCTGGAATTTCAATAGTCAAGCAACACAAAAGGAAAAAATGAGTTAAATAAACATGCTTTCCAGGTCAAATGGAATTAAGACAAGAGACAAGGTAGCCAGAACTTCAAACTGAAGAAAAATGTGAGTCTCTAATCCAGTGGGAGGTAGATCACTTTCTCTATATCCATCTCACCATAAATTCTACTGGAAGTCTTGAGAGCCCTAGATGACTAGGATCAAAGAGAGAAGATGATTTGGATGCCTATGAAATGTTTTGGAAAATGTGCCAGAAAACCTGGAGTCAGGAGACATTCCAGAACATATCATCTAAAGGACAAGCCAACCTAATTGAGAGGCTGGATTAAAACACAAGGAATTAATTTTACTGCAGGACTATGCCGTTTCTGAATAACATTTTCAAACCACTATGGGTGGGGTGGGGGAAAGTTGCGGTGGGAAAATGGAGACAACGGTATTTGAACATTAATAAAAAATGACTAAAAAGAAAAAAAAACACTGTATGCACATGGAAAAGCAAAAGTGAAGAATCTCCCCCCCCCACCAACTATAGTGAAAAATATAAATGCTGTTGGGGTGTATTCAAGTGGGTTTCTTTTTTACAATTCAGAAGACAAAAACAGTCCTTGTTTATTTTTTTTGGCTTTGCAGTGCTAAGTTTTTCTTCCAGCTGTGTAGTTAGAGGTTTTGACTCCTATGTGACAACTGAAAATTCTCCACCCAAACCTTTCATAGATATTAATATTGTCTAACTGATTTCAGAGTTGGGTTCCTAGCCCAGATTATTAAAAAGGCTCCATTCTGATTTTGATTTCAGATTATTAAAAGACCTACTGATAGTTTCCACTATGAAACTAGTTTTATTTCTTTCTACAATTTGGAGAAAGGTGGGTATTTGTAGAAAATAATTTTTCCTCTTATTCTAGTTAGATTTTAATAATATTCTGTCCTAAAATCAGAACCATTAGAAAAATTCTCTTATCCTCACCTTTGGAAGCATCATGCCCTGTTGACTCAGGATTTCACATATTGTCAAATGAATTAAGTCCCCTTAAAGAGAAGATCCCAGAACCAGTTGTTTAAACTAACCCCCAGCATTTGCTTACCTTGTTAAAAGTATCTGCAAAGCCCCCAACACACCTAACAGGATATGATTCCCCCTCCTTGAGGAAAATATGTTTGCCATGAATGTTTTAGTAAAAACATTGCAACCTTCCTTCTCTCTTCAGCTGTTTATTCCCAGGGAAGCGAATAGCTCAAATAAAGTTGGAGCACAAAAGACTTTGTTTCCTAGGTAACTTACAAAAAGGAAAAAAAAGTTTGGTGCATGCAAAATGAGACAGAAAGAAGGGGAGAGAGCACAAGTAGCTGGAGAGAAACCCCCACCACCAGAGGCCACATTTTGTAGGGAATTCCTCCCTCGAATAACAATGGACTGGGAAACAAAGAAAGCATAGTGACCTGACTAAAGGCTCTGACCAGAAGCCAAAAGCACTTTTTATTTAATGGTGACAGCGACAACTGACTGCCAGAGAATCCTTTTGTCCTGTTTTCTTTTTTGATGTGAGAAGCTGAACCTTTACAGTTTTGATAAATATAAGGGAAGTTGGAATTTTTTTCCCTCCCAACTACAAAGTCCAGGAGAAGAGTTAGGTGATGCCCATCTTGAACAGAGCCTTATTTGCAACTTACAGGTGTGTGCGTGGGCGGGGTAGAGTAAACGGGAAAAAAAGCCAATGCCACGGCTGTCTAAATTATATTTTATTTAATTCAAGTTAGGAAAATACCTACTCTTTAGATTGATTTAAAAGAATACCTCTTAGTTGATTAGAAACACCAGAGTTTGCCATAGAGTTAAAAGAGAAGAAAAGTGAAAGTGTCTGGAGAGAGTGGGATAGGGTACAACGGAATGTTCTCAGAACCAGTACCTTTCTACTCCATGGGGTCATGTGGCAACATTCAGTGGGGGAGGGCGAACGGGTGCTGTTAAACTATGAACATGAAATGCAAAAAAAGAAAAAAAAGAAAAAAAATTAAAACATGCACACAACACAAAGTATACCCTTGCCTATGATATTAATGAATGAATATAATGGGATAACACCTGCTTTCCTCCCTCCCTCCCTTCCTTCCTTCCTTCCTTCCTTCCTTCCTTCCTTCCTTCCTTCCTTCCTTCCTTCCCTCCCTCCCTCCCTCCCTCCCTCATTTCCATTTTATGAGAAGTAGCATACATAGTGGTTAACAGCTCAGACTCTGGAGCTAGACAGAGTTCAAATGCTGGTTCTACCACTGATTTGTTGTATAACCTGGGCAATCCCTCAACTTCTCTAAGGTCAGTTCCCTTATCTGTAGGATAGAGAAATAATAGTATCTACTCTCCAGGGCTGTTTTGAGGATTAAATAAGTATATATCATACTAGTCTTAGAAGAGTCTTGGCACATAATAAGCTCTATATGTTAGCATCAGCTACTACTACCACTATTATTATTACCCTTACTTTATAGCTGTGAAAGATCTGTGAAATTGTTTTTGCAAATTGTAACTTCCTATCTTTTGTATCCCAACCCCATTTGCTAATTTGGGAAAGACTGAATTATTTTCTTTCCTTAGAGTTTATTTTCCTATGAACTACTTGGAAGAAAATTTCCTGTGTATAAATTCCTCCTCTGGACTGTTCAAAAATTGCCTCTTCCTCATATTCATAGACTGTATTTGACAACAGGGCCATTTTTATGGGAATATGACCCTTGCGGTGGCACAGGAACCCACCCTGAGAAGGACTCCATACTTGGTTTAAAGCTGTCACTGTGTTGATAGTCTTAAGTTTTTGAGTAAGGGGCCTTCCGTTTTCATTTTGCACTGGGACCCACAAATTATGCAGCCAGTCCTGCTTGTAGAATAATTTGGTAACTAGAATTCCCTTTTCAGGATCTACTGAGGAAGACTTTAAAATTCTTTTAAATTCTAAACCATATCAGCATTGGATTCAGTTAGGCGTCTATTACAGCACTTTCCATGTAGCATTGCTTTAATGTAACATGAATTATCCCTGATGTGTCTTTTTCATTTATTAAGTTACAAATTCCTAGAGGTCAGGAGCCATATTTCATTTTCCTTTCAGTCTTCTGTGATGCCAATACAATGATTCTTCATGGTAAGAGCTCTAACAAGTTATTGGTAAACTTTAACAATACCAGTTCTGTGTTTTTAACAGTGATGGGGAACCCAAATAAAGTAAGGATCATGCTCAAGACCTCAGGAGGAAGCAGACACCTCGGAATCCACAGAACCTACCCTCTTAGTGAAAATAGGTGAAAACAAATAGAGCAAACCACAAGCAACCATTGGTTCCATTGAAGGCTCAGTATTTACATATACTGGTTCTAGTTATTATTAAGCCTATAGCATAATACATTTTGGGGGGCACTCAAGTTCTAATACTATTCTAAGTTCCTAAATTTTAACTGACAGGGTTGCTCATTAATTTTTAAAGACAGCAAATGCCATCTCCTCAAGCATAGTTAACTTTGATCTAGATCTTATTTAAGACAAATGATTTTGTAGGGTCTATGGCTCCCCCACTGAAAGGGATCATTTAGATAGATAGGGTATATATGGCCTGAGTTCAGATACTTAACCTGGCTCTCTCATGAGAATCAGTCACAGATAGTGATGTGCAGGTAACACACTGGGCTATACAAAGTAGAGAGCAAATTCATAAAAGTAGGAAAAAGGGAGCTTGAAAACAAAGGCTGCATGGTACAGGAATTTGTTTCCAAGAAACCAAAGGCTTTGGTGTCTTACAAAAGGATTTCAAAAAATCAAACAGCAGGAAACTACAGGGTAGAAAACATATTAATGATATTAACATATTAACTTCGGTAGTCTGTCTTAAGTCTCCTAAGTCAGCTCTCCTGTCGAGTATTTTTTTCCAGGAGTGTGAGATGAGGAGTAATTTATTTTTAATCTGTTTGAAAACTGATCCCCTCCATCCCATTAAACAAGCATGAGGTAACACCTGGAAATGACTAAGGACAGCAAATCCAGAGGCTGAGAGAGAGCACAGACTGTTTAGTTTGGGTCATCATCATTAAGTCAAGGTCTCTGTGTGTTATACTCCACAGAAGATTCCTTTTCAACTCATCAGTCTTGCCATTATTTTGTTAGTCGCTCCAACCTCCAGCTTGTGAGGGCTGAAATTAGGTATTCTTGAGCTTGTGTGTGGAAGCATTGTATTTTTTGGTTCTACCACCTAGACACAAGCACTTAAGTCCTTGCGGATGGTCTGTCAATTTACAGTATTTGATTTATAATATTAAAATGGGCTATGGTTTTATTTCTGCCATGAATTAAACTGCCTTAGTATACTGTTTTAAAGCATCATCTTTCCTGGGTGTTTAGTCAAAGGAAGTAAAATTGTTTTGATTATTTCCGATAAGATTTTTATGCGGTGAATGTAATAATCAGTTCATAGATTTTTTTCTAAATTATCTATGAAATAAAACTGCAAAAGAACTACTACCTCAGGGCATGTCTACATGGCTCAGCATGCTACTCCTTAATGGGTGCAGGTGGATAAGGTTAGGAAAGGCTGCATGCTGATCAAACTTGTATGAACTGAATTATTCTTTAAAGGTTCTACTTAAATGAACCTTATTGCTTATTCAGGGTAAGAGTTGTAAGGGCAGGAACCATTTCTTGTTCATAACTGTATTCGTACTGTCTCAGTAATGCTCAATAAATATTTGTTATACTGCTAGTGCCCCCATGTGCCTGGAATAAGCAAACAAAAAAGTCCTCTCTCAAGGAATAATATCAAATTATGTCCACATAATAATTTTTCAGTACAACATCCAGCACAAAGTCAGAGGTAACGAGGCAAGGAGAAGACAAGACAGCATGAGCAAGAGGCATCTCAGATAACAGATTATAGAAGCAGACCCATAGGGACTCCTACTTTTGGAATTACTACTCCATGTGGAAATAGCAGTGAACAACCTTGGCTTCTCCAGAATAAGTGTGTGGGAAGATTGTTAGACCACTCATTCATTCATTCAAGAACATTTCTTTGATGAGGGTAAAAATCAGCCCCAGTGGAGACAGATTACACATATCTCCCTAATGAGTATATGCATGTTCACTGTACAATTCTTTTGACTTTTTTGTTATTTTGAAATTTTTCATAATACAATGTTGGATAAAAATGAAAACAAATTTTGTCCTTCCTTTCCCAGGCTCCCATTCTGACCCTCCTACCACTGATTTTGAGAGGCCTCAGAGTTTAAGTGGTACCATTTTAGAGTCAGCCACTACCAGTCATGCCTATCTTGTCCCTAACAGAAGATACTTCCTTGATGTGTTCATACCATTTTTGTCCCTGCTCTGACCCATCAGTTATACCCTCAAATCCTTTCCCTAGCTTCCCATGAATACGCTTCAACAAAGGCTAGAGTTATCCTTATGACGGGTGCTCAGAACAAGAAGCGACAGACACTATCTCAAAAGCAGTCAAAGGCATTTATTTGGTGAATAAAGAAAGAATATTTTCCAAACCCCAATCTTTTTTATGGTGAGTGCGTGAGAGAAATTAATTTCTTCACTTTTGTGGCGATTTCTCCAAATATCTCAAGATTTTCCCTATCCTTTCTCTTACTGCCAAAAGAAAAGAAAATCATCCCTCCATACTTTACTTTCCTTTTTCATTTTATTTTATATGCTGATGGGGGCTTATTTGCTTCAAAACTTTCCAAAAGACATCTGTTAAAATGTTGTGGGTATCCTAGCAGGAAATGTTTTGAAAAATTAGCTTTGGTTTGTGATCTAACCGGTACCACATGGCATTTATAGGAGTCTACTTTCAGAGCTTGTTTATTACTATCATGCTGTCTTAAACATGAGAAATAGTGAATGGCGAATGGACATTATGGTACATTTGAATACAGGAATAAAACCTTTGTTTGAAGATGGCTATTGCAAGGCACACTAGGTTCTTAGTGAGGTGATCTGGGATATTATTCTCATTCTACTCTGAGGCTTGTTTGTCCTTAGACCAAGTCCCCACATTTATGCACAGCTTATGACCTGTCTGTGAGATGGAGGGGAACTTGTTTGCCTCATATTTTTCTTCACTGGAGTGTTTATATGAGTTGTACATAAATATGAAGTACTTTGATCCTTCTGAAGTCTTAAAGGAGTCTGGCCACACCTTCTTCACTTATCACTTTGCTGCTGCAATTACATAGCACTTTTATTCCCTTGAAATTTTCCCAAAGTTTCCAACTAACTGGCACTGTACTCTTATCTTCTAAATATGCTTTATAACATTATTTTAAACTCATACTGTGCTTCTCCCTTTCCTCAGCTCCAAAATTAACAAAGTGAGCAACCGTGGGGGAAAATAATGAGGTAAGTAAAAGTTTAGGGGATACCCTATGCTTTCTATGTCCCAAGTCTTTCTTCCCTTTCCTGGTTTATCCTTTCACAGCCAGGGCCTTCATGCTCCCCCAAAGGGCCTGAATGCAGCAACTCCCAAACCCTTCACACTGTACTCCCAGCCAGCTGTGAGTCTAGAAAGAAGCCCACAGATGCACTTATATTAACATGCTGAGAACTCCTAGTGGTAAACCCAAAGGAATAAATCTCTGAAGCACAGTTCTGGACAGTGGTTATAGGCTAGGGCATGGCTATTGGGGAACAGGTGCCTACTGGGTTCTTCTTTTAACCATGTTATCTATTAATATCTATTTAAAACAACAAAATGCATAACTATGCAGGACTGGAGAAAATGACCTTATTATCATTGATAAGTCTGCTTTTCCAAATCACACCTTTAATTTTCTTCCCTAACAGATATTGCCACCAAAACATCCTCAATTCTCTGGACAAGTACTTTGCAGAAGAAAATATACAAAATACACTCATAGTAGGGAATTTTAACACCCCATTGACCTTAATGGATGGATTTTCCAGATAGAAAATCAACAAGGAAAGAGTGGCCTTAAATGACACACTAGATCAAATGGATTTGATTAATATCTTCAGAGCATTACACCCCAAAACAGCAGAATATACATTTTTTTCAAGTGCATATGGAACATTTTCTAGTATAGACCACATGTTAGGGCACAAAACTAGTCTCAAAAATTAAGAAGACAGAAATCATATCAAACATCTTCTCTGACCATAATGGTATGAAACAAGAAATTAATCACAAGAAAAAAATGAAAAACACTCAAAGACATGGAGGCTAAATAACATGTTAATTAAACAATGAATGGGTCAACAAAGAGATCAAGGATGAAATCAAAAGATACCTTGAAACAAATGAAAATGAGAATACAACAACTCAAAAATCCATGGGACACAGCAAAAGCAGCCCTAAGAGAGAAATTCATAGCATTACAGGCCTACCTCAAGAAATAAGAAAAATCTCAAATAAACAATCTAGCATTACACTTAAAGGATCTAGAAAAAGAACAACAAACAAAACCCAAAGGGATTAGAAGAAAAGAAATAATAAAGATCAGAGCAGAAATAAACAAAATAGGGTCTAAAAACAATGCAAAAGATCAATGAAACCAAGAGCTGGTTCTTTAAATAGATAAATCAAATTGATAAACCTTTAACTAGAATCATCCAGAAAAAAAGAAAGGCCCCAGATAAATAAGATCAGAAGTGAAAGAGGAGAAGGAACGACTGACACCACAGATATATAAAGGATTATAAGGCAATATTATGAACAAATACATGCCAACAAACTGGACAATCTGGAAGAAATGAATAATTCCTAGAAACATACAATCTCCCGAAACTGAATTAAGAACAGACCAATTACAACTAATGAAATTGAGGCAGTAATCAAAACACTTCCAACAAACAAAAGTCCTAGACTGGACGGCTTCAAAGGTGAATTTTACCAAATATTCAAAGAAGAAGTAACATCTATGCTTCTCAAACTATTCCAAAAAAGTTTGAGAAGGAAAAACCCCCAAGCTCATTTTATGAGACCAGCATTATCATAATTCCAAAACCATTTAAAGACAGTACAAAGAAAGATAACCATAGGTCAATATCCCTGATGAACTTAAAATATTATGTTAAAATATTCTCAACAAAATATTAGCAAGCCAAATCCAGCAATGCATTATAAGATCATCAACCATGATTAGGTGGGATTTATTTCAGGGATGCAAGGTTCATACAATATCTACAAATCAGTTGACATAATATATCACATAAACAAAATGAAGGATAAAAATCCTATGATCATATCAATATAAGCAGAAAAACCTTTTGACAAAATCCAGCACCCACTTATTCTAAAAACTCTCAGCAAAATGGGAATAAAGTGAACATATCTCAATATAATAAAGGCCACATATGACAAATTCACAGCTAACATCATACGCAATGGGGAAAAACTAAAATCATTTCCTTTAAGATTAGGAACAAAACAAGATGTCGACTTTCACTACTCTTATTCAACATAGTAGTGGAAGTCCTAGCCACAGCAATCAGGTGAGAAGAAGAAATAGAAAACATCCAAATTGGAAAGGAAAACGTAAAACTATCATTATTAATGGATGACATAATACTGCATATAGAGAACCCTAAGGATTCCTTTAAAAAAACTACTAGAACTGATAAATAAATTCAGTAAAGTAGTAGGATACAACATAAATTTCCAAAAATCAGTTGCATTTAAAAAAAAATTTTCCACATTTTTTAATTGTTGTTCAGGTACAATTGTCTCCATTCCCCCCCAATACTTCCCCCAACCCTGGCCATCCCCACTTCCCACCCTTGATCCTACCCTTCTTTGGTTTTGTTCATGTGTCCTTTATACATGTTCCTGAAAACCCTTCCCCTTTTACCCCAATTATCCCCTCCCACCTCCCCTCTGGTTACTGTCAGTTTGTTCTTAATTTCAATGTCTCTGCTTATATTTTGCTTTCTTGTTTGTTTTGTTGGTTAGGTTCCACTTATAGGTGAGATGGTATGGTATTTGTCTTTCACAGCCTGGTTTGTACACCAATAATGAACAGAAAGGGAAACTAAGAAAACAATCCCATTTGCAACTGCATCAATAAATAAAATAAAATACCTAGTAATAAATAAAAGAGGTAACAAACCTGTACTTGGATAATTATAAGACACTGAAGAAAAACTTGAAGGAGATACAAATAAATGGAAGCATATACCATGCTCATGGATAGAAAGAATTAACATTGTTAAAATATCCATACTACCCAAAGAATCTATAGAGTCAACACAATTCCTATCAAAATACCAATGATGTATTTCACAGAAGTAGAACAAATAATCCAAAAATGTGCATGGAGCCACAAAAGACGCCAAATAGCCACAACAATCTTGAGAAAGAACCAAGTTGGAGTTATCATGCTACCTGATATCAAATTATACTACAAGGTGATAGTAAGAGTGGGAGGTGGGGATGGCTGGGGTGGGGAGGAGTGGTGGAGGGAAAATGGAGACAACTGTACTTAAACAACAATAAAACAGGTAAAAAAAATGCTACAGGACACACCCTTGTAGATGATAGATGGGATGCTGCCCAATGCATTAATTGCTTAAATAAAGCCAGTTAAATCTTCAATTTTTTTTAAAAGGTGACAGTAAGCAAAACAACATGGTACTGGCATAAAAACAGACATAGAGAACAATGGAACAGAATAGAGAGCCCAGAAATAAACCCATGCCTATGTGATCAATTAATACTTGACAAAGGAAGCAAGGATATACAATGGGGTAAAGAAAGTCTATTCAATAAATAGTGTTTGGAAAATTGGACAGATAATTTGCAAAAAAAATGACATAAGGTCATCTTCTTACACCATGCACAAGAATAAACTAAAAAATGGATTAAAGACTTGAATGTAAGACTCAATACCATACAATTTCTAAAAAAAAAAAAATAGGCAGTAAAATCTTAGTGATAGGATTTTTCTCTTAGCAATATTTTTTCTCAGGCAAGGGAAACAAAAAAATTAAACAAGTGGGACTACATCAAACTAAAAAAGTTTTTGCACAGCAAAGGAAACCGTCAACAAAATAAAAAGACAACCCACTGAACGGGGGAATATATTTGCCAACGATACATCTGATAAAGGGTTAATATCTAAAATTTATGAAGAACTCATACAACTCAAGACCAAAAAACCAAAGAATCCAATTAAAAAATGAGCAAAGGACCTAAATAGACACTTGTCCAAAGAGGACATACAGATGGCCAATAAACATATGAAAGGATGCTCAATGTCACTAATCATCATAGAAATGCAAATTAAAACTACAGTGAGATACCACCCCATACCTATCAGAAATGGCTATCATCAAGAGATCAATGAACAGTAAATGTTGGAGAGGATGTGGAGAAAAGGGAACCCTCATGCACAGTTGGTGGGAAAGCAGACTAGTATAACCACTGTGGAAAACAGTATGAAGGTTCCTCAAAAAATTAAAAATGGAACTGCTTCATGACCCAGAAATTCTACCTCTGGGTATATATTTGAAGAAACCCAAAACACTAATTTGAAAGAATATATGCACCATTACATTCACTGCAGCATTATTTATAATAGCCAAGATATAGAATTAACCCAAGTGCCCATCAATAGATGAGTGGATAAAGAAAGCTGTGGTACATATATACAATGGAATATTACTTGGCCATAAAGAAGAATGAAATCTTACCATTTGTGACAACATGGATGGACCTAGAGGGTAGTATGGTAAGTGAAATAAGTCAGTCAGAGAAGACAAATACCATATGATTGATTTCACTGATGTAGAATCTAAGGAACAAAATAAATGGACAAAGAAAACAGAAACAGACTCATAGATACAGAGAACAGACTGTTACCAGATGGGAGAGTTGGGGAGCTGGCTGAAAAAGGTGAAGGGATTGAGAAGTACAGATTGGTAGTTACAAAATAAGCATGTTAATGTGGACTGAAGCTTGGGAAATGTGGTTGATCGTGTGGTCACTATGTGTGGTGCCAGTTGAGTGCAAAAGGTGTCAGGGGGGGCACTTTGTGGGGTGTATACTTGTGTGGCCAATATGCTGTACACCTGAAACTAATACAAAATAATGTTGAATATAGTCTGTAATTCAAAAAATTTAAAAGTTAAAAGAAGAAAATATACAAAAGGCCAATAAGCATATGTGAAGGGACTCAACATTATTCCTTAATAGGGAAAATTCGAATTAAAACCACAATGATATACTACTATATACTAAAGGGGCCAAAATTAGAATAGATGAATCATACCAAGTATTGGCAAAGATGCAGAGCTCAAATTCTCATAGATTGCTCAGGGAAGTATAAAATTGTGTAGCCATTTCAGAGACTGGCAGTAGCTAATAACCTTAAACATGTCTACCCTTTAATTCCCTTTTAGGTATATAGAAGTTTAAAAATGAGTATATCTACCAAAAGTCTTACACAAAAATATTTATAGCAGCTTTAGCCATAAAAGCCCTCACCAAAAAAAACAAAAAAACCAAAAACCTCACAGCTAGAAACAACTCGAATACCTACAAACAGCAGAATGGGTAAACAAACTGTGAAGTACTGTATTCATACAACGGAGTACTACACAGTAATTAAAAAAACACAACTGATACATGCAACATCCACCTGAAAAAAGTATGTGGAGCTGAAGAAGCCAGACACAAAAGAGTACATGCTCCTTCACTTCAGAGTCCCATCCTGTAACAGGCTGATAGATGTTTTGTGTACAAGATTGACTGCTTGTGAACAGAGCTTGAATGGCAATGGCAATGGTGCAGTTTTCATCCAAAGAGGCTTTCTGAAAGACAGTGTGTAACTGCAAAGAATATTTCCCTCCTTTTGATCTCAGCTGGAACTGAACAAAAATTCTTAGGATGATGGAATGTAAAATGATTTTATGCATTTTAAAGTTGAGGAACATTTTGTTTAATGGAGTTCTACTAATGAAACTATTTATTTATTTTAAATATTTTATTTATTTATTTTTAGAGAGAGGAGAGGGGAGAAAGAGAGAAAGAGAAACATCAATGTGTGGTTGCCTCTCACACGTCCCCCACTGGGGACCTGGCCTGCAACCCAGGCATGTGCCCTGACTGGAAATGGAACCAGTGAATGACCCCTTGGTTCACAGGCCAGCACTCACTCCACTGAGCCACACCAGCCAGGGCTAACGAAACAATTTAAATGTGCAGAGCATAACAAAATTGTATTTTGAGTCATGTAGTCCTTGTATGAATGGAAAATAGAGCTCTAGGGACGCTGGGAGAACGCTTCCTGTGCCACTCAGTTGTTTATTCACAAGAATTGCTCTGGACCGTCAAGAACAACACAACACAAGGTCCAATGGACCATGATCACTGTGATGTGGATGCCAGTGAGTAGCTTATTCATCCTCTGTAGGCAGCTTTGCCAGTTAGTGGGGTTACTGCGAAGGGCCACTCAGTTTCAATCCTCAAAGGCTGCTAGTACCAAATAAAAGCCATGAGTGGGGAAAAGGCAGGCCAGGCTTTGAAGTGCAGGGAAAGGAAAAAGGAGACTTTGAACTCCTGCAAACAGCACAAATACACTCACCCGAATCACAGGAGCTGGCAGCAGGAGTGCCAGAACAGCCCAGAGATTCAGGGAGACTTCCTCCCTTACCCTCTGTGCTTTGCCCTCAGCTGGGGGCTCCAAGGATGTGTGCAAACTGAAGACATGTTGCACATTTGGTCTCACTTCAAGTGACATGTTTCCCTCAAAAGTCAGGCCAGATGTGGCAAAAGCTCAGTAGGGTCATACTTGACCTTACCACAGCAATTAAATAAAAAAGATAAAACCTTCTCACACACAGGCCGTGCACATTCTGTTTTTACTTTTCCCCTGTTTTCTTTTTTCCTCTTTCTAATTGACACTTTTTGAGTACAGCTGTGTAAATGTTATCACATAGGCTCACATAACCCTACCACAATCAGGATTCAAAACATTGCCATTATGCCCAAAAAAGGGCCCTGTATAGTCAAAGTCTCCTCCCACCCATAGACCCTGGCACCCACTAATCTGTTCCGCGTCACTATGGTTTTTTCTTTTTGAAAGTGTCATATAAATGGAATCATACCTTTTGAGACTGGCTTCTTTCATTCAGCATAATGCCTTTGAGATCCATCCAAGTTGTTGTGTGTATCAGTAATTTGTTCCTTTTTATTGTGAGTAGTATTCCATTATCTGCTTATACTTGAACAATGGATTAAATGTCTCAGGCATGCAAGAGAATGCCAACCTGAGAATATTCTGTAATGATGTGTACAGAGAAGTAATATTATTGGCTGTTCCACAGCCAGGCTGATATTTTTAAAAGGAAGAATTCTAATACTAACATCTGCAACAAGGAATTTTCTTTATTTCTCAGAATATTTAATACAAACCAGACTCATTAGCTAATGCTTCCATTAGCTATTGTGCTGGCTATTAAGTTGTCTGTCAGCTCTGAATCTGTTCTGCCATATTCTGCTTTTTTATGCTGGGACTCTGCAAACAACATTTCTTCCTTGCCAGCTGCTTTCTGTTAGGTTCTTCCTAGGAGTGCCAGCTGCTTTCTGTAGTTACTATCTCTGAGTCACATCAGTTTCCCATTTGCCATGTCAATCTTATAATACCTCCCCTATATTGCATTATTTCTGTTACAATAACTCGTGTGGTTTCTACTTTCCTGACTGGACCCCGACTGACAAAATACGTGATACAGGCTTTCACCCCTGGTTTGCTGTGTCTGAGGTATCTCAAGTACTTGTTACTTCCAGTTTCTCAGTCTAGTGAGGAAAATATGAAGCAGTGTGATGTTCTGTGGGGTGTCAAGATGATAATGATCTCTGCAGCTTATGACAGAGGGCAGTAGAGCTGACATAGTCTCAAAAGCAAGTTGCTTCTGGTGACCCTTGAAAATGGGCATAGTGGGAAAAAGTATTTGCTGGGGTCAATAGCTCTATCATTGCACATGCTAGGTGCTGTGTTGACTTGCTCCAAATAAAATACCATATGGAAACAGCAGCTACGATGAAAGTCACAAGCTATTTACAGCCAGTATCCAAGATCCGTGTACCTTCTGCAAACACCAGACAGATGAGTTAAATGGAGAGTGTGATAAACATCACCATTCCTGCAATCATATATTTGAAACTAATGTCAGGCCCTTTTCTCCCTACTATACCAAAAAAAAAAGCCTCTAGAAATTGAGGAAATTAATCCTGTACACACATGGTCTAGTGTCTTCAGTAAAGCACCGCTCTTTCTGATCATGTTACTTCCAAGCTCAAAACCCTTCAATAATTTCCTATGCCTATGGAATAAATTTAAACTTTTTAGTCTGACATTTAAGATCCTTCAAGATTTGGTCTACTGAAGCATTGCAGAGAAAAAAAAGTATCTGAATTCACATATACACACTCCACTTTCTGTTGTCTCTGTGTCCTTGCTTTTACGGTTTCCTCAGCCTTTAATCTTTTCCCTCCCAGTGTTCACATTAAAAATCTACCCCATCCTTCAAGGCCTTCTCAAATGCTACCTTTGCCATGAAGTTTAATCCTAACATCTGACCCCTTTCTAACACCACACACCAGTTAGGCATTAACACGTTGTATTCAATACCATAGAATTTCCTTGGATGGCAGAGATTATGTCTCACTCATTTTTGTATCCCTTTAATACTTATTAATAGCAGGTATCAAGTTAATTTTTTTCAAAATGAAAAAATAAGAGGCCACAATGAGAGAGGGCATTCCAAGTGGATATACTGTTTTGAGAGTGCAGGATATTTTCTAGATAAACACATGTACTTTGGTTTGGCTGAGGTCTAAAGTCTGTACAAACAATTTGTGGGAAATCCATCTGGAAAGGTAAGATAGGATCAGATTGTACAGAGGCTAGAGAGTAGGACTAAGGATTTGAACTTATTTCTTTAGGCAGAATGAAGCAATTGAAGGCTTAGGGTTAGAGAATTTGTATGTCAAAGGTTCTCATACCAAGGTTAATTATTCTTAACTGGTTTAAAGGAGCAAACTAGGTGAGACAAAGGGAATCACCTAAGGTTAAGCAAGAGAGATGGGATGGACACAACCATTTTGAGATAGGTCATAAATCAACAGAATATTTCTAAAAGAGCTTGCAACACCATAAATATAGTTTATAAAAGCAAAACAAAACCCATCTAGGACACTGTGATATGTGTAATTCTTTTACAGTAAAGGAAAGTCTTGGTCAGTGCTTCTTAGCCCTAGCTCTTATAAACCAATAGAACATCAAAAATCTCTAATGTGGACCCAAGGAAAAAGCGGGGGGGAGGATCTGGGGAGAGAGATTGAGGCAGTGAGAAGGTCTTTATCCCAGGATAGGTCAAACAGTATTGAACTACCCCTTCTGCCAGCTCTTGTCTTTAATCCTTTTTCCTGGTTCAGAAGTCCATTCTCACTCTTCTGATTCTCCTGAAAGCTAGTTTAGTTTTTCTAAGAAGCTACTTTCTCATAAAACCAATTTTTCTTCTTCATATAAAATGGAAGAATAAACATGGTCATTGTTTATAGCTCTGGAATATGACCAAGGAGGTCTGGGTCCTAGTTTGAATGATTTCCTCCATTTACTTCCCAATAAGGCTGTAGAAATGCCCCTTGTCCAAATGCACCTCTTTGATAAAAAGAAAAGTATGGATGGTATAAGTCCCAACCCAGGAACTGTGAAATATCCATGGTAAATGTGTGTGTGTGTGTGTGTGTGTGTGTGTGTGTGAATTTAATTTCCTGTTTTGAAATAATGTTATACTTACAGAGGAGTTGTAAAAATAGTAGGAAGAGTCCCCATATACTACTCTTTATCTAGCTTTTCCTAATATTAACATCTTACACAACCATAGTACATTTGTCAAAACCACGAAATGAACATTGATAAGTATTATTAACTAATCTATTAACTTTATTTGCATTTTCCAGTTTTCCCACTAATGTGCTTTTTCTACTCCTGGATCCAATTCAGGATCCCACATTGCATTTAATTGTCAAATCTCTTTAGTCTCTTTCAATTTGTGATTGTCCCTCAATCTTTGCCTTTCATGCCCTTGACACTTTTGAAAAGTACAGGCCAATTATTTTCTAGAATGTCCCTCATTTGGGATTGTGTGATGTTTTCTTATGATCAGACAGAGGTTATACATTTTTGGCAAAAATCCTACAGAAGTGTCATTTCAATGCATCATATTAGGAGACCAGCTCATCAGTGCCTTCCTTCCAGAGGGAGAAGATAGGTAAACATCCATGGATTCAAAAAAAAATTTTGAACCCATTTGGCTCATTTCTAACCCATTGAGGATAGTGCAAAGAGCAAAGATAAGAATGGACCAGAACCACTCAACAGCCAAAGCAGCAAACTGTACTTTTCTTTTTGACTATATGATTTAGATAAAGAGGACAAGATCTCCTGTGATGAGCTGTTCCAGATGCTATGCATGATGGTTGGAGTGAATATCTCTGATGAGCAACTGAGCAGCATCACAGACAGGACCATCCAGGAAGCTGATTAGGATGGGGATGATGCCATATCTTTTGCATTTTGTTAAGATTTGGAGAAGGTGGCTGTAGAACAGAAAATGGGCATCTGATTTCTTGACTAAAGGGCTAAGACCAAACTGTTCCTGCTCTCTAGTATTTAAGAACTGGAACTTGAGAGTTTTCCTACCCACCAGCCCCACTTTTACCCTATCATCTCCTTTCTCCCATGATACTGCTGCTGTTGCATGAGTCTCCCATGTGTGCTCTGTCAACACAAACCTGCCTTTGGTGTAAACAGAGCATTACAGGACAGCGCACCCAGTCTTTTCTCTTCAGTATCAATTCACCAGTTCCCCATTTACAAAAATCTCCCCCAGTCATACTGCTGAATGCCACATGTCCATCCTGTTTGAGAAAGTGATGGAGGGACTCATGTCAAGAACCAGCCAAGCAAGCTCTTTCACTGGATGTAGACTGTAGCCATGCTGCCTTCCCTCCAGCTGGTCTTCTGCATGCTCCTTCAACTGTTCCCTTATGCCTTTTGCTTCCTGCTTCTCTGTCATCCAACCTACCAATCAGTGATCTTTTAGTCTTCCTACTTTTTAATTATGCCTCAAAATGCCCTCTGTTCTACCAGCTACCTCAAACTATGCCTGTTAAATATATGTCTAACTTGAGCAGATAGTTCTGTAGTCTTGTAGTTTTTATTTCCCTTCAATCATAAATGAGCCTCTGGGATGTTATCTCCCCAGGAGCTTTTCAAGAACCAGCACTTCTCTCAGAAGAATTTGACCATCTCTTTTGTCTCCTGAAGTCAAAGGGCTGCTGGATGGAGATGTTTTTCTTGAAAGGTGAGAGGTGTTGAGCCAAGTCTTCTAGATGGCTTGCCCCGGTCCCTTGACCTCTGGCCTTTGATTCTCCATATGTAGAGTACCTATATGGCTACTCTTGTTATTGCAGTGTTTGCTCTTCAGAAAATAGCGTATGCCTGCAGGTTTGCTCAGCTTTGGGGCACTGTCACCAAAGGAATGGTTGCTCAGACAATATCCTTAGGGACTTTCTCATGGATTTTTGAACAAAGAAGCTGGTCACCTTAAAAGCCTCCTATATTTCCACTTCTGCAACATGTTTTATGCCTCAGTGTTGCATGCCCTTGGGTGTTTTTTTACTTCACATACCCATGTAGAAAGATTAGCATTGCGGATGTGTCTAACTTATCCTGTCCAAGAGATTTAAGGGTTGCCTTAGTATCCTGATGGTTTTAGCAAATGATTATGCTGGAATATCCCAGTAGAGGTCCAAAGCATTCACTGTATTGTCACATTAGCTGTCTGGTTACATTGGCTTTCTACCTTTTTTTGTAGATCACTGCTAATCTCTTAAAAACACAGGGTCTGGCAGTGGTGGCAAGACCTGAAGTGGCATTACAGACCTTTCAGTGAGCCAGAGCAGCTTCTTGGTCAAAGTCAGCTTAGTTTAGACCTCATGGAATCAGTCTGTTGCCATCCTAATGTGTAAGTCTGTTCATTCATATATCTGCCTGTGGCTGACATTCTCTGACTCATTCCTTGTTTTCTGGCTTCCTTGCTTGGGAGGGATGATGTGCACACAATTCTTTAGGAAAGGAATGGCTAAAGAATACCATTGCAAAAGGAAAGGAAAGGAGAGGGGTATAGACGAGTAGCCAGGTGGGACAGCTCAAATACAAATGAATGAGGAATTCTGTATGAAGTATCATCCTGGCTTTGTGATCAAGGGATGTAATATATAAACTGTATACAAAGGAAAATTATCTGATACTTATCTGCTTGGTAACTCAGAGGATCTTTGACTTGAATATTTAAAGTACCTAAGTTATGGCTTTTTCCTCTTTTTGGAGGTATAATGAATTGTTTTAATCCACAGCTGTGGCTTATTATTATACTTAAAATTATATTCATCAACCTATCAATAAATATTTGTGTTAAAACACAACGAGAATATTCTTTCCAAGTCACTTAGGTTAGCTATTTTCTTCCCCACTTCCTTCACTGTGGTTATGATGTTCATTTATAATACAGTTCAGTTTATTTGTTACTATTTGTCTTTCACTTTGGGTTCTCCTCACATTCTAGTTGTTAATTATTTATTTATTGGAGAGGGGTATGTGAAACATTACCTGGGTTCTAAGAGTTAGAGCTACCCAAAAAATATATCCAGAGGCGTCATTCTCCCCTGACCCTACCACCACCTTCTCATCCCCCTACCCACCCACACTGGTAAACCAATCTCATTAGTTTCTGGTTTATCTTTCCTGTACTGTCAGTTTTGCTCTATTGTTTATTTTGAAAAAAGTGAATTTGTTCCAATGTGAAGGACAGCTAAGAGAACAATTTAAGCTTAATAAGAATTTCACATTTGCTTACGCAGGATTGCCTGCATGAGAAACTCTGTAAGAATGCAGAAACTGTACCCAGATGACCTGAGTTGTGTAAGAATACACGAAGTGCACACACCTCAAACACCTCTAAGTTCCCTCACTTTACCTGATGTGTTGGGAGCCACATTCATCCACATCTGAGGCTCCATCCTTCACTCTGATTTCAGGGACCCCTTCTTCTACTCTTTTGCAGTAACTCACAAGCTGCAGTCCTGATGCCCACTCCAGAGCAACCTTCAGGGCTTTTTCCAGGTAAAGTGGCACTTTTATTATATTCTGTATTTCTCAATCCTTTAAAATGTGTAAAACACTGCTACTGTTGTTGTTTAAATTAGGTTCCTATCTTTTTTTGTGTCTGTGTGTATGTCACAGAAGAAGTTGTTTTTTTGAGTGTTTGTGCCCTGTTTTCTTCATAAACCCTTTGATGTTATTGGCAAGTTTGCATAGTGTGGAGATTTTAAGGGATACATATGTTGTATTATAGCAGAATTGACTAATTTTTACACAAGTAAGTGGATACCTGTATATTTTCTTATATACCTTTGGCTCTAACATGAAGGGTAGCATACTGCAGACATTCAATTGTGCTTTGCTTTTTTCACTTAAGAGTATATTCTGATGGGCACTTAGGTTGCTCCCAGCACTTGGCTATTGTAAATTGTGCTGCTATGAACGCTGGGGTGCATAGGTTCTTTTGGATTGGTGTTTCAGGGCTCTTAGGGTATAATCCCAGCAGTGGAATTGCTGGGTCAAAAGGCAGTTCCATTTTTAGTTTTCTGAGGAAATTCCATACTGTTTTCCACAGTGGCTGCACCAGTCTGCATTCCCACCAACAGTGCACTAGGGTTCCCTTTTCTCCACATCCTCTCCAACACTTGTTTGTTGCTTTGTTTATGATGGCCATTCTGACCGGTGTGAAGTGGTATCTTATTGTGGTTTTAATTTGCATCTCTCTCATGGCTACTGACAACAATAAAATAATTTAAATTTAAAAAAAGAGTATATGCTGGAAATTACTCATTATTAGTTCATAAAGATCTTCCTCATTTTTTATAGCTGCATAGTACTCCACTGTGTTGATGTTCTTCAGTTTATTCTATTACTACATGTACATGTATCACAGAAAAAGGGCTAATATCATTAATGGGTAAATAACTCTTAAATACATACATCCATGTATAAGCACCTTCGCTGTTTCCAATACCTAGTAATTGTAAACAACACTGCAATGAATAACCTTTTTGTATTATTGGAGGTGTAAGTTTAGTGGGATTGCTAGGGCAAAAAGTAAGTGCACATGTAATTTTTTAAGATATTTCCAATTTCACCTCCAGATAGGTTGTACCAAGTTTGCATTTCTATCAGCACTGTATGGGAGTGCCTGTTTCCCCCCAGTTTTACCAGTAGAATATGTTGTCAGATTGTTTAAGTTTTGTCAATCTAATAGGAAATAAATGGTATCTCAGTATTGTTTGCATTTTTCTAATGAGTGAGTTTGAACATTTTTTTTTAAGTTTAAGAAACACTTTTATGTTTGTTTGTTTGTTTTTCGGGATTGTCTGTTCAAGGTTTTCCCCCCTCATTTTCCCACCAGGTTTTTACTCCTTTCTTTGTCCCTCAATATTTAAAAGGTATTTATGTATTAGTGATATTAGTCTTTTTCTGTGGTATATATTACACATCTTTTCTCCCAGATTTTGGTGTTTTTTTTTTGACTTAGTTTACAGTGTTTGAGCATATAGAAATATTTACTATTCAAATTTATCAGTCTTCTATTTTATTGCCTCTGCATTTTGAGTAAGAGTTAGAAAGCCTTTTCCTGGACTGAGGTCAAGAATAATTCACCCCTATTTTCCTCTAGTACTTGTCTCATTTCATTTTTTATATTTAGGTCCCTGATCCATTTGGAGTTTAATCTTATATATGGTGTGAGGTACGGATCTAATTAAACGGTTCTCAACTAAGGGTGATTTTGTCCCCCTAGGAGATATTTGGCAGTGTCTGGAGACATTTTAGGTTATTAAACCTATGGGGAAGAGTGCTACTGGCATCTAGTGGGCCAAGAATGCTACTATACATTGCACAGTATACAGGACAGCCCCCACAGCAAAGAATTATCAGGCTCAAAATTTCAATAGTGCCAAGGCTGAGAAACTCTGATAATTGTTTTTCTTTTACCAAGTGGCTACCCAGTTGTTCCAGCATCATTTAAAAAGCTCCACCTTTTGTCTAAGTGTTTTCAGGTATGGCCTTTATCATATATCGTGTGTTCACATATACTTGAGTTGATTTCTGGACTTTGTATTCTATTCTGTGGGTATATTTTTCTTTTTTTTCCTTTTAAAAAATCTTTATTGTATTTTTTCCATTACCATGTTGTCCCCTTATACCCCCTCCCCCAGCAATCACCACACTATTATTCACATCCATGAGTTCTTTTTTTAAAAATACTTTTAAATTTTATTGTTGTTCAAGTAGCTTTCTGCCTTTCCCCACCCCCACCTCTCCCCCCCACCCCAGCCATCCCCACCTTCCTCCCCTGATTCCACCCACTCTTGGTTTTGTCCCTATGTCCTTTATAGTTGTTCCTGAAAACACTTCCCCCTTCCCCCCCATTATCCCCTCCCATCTCCCCTCTGGTTACTGTCCTTTTGTTCTTAATTTCAATGTCTCTGGTTACGTTT
>CM052552.1:62979714-63070826 GCA_028533065.1 Trachops cirrhosus
CCATGCTTCTACCCACCCCTTGGTTTTGTCCATGTGTCCTTTGTAGTTGTTCCTGAAAATCCTTCCCCCCATTATCCCCTCCCACCTCCCCTCTGGTTACTGTCATATTGTTCTTAATTTAAATGTCTTTGGTTATATTTTGCTTGCTTGTCTGTTTTGTTGATTAGGTTCCAGTTAAAGGTGAGATCATATGGTATTTGTCTTTCATCGCCTGGCTTATTTCACTGAGCATAATACTCTCCAGTTCCATCCATGCTGTTGCAAAGGGTATGAGCTCCTTCTTTCTCTCTGCTGCATAGTATTCCATTGTTCTTTACCAATTTTTATGCCTTTAATTGATTTATTTTTTCTAGTTGCATTGATTAATATAATGCTAATTGGTAGCAGAGATAGTGAGCATCCTTGCCTTGTTCCTGGTTTTAGTGGAAATGCCTCTACTGTTTCCCCACTAATTAACTTACTAGCTTCAGGATTAAGGTAGAATGAAAAAATATATATATATATACACATACATATATATGTATATATTTATATATACATATAAATGTTAATGAAGTACCACTCAATTCCTATTTTCTTGAGTGTTTTTTTAAGACCAAAGAATAGGTATTGGATTTTATTTAAAGCCATGCCAGCATCTAAGGATATAATCATATGGATTTCCCCCCCTTAGCTCAATTAATATGGTATATGATACTAATAGATTTCCTAATGTTGAACCAAACTTCCATTCCTGGAATAAATTCCATTTAGTTATGGTATATTAATTTTTAATGTGGTATTGTATTCTTTTTGCTAACATCTAATTTAGTATTTTTGCATCAATAATCATGAGTGATATTGGCCTGTAGTCTCCCTCCTTCCTTTCCTTTATTTCTTATTTCCTTTATCATTTTTAGGTATGAAAAGTTTATAAAAGGTTCATAAAAGAAATGGGGGAAGTTCTACTTCATTTTTAATGCTCTGAAACAATTTATAGAGCACTGGGATTACCTGGACTTTGAACACTCAGTAGAATTCCTCTGAGGATCCATCTGGGCCTGAAATCACCTCTTTTGATACCCTTGGTGAGGGAGGAACCCCAGATGGGCTTTAATTAGGATATACCCCTTGAATTTTCAACTGACAGAGGACTTTAAGCTATGGTAAATTGGTTAATCAGTTTCCTGTGAGTTGCCTTGGCAGAACTTTTGGTAGGAATCAAATATCAAGAACTAAGCATCCCCTCTTTCTCCTCATGAGAGCTATGAGGCTACTTTGGAGCCTTTGCCACGTATAACTAGACAGATGACACTGAGTCCCTTGAAAATTTTAAATAAAGGCACACTCAAGGCACACTTATGATTTTACTACAGTGCCCCGGAGTACCTCATCATACAGTTTGGGAACCACTGTATATAGTATATAGCCTTCCAGCCTTTTTCCCTATGCATGTGTGTATACATACATATACACTCATAGATTTTTTTAAAGATTTTATTATTTTTATTTTAAAGGTCTTTTAAAAAAAGATTTTATTTATTTTTATTTATTTTTAGAGAGACTGGAAGGGAGAGAGAAAGAGAGGGACAGAAACATCAATGTGTGGTTGCCTCTCATGCTCCCCACTACTGAGGACCTGGCCTGCAACCCAGGCATGTTCCCTGACTGGGAATAGAACCAGTGACTCTTTGGTTCAAAGGCCTGCACTCAATCCACTGAGCTACACCAGGCAGGCCAGATTTTATTATTTTTAGAGAGTGGGTAAGGGAGGGAGACAGAGATGGTGAGAAACATCGATGTGTAAGAGAAATATCAATCTGTTACCTCTCACACGCCCCCAACTGTGGACTTGGCCAGCAACCCACACATATTCCTGGACTGGAAATTGAACCAGCGACCTTCAGTTTACAGGATGACACCCAACCACACCAATCAGGATCTCATAGATATTTTTGAGACCATACTATACACTGTTTAAAAATCCCTGATGATAAAACATATACATTTTCCATGTCATTATATTCTTCTATAGTACATTGTTGATATTGTATTCTATCCTATGCATATATCAGAATTCATTAAACTAAGTCTCTATTGTTGGACTTTTAGGATATTTATAATTATTTTCCCTATTTTACACAGTGTTTTGATGTGTATATCCTAGTGAATCAATCTTCTCATCACTCTCATTATTGCCTTAGGATAAATTCCTAGACATAGAATTGCTGGATAAAAGGGTATAATATGTGATAGTTCTGACAAATATTGGCAAATACCCTCTAAAAAGGGTAGTACAATTTATACTTCCTCCAGTCTTATATGAGTAAACATTATAGGCTTTTCATTTAATGTTAAGGGTTTTAAGTGATTAGGAATACAGATTCAGAGATTCATGCATTTTAGGCACTGTGCTGATACTTTCACACACACAGACATACAAATTTAATTGTATTTATATAACATTGTATTAAACCTTCTTAACAACCTTGTAAAACTGAAGTTATTATCATCACTTTGCAAATAAGAAACTGGGACTGAGAAAAATATAATAAGGTTTCCCAAGTCATATAACCAAGAAGTTGTAGAGCTGGGATTTAAACCTGGTTAGACCCATAATATTATCCCTATATCAATGATACCTCAGAGACTTGATTGGCTAATAATAATGATGATGATAATGTCTAATATATATTGAGTGCTTATTATGTGTCAGGTACCATTTATATGTATTAACACATTCTTGTTTCAAACTTGTGAGGTACTAATCTACATTATCCCTGAAACACTGAAATTATTAACTTGTCCAGTCACACAGCTGGTAAATGGTAGAACTGGTATTCAAATGCAGGCAGTTTGTCTTCATAGTCCATGCCACTAATGACCAAAGTACAGAATAACAGTTTGCAGAGTTGTAGAAGATTGCATATCAGAATCTCATTATGAATGCTTTTCAAAGGAGGAAAAAATGGCTAACCTAAAGTCTCATAGTTGAAAAAAGAGTTGCTATCTAAGAAAAGGTCTATCAAGCAATTTTCTGTCTAAGAAATGTCTATCTAGCAATTTGGCTGCGAATTCCCTGTCCCTACTCTTACAGTTTTTTCTCTCACAGCAACATATAGCCCTGTAAGCTTAATGCATCGAACCATGTTCTATTCTGAGTCAGTTCCAAGTCTGAGGAATATAACTTGAATGGAAAATCTTCCCATGAACTTGGTGACCCAAACTAAATGGAACAAATGAAACAGTTTCAATTTCCCTAACTTATTCAAATACTAATTATCATTTGAGATGGGTATATTTCCTGGAGTTTACATAAGTATGATCTAGACTCTTCTCTTATTGATGTTTGTTGGGTAAATACCCTCATTCCTATCATTATTTTAAGCCTTTTCCTATAGTCTAACTTTGATATTTAGACATTAAAAATTATGCAGAATATGACAAAGGGTAATATTTTTATATCATTTCTGTGAGTGTTCAACAATCTTCTCTCCCACCTTCTGTTTCCCGCCCCCAAGAAAACCAACTTAATGAGCCACAAAACATGTATAATAAATGGGGAAAATATTTTTAGCATTTTATGCAGAAAATGCCTCATTAAAAGCAAATGCTTCAGCAAGCAGATTTGAGCTTAATATAAACTTTAGTTGAGCAGGGGCTTTTATGACAAATCACTAGCATGTGTAATTGTTCTACATTAAGACCTAGAAAGCTCTAAGGAGGCTTGTAAGAGGCTTCTTTTCTTACTCCTGGGCTGCACTGCAACAATGTAGTGATTGTGACATGAAACTCAGTAGACATGATGAAACTCATGATGAACCGGAAGGACATGAAGCTTACCATCCAGTCACAAGTAGGAAAAAACATCCATGTACTTTCTAATATCACTCACTGTTTTATCTGGATATGTTACATCATGCAGATTCATTTAGATGAAGTCTGTTCCTCTGAATGTTTGGCATCATGTGACCCAAATAATTTGCATCTATTTTGCATAATGTAAAAGCCAGAAGGGTATAGGGTTTATAGTCATTCATACCAATTTAATTCAAATAAAAACCTCACTGTGTAACAACATTGCTGTAATTTCTTTAGGCTTTTGGTCTCAAACTAGAATGACAAGAGAGCAGGGGTCCAGCCATTTGGGAAGGCAGTGTGGGCTGATTTGGTCACAGAAACCATATCCCTTCATGCTAATGATGTCCTACTCAGAGGCACAAAGTTGTCTCCCTTGAGGTCCCGGAAGGCACATCTGGGGTGATAGTGTTTATATTGGCTGCTGAAAACTTTTCAGGTGTTTGTAGGTGTTCTGAGCTGGGCTCAGCTTCATCATCTGTGATCCATACTTGAGGCTTGGGCTAAGTTATAGCTACAGCCAACCAGGCAAGGCTGAAATCACCATTGGTAATTTGTTACTCTGAAGAACTAGCCTCCCTTATAGAATGGGGAAGCAGGAATTGATGAGATAAACTATGTTCAAGTGGAAAATTTCCACATAAGTTAAGTCCTCCCCCAGCTCATCCTATTGAGTCAACCAAACCCTCACTTGACTAGGAATAAGAGTGGTGTTTGTAGTAGCTAACTTTTATTAAGGTCTTACTCTGTGCCAGGTACTGTGCTAATAAGTTCTTATATCATTTAACCCTTAAACACTATAAGCTATATACTACTAACAGTCCCATGTTACAGACGAGGTAACTGAGGGTAAAGAAGGTAAGTAACCTGCCCTAAATCTTTCAGCTTGTGTACAGAACAACTAGGATTTGAAGCAAATTTTCCCCCTGATTTTAGATTTCCTTAACTCTTGTTGCATTGCTGTATCGTGCAACCAGTTAACTGAAAAAATATACATCTGTGTCCCCACTCTATGCCAAAAAGAGGCATTACTTTAAGGAATGAAAGGGAAAAAAATTAAGCTGTTCTCAAATGCCCATGATTTACTCTTTGAGGCAGCCCACCTCCTTCACTAGGAGGGAAACTGACTCCCAAGACCCACTTGTTCTTCCCGATAGGTGGCTGCTGGTTGGCCACCAAGCTCACCGTTAAGAAGTGACGGTCCTTAACTTCACGTCTCCTCTGGCTGTGAGCTGGTGGGTAGGCTGGCAATGGAGGAGCAACTACGGAAAGAGGGGCAGCGGCTCTCTGCTCCCGGCGGTCAGTCCGGCTCCGATGTTCTGGGCACAGAAAAAGCAATAATACATAAATATACTTCACATTTGCGATTTCTCTTGTCCCATTGGGAAGATGAGCAAAGTGCTGAAGAAAGGTGAGTTTTTCTAATCAAGCTCATTTGTATACCAAATAAGGTTTTCAGAATGGTTCTGGACTAAACTCTCAGTTCATATTAATATGAAGTAAGGCACCTACATTTCAGTGGGTCCATCTCATAATCTTTGTACAAGATGGCTCACCCTTGAGTTTGTAAAAAGCAGTCTATTTCTTAATGTGCCTCATTTCAAAAAGACATAAGCCCCCCCACCCCCAACCAGAATCCAGAACAGTGATGGAAGATGTACTGGCACACAAATGCCAGAGTTGCCCAAGGAGTGCCAGGAACAAATGCTCACAGCTATCGAGGAGGTGCTGAAGCCAGTTCATATGGGTTCAGGGGTGCTGAGTGCTATGTGTTCAGGAATTGTGCAAGCTAAATTTTATACTGTTGGTAGCTTGAAGTAGGCCATGGTGGGAGTGCTTACATCACAGATATTGGTGAGAGCTATATATCAGGGGTTTTGTTTATTTATTTTACTTTATGACTTTTTGTTTGTTTAGAGAGCCCATGACCAGCACACAATTGCAGGTCACCCACAACACTCAGAGGACTTTGAAATCCTGGGCTCCTAGAGAAAGTAAAGGAATCTCAATGACAGCAGTTGTCCGATTTAGGAATAAAGCTACTACTGGGAAAAGCCAAGAAATTTCCATGTGTGGGATAAAGTGGTCCTGACTTCATAGCAAGAATCACTGAGGCACTAAGAGCACAATTTAACTTTCTAGGTGTTTCAGAAAGCCCCAAAGCACACTCAGGCCAACACAGTGACCGCATCAGAGGACATCCCACCTGCCAAAAACCAGCCTGTAGTCATGCCCAGGGCCTGAAATCTCCTGATCCTATCATGACAAAGGTACAAATTTGTACAGCAGATTTATTAATTTGCCCTTCTATTATTTAAAATCACAATTACTCAGCACATCAATAGTAATAAATATGACACCCAATATTTACTGAGCAATTGCCACATGCCAAAGATGCTTTGTTCAAGTTCTTATGTGCATCTTAACAGTAGGCACTGACACTGTCCTCTTTTGTAGATACCTAAACACGCTCAGGGAGGCTAAGTCACTGTTGAGCTATCAGTGGTACATATTTGACCCTAGGATCGTGTTCTTTACCACTGCTTGACCTATAGACACTGTAAGGCCCTAACACAGTTTCTCACTCATCAGAGCAAGACTGCTTGAGTTTGATAGTATTTGATTATAATTATATTTTATCACATTCTAATTCTTTGATTATTGCTAATAGAATATAGGATATTTGGCAGCTCATAAGACACTACTTACTTTTTTACCCATGCTAGGAAACAGAACTAACTACATTGATTCTCTCAAGTGACATCAGAAGGAAGCCCTTTATCCAAAGGCCCGAGAGTGCCCAGTCCCCGCTTCATCTGTATCATTTTATTCATAAAAATCAAGATCTCTGTCTATATCTGCCTCTTTCACTAGAAGGAAAACGGAGACTATATATTCTTTAGCCTTTGATACCAGTGCCCTACTATGCTTGAGATGTAGTGTGGTCTCCACAAATGTTTGTTGAGTGACTGAAAGGAAGAATGCATTAATGCTTTCATCAAAGTCTAGTCTTTTAACATTAGAGCGTATTCCATACTGGGTGTGGCCTACCTCTATCTTTTTTACTGACTGGTAGGTCCTTCACTAGGTCCTGTTGCTTGTTTCCACTGGCCTCGCTAATGCCAGCCTTTCCCCCCTTTGCTGTAGTCAGTGTGATGCACACTAAATGTACCTAAACACTATTGAGCTTTCAGGTTTCTTTCCATGTCTCATTTGGCTATCTTTGGACCTCCCTGCCTAAACTGCTGACTTTGTCCATGGCGAGAAAACATGGTAGTATTTCTCATCTTACTTTGGTTGAGATTCTTTAGATAACTGTTGACTCCTGTTCACAAACAGAAAAAATTCTTCATCACGATGTAGGTAGTCTTTGCTAAAGTGCCTTCACAGCCAATGTTTGTCAGGAAACAGAACTAAATACTTTTTTTTTAGATAGATGTCTTCCTTGTTAAAGTGTCTACCTCCAGTACCACCCTCATTTTTCTCTGCAAGCAAACAGTGGTCTTTTTACTAAATGAGCAGTGCAAGGAAAAGCTTTGACATCCTTAAATACATAATGAAATGTAGAATACAGTTGTCACTGGTTAGGAAAAGGTGGAAGGAAGGGAACAGTCCAGAGAGAGACAACTCAATTTCCCATTCAATTGCTTCCCTCCTACACTTTCTTAAATATATCTCTTTCATTTACCCTAGGTCAGGAGTAGGTAGGCTAGATTAATGGCTCCCATAATAATGCTTTTTTTCTGGTGGTGGGGTGGGGAGAACATTTGCCTACTAGAGCCTGTCTATTAGAGTCAACTCTTGGTTCTTATTACCTCAGATGAATAGAACTTAGACTATAGCCCTGAAACTTGAAAAGGAAGGAAATATAAAATATAAATATCTCTTTATAGCCATCTAGTAATCTTTCCCTATCTTACAAACATAAACAATGGCATCACTTAAAGCCATTATTGACTCTGAGTATAAAGAATTGCTAAGAAAAAAGCGGGGAATAAGAATCAGATTCTAAATAGTTTGAAATCCATTACGGTGCTACTTGTTCTGGGGAGCCTTTCCTGAAGCTCTATGGCATGATTAACGCCTTTCCTCTGAGTCCCCATATCACTGTGTTAAAATTACCTGGTTACTTGTTATCTTCCTCACTAGATCAGGAATTCCTTGTGGGCAGGGACCATACATTATAGCTCTCTGAATCCCAGGTTTTTTAGCACAATGCCTGGCCCTCAGTAGACTTTGTTGAGGGGTTTCCTATTAAACAGATCTTGAAAGCAGCCAGTTTCTAGGTTTGGATCTAAATACTCCAGCTCCCTCCTTATAGCTTCATTATCCACTCCCTTCTGGTGGAAGCCAGGATATTCCAGCTGTCCAAACAGATAACCTACAGGGAAGTTACTGCAGCATTTGCTGAGCTAGGCTGTTGTCTGAATAGGTTAGAATTAGTCATGGCCACCAGATGGCAGAAGTGGTTTTCTGATGATCACACTACTAAGCTACTGTGTTTGCTGGACAAGGTTTTTTAAAAAGTCACTTTCTAATTTTAATTCTACACTGCATGTTTTTAATTCTATGATACCTATAATTCCTGTTTATGACTCTCTGCAGTGCTATTAAAACCACTACATCCAAGATTTGCTATTGAGACAACCACAAAGCCAGCCAGTCTGTGGAGGCAAGATACAGCTCTGGGGTCTTCCTTCCAAACCCGAGGAGGCCCCATATCCCTGTCAGTCCCTAGGAGGAAGTTTGGAGAAAACTGATATTGGTGCTTGCTATTCCTCAGTTCTGCCATTAAGTCTAAACCTGACAACACAGTGAAATGTGATAGCTTATGATCAGCTTAATGCTATCTGGTTGAATCTGGAAAAATTGCATCAATGATGACTTATGAATGATAATAAAAGGATAAAAATAATTATGGCTAAAGGGCTAACATTACTCAAGCTCTCTAATGATGGGATCAGAGAAAGTATTTAGTGAGAATGATCACATTCCTCTGTCGCCATTCTATGCCCTCAATGCTTAACCAGTTTTCTGCAGAGTTTTATTCAGTTGCACAAACATTAATTGAGGACCTATTATACATCAGATTCATGCTAAGTGTTTGGAATAAAAAAAAATCCTTGCCCCTGAGTTGCTCATGGATTAATGCTTAAAGATAGGCCCATAAATGTTTAGTTATGATATAGGCTTGTAAGTAGCATAATGGGAAGATGCACAGAATATTATGGAAAGGGTGTCTAATCAAAGCTGCAAAGGAATAGTGAGAGTGTTAAGGAAGATTTCCAGAGGGTGGCTTGCACTAAAAATTTGGTAAAGAAGACCTTTTTAGCCAGGTATAATGTCAAAAGTGAATAGTAAGAGTGCCAGAGATACTTCTAGAGGATACTGATCATCACTCTTCATTATAAGTGTCACAATATCTGCACTAATAACCAAGGAGAATTTTTAGCAACAATTGTGTTAGGGATATCAGTACATCAGCTCTTTTATTAAAGAGGGAAAAGACTAGGGATTGGGGGAAAGGAGAGGTCATATATATGTGAAATTATAAGCTGAAAACAACATCTGTCATTTTTATTTCCCCATCTTGACAGTGACATTAAAATATTTTATTTGAATTTTAATAGTTTTACAGAATACAATTTTTAAAAGCAGCATAGGGAATTTGGAACAAAGACATTGAAGGTACAGACATTATCTGTCTCCATAGCAAAAATCTAAAGGCCAAAAAAGCTGGCATGCCAACTTCTGACACCCAACTTAGGGGGATCTAAGCGGATGATGCCAGTTTTTAATTTCCTTGTCCTAATTACTATGGTTTTAAGGCACTGAAAATTGACCAGTATAAGAAAGGGCTGTATCTTCTTCCTTGGCTGCTATGTGCCTATCTCTGGCTTTCTTAGGATTGTGAGAGAAACAGAAGTAGAAATATTTAGTTATTTCCCTAGAACACAGTGTATGGTAAAGAAGAAAAGAGCTCTGGCTGAGGGTCTGGTGGCCCATGTCCGGGTCCTAGCACTGAACTTAACCTGCTATGTGTGAGCTTGAGCAAGTTTCCTGACATTTCTAGGCCTCCACATGCTCTACTGTAGAATGGACCAGATCACTGGTTCTCAACAGGAGCAGAAGAGCCCCCTGGTAGAGGTTCTGGCTGTTTGATGATTGGGAGGGAGCCAACCAAGGATGACAGCTACCCTACAATGAACACACAGGACAGTCCTGAACAATGAAATAACACTTCAGGTCCCATAAACATCCCACAACAATTTCTTATAAGGGGAGAGTCTAGCACCTATTTTTGAATCAAACCTAATTCCCTATTAATTATAATTCAAGGGTGGTTGTCTTTTGTTTTTTCTTTTTGCTCATGTTTAAAGTACTGTGAATGCATCAGTTTTTATGGTGTGTCCTCCTGCCCTTCAACCCCTTTGTTTCTTTATACTTTTTGTTCAGAATAGCTTCTGATAGTCTTTACTTAATTCAAACCTACTTTGATAGGTGCAAACATCTGCCTGCTTCATTATGTCTTCTAGTGCAGTCATCCCCAGGCATTTGCATATTGCAAATATTAATATTTTTCTTTTAAAATTCTCTTTATTTTCATATTTGGACTGTATGTGTATAGGGTGTATAAGTAGGTTATATTATCCACTAATTCATTCCAGGGTAGAAAAAGGGGTGTTTCTAAGTACTTGCTACAACAAGGGGAGGTGTTGGGATTAATGGAACAGAGAACAACTCCTGCACCTGGACGGGACATGCTTTGAGTTCCCTCCCCCAAAAGCCCGGGATCAGTCACCTCTGCGCAGGGCTTGCAGGCTCTGCCGGGCATGGCGGTGCAGCTCCTCCACACAGGGTGGCCTTGTGGTGGGGAGGAAGATGTTTCTCTGCTGGTGCCACGGTGCACGGTAGTACACACTCAACTTACTCTCGATGTCCAGGTTGGAGACGGCTGCAACACAAAGACAAATGGGGCATTAGACTTCAGTAGCTTTAAACTGTGCATTTGGCAGACTCTAGGCTGGGGAGGGGGATAAGGGTGGGGTCTGGGTGGAGTGGAATTCCAGACTGCCACATTTATATAGGGAACTCAGTCAAGGCTAAAGAAAGGTTTGAAGTTTAGAGTAGAGACAGGGACAACTTTGCCCCCACCCAGGGAATGGGAAACCCCAGGACACCAACCAGCTAACTTATCCACAGCTTCATTTTGTACTCTGACAGCCATTCATCAACCTGGACAAGCCCCTGGCCAGCTATGCTTGGGGGTAGGGGGTGGGTCCTGCCTTCCAAGAAAGCAGAGAAAAGCCTCAAGGATAAGTCTAAAAGGTTGTCCCAGCTCCAGTATTCTGGCCACAGGGCCTCAGAAATATAGTTCTACACACCAGCTCCTGATGCCCACCTGAATTTTGCTTTTTGCTGACCCTGCTTTCTGTCTCCTGTGACCCTTGGTCCATGACCCTCACTATTTAACCTTATCCTGCTTTCCACCTGCCAACCCCATTTCCTGCCATGTTTCAAAGCATTACTCCGTTTCCCTAGTTTCATCCATAGGAAAACGCAAACATTAAAGATCCCATTTCATGGGTGATGGGTGTTAAGGGAGAGAAACCACAGAGAGTGCTGGTGAGCAGAGGAGCACAGTCCTTACAGCTCATTCAAGAGATCAGGGACAGAGGCCTCCTTCCCCAAAGCACAAAAATTGACCTACTATGTCTTTTTCATGCACACACTGAGCCTCGGATGGAGATCACCCATGGGTCAAAGACAAATTCTTATGGAAGGAGCTGTTCCTAAGCAAGAGGATTCTGATGAGGAAATCATTGCACAGAGGAACTCCTGAGCACCTAGGCAGCCTGCCAGCCTCAGGAATGGTAAGCACTGGTGCATTCTGCCTTATCCTCCAGACCTACTATCCAGACCAGACCCCATCTTGGGCTCACTGGCTTCTCCCAGTCTCATTGACTCTTTTTGCTTCTTTTCCTCTTTTTCCCAGTGTGTGATTTGGGGACATTCTGCCCAACTGTGTATTCCTGTGCCCCAAATAGGCTTTAGTTTCTCTCTGCTCCTTTTCTTTTTGAGGTCTAGTCTACCATTTCACTTTGTCTGAGAAGCCATACCTAGGACAAGATACACTACAGATAAAACAAAAGGTAAATGAAAAAGAAGGAAGAATACTTTCACAGAGGGGGAAGAGAAGAAAGGAAACTGGGACAAATGCAGCCTTTTGATAATGAATCCCCCACCCCCACCTCACTGAGTACTGTATTTATGGCAGTTATTTTTGGTTTTGCTTTTGTTTTCTAATGTAGTCATCAAAAGTGTGTGTTTTTGTAGAATAATGCATCATACCCACAAGGAGCACCAATAGAAACAAAGACATATTTGCAAAGGTGCTAAAGAAACACCACATGGACAGGGTCAAAGGGGCAACACCATGTCTCTGAAACAGTGTTGTCCAATAGAAATTTTTGTGATGAAGAAATTATCTATAACTGTGCTAACCAATGTGGTAACCTCTAGCCACATTGGCTATTAAAGAACTTTTAAATTTTTATTTTTTAATTTAAATTAATTTAAATTTAAATAGCCATAGGTGGCTATTATGTTAGACAATCATAATCATAAATAGTCTGTTATATTCTCTAACCTTCACCTACAGAGCAGATTACTCTGGTTCACCTAGATTTATCCTTTTTTGGTATTTAATCTCCAATAATGATTAAAATCCAAAGGTTAGTGATCTCAGGATTATCTTCCTGTGTAGGGTATAGTATATTTAGGGAAGATTTCTATGGGGCCAAGAACAAAGGCATCAACTTCTCTTTCTTGAGTTTTCTTTCTATAACATCAACCCTTTCTTTGGAAACTATAAGTGCTTGGGGAACTAGTCAGGAGTCACTGTATCCTGGGGATAAGTAAACCTAGGAGGAATTGCTGAGGGAGAAGCCACCCTCTTCCAGCCTCAGATGAGTATGGGAGGCCTAGGGATAGAAAGGGAAAGGCCATATTTGGATCAGAGCTTTCCTTCTCTCAATTATAAATTAGGGGGGAGCACTGAAAACAGAGGCTTTAGTTAGCTACCCTCAGAGGAACACTTGGATCCAATAACCATCATTGGCTAAAAAGTCAGCCTTTCCCTGGATGCAGAGGTCAACTGCCACCCAACAGGGCAGAGGGCATTACCAAACCCAACAGAGGTGGCTATAAACTCATGTGCTAGTGATGGCTGGGATAAGGGACAGAACAGAAAGCTTGCATGGTGGAAAGACAAGGCAAGAAGTTCAGTGGTCAGTCCCAGAAGAAGAATAGCCTCTGGGTGCTTCCTCAGGCTCACTCCTTCAGGAAGGCAGGAGCCAGCATTCGGAGCTGGGCCCAGGTGGCTTGGGAGTAGACCAGAAAACTGTTACAGCCTCTCATTCCCTGAGTACCATTGACCAGAAGCTCAGAGTGTTAACTTTTGATAGCCCCTCAGAAACTGAGTCAAGTGGCTGTGGCTCCTCAATCTTTGTGTGGGGAAGAGCTGAGCTCCTGCTATTTATCTCAATATTGATCTGAAGAGAAAACTCATCAGTTCATCAGAAGTGTTTGTCAAAAACACAGATTCCTGGGTTCCAACCTAGACTTCCTGAACCAGTTTCCAACAGAGAGGCCTAGTAATCTGTATATTTGAGAAGTGCCCCTAGATTATTTTTTATCATCAGACAAGTTTGAGATACACAAAATGTAACCTGATGATGCCTTGGGATCTTCCAGAAGTGAAGGGAGATGGGCTACATGGGGAAAGGGAAGAAACTGCTGAAAATGGAAACATCCATCCACCAATGGAACATTTTCTAAATAGTTATAATGTCCCAGGCACAGTACTAGGTTCTGGGATATAGTACAGAACAAAACACACAAGAATCCTTGCCCGCATGAAGTGTACATTCTTTGGTTCTCTGTGAAATGGTTTAGGTGTAATTCTACCTGGAAGCAATAGGTTGGGAGATGTGACCTCTCGAAGATTCCTCCTGTTATGTATGGCATTATACAATTCCCTGGGGATTGCTTAAGTCCTCTAGACTCTAAAGGCCAGAAGCACTGAAAAGATTATATAGTCCCCACTTGCCCACCTCCACCTTTCCACAGCAGATAATCCCGAAGTAAAAGATAAATTAGCATATCATAAAATAAATGTAAAGAAGTTCAGCCAAGTTCTCCTTTCTCCTTCTTAAATATCAGATTATTTGAAAAAAAAAAGAATTTGTGAATACCCTAAACACATTCTTACTATGCCTACTGCACAACCCTGCTCTGAGTCTCTGGGCTGCTAATTGGCCTGTGGCTCAGGACTGTGGATTTACAGACACAAAGACTAGTGCATGAGTTCCAGCGTGGGCAGCCAAGTCATGGTTCCTGAGAAGAACCAGCTATCACAATGACAGCCTTCATGAAGGGCTAGGAATCCTCACCTCTTCCCTATCTCAAGTCTTTTATCTGCTAAAAAGCTATAATGGATTTCTACCACACATTAACAGGTGCACATTTCACTCATCATTTGCCACAACAGTGTTTATCTCTTACACAGGGAAGAGAAGGTAAACTCTGTAATGACTTTGCTTTCAGTTTTGTCCTTTGGTTATAAAGCATTAACTACTATTAGGTGTCTACCAGAGGCAGACAGATAGGCACTAATGGAATCTTCTAGGGAAAACTATCCCATTTTCCTTCTTTAAAAAATCTATCTCTTTTTCTAAGTAACAGTCCAGCAAAAGTTGAATACACTCATTTATAAGCTCACTGCACCACTGTCATTGCAAGGCTGTCCCATACCTTCAGGTTCACCTTTGCCCCTTTTCTTCCCTTTTTAACAATTTCACCATGGCTAAGCCATGCAATATAGCAGGCTTAGTACTCCCAGTAATGTTTGTTTTCATGAATATGATACAAAGTGAAGCAAGGTTTATCCTCTGATTATTTGGATACATCCAGGGATCCCTCTATGGTGAGCAGAATTCCAGGACAGCCACCAAGATCCCTGTCCTCTCATGTGCACATCCTGTATAGTTCCCTCCCCTTGACTGTAGGGGAAACCTGTGTATTGTATTACCAGGCCAAAGGGATTTTAAGATCCCCATTCAGTTGACTTTGAGTTAATTAAAAGGAAGATAATTATCCTCAGTATATCTGACCTAATCATGTGAACCCTTAAAAAAAAAGACAAGGAGCAGAAGAGACACTAATGCTGGCTTTGAAGAACAGACTACCTAGAGAAGGCCACATGGCAAGTAATGGTAAGTAGCCTCTGGGAGCTGGAAGTCTCAGTCCTATAACCTCAAGGATCTGAATTCTAGCAACAAACAATCAACTTGGAAGAGATCCCCAGGCCTCAGATAAGAAATGAGCCCCAGCCAAAGTGTTGATTGCAGTCCAGTGGGATCGTGAGCAGTAGACCCTGTTAACCTGTGCCCAGAATCCTGACCCACGGATATTGTGAGGTCATAAATGGGTGTTGTTTTAAGCTGCTCAGCCTGTGGTAATTTTTCATGACAACAGAAAACTAACACACCTTCCCACTATTGTATCTAGTTTCCTAGAGCCAGTTGCTTGCTTTACCTAGTACTTGTTCTCTCCTCCCTTTGTTACTACTCCCCAAGGAAGGGACAGATAATGGCATGGTTTACAATGGAAAATAGAGCTATGTGTCTCATTTTCATCCCCTACGGCAGGAAAAGGGTTTATGTGGATGTACCATTTCTCCTAAGTCTGTAGGCTCTTGCAGAGAGCTCCAGCCATATGCCAAGGTGGAAGCCAGGTACATTATATTCATGACATGGTCACATAACCCAAAGATTACAATATTGCTCCCACTTTGCAAATAAGGAAATCAAAACTCAGAGAAAGTAAGTAAATCTCCAAAGTCACACACCTGGCAAGTGGAAGATCTAGGAGTAGAAACCATCTCTGGCTTCCAAGCCTGTTTCTCTTTCTAAAACCAATATTAAAATAAATTTTTCCAGGACTGATCGGAAAGTGAGGAGGAGAGGGTTGTATGCCACATAAAAGTATTTAGTGCTTCTCAAAATCAAAGTAAAGGACTCAGAACTCTTACTTTCTGTGTCATCCATAGAATTACAAGTACCGAGAACTGAGTGAATCTCTCAGAAAGTGCCTGGCACGTTTGTCATATTATAGAAATACAAACAGCACTATAAACACCAAATTGCTGGAAGAAAATGCCATTGTAGAAAATGTCCTCAGAGCAGTGAAGTCTTTATGGACTGAACTTAATTCATTCCCCTGTCAACTCTGGGGATAATGGAATTGCCTAGACCTTGATTCAGAGTAATGTATTGAAACTATGGATATGGTCACTGGATTCATCTGAAATGAACTGACTTGGAAGTTGAGGAAAACTAATGGTTGCCACTGTCTTGGAAAGGCCAGGAGGAGACTTGAGTTTAGGAACTGTTGGGAAGGGGTAAAAATCAGGGGCACATATAATCTTGCCCCTAGCCTCTCCAGTCTTCATTCTCCTCCTACCCTGCTAGGATTGCTACTTGTTCAACACTGCTTTTCCTGGCTTCATAAGCCTCTCGCTCCCTTAAAGCTTTATTAACCCTGGGAGAAGTACAGACAGAATGCTTATTCTTGGTCTTTCTTCCTAGAAAGCCTCTTTACCTCAAGTCTCCACTCCTGCCACTGGCTCTCTCCCCATACTACTCCTTTTTCCTTCTCCCAGACTCTCAAGACTTTAAAGTGGGGAAGGTGACAGCTGAAATCAAAGTTTGAATGCTACATGTGCTGAAAAATTCAGAAGAATATGCAAAGTTACTCAGAAATGGAATTTCTACCCCTTCAAAGGAGGAAAGAGATTTTTTAAAAATGTTCCTGGAGTACTTACAGAATTAACTACCCACATAAACTTTGTAAACCTTCCTGCCCTTCCACCCATCACACCCACCCCTATAACACAGCTGTCTTGCCAGGAACTCATTTCTCCACAAACCATCCACTCTAATGCCCTGCGACAGAAAGCAGCAAAGAGTGTGTTAGCATGTTAATATATTAATGAGCATCTGAAATAGTCCGTGTCACAGACATGTCACAGCTTTGCTCTGTGGATCCCTGCTATGCATAAGCCAAACCTCAGCAGTCATCAGCTTGGTAAGCAAAATGAAAATAGAGCCTACTCAGGGTCTCTGTTGCTGCTGCCTGAGTTCTCAGATCTGTTAGGGAACCAGGGAGGGGATTTCACCAAGTGAAACCATTCATTCCCACCTCTCTTCCTTCATTGGCAGCCAGCCCCTTGCCCAGTCTGCTTGGCAGCATGGAGGAAAGAACAGGGTAGAGAGCACCAAAGCTCTGCCACCTGTGGTGTAGGAAGCCCAACACCAGAACCAGGTTCCCACAGTCTGTCCCTGTTGGGCTTCCTATTCTATAGAAACACAATAATTCAGACTTGTTCCCCACTATGGACATAGCATCCAACACAAACCCCTCAGCATCAGAAAAATTTAGGCTTCATGACAAGTTTCAGTGTCCTAAAACATTCCAGCACCCACAGAATAGAACACGTCTGTGTATTTATTTATATACTACAAGGATCTAGAACGATTTTCCCATAGAAACATTCCCCCATATTCTAAAACGAAGTGATGCTTCATACCAGAATATTGTTTAATTATTACTGTTACTATTGTTGTTTTAATGTCTGACATCCTGTGGAAAGGCCACTAGAAGCCTGGGTTCTGCTTGCCATTCTATGCCCTTGTGCTTGTCACCAAACCTTCCTAGGATTCAAGTTCCCCATCTTTACAAATGAGGATTTAGACCTCCTGCTCTCTGAATTCTGTCCTGTTCTATTTATGCTTTTGCTTTCTACCAGTCACCAAAATTAAGTGAGGTTGCATCATCTACCCTGAAGGACTCTGTATTCATAGTATGACAGGGTGACCTTGAGGAGTGACCCTAGGCTCTGGGATGAAAAACTGGGGATTCATCACAGCAGCAATGGATCCAGAATGAGCTAGTGTACTCTTTGTGCCCCTGTACCCTCCTCTGTAAAGTGGGAATCCTAGAGCCTTTATAGAACAGTCCTGAGAATCCAATGAAATGATAAAGTCCTGGCCATGTCACCACTTACCAAATGCTAGTTTCCTTTCCTGGACTGGAAACAAAAGAAGACCAAGATACCAGGATTGAGGTCTAAGTTCGAAGGTCTGGAACTCTCCAAGTTTCTTTTTTCTTTATTTTCCTGTCTTCTTGGTGAGTGACATGTAAACAAAGATAAGGCCACTAGAGATCACTCTCTGATGGGAAGCAGGGCTGTCTTATAATATGGAAACTGAAAAGATGGCTGCCCACTAGCAGAGAGCCTATGATCTCTCTGACAGGTCAGATGTCCTTAATCTATGATGTTGTTGACTTGGGCAGCATTCAGTGTAATGACTTGGAGATGCTAATTCTCTGAGTCATTGTCAGAGGTGCAGCACTATACATCCTTCTTGGAAGCAGTTTATAATTAATTTAATTGTGGGTCATTCTGCTGCCATGTTCTACACTACACACTTCCTCCAGAATGTAAGCATGTAGCCATCTGTTACAGTTCAGCTATTGTTTTTAAAAAATTCCTTGGGGTGGCTAGAACAGTCATTGGATTCTACCACTGGAAGGGACCTTAGACGTGATAGAGTTCTGTGTTTTTTTCAAACCTCAGGGCATAACCCATTAGTGGATTGTAAAGTCCATTCAGCAGGTCCAGAATAGCATTTGAAAAGTAATGAAATAGAAGAGAGCAGGAAAATACCAAAATGCACTGCATGTAGTAAGTATTGTTTTGTGAAGCTACTGTTTCTATTATGTGTGTGCATGTATATGTGTGTGTGTGTGTATGCAGGATTATGATGTAAAAATGTGTTTCTTGTTTGGTAGCAGTTAGCACATTGAAAGCTACAATTTAGGCCACCATTCTCATGTACTGATGAGGAAGCTGAGGTTCAAAGATTTGACCCAAGATCACAGAACTGATATTTAGCAGAAACAAAAACAAAGGTCAAGTTTCCCAACCTTGGGTCCATGTGGTTCCCTTGGCAACCTCTTCCTCCCATGCCAACATTCAGCCTGGATGTTGCACCTTTCATCTCTCTCTGTCGTGATTTGCTACCTATTACATTCATCAGGCTATTTTTCCAAATTAAAAATACACTTTCTCACTTGTTCTCTAAGAAACAGCATTTTAATTTTAGGATTTCAGGAGCATGTCACCCCAGGGAATGAAGAACATGTTCTCTGAGGATGCTGACATCACCACCAGTCAGCAGACCTCATATTGAGTAGCACTAGTTTAAAGAGTGAGAGATCGAGGCTACAAGGCAGGTGTTAGATTGAACAATAATAAATTAGTGATAGTCAACTGTTTTGCTCTAGAAAAACTATCTTGATAGCTCAATCTAATAATTATATCAACCCTCAAGTTAGCTTTACCAGAGGGGCCATGATGATCTTAGATAAAGTGCTTGCTTTCCAGCAACTTGGACTGAAAATAGCCAGCCCATCACCAAATCATGACACATTTGTTCCAGTTTTCAAGGCTTTTATGCCCAAGCTTAAATCAGAGTGAAAGGAATAGGAGCTGGCCTCAATCCTTGCTTCATTAGCCCCACACCCCTTAAAGAGACATTGGCAGTTTTAAAAGTTTACAAACACGTTAAAATATAAGACAATATAATACTAATCAGAAATAAGAAATTTGATCTTTTAGGAGAGCCAAATGGATAGTTAAATACTTCCAGGATTCAGAAAAGGGCGAATGTCACAAATGTTTTCATTATTTGAGAAGAACCAGACGTGGTTCATTACAGGGAAGACCATGAATATCATCCTATGGTACTCTTAGTTCCTTGAAAGCATGGGAATGGAGAGGAAAGATGGCACTCTGCCCACAAAGATTAATATGATTTTAAGTCTCTTCTCTCCCACTCGAACCACAGATGTGATGTCATGAACACAGGTGCCTTTGACATTCTAGGGAAGAAAGTAGAGCTGGAGTGGGAAGGGCAACTTAGAAAAATCACGTGAAATCACCTTTTTATTCAGAAGAAGTACACAGCCACTAGCTGTAAGAGGAAAGGGTTCTGTTTCCAATATGGTGCATGGAACCTCTCTGGTCCTCCTGGACAGCTCCTTGTCTCGGTTAATTTGTGAAGCAGTAAAGTAATTAGCAGGTGACACCCAGTTATATATGTTAATAAATCTCTTAGAGATTAGTCTCTTAAAATTTACTTAGAGATTATCAGCAACAACAAAATTTAAAAATACTTACAAAAGGCCCACATACCACGCCCACTGCACTTCGTTAGAATTATTACTTGCTAATTAGTATGTTTGTAGGTAGAAGTGATGCCCTTTATTGGGCCAACAAAAAAGCTATAAATACATGAATCTGCAGGCCAAAAGGAATTCTTTTCTGACTTTACCACCCCCAAAGCCTAGACATTTATTATGAGTTCTGTGCTCTCTCTAAAAGACACACAGCATAAGCTATATGACTGCGGGAAACTTCGAGCATGATACAAGACTCTGAGCCAGAAAAGATGTGTTCTCTGGTGACTCAGTTAGCCTGAGTCTAGCTGAATCTGCAGTGAACCTTGGGAGACCAACTTTCCATGGTGAATGGCTCTTTCCCTCTCTATCTGCCCATGGAAAACAGGCTCAGGGAATGAAAATAAGAGTTTGGGTTTCCCCAAGACAGGAGTTGAGACAAAGGTTCAGGTCCAACCAGTTTATTTAGGAGGTAATGCTAGAAAGCTGCCAGAAGGGGGAGCAGGAAAGTGAAAAAATGGAAGGGAAGGAAACCAAAAAAAGGTGTGCTTAAGAGCATGTTATCTTTTATCCCATCCCAGCCCACACTTGAACAACAATTAAAATAAAATTAAAAAAATAAAAGAGCATGTTATCACTGTGGGTAACTGGGGCTGGATCGCATCAGCAGCCAGTGCAGAGCACACACACACCTTAGAGGCAAGGAAGTTGGGATGTTTATCTACCACTTCCTTTCAGTCATTGGTTGAGGGCTGCCTAGGCACCAGAGCAATATTTCCCTGGTAGTTCAAGAAAAGTAGGCTCCCTGACAAGAGAAAGCCCTCAGGCAAAGAATGTAAGTCCTAGGAGATGTAAGTCTGGCTGCTGTGCACCGAAGTGATAAGGACGAGGAAATATAGGCAGGGCACCAATAGTCTTGGGAGTTTTAGGAATATAACCCTCATAGCACACAAGCATGTGTATTTCAAATTTTGGATATCTTGATTATGCAGGCCGCTAATTTTATCCTTATCTGAGGACATTTTTTGTTCATTGCTTTTAGAGAGAGGAAAGGAGACAGGGAGAGAGAGAAAGGAATGTCAACATGAGAGGGAAACATTGACTGGTTGCCTTCTTGTATGTCGTACCCTGATCGGGGATGGAATCTGCAACGTGGGTATGTGCCCTGACTGGGAATTGAACCTGTGACCTTTAGGTCTATGGAACGATGATGCTCCAATCAACTGAGCCACACCAGCCAAGGCAACAACTGGCTAATTGAAAAAGTTCTCCAATGCCAAAGTGGCTTAAAAATAAATTTATTGTTAGAATCTCCCAAAGTGGCAGTGAAGAACCCTGATCAGATAGCTCTGGATGCTGGTTGGAGCACTAGCTGGGAAGACTGTGGCTTGGAGGCATGGCTGAGGGGAGGCTGACTTCTGCAGGGGCATGGATGATGTGCCCTGGCTATTCCCAGAGTCCTGCCTCCTGTGTGGCATTGAGCAGGTCACTGGGTCTCTAGAGGTCTGTTTTCTCCTCTGTCAGAAATTTAGGTATGATAAAGTGTCCTACGTTCATCCTGTACATTAGCTGCCCCAGACCTGAAATCAGCCCTATCTCCAAGAAGCCCTGGCTCCTCTCAAAGGGAACAGGCTTTGGAGACCACATTCTACATGCCAGGGGTAGTCATTGTTGATGGGTTGTGATTGACTCTAGGCTTCTTCAACAGACAGAGCTAGAAAATATGTAAGTTTCAGAAGGTTAAGATAAATCATGAGTTCAGACTGCTGTTTCCAATTCAAATCTAACATTACAGGTTTTAATTCAACTTCCTTGATTTTCTAATTGATCTCTTTTCTCTTATGTTGAAAATCTTGATTCTTTATGACAATGGCATAATTTCTTATTTAAATAGTCTCAAAATGACTACAATAATACAACTGATTTTAGCTTTATATTTCTTTTTGGTTTCCTTTTGTCTTCAGGATATTTACTACTAGAAATGGACAATAAAGAATACTTTGTTTAGAAGTCACAAGAAATGATGGAAGGTGTTGAATACAATGATTATTGAAGCCCTGTCTATTCCTTTAGGTATATAAAATGAGTAACTATGAGAGGCTCCTGGCTGCCCAATGTAGGTGGATCTAGTTCATAAATAACTAAAATCCATCTACAGTTTCTGCATTTTTAAATTATAGTTTATTGGGAAAAAACATACAGGCCTTCTTGCTGTTCATGCTCATCTGCCCCACGTGTTGCAATATTTAGAAAACTAGGAGTTTCTTCCCTTCCCTCCTTTCCTCTTGGAAACTCAGCCAGTGGCCCTCAGGGGAGCTGTACTGGGTTTGTTGAGTAACAGCATAGAGAAGCCCATGTAGTGATGAAGAGAGCCTTTGATCTACAGAAGACTTGAAAACTCAAGCTTGGAGGTCTTGGCATTTATTCCAGAGATCAAACACATATGTTGGCACCTGCAGGGGAAAGGGAAGTGAACAAGCCATTTTTGAACACAGAGCCTATGATGGAAACTCCATAAGCAATGGCAGAATCTACCGAAGGTCATGGACACATCAGAAGCTATGAGAAGCCTCTCTGGGGATTCTCTCTACTAAGAATTTGTCTGAGTGGACCACACACAGGGATCAGACCATTTCACCTATTATTGACTGTGAATGAGCCCAAATACCAAACACTAGGTCGAACCATATGAATTGGATATTTTTGTAGGTAAAAATAGTTGGGAATTGCCCTGACCAGTGAGGCTCGGTTGGTTGGGTATTGTCTCAAAAAGTGGAAGATCATGGGTTTGATTCCCAGTCAGGGCATAAGTCCAGGTTTCAGGTTCAGTCCTAGCTGGGGTATGTGCAAGAGGCAACTGATCAATGTTTCTCTCTCACATTGATGTTTCTCTCCCTCTCTTTCTCCCTCCCTTCCTCTCTTTCTAAAATAAATAAAAAATTAAATAAAAATATTTAGGTATTGTCCATTTCATATGGTTCAACTTTATAGCTCTTAAATAAGTATATAAGAGTGCAAAAATGCAATAATCTTTCAAAATGGATGAATGGCCTCCTATTTCCTCCTCCCAGGTTCAAGGCATATCTGTCAAGTTTCTCTTCTCAGTTTGATTTGCTAAGGAGGCTGGCAGAGGTAAGAGGAGAGGAAAGGAAAAAAAGGGACAGGAAAGGCAACTGACTCTAGAGGGCCTTGTTATAGAACAAGGGCTTCGGGCCCCAGGCATGGCCAACATGGTTCAGAGATCCACCAACAGATCTCTGAGTATACTGGAATCCCTGTCTAATCACACTTGAGTCTGGAAAAAAAAAAGTGTCACTGATCATTAAGTTCAAGGTACTATGCAGATGTACTTTAAGGAGAAAGAGATGTTATCAGTAGCTCCTCAGGAGTTTATAACCTGGTAGCCACATAAAACAGATTAGATGATAATCCCAGGTAGGATCAAGTGTGTACCCTGAGAGAGGCACAGAGTGCCACAGATTCAGAGAAATGCTGTGTGGTTCGGCAAGGAGTACAGGGAAGAGGTAACCTTGAAGTGGGGGGAGGGTAGATGGATAGGATTAGTAGGAAGGCTGTAAAATGATGGAAGAGAAGCATATGAAACTTCCATCTTGAGGTAAGAAAGATTTGAATACTGGCAATTTCCTATGAGGCAACCCAATATAAAGGTTGGAAAGAGTCTCACAGTCCAGATCCCAGAAGAACCACTGTAGCTAGATCAGAAGTTGTATGAAGTAGAGGGAGGCAGCTTAGAGGCTGCCAGGGAGGAAGACAATACCACTTAGCATGTGTATAAACCAGGCACTGGGTTAGGCTCTTGACAGAGGTAATCTCATTTGGTTCCCACAATAAACCCAGGAAGCACATTTGATTATCTCCAATTTACTGAATCTGAGTAGAGAGGTTAAGAAACTTGCCCAATGACTGACTCAAAGATTATAAATGCTAGAGCCAAGAATTGAAGTGAGTACATCTGATATCTACTTTCTGTCTCGCTACCATACTTTCTAATCTACACAGAACCTGATGTCCATTTGGGGAAACAATGGTCATCCTGGAAAGGAAGACTGAAATCATTCAGTGGAGAGCCCTGGTGGCTGGGATGAGGAACCTGCTACATAATGGAGAATGTCTTATTTGTTTCCCAAAGCAGAGTTCAAGGAAAGTTGTTTGAGGATAGAGGTGGGGTTTCTTATGTATTTTTGTACTCTGGGTAAGCAACAGTCTTAGAACACTGGTATGTTATAAAAGCTCAAGCATGTAGGTTGAGTGGATGTAGCTAAACTCCATAAATGGTTTAACCTATGCATTTTATGGCCTTTTCTGTCTATTAATCTACATCCTTTCTTTTCCTGATCTCTTTCCACCCAGATAAATTAATTCTACACAATACCCAGCTCAAGTTGTATCTCCTTCATGAAGACCTTCAAGATTGCCAGGGCCCAGTTGATTCATTCATTCATTAATCAATGAGTGATTAAAGACCTTCCATGTGCCAGGCACTGTGCTAGGCACTGGAATACAGAAGTGGACATGACAGACATAATTCTTGGCCTCACAGAGCTTATATACAGGTAGGAAGAAGTCCAGGAAATAACCTGATTAATAAGGAAGCATATCATCAGGTAGTAATAATCACTCTGATGGAAAAAAAACAGGGGGCTGTGACAGAGAGCAAGGGTAGTGGGAGGCACAACATGGAGGAAATGACAGTGGAGACATAATGACCAGGAAGGCCTGAGATTCTCAACTAGGTATCAGAGGTACCAAGGTAAGGGAGGTCCCTATCCATATGGAGCTGACCTCTAGTGGGATGACCTCTTACTCTATTTCATCGTGGCAGTCTGGCATAGCTGGTTATTAAAATCATTTCCTCTCCTTCCTGGGCACACAGCTGGATGACATTTCACAGCCTCCCTTGCAGTTGGATGTGCCATGTATTTGGGCCTAGCAGTAGAATGTGAACAGAAGTGATGATATACACCACTTGTAGCACAGCCCATAAAAAACCTCCCACACATTCTCCTTCATATTCTTGACACCTTAGAAGCCATATACTGAACATGGTAGATTTGTGAGATAGAAGGAACCTAGATCATTGAACTTTAGCTAGGAGAGGAGCTAGTCACCAATGAAGAAAATCCCATTTTGGACATTATGCAAGTTAGGAATAAACCTGAATTCTATTAAGTCACTGAGATGTTGGAGGTTATTTGCTACAGCAGCTCACATTACACTAATTCACTTAAGTTACTCCATCATTGCCATGGCTACTCATTTGGCCCCATTCTGGGCCTATGACAGTTCCTACTGTATTACTGTTTACCTCTGTACTTTCAGTTCACTTTTCCCTCCTGTAGGTCCCATCCCGGCAACTGAGATAGCCACAGTGCAGTCAGATGCTTGGTCTTCTTACGGGAATGCTTTGATATCTTATCTACTCACCAAAGCAGGATTCTGCTTTCACTGCTATATCCAGCCAATGGATGCTTTTATGGTCCTTTAAGTCATTTGTATTTTAGGTAGGGGAATGGTCAATGCTTCCAACTTTTCTCTTTTAGTTTCCTTAAAAGACATGTTTTCTAGACTACTACAAATACAATTCTTATCTCAATCCTTCCCCAGATTAAGATCATTTCTGAATTGGTAGGGCCAGGGTGAATATGACAGTACTACCCAGCCATTGTCGTAGTTGTTTATTTCCGTCAGACTCTATGCTTTTCAGGACAAAGTATTTCTTCTCTATGTGTCTCAACACCAGCCATAGAACCAGGCACACAGTAGGTGCTCAATAAATGCTTGCTGAATGAATAAATAAGGTTATTTAATGTTGTTAAATACCCTGGCATGCTTTGGAAATAATCTGCAAACGTTTCTGTTCTTCAGAAAGCATTTCTAAAGCCAACCCCTCAATTTACTTTCAGTGTTAACAAAAGCTTTACCTTGAAAACTAGATGCATAGAAGTCAGGCTGAATTACAGGTTGCTTCAGGGCATCCACAGAAATGAAGATTGTGCAGGAGGGCACACTAAATAGGACTCTGCTTTCCTGCTGCTCTGCTAAGTGCTGGCTTTTTATTTTCCTTTGCTCTTTCTTCCCAAACTCTACCTTCAAATTATCTCTACAAGTCTACAGGCAGAGTCAGTCTTTGTTCTGGCACACAAGTCTGCAAGTCACCTACCCAGTGAAAGCTGCAAGCACCCAGTTAGCCAAAATGCTGTGCAGGATTTCCCTTTAGAGCTAAACCTCAGGCAATGAATGGGTTCCAGGGAGTAACTGTGGCTAATCTATGATAAGATGCCTTTTCAGTGCCCTCAGACCAAGTTGGCCAACCCCACACGGGCTCTTGCCTTCACAGTGACCTGACCTAGATATCAACTTCCTTTGAGAGTCAGAGTGCAGAGCATCACTGATCAGAGACACCAAGGCCAGACCAATTTGGTAAAAGAGCAAGATCAGGAAAGGAATGGGCCAAACTTGGTAATGAAATTCAGCCAATGTTCTAATCCTTTTTTTTTTCACTTTCTCTTAAAGGCTGTCAAACCAATAGCTTTGGTGAGCACAATGTTTATTTGCCTTTATCCACCCACCTAAAGGTTTGTTCTTTCTACAGCAAAAGCCACTTGGGATAAGTGATACACAAAGGTGTCTAGATTCCCATCTCTCTCACCATTGTGTTAGCTTGCCATTGTGTCCTTCCAGGTCTTTTTAGATGTTGGGTATTGGCTGAAGCCCATTTCAGAAATATCAGTGTTCTCCATGGGGTGGGGGTGGGGTGGCTTTCTGCAAATCCACAGAGAGTGGTATCTACTGGGGTTGTCCAAGCAAACTGTTTTTTCAGGGGTAACAAACTAGAAATTTCCTCCTCCTGTGTGAATTCAATGGAGCAGACTGTTCAGGGACTGAACTGTGGGGTCTATCAGGGCCTTTTTAATAAGTAATAAGTATGGGTTTAGGGATTTGGGCTGGGATAGACTCCAAAAGGCATATCTCAAAAATTAAGAAAATCCCAGTTGAATTTCTATTGTTAGTGTGAACTTAAAAATTGTTAGGGCCTTTGTTTGCCTGCTGTTTTGCTAGACTGCACTTTCTCCATCACTATCTTCTACTTCCTTTCTATGTCCCCTTCACACTCCTTTCCCTGTAGTCCTCACTGAGGGCTTGGCCCTCTAACAGACCAAGACTAGCCTGCCCTTTTTAAGATATATTACATTTTCCAGCCTATAAGGAAACTCCTGTTATTGCTAGTTTTCTCCATTTGGTATATAGGGCAAAAGCAATAGCTCTCATGACTATGAAAAGAATGAAATCCTGCCCTGGCTGGTGTGGCTCAGTGGACTGAGCACAGGCTGCAAACCAAAGGGTCACCTGTGTGATTCCCAGTCAGGGCACATGCCTGGGTTGTGGGCCAGGTCCCCAGTGGGGGCCACGTGAGAAGCAACCACACATTGATGTTTCTCTCCCTCTCTTTCTACCTCCCTTCCCCTCACTCTAAAAGTAAATAAATAAAATCTTTTAAAAACATGAAATCCTTGAATATCCAGAAAAATCAGACTAAGAAACTGGAATGACTAGTCACGCCCTGTTTTTCACTCTTTACCCATTTAAAAAAACAAAAAACAAAAAACAATGGCATTGCTCACTCAATAAATATTAATCAGGCCTGCCTGGCACTCCATTGTATAATTTTATCTTTGTTCCTGCAACTTACTTCTTCCATGCTTCTCACACAACTTCATGTGCTAAAGGTGATAGTGATATGAGAATCTATTGAGTTCTAGCTCTGCATGAGGCACTGAGATACATATGGGGTCTCTGTCCTCCTGGAATTTGCTGTCTAGTAGGAGAGACAGATAACAAATAAACATACAGATGTTAAGTGGTATAAGTTCTGTGAGAAAGTAAGCAAATGGGGTAAGAGGATAAAGAGTGGTAGGGTCACTGTTTTGGAGAGGGTAGTGTAGCAGATAAGCTCAGTTCCTTGCCAGCATCCCCTTAATATTCATCTAGACACTCTGAAGGGTAGTCCCTGTGAACCCCTGACTTGGCCCTGGGGTGATTTTTTTTTTTTGCTGGCAATGGAAGGATGCTTGGCCCACAAGCAGGGTAAGGAAGAAGTATTAGAGAATGCATATGCCTGAGAGCAGTCCTCAGCAATGACGTATGCCCTCCTCTGATGTTAAGCTAACTCAGAAGTGTGGTCTTCACCACCTTTTCCAGAGTTCCTCAGCAGGACTGAGCTCCAGCTGATTGCATGGTGACTGTTTGATAGCACGTGCTTTATCGATCTGTTCCCTCCTCTATCTCTCCTCCCTTTTCCCCTACAGGTGTTACTTGGTCTTAAACGCAAATAAATCACTTGTACTCTAATCCTTGTCTCAGGGTCTACTTCTGAGGGAACGCAAACTAAAATAGGTAGTTAGGGAAGGCTTCTCTGCCAAAGTGACACTTGAACAGATATTTGATCCCATGAAGCGGGGAGTGAAGTGAAAATGTACAGTGAAAGAATTGCAAGTATAGAGAACAGAAAACCCAAGGCCCCTGGCTGGGATCATGCTTGAGTATTTAAGGAACAGCAAAGCCAGCATTCAGGAACAGAATGGGTGAGGGAAAGGGGTTAGAACATGTCTTTCTTACTTTCCTCATTTTATAGCTACAGTATCTCCTTTAATCCTTTCTCTCACCGTTTCTTCCAATTGGTTCACTTCTCATTTCTGTGATGGCTCATTTTCTGAGAGTTCTACAATTTTATTTGCATTTTTCATTTCACTGTCTTTAAATGTGTCTACCACTGATTGGTGCAGGGGTACTGGGAGACTGTGCATAGTCCTGCTTAGGGAGGCAGCCTCCAGGGGAAAAGCAGCAGACTCTCTTCAGTAGTGCCCCACCCCCAATTTTTTAAAAGATTGGAGACCTTTTATTTTCTCCTATCCATTGCTATCATCGTCTTCATCATTGACACCTCCTGAGAACCCCTTATGTGTCAAACCTTGTGCCCTTTGCTTGGCCTTCATCATCTCTGACCCTCATACCAGCTCTGAAAACCAAACAATAACTACAGTCCAGCCCAGGGAGGAAACCTCCCTCCTATTTCACCCTCCTGGAACCCTGCAACAGATGAGGCCCTCCTCTTACAACTCTGGCTACACATAACACACCCCGGCAGTGATTCCTGCAGCTGTAGTACCTTCACCATGCATTCTGGGCCCTGCTGAGGCAGGTACTTTGATACAGAACAGGAGATTCCAGATCACAGAGGATGAGGAGTTCTCTTTAGGCAGCTGGCATGAGCTTAGCTCAGATGCCTCCTGGAGCAGGACTGCTTTGCTGCCTCCTGGGAGGTTCATCATCAAAACTTTCTACCCTGACCCATATCGTGCCTCTCTGCATTTGTGCTTTTGGCTAGAGCTACTGACTGGCAAAGTCTATTAGAGCTTCATTCTGCTCACAGTTCCTTCTAAAGGACTTGGCACATAAAAATTAGCAATAAGAGAGCCCTGAGGTGATAACTATTAAGGCCTAAAAGGTAGTCCAGGGAGATTGAGCTCTGTTGGCAAAACTGGTCTGTGGTCTATGTGGGTAGTCCTCAGTAAGTTCCTTATTGTCTCTGGGTCTTAGGGTTCTCTCAGACTGATAGCAATAACAAATAGTTTTTAGGATTCTCTTTTACTCTTTTCTAATTGTTCTTCATAGTGTTTACCAAACATCCATGTACACATCTACACATTCCCACTTTCTATGCAGTTAGATTAGGGCCCAATGACAGAGTATTGGTTACTAGCCAGTGAGATGTGGACAGAAGTAATGTATGCCACTTTGATGCTTGGTATTTACAAGACCTTTGCTTCTCTCTTTTCTTCCACTGCTTGGTGACTACATGTTGTAGATTTACATCAGACTTTCTGTGAGGAAGAAATAGAACTTTTATTGCACTAAGGCGCTAACCTCTGTTGGTTTATCTGTTATCATAGCATAATGTCGCTTATCCTGACTAATACAGTTTTTCTTTATTCTGCCTTTTCATTCATACATTAATTCATTCGTACTTTCAGATGCCACTCATTCACCTGGTATTAACAGGCTACTAAATGGCTAGATAGTAGTGCTTTAGCATGGATAAACCTTGGGTTCTTCCCTTGGAGGAGCTGAATATCTAGGTGAGGAGGTAGATACGGTGGCAGAAACAATACTAATAGAGTGTGGTAAGTGTATACTAAGTGCATAACATTGTGTTGTGTGCAGAGAAATAAATATTCAGAGGCCTTTACCTTTAGAAATCTTTAAGCACTAGACCCTTGCAAGTTTCCTTCTTTAGCAGACTCCTTTCATCTAGGCAGTGCTCACCCCTGCATATTGTACCAGTTCAAGAATCAAGTTTACCACTGCTCTCTGCTTTCTATCAGCCCATCACTTCAAATCAATCTTTCTGAAGTACCATTTCTACAGTTCAAGCCCATTTGAAAATCACCCAAGGGTTTTTCATTGCCTGCAAAAGGTTCAAACTCCTCAATTTGGCACTGATCCAGTTGTGAGCTATCTTTTGAACATTATTTTCCACTTCTCCTTTACCCAAAGTTTCCCCTTCAACCAGACTGGCATAAGCCATATTCAAAAATGGACACCATTTGAGATCCCACTCCCATATCTTTTCTCACATCATTCTTTCCCAAGGACTCCTCTCCTTGTCCCCACTTCTTCTCTTCAGTATTAATATATTCAACAACTTAAATGAAATGAATGATTCCTTGAAAAAATCTAGTAAGGGGCACAGGAGAAATAAAAATATAAATGGTCCCATATCTTCTAAAGAAATTGAATTCTTAATCAAAACCTTTCCCACACACACAAAAAAAATTCCAGGCCCAGATGGCTTCACCAGCAAAGTCCATAAAACATTTTAGGAAGAAATAATACCAATTTATACAAGTTCTTTCATAAAATAGAGGAGAAAACATTTCCCAACTCATTGTATGAAATCTGTATAACCTTGATACCAAAATCTGATGAAAGACATCTGTAATAAGATAAAGGGGTAAGAAAGGAAGTAGTACATACTGTCAATATCAGATAATATGATTGTTTAGGTTAAAAACCATATGAAATCTACAGAAATTGCTAGAAAGACTGCACTTAGAAAAGTCACTGGATATAAGGTAAATATATAAAACTCAACTGTATTTAAATACATTCATATATACATAATAGTAATAAAAATTGGAAAATAAAGAATACTATTTATAAGATCATAAAAATATCAAATACATAGGAATAAATCTAACAGAAGATGTGCAAGTCATCTACAATAAAAACTGCAAAACACTGATAAGAGAAATTAAAGACCTATAAGGTCCAAAGCTATACTATATTCAAGGATTGGAAGACACAACATTGCTAAAGATGTCCATTCTTCCCAATTACATCTATAAATTAAAATCAATGGCAAATCAAAAGCCCAGCAATTTTTGAAGAAATTGATAAGTTCTTTCTAAAATGTATATGAAAATGCATAGGTTTGGAATAACTAAAATAATCTTGAAAGAAAAGAAAAAGTTTGGAGGATTTATACTACCTTATTTCAAGACTTACTATAAGCTTACAGAGGTCAAGACAGTGTGGTTTTGGCAAGAGAGGACATATAGATCAATGGAGTACAACAAAGAGTCTAGAAATAGACCTACACACATATAATTGTTTGATTTTTTTTAAGGCATTAAGTCAATTCAGTGGGGGAAAAGAAAGGTGTTTGGTTTCTTTGGTTTTTTTTTCTAAATGGTTCTGGAACAACTGAATAATACACATGGGGAGAAAATTAGTTTCAACCCCTACTTACACAAGAAGTAATTACAGAAAGATTATAGACCTAAACATAAAAGGCAGAACTACAAAACCTCTAGAAGAAAATACATGAGAAAATTTTCATGAACTTGCAGAAAGCAGATTTCTCTGACAGGGCTCAAAAGGGACTAGCCATAAAAGAAAATAGTGATGAGTGGACTTTGTTAAAGATTTAAAAATTCCTGCTCATTAAAAGAACACCATTAAAAATAAATTGGCAAGACTCAGACTGGGAATAAACATTTGCAATTCATATATTTGACAAAGAACTTTCATTCAGAGTATGTGAACAGCTACTATAAATCAATAATAAACAGAACCCAGTTAAAAATGAGGAAAAGACTTAACTAGACATTTCACAAGTGAAGCTATATGAATGTCTAATAAGCACGTGACAAGGTATTCAACAATATTTGTCATCAGAGAAGTTCAAATTAAAACCACAATAAGATACCATTCCACAGCCACTGGAATGACTACTGACATACCAAGTGTTTGGGAGAATGCAGAGCAACAAGAATTCTGATACATTGCTGGTGGGAGTGTAAAATGGTACAACAATTTTGGAAGAATCTCTGCCAGTTTCTTATAAAGCTAAACATACACTTACCCTATGACTAAGCAATTTCACTTCTTGATATTTACCCAAGAGAAATGAAAACATAAATCCACAAAAAGACTTGTACAAAAATATTTGTAGCAGCTTTCTTTATTCATAATAGCCCCAAACTGGAAACAGTTTAACTAAATGAATAAACAAACTGTAGTATATTCTGACAATGAATTATTACTCAGCAATAAAAAGGAATGAACTATTGGTACATGCAACAACATGGGTAAATTTCAAAAATATTATGCTGAATGAAAGAAGCCAGCCATTTATTTAAAATCATACTATCTGATTCAATTTATATGAAGCTTGTGAACAGGCAAACCTAATCTATGTGATAGAACTCAGAACAGTCGTTGCCAAAGCGGGTGGAAGATTGGAAAAGGGTACTGAAAATTTTGGGGTGATGGAAATGTACTATAGAGGCATACCTCATTTTATTGCATTCCACTTTATTGCGTTTCACAAATACTGTGTTTTTTACAAACTGAAGGTAAGACCCTCCACCAGCAAAAGGATTACAACTCAGTAAAGGCTCAGGTGATGGTTAGCATTTTTTAGCAATAAAGTATTTTTAATTAAGGTATATGCATTGTCTTTAAGACATAATGTTATTGCTTATTTAATGAGCTACAGTATAGTGTAAACATAACACACACACACATATATACTGGGAAGTGAAAAAATTCATGTTACTTGCTTTATTGAGGTAGTCTGGAACCAAACCCACAATATCTCTGAGGTATGCCTATGTGTATATTATTCCAGGAGGTGGTTAACAAATGTATATGTCAGAGCTCATTGAACTGAACACTTAAGACCTGTATAGAACTGAATTGTGAGTGTTATCTCAATAAAAAACACTACCCCCTTCTTCCTCTCCCCAAAACCATGTTGGATGCTACTATACTGTATTGTTATACATATTTATTATTTTCATATGTGGTTATCCATTTTAAACCTTCTTAGATCCCTCATCAGGACATGCACAATACCTTGAGACACCATATTTGTTGAATGAATTAATTACTAATAATCAGACAGTATAAAAGGGAAAGGAAAGGTAAAGAAAGATGAGAATATGATATCACACACATTTCCACTCTTTTTATTTTCCTGGGAGCCAACACCATTGCAAATGCAGGTCCTTATGTCCCAAAACTATAATCCAATATCTAAGAAATCTTGCTTTTATTTACAATAAAAAAGGAGCCAAGAAAATAAGAGAAAGCTTTTGTCTGCTATATTTTTAGGTAACACCACATAATTATTACTCTGTTTCTTAACTCTAGTGAGACAGACCAAACAACAACTGATGAATCACCTTTTCATTCATAAAACCCTGTTTATATCTTTCATCACTTTTATCCTCCTAGAATAATAGTAGAGAAACAGTACTTGATTGGCCTGCATTATCAGACGCTATTGGAAAGGTCTAGATAAGAGTGCTGAACCACCTATTAGTATTCTGCATGCAAACCCTTCTCTATAACCCAGAGTCATCCGTATCCTGGCAACCCTCAAAATTTCATCCTCACTGAATTGCTAGATCTTTATCAAAATATAATTATAGCCTTAATTTGAAAGATAAATTTTGATTGCCAGTGCCATGCCCAAAGGAAGAAATAATCAGGTGGGAGAGCACTTAGGCACAAGTGTTAAGCATATAATCAATGTCATGAATCGCCCATGCACTAAAAAATAACTTTGGGGGAGGTTGTGAGGGGTAGAGTAAGGAGGGCAAAAAATCATTGAGGCATCAGACTTACTTATGGCTCTGTTACATTATATTTGCTCATTTTCTCATATTGTTGCTTAAGTATTTGTCATCTCTTTCCAACTGAAAGAGTTTAAGGAAGGCCTATGTTGTATGTCCTGCTCTTGTGTGTGCTACAGGGCCCAGTCTGTAGTAGGAAGTAATCTGGTATACAAGGCTCCTATGTTGGGTCCGGTTCCCTGGAAGTAGACTTTGAGATAGACATTAGTGTGTGGGAAATTTAGTAGGAAATGCTCTTTGGGCCAACTCCAATGGAGGAATTGACTGGGCAGAGAGAGAAGTTAGGCTGTGATACAGTCACAAGAAAGGCTTGGGCAGTCTCATGGGGGAGCTCTGGAGCTGGGATGGCCCTGCAGAATCCCGAATTGAGGCAAGGTGACCGGTCATTGGATGTGTGCTGACTTGGGAAGGGGTATGAATGACCTTAGGCAAGATAGCTCCCTTCAGCCAAGGACAATTCCCGAAGAGAGACTTGGCTGTGAGCTGTTGGCCACCAGTCTCCAGATCTGACAAATGGGTGCTTGGGGAATGTTGTAGCCACTGCACCCCGACTGGTGATAATGACTATAATGATTCAAGGGCCTGGGGAAGATGATCTGCAATGGAACCCTGACAACTGAACTTACTAACCCATAGCTGCAAGAGAGCAGCTCTACCTTCTGAGGCAGCCAGGGGCTTCTGTTGTGTATGCTAAGTCACCTCAGAATGTGTGACCTGCTGGGAAAGAGTAGATGGAGATCAAAAATAGTCTTGTTTCCTGATCCAATTGGTATGCTCTTGACTTTTCTGAAACTATCCTTTGTTTATATCTGAGGGTGAATACTGATATCTTTTTAAAAATTAATAACCTTTGAGACACAGTATAGGAGAGGCAAGAGAGCAGAAGTCACATACTTCAGTTCTCTTTCCTTTTGGGCAGTTACATCTGTAGTGTTGGTACTTTCAGGGGTATAAATGATTCATTAGTTTGGAGATGGAGAAAGAACCAAGCATATATAACAGCCTCTCTCCATTGGAGTAAAAAGAATGGACTTTGTTTAACCTACATTTTAATGTACAGTTTACTTCTGATATCTTTGGGAATCCTCAGATTTGTAAATACTAAAGCTTCAGACTTTACCACTGTGGTGGTCTGTTTCCATGCCTACTGGTATTCATACCCCTGGTTAATTCCCTGCTCTGGAGTCGGGCCTGGACATGTGACTTGCCTCATTCTGTTGGTAAAACAAGTCAGAGGCCCACCATTGAGAAGCCCTGGAAACTTCTGCCTTTGTGCTCTCGGTAACCTTACACAGTTAGGTAAGAAGTTCAGTTATCCTGCTGAACAGACTATATGGAGAGACCTCACGGAGAAGCTGCTTGGAAAGGGAGAAGCCCTCACACAACATAGAAAGAGACAGAAGCACAGCCAGCCCAGAGCCCCAGCTGAGCCTCGCCCTGGCCCTCAGGTGACGTACAAAATGACTGACCACTAGCAAGATTAGCAGAACTGCCCAGTGAGCCCATCTCAGACTGCAGAATTTTAAACCAATAGATTGACTGTTGTTTCTTATGTCAGTAAGTTTGGGGGTGGTTTCTTATGAACAACAGATAGACAGAACAAGCCCAACTACCAATTTACTCAAGAGCCAAGGGACTGTGCTCACCTTGCCCCACCCCCAACAAATCAACTGCCTTTTAACCTTGCACAGAAGAGCCCTTCCTCATTAGATGACACTTTTCACAAGGAAACAAAACATTTTTATTACTTCACAATAGTTACTACCTGCCCAGTGATGAGTTGACCAAAATTTTTTTAAAAATAAAAAAAAAACAAGCCTCACTGGGCTGTCAGAACTGGAGGTTGGGGTTTGGGCTTCCTTACTAGCTAAGTAACTTAATCCTTTGTATCAATTTCATATGCTTGGGGCTCAAATTCATGCCTGGGCAAATTTACAAATGACTCCTTATCAGACCTTCAAGGTCACTCACTAAGAGAGGAAACTCAGAATATTATTAAATTCTTAGTATCAGGGTGTGTGTCAATTGGACACACCAGAGAGGGCTGGACATGGAGTCCACCAGATCAGAGATGTGGTGTAGTAAAGTAATCGAGGGCTGGATTCTGGAGCCAGATCACCTGGGACCAAATCCCAGATCTGTCACTAATTAGCCATAAACCTTGGGCAAGTTACTTACCCTCACTGTGCCTCAGCATCCTCATGTATTAAGTAAGGATAATAACAGTCCCTGACTACTAAGGACTATTGTGAGGGTTAAATGAGTTAATATATGTACAGGGCATAGACTAGTGCCTGGCTACTTTGAGTCTGACAATAAGTGGTTCTATAGTAAGAACTGGAAAAAAACTCACATGGAATTTTAGTAATATGCATAGCTATTTTTAGTGATTATACAAGATTAAAGGCTGTCCAGTGACTGTATATCAGCTTTCTGAAAGTATATCCTATGTAACTGTTTTCATAAGAGGGCAAGGTGATCAGAGCATGGCAGAAGGAGCACTGAGCCAAGAGAAGGAGATCTATGTTCTGATTCCATACCTGCCGTAAACTAGCTGTGTCATATTGGGCAAGTGATCTATAACATGGGGATAATGACAATGACCTTGCCTAAATAGGCTAGACCAGATGGTCCCTCTAGGAGCCTTTTTACGTTTCAATACCTCTCCAAATCCCTGTTGAGACAGGAAAGGACAAGTGGAATTACCACCATTTTTAAGATGGAGATGTATATTTGGCCACATGAGTTGTTCAGAGCCAAATCCAAATCCCAAAGCAGAGCTAAAAAGAGGGTCTTTGGTGATACAGCTTATTGCCATGGCACAGACTACATTTCCCAGTCTCCCTTGCAGTTAAGTGTGGCCATGCCATTTAGTGTTGGCTAGTGGAATGTGGGTGAGGATGAGGTATACTACTTCTAATCCTCCCTGCTCTCTCTTTGCCCTTCTGCTGGCTAGATGCAGAGGAACCCAGGAACAACTCTGAGGCCCTAAGGGATGGTCGAGCCACAAAAGGGCAAGAGACTAAGTTCCTTGTCATTACATGCCAAAAGCTGATTAGACTTGTGTGTGATAAATAAATTGCATTGTGTTAAACTCCTGAGATTTAGGACTTATTTGTTATACTATTTAGCTTTCCTTGACCAATACACTCAGTGTGAGTCTCTGGTTAATTGCTGATTCAGGTTCAGAGCTTCAAGAGGAGGCAGGCCCTTTCTACATAAGAGCAGGCGATCATCAACACCTTATTTGCTACAGGAAGTGCCAAATCAATGGCATCTTTATAAATATCAATCCCCAACTCATGGTCTTCCTATCTACTCTTTTAAGTGGGCTAATGAGCTAGCTACTATTGCACTGGGCCTTTTTGCTACATTAAATCATCATAATCCTGACGATCAGTAATCCCCAAACACAAAGAATGGGGACATTTTAAAGATAAACCAGCAACTATTTTCAAGTCTCTACTTGGAAGACTAGAGGAATGGTGGATTTCTCAGAGGTGCTGTTTCCTGGTCTCTTCTTTCCCTGAAATCAAGCTCTCTTATCTCTTTGTTTTAAGTTTTTTTAAAAAGGTTTTATTTATTTATTTTTAGACAGAGGGGGAGGGAGGGAGAAAGAGAGGGAGAGAAACATCAGTGTGTGGTTGCCTCTGGTGTGTCCCCTACTGGAGACCTGGCCTGCAACCCAGGCATGTGCCCTGACTGGGAATCGAACCAGTTACCCTTTGGTTCGCAGGCCAGTACTCAATGCACTGAGCCACACCAGTCAGGACCAAGCTCTCTATCTTAATATTTACTTAGTAATTATATTTATAACCTATATAAAATAAAGGTAAAATATAAAACTCAAAGTCTACTTTGAAAGGGATGGGAGAATCACCTGGTAGGTTCTATCTTGGATAGAGAACTGATGGTGGGGATTTATACCCTCCCTCATAAATTTCCATGTCCTTTAGTTTGTTTCCTTCACTGTAGAAAAATTAAGCATTTAAATTTTTTTCAGCAGTTACTGATGCATTTTTGCAAAAATAAAAAAAAAAGACTTCCACTGTTCAATCAAATCAATAACTTTTTTTAATTCAGGCTGGGCTTTGCCACAGAGTCTGCTGCCAAGGAAAAGGTGAACATAGGGGAAGTCTTTGGAAAATAAACAATGGGAGAGGTCCAGCAGGCTCTCTGTGGATCCAGGACCCACAAGAGGAGACCTGGGTTTCTACGGCAATCACTGAAAAGTCTCCATTCCTGTGGTACCTCCCCCTTCAGCTGGAGGCCACCCTCTTCAGGCAGGCTGGGTACTGCTTGCTCATCAGGAAGAGGTTCCTCACTCAACCATCCAGGGGTTTCCATTTAGAAAGGAAATCATTATACTCCAGCTACTATCTATACCCAGGACCCTTTGGTCTCTCACTATTCTGGGCCAAACTCTTTTGTGGGGGGAGTGGTCTGCTGACCCTTAAAGCACAGAGGGGGAAGCCCCATAGATATCTGGAACTCAGAGGGAATATAAAGCTGTAGATGTCCATGGCTGGGGGTGGGGAAGGGGTCTATGTTAGAGATCCCATCCCCCAATCTTGCAGCCCAGTTTTTTGGGGCCTCACTATGAATGGATGAGCTGCTGCCCTTCTCACACAGATCAATACCCCAGTATCATCCCTGTCCTGCCTTGAGATTGGAGTGTGAACTACTCTGAAGGATGTGTGGATCTCATCTCAGGCTGTTTGGGGGCTCAAGTTTGGCTCACACTAACACAGCTGGGAAGGGAGACCCCATCTTTGTAATAGTAGGGTCAAGCTAAGCCGCATCTCCAGCCGCAGGGCTATTTTTAGATGCTGTTATCTTTGCCATGCTCACAAGCAGCTGTGAAAAACAAACTGGTGACCAGGAGCACCAAACTGCAAAATAAAAACCTCATAAAACAGGAGCTCCCAAACTCAAGAGCAGACCATACTATGGCCAAAATACTGTGCACCATCATGGCAGGGCCTGCTTAACCTTTTCCAGAAGGGGCGCCAGGTGGGGCTTTGCTCTTTTACTGTCCACACATTCCTGGCATGGCATGCCCTGGACAAGTCCAGCTTTGGTCCACCAGCCCTGACAGGGCTAGTCAGCCAGGCAGTCCCACTCACACCCACAGATGGTGACCCCGTGGACAGGTGTGCCAAGGAAGCAGGCTGGATGGGGTTAACACTGCCACAAAAGGAAAAGCTCCCGCTCTCTTGTCTCTTTTCTATCTCATCCTAACATCCTTCGCCTCACAGCATCACAGACAGCTCCATGACAGTGAAACCCCTGCATATGCAAAATGTCACCCAAAACCAAGTGGCAGGGCAAGAAAACAGGATGGGACACCAGGCGGGATCCCTGACTTCTCCCCAGCCCTCAGAGCTCCCAAAAGGCTGAGCCTCTGGGCACCCTCCCATTCGCAGAGCCCTCGAGTTCCTGTGTCCTCTGCAGAAAACCCACCACCAGGCACTGCAGCCCCTGCAGCCCCCTCCACGCAGCTGGTAAGGGCCTGGGCAGCCGCGTGGAAAAGTACAGCCCCGCCCCAGAATCCGGGATGGGGGTTGGGGAGGAGGCGGCAAACTTCAAAGCTGCAGCTGCAATACGCTTTTTTAAAAAATAAAAGACCCCTGAACGCCAGAGTGCTCCCCATGCCTTTTGGAGCTGTGCGTGGTCCACCTTGACCGTCAGCTCACCCTCAGTCAGCTCTGCCAAGGGGATGGGGCTCTCGGACCTCAGCCGGAGGGATTTCCTCTCAGGCTAGCACGCGCTGGGGCTGCGGGGCTTGCCTCGTCAGTCCCCCAAGTTCACCCACCACCCAGAGGTGTGAAAAATTAGTTTCAATTGATGTCACCTGCCCACACCCCCTCCCCCCAAGCTGGTCCCATCTCACACACACCCGAGTGGCCTGGGCAGCGAGACGTGGAGCATCCTGAGGGGTTGCGGTGGGGCGCTGCGCCGACGCTAGCCTCTCCCAGCACCCGCTTAGGCTCGGGCTCAGCCCTGGGAAGCCCGCCCGTGCATCGTTCCCCCGGTGCAGAAATCCTACCGCCCGTGCGCCCTGGGCGCGCCGCGGGGCCCCGTGCCGGCTCCCCGGGAATGTGGCCGTCAGGTGAGGTAGGCATGCGTGCCGGCTCCGCAGAGAAGCAGCGGCTGCCTGGAGCGCTGGGCTCGGGATCTGCTTCTTCTCTCTCTCCCCGCAAAGGAGAGGCCTCTCAGGGGCTTTCCAGCGCCTTGTTGCGTTAGGACCGCATTCCCCTTTCCTTTCCCCTTTTATCTTAGTTTCTCCTTCACATGCAAAAAGGGAGATCGCAGGAGTCCATGCCCAGCTCCAGCCTAACTCCGTCCACAGGCAAGGAGAGAATTATGAATGGATGCTGCCTTCTGATGAGGAAGTCGACTGGGGAGGTCTCTGCACACGGCGCGCTCCATCAAAGCCGGGGCATTGGCCCCTCCACTGCTTCAATGCTGCAGGCTGAGACACCTAATTGACCACTGGGAAATCAGGTGCCAGGAGACCTGGGCGGGACGTAGCCCCAGGGCCACGCAGGGATCGCAGGGATCCAGCGCCTTGCCGGTGTAGACAGCTTCGATTTACAGCCCAGTGAATGGAGGGGAATGCGGCAGCCAAACCTCCCGGGCAGCCGGCAGGGTTGCACCACCGCTCTGCAGACAGCTGCCCGTCTCCGCGAACATCTCCTGGCTCCACTAGGCTAAAGGGAACCTGCTAAAAATAATCCGTCCCCTGCCGCCAGCCGCAGTGAGCTGCAGGACTCAGCCCCCAGCCTCAAACTCGGTGGCGCGCACTGGCTCTGACCACAGCGCGGGCCCTGTGCGCTTAGACAAGCTGGGGGCTACGGAGGATCCTGAATCCGGATTTCTGGTAACTGTGCGTTTCCTTCTCCGGTAGCGCGACCGCTTGGGCTGCGCGTTACCCATGCCCAGAGTGGCGGTAGGCTCGGTACATCACCAACAGGCTGGACCCACCACTGCTGCTCAGCACCGCACCCCCGCGGCTCCCTTCTCACCTCCCTTTTCTCTCGGGTCTCTAGCTAACAGCAGAGGAATCAGAGACACCGACCATACCAACTCCTGCAGCCTGGGCAAGAGGGAGGACAGAGACTGGCATGGAGCATGTGCCCGCGTGTAGCAGGAATAGAGCGACCGTAAAATTGTTACATTGCGTCCCCTCCCCCTATTCATCTCCGGACCTGAAACATTGCATTCTAGACACAATTCACCCTACCTAGGCTTAAAAACACTGCGAAGACAATGCCTTCGCTGCGATGTACTAATCTCCAGGGAAGGGTGATTTACCAAACCAGCTCTGAGGTTGAACCAGGGTTAAAAAACCATGGCAGTGTGTGCCCATGCCTTAGGTGGGCAGATTCTATATATAACAACCACATGCAGAAGGCAGAAAGCCATTTAGGGCCACTTAAAACATACCACTTATGGGATAGATCCTAATATATAAGAAGGGGAAAAATCAGTGAATGAAATTATCCAAGGATGCTTTGTGGGATGCAGTTTTTGGTAATTTGTCCTGATGCCATGTAAACCCATTTAGGGAAAACTTGGCTATTTTCTGACCCCACCACCTATTTTCAAATAGGGAGGTTTATGCCCTGGGCAGATTCGCATGAGTGGGCAGTACTATGTCCATGAGCCCCGTGACTCCTCCATAATTCACGAATTATGGTGAAACAATGGACTTGCCAAGGTCACAGGAAATCACAGGGTTTGCATAAGCACTGGTAAAGAGCATTTCCTAATTGACAGAACTATGAATTATGATTGTGGTCACATGAAGTATCACACTGAACCCAAGTTAAGTCTGAGTTGGCTGCTCTCCTCCGACCCCACTCACACCACCCCTGGGAGAGCTGCCAGCTGCCAGTGAAAATGGAAAATCTGGCTGGAGTGCCCCTGGAAGATAGAGTATGTCTAGGACAGAAAGGATAGGCAAGAAGGGGTGGCATGGTCACTCCCCAGGGAGAGTGAGAAGAGATGCATGAACCCCAAAATTTAAGGGGGCTGAGGAAACACAGAGGCCACTAGACAGAGAGATGATTCAGAGAAACAAGAGACCAGGAAGGAGAGAGGACCCCATTTCTGAAACCAGGACATGAAAGGGTTTCAAGAAGGCAGCATGATTAAGAATGTAAAATGTAACTGAGAGGTGGGAGTAGTTTTCTGCCTGTCAAGGGCTTGGGCTTCTTGGTCTTCAGGAAGACCTGATGGAGTGAATATTGGCAGGAGGTGTGGGGTGGGTGGAAAGGCCAGTTAGAACTTCCAGAAAGAGAAGGGATATCCTTCCCTTAGCCTTGCTCATCCAAGGACCAGGAGCACAGCAGCACCTGGGAGCTTGTTTGAGATATACCTACTCCAGCCCCACCCAGACAGGCTGAATCAGACTCAGGGTGATGCTTGACCATCTCCATTAACAAGCTCCCACACTGACTCCACTTGGGGCACTGGAAGAGCTACCATGTGTGGACTCAAACAGCTCAGGCCTTGAAATGAGAATTTGTATTCAGGTGAGCAAAATGGCTGTCCTCTACAGCAATCCCTGGCAAGATCATGGGAAGCTGGTGGCTAAGTCACTGATCACACATCTCAAGGAAATGAACTGTGTTGCTCTGGGTTTTCAGAGCTGCTCTATCAGAGGAAAGCCATGGCAATGAGACCTGCAGAACTTCATAAATTATTGAAAATGGCCGTGTCTTCCCCTTTGCATTGATCTTTAAAATAATGAGGCTGTTGCTAACTGCGATGATGAAAATAATTACATAACTACATTGCTTACATTTGAATCAGGTTTTAGCAAGTCCCATGGTGTAGAGGAAGAAAACCTGCACTCTGGTCCCAGAAAGGCCTGAGTCTGAATCCTAGTTCCTCCATCTTTTAGCAGCATGACTTCTCTGAACCTTGGTTTCCTCATTTGTAGAACACAAAGAGGAATACCTAATTTATGGGGCTGTTAGGATACATAAATAAAATAATACATATAAAGCACCATGATGGTACCTGGAACATAATAAAAGCCCAGTGAAGGTAGTACCTTCCTATGTTTGAGGCGTTCACACAAATGCTCATATTGTAGTTTTTTGGGGATCTCTTTCTCCTTCCTATACAGTGGTGAGAGTACCTGATGCTTCCTATGGCTTGATGGTTCAAACAGAGGCACTTACTGGGCATTTCTTAGATGCCAGGTACTGTGTGGCATGCTGTCGGGGTAGAGAGGATTCTGGGCCCTGCTGGGGCTAGCATTCTAAGGGCAGAGTTTATATCCCAGTCCATGTGGGTGTCCCACTTGTTTTTATTGGAAGTCAAGGGTACCAGATCTCAGGAAGAAAACAATTGCAAAAGTGTCTTCCCTTAGGACAGCAATGATCTAGAGCAGGGATCGGCAAGCTTGTTCAGCAAAGGGCCAGGTAGTAAACACTTTAGGTTTTGTGTGCCATGCAGTCTCTCTCGCAACTATTCCACTTTGCTGTTGTAGCTCAAAAGGAGCCATCAGTGAGGAATAAATGAATGGATGTGGCTATGTTCCAATAAAATTTTATTCACAAAAACAGACACTGAGTGGGGTTTAGCCCATGGGCCATAGTTTGCTAGCCTCTGATCTACAGTGTGACTCAGGACATAACTATTCCCTTTAACTGATATTGTTGGGAGATGTGGAAGTCTGCATAGGTGAATTTCCATATAAGTAGTTTATTCAACCAAGAGCTGCTTTGAAGCTCAAATTGTCTTAAAACATATTTTATACTTTTCCTGGAAGAAACTGGCTAGTTAATTTATTTACTCAACTGTCTTCCTCTTTCTCCTGCAGCCAGTCTCCACTGTAGTTTGGTTCAGCTGTGGACCTGGGTGCTAGCCAATGGAATGTGAGCACAAGGATGTGTGCCTCCAGGCCTGGCCTGTAAAAACTCCTACCCATTTCTACAGACACTCCCTTCTCTGCTTTGCTGGCTGAACGTGGAGGCTGCATGGGGATGAGGGGCTTGGAACCCCAAGATGGAAGGAGCCTAGGTACCCAAATGACTGTATGCTGACATGCATTAGACTGCAATGTATGTGAGAAATAAGCCACTGGAATGTTAGGATTTTTATTATCAGAATTAGCCTACCTTGAACAATTTCCCTATCTCTTTAATCAGATGATACAAAAACACAATTTAATGCTTTGCTGGCTTAACTTAGGGTATTTATTAAAACTTATTATTGGTCTCTGTGGTAACACATTTCAAAGACTCCTTTTTCGATTTCCAAGCTTATTTCCTGATATTTAATTCTCCACTGTCATTCCTCTCATCCTCCTACCTCCTTCCCCACAGTTTGAGCCTACAGTGGGATGAGGAAAACAGACACCATAGCTGAGTAACAACTATCGATTAAAAGTTACTAATGGTCTGAGCAAGAACCTAAGTGGTAAAGTGCGTGGGCTTGCTGACAACTATCTGCGACCTTGGGAAGCTCCTTTCACTTACTTTCGGGCTTAGTGCTGTGTTCAGAGAGCTAAAGTTATTGGAAGCTCAGCATCTCTAAAAGGAGTTGAGCATGTTGATAATTATCTAGCTTACAAATTTTCAAAGCTTTAATTCTTCTACTAGTCATCTTGGGGAATCCATAATGAAGTTCTACTCATGTCCCTTGACATTCATGGGTTCTTCTTTTGAAATACGGTCACTACCTGATTTTCTACCCACAGATTATACCCATTATATGCCTCACATGTGTTTTAAACTCACCTTTTCTACTTAATTATTTTGTTGATACCAACAGATGCTAGTTGATCCCTATCTTGTAGGAGATGGAAGAACTGACTCAAAAATGTTAAATAATTGTATCCTGTTCCAGGGACGGTATGTTACCTTTACTTTATCTCTGGGTTATTTACTGAGAAGACCCAGCTGTGCTTTAGGCCTGGTCTTTGGATTATTCTGACAGGTGAGGATGTGGTCTTTTTCCAGCATGAGGTGGAAAGCAGAAGAAAAGTTCGTGGGGTGGATTAAGGGGAGAGAGATTGGAGGAGGCTGGCAAAGTCCAAATACCTTGACAGTCTGATTTTACTTGTTTATTGAGAGAACCAAGATGACCATATTTAAACAATCCTCTTGGTCTATTTCTTCATTTATAAAACAAGGAGGGTGAAGATGTATAAGGTTTTCTCTAGGTTTTTCATTCTGAAAATCTGTCACTCTTTGAAATATAGAACCAAAAACACCTTCTGAAATGATTTCTGATCATTAGTACTTATTTCTTCTTCCCATTTCTACTAATCATTCGGAACTGACCACTCTACATATAATTTCAGCATCTGCAAAGGCAATAGATTCTGTGATCTGCCCAGGCTGGGTAACCTTTTACCCCAGACTGACCTTGTTGGTGACCTTGGGGATCCCAATTCCAGCTCTACTCTTCCCTATACACTCACCTTCCTCACTCACCACCTACCTAGGATGGCTTCCCTGCTTTATTCCCTTTGGCTCCAATAATAAAAACCAGTTTTGCCTCCAAAGTTTATTTCTGCAGAGCAAGTTAGATATCCCCTACATATCTATGGATGTGGCTAAGTCTTATTTCTCCTCTATCATGGTAGCAGCACATTACTACTGCTGCTGCCCCACCACTGCTCACAAGAGACCTTCTGACTTCCAGAAGAAATCACTACTATAAAATGGCCCACTCATTCATAAGGAACTATGTGTTTATTTATATATATTTTATATCATAACAAATGTAAACTAATTTCAGGGCTCAACTACCCAAGCTAGTATCTATATGGCTGCCTGTATAAAATTTCTCTCTCAAAATTCTCTAAACCATCTGGCATAAACTACTGTATTGTGACCTGTTAAAATAAGTAACAGCTGTGATAATCCCTCTCAATTTATGGCAAGCTATAAAGCTTTGTATATACTGGCAATGCATATAAAATAATATATAAAATCATTATCATTCTGTGCTGTCTTGGTGGAAATTATGACGATTTAGCCAAAATGGAGCCCTATGGAATGTACCACAGGACAAGCAGAGGTTTTGCCCAATCTGGGCCCCTCTCACCCCAAGGACCAACCTCACTACTTAGAGCTCCCAGATATGTTTGAAAATTTTGTCTGGTAAATGCATCCTTTCTGAGAGAGCACCATTCCCATACTGCTCAACCTCTACTATTTCAAAGCCTTCTTTTCTGGTGGTGGGTTTCCTAAATTCCATGGTATATCCAGGCCATACATAAAAATCAGCTATGCACAACTCAAAAATGTGAAATAATTTGTTGCACCAAAACTAAGAATGGTCTTGGAATTTTTAACTGTAACCTTATGTTTACAAGCACTGCCAAGATTCCAGGTTGGAAAATACTATATCAAAGTCCTCTCTCAAAGATATGCAATACATACAAAAAGAAAAGCGAGTGTCTGGTAGGGCAGCTTTGATTCTGAGTAGAAGAGAGTTACTATGCCCACTACTAGACATGAATTTCAAAAAATGAAGGGGATTGGGAAGGAAGCTAGCATGAAATGGTTTTTTACTATGTGCTGGGGCATTATACCATAATCTCATTTAATCCTCACAATAGCCTTGTGCTTTAAGTATTATTCTTCTTCCTGTTTTATGGTTGAGAAAACTGATGCTTAAGAGAGGTTAAATGACTTGCTCAAGGCCATCCATCTAACAAGTTGGGAAGATAGAATTTGAACTCAAATCTGTCAATTCTAAGATTCATGCTCTTTCACCTCACCACACTCACTACCTTTTGGATAGCTGTTTGCAATCTTTTTCTGACATGACCCACATGATAGATACTATTTACATGGATCACTCATTGTCATAACCACAGGCAATTACCACCTCTTTCTCTTCCATTTACAAAGTCTATTTGAATGCAAGTGAGAGTTATTTTATTAGTGGAATAACTCCAAATCCATTTTAATTTATACATTAAAATTTTGCAAATAAGGGTTCTTGGTTATTGTGGTAGATTTCAAAAATAGCCACGGCACTTTTCAGCTCTTCCCATCAGGAGCGTGACTTGATTTGACCAACAAAATGTGGTGGAAGTGACATCGTACACGTTCGGAGCCTGGGTCTCAAAAAAACTTGTACCTTCTACTTTTGCTGATCTTGGTGCCTACCCATGCTTACTGCCACTCTATGAAGAAGGCTGGGCTAGCCTTTTGGATGATGAGGCACATGTGGCCCAGTTGCCCGCCTTGATCTGACCGATGGCCTGCTAACCACCAGACAGGTAAATGAGGTCACCCTAGGCCATCCCATCCAGCCTCAGCTGAGTGACTACAGACACATAAGCAAGCCCTGCAGAGCTCAACGAGCCAGCCCCCACTGCTAAATTTTAAGCCGGTAACTATTGGGGGAATTTGTTACACAGGAATTTGTTACACAGAAAAGTCTAACTGATCAAGTTCTTTAAAATAAATTTCTAGCCATGTGTCAAAATAGATACTAATGGTGAGAACTGTTGATTTGAGCACACGCATCATAAACTAAAGCCTTCTTTAAAACAAAATGAATCATTTTTGATGGCTCCAAATATTGTTATAGTTCAAAGTCTTCTCATCATCTCAATTATGTCCCATGAAAGTACCAGTTCAGAGAGTCTTCCTATGGATAACCTTCAGTCCCAGAACACCACCTCCCTTTCTCCAATCCTGGACTTGTCAGGCCGATGTTGGGTCATGTGATTTAGGGAAAAGAATCACAAAGGTGAGTGGCCCAGAGTTACCCTTAAGAGATAATCAGGGGACAGAAGGAAAAGAAGGAGAGATGATGTATTTAAAGACTAGAAATTCCGATGCATAACCCTGAAACCCTTCAGAGAAATAGAGGAGTAATGTGGAACAAGAACTGCAATGTGCTATGATGTGGTGTCAGTTTTGTAATATTCAACAGCAATGGTCATTGCTGTCTTCTTAAGAATATAGGGCATCCAAAAACACAGATGGGAGTGTTGAAAGAGATGTCCACCCTCCCCTTCCCACACACTTGGGAAATTTACAGACACAGACCCTCAAAATGAAGAAAGTAATAATTGCAACTAAATTAGGGTCAAACGAACTGTCTAAGAAAGGAAAAAAATAATCGTTACAATTAAATACCTCCAGCAGTTCTCAACTTTGGCTGTACGTTGCAATTTCAACATAGTGAAATCAACTCCTAAACTCTTAATCACAACATTAATTACTAACTTCATTTAATAGGAAAAAGTGTTCTGCATTTGGAGTTCCCACCAGTTTTGACAAAAGCCACTTCTTTTGAAGAAAATACTGGTGGGTAAACATATTAGTTGGTCCTTTGGCTATCTTAGCATGTGGATACTTGGGCTTTTTTTCTTTTCTTAGTAAATCTAGGAACCTTTGAACTTTGAATAATTTATTTTTTCTTTCTCTCAGTGCTCTCTAGTTATACAAACACAAAAATAATTACAGAAGCAGTATTTACATCTATATGTCTCTGGCTTTTTCATTTGGTATTTACAGTGGTAAGTGAATGAATTAATTTAGTTCATTTTACTTCTTGGGGAAAAGTGTATGTAATGAAAGGGGTTCCCTTTAAGTTGATTCTGGCAAGGTTTTATAAGGAGCACATAAGAGAAGAAACTTTCTTTGTAGTCCTGAGAAAATATGTTGGTCTGACCCTAAGCAATTTTTCTACATTTGTGGTTAAACATATACTAATTACGTTCTAGAAAAGGGGATGTTTTACTGAGAAACTTTATGAGTTAAAGAAAAACACTCTCTATACCAGTGTTTGCTCTTATTTCCAGTTTAGGCTCTGAACTTGCTTGCCAACAGCTGTCCCAGTCTAAGAATGTGGCCAGGACACTGGATTCAGGTTCTAGGCCAGGACCTCCACCAGTTGCTTTCCAGGTACACTGAAAAATGAAACTTTCAGATCAGAGTTAACATAGAAAAAATATTATGTACCAAGTGAAAGGGAAGATGTTTTAAATTTAAGGACAGGGTCAAATTGAACAACAGAAAGAGAAATGACTGGGTGGGGAGAATCAATCGTCCCTGTGATATACCAGAAGCTATACTAGAGAAGCCAGATAGAGAAGTCTACCCTTCTTGTCAGAAATCCTTTATTCATGTTTTACCACCTGGAGTATGACATGGAGAAGAATCAAGACATGGTTTGGCCTGTTCTTGAAGGGTTTTGATTTAGAGTAATTCATTTCTGAAAGAAAAAAGGGGAAACAGTGGGAAGTTTCCAAAGAATAATCTCATAATAAATTAAAAAAGTTACTTTGCACCCAGGGGAACTCTTTTAGTCATAAATATTTTCTAATAAGCCTGATTTTTTAAAAATTGATTTTTTAATGGAGAGACAGCAGATGGCTCAGGTATTCACTTGTCTCAGAGAGGGAACAGTTTTAAGATCGTATAGAGGCAAATGTCAGTAGCATGTGTGCAAATGAATTTTTGTGACTTCCTGGAAAGGTTAAAGGTGACCTGATGATGATGCTGGTAGAACCATGAGAGACCCCAGGGAAGGACCAATCTGAGATCTTCATGCCCACTCCAGTGGTTCTGGGATGTCACTCTGTGTCTGTGGTTTTAGTCTTCCTTTCCCCTACTTCAGCCTGTAGGCAATAACCCATATGAACTGAAGCTGCAGGATGTGGGGGAGTATTTCAAAGTTCATTTGTAAGTTTTTCTTTTTAATTCAGGACACATTTTTCCATGGAAAAAAGTTACAAATGTCATTTAGAGTTACAGGTTTGCCCATTAAGGTTTACTTCCTCCACAATATTTCTGGGGAAACATTCATTTGCAATGGTAGTGAATAAACATTAACATAACAGCAGAACATGGTTTTAAAAATTAATCTTAAATGCCAATTCCCAGTGAAATGCAAGAAAAAAGCAGAGAAAGATTAGTGGACTGATGGAGATGTTGAGGTCTACAACTGGAATATCTGTCTCTGAGGATTGACACTGGTTCTTTATTGTGCCCAATATTACTGGATTCACTCATTCCCCCCAAAATAGTACTTTTGAGTATCTAAAATCCACTAGGCAATATTATAGCAGAGATGAAAGGCCTAGTCCCTACTCTGAAGGAGACCCTAGACTTGTAGACTAGAAAGACACTGTACTCTACATGGTTTTCAGAGAGACTTACATGTATTCTGAAGATACACCGTGTTGTGCCTGGGGGTTCAGGAAGCTACAGGATAAATGTGGACCACTAGTTTTACCTAATAATTGTTTGAGGGAGATTATTTTATGTTAAATAATGTATGGTTTAATTTTATAAAAATTTTAGGATGGCACATATGATTACAAAGAAATCTTAAGACCTATGGAAGGCTGTTTTAGGCCATACCAAACTCTACTCATCTCTGTCTCCATCATCTGGCTCAGATCCCCTTAGGGTTACTTGTTCATTCTCTGCTCTTGGAAGTACCACTAAAATGTACGTATATATGGCATATGGGCTATAGAAAAGCAGATGGCGAAATCATCCTGGGCAACTTCAGGGAAGTTTTCCCAAGGAAGGTGATACCTAGGCCAAAGCTTCCAAACTGACTAGAAGTTGGCCAGGTGAAACAAGTCAAAAGATTCTAGAAAGAGAATAGTTTACATAGCCTGAAGGTGTGTGAGAGAGCATGGTGCGATGAAGAAATGTAAGCAATTTTGCATGACTGAAACAATCAGCTTATACGGGGAATTTCAGGGACACATGTATTATCTCAAAGGACAAGGAAGGATGTCGAGTCCAAGAGTTCTCTGTTCTAGCCAACAGGTGGTACTGTTGGCCCAGGGCAGCTTGGTGACTATCCAGAATATGTGGCTTTGGGAAATTTTGGAAGGCAGATGGTGGTGTGAGGGTGGCCACGTATAGAAGAAAGACATTTAAAAATAAGGTTTTGTAACTCTAGGAAGAGCTGTAATCATATCTACTACTTGTTACTTTGCTCTAAAACTCGAATGAGATGAAGCATAATTTCTGCAAGCACCTTCACCAAGATGTGAAGTTAAGAAATTAGAGGACGAAATATCCTCTTTCTCACTAATGAAAAACACCACCTCTTCATGCTGAACTACCAACACATTCAAGCAAAGGTGTAGGAAGATCTGTATTGTAACTTCCTAACTTGCTAAACATCCAACACTTGTTAATCCATCACCTTTTATGATCCCCAAAAGACATTTATAACCCTCTCCTAGGAAATGAGCACTTGAACAATATGTCATTGATAAACAATGCTGGGTAATAAATATATCAGTTACAGGCAGTCAAGTTAATTAGCAAAAAGTAGAATCATTATAGGAATTTAAAGAGGAAGTAAAAGGCCTTATCCTCCTATGATTTCTCAAGCCATAGAACACTATTGGTTCTGTCCCTTGTCTCTCTTCTTAGCTCAAAGTGTCATTTTGGTGGAGGCTATCTCTGTGGATTGGGTTTTGCTCCTTCAAATCAAAACTGAGTTTCCTTCTACTTTGGATGACCTAAGCTGAGATTGTACATAGGCCACAGCACATCTTTGTAACTCTTAACTTGTATAATAACCTAAAAATATCACCCCCATGTTTAGTTTGGGGTCATTATTTTCAAACCATTGCAGGCAGAATAAGCCGATGGTAAAAGAACAAAAACAAAACAAAAAACAACAACAACAACAAAAACCCGGGTTTGGGAATCAGACAGAACTGGATCCAAGTCCTTGCTCTGCAACGTCTGAGCTATAATCTTAGGCAAGGTATATAAATACTCTAAGCCTCATTTTCCTCATCTATGGAAGGAGCATTATAATTGTGCAGTATCAACTATGACAGAGCAATTAGCATAGTCCTGCTGAGCACATAATAAGGGGGTCATTAAATTACTTTTAATGTTAACATCTTGGTTTTTTCCTAACCACTGGTCCAAAATCTCCTCAGCCTCCAATGTCAATGGACAAGCCCCTCTCAAACACATTATTTTAATTATTTATGATTTAAAAGTACTTAGCCTTCTGTCTTAACTTTCAAAGCTTAGAAGAAATAAGTTTCATTGCTTCTTTCCAAAAACACCTTTCCTTTGTGACCTGAATGAAACCACTGGAGAATAAACAGATTGGAAGAAAAACATAGCCTAAGTGAATATTTTTTGAAGTTACTAAAATAAGATGTTGAAAACAAAGACCCAATAGAAATGCCAACATAAGCTATTGGTTTTATATTTACACCTTCACTCAAATAGCCACCCACTACTGAAATTATAAACGAGTGTGTAAAATGTTATATTGGGAAATGGAGTAGGGTTAAAAACATCTTTTGATACTTGGTTGAGAGTGCTTTCATTGCCAGAGGTAAACTGATATTAACCAAAGTATGCCAATACATGAAAGATGAGGGTTAGCCTCAGAAAAAGTGGGGTAAGATTAGAGGGAAAAGGATTTTAATTGCCCATAACTGATAGCACCATTTCCCTATGAAAGACCCTGAAGGTTTTGCTCACACACTTCAAATACCAACTCCTGATGATGATGATGATGATGATGATAACAGCAAACATTCAGCCTTATCATGTACCAAGCACTGTGCAACGCACTTCATTTTCATTACATCATACAATCTTCACAAAAATCCTATGATATTTTGCAAAAGAAAGAGCAGCCGAGAGAGGTGTAACCCCAGAATGTTTCTCCTGGCTAGCAAATTCCTACCAATCCATCGAAGTCTACCTAAAATCTTACCTCCTTCAGGATGCTTCTTCCCCTTTCCCTCTACCTCCTCTATACCCCATACACTTTTTCATTGATCATTTTGAAGCCTGTCTTTCCTTTTTAATAGACACATTTGGAGACATAGTCAAACACCAGTTGGTTTGACTGCTCTTTCACTGAGTGCTGGTTGGGTCTCTGTGTATGGCTCTAATACCTTAAAGGTAAGGGGAGTCCTCAGTTTTCCCCAAATACAGGGCAGGATGTAGGGAGTTTCTTACCAACAGAATCTGCTCCAGGCCTAGACATCTATTAAATTGCAAGAATTGGATTTTTGCCCTTTACCAAGTTTTAGGTTTTATAATTATTTTCTGCTTGATACTTTGGACCAAGGACAGAGAAATGCCACTGTCCTATAGGGAGCTCCAGCCACAAGAATGTTGTGCAACAGGAAAGGAAGTCATTTTTTATCATTCAACTCAAAAGTTTCCCTTCTTACATTAATCAAGGGTATATCTTATCTCCCAGTTCTTCTGAGTCCATCAGTGGCTGGGCCTGCCACCCTCCTATAAAAGGAGAATAGACAAAGAGAAGCAGAATGCAATTTGGTGGCAAAGAACATTCTTTCGCAGCAGAAAATGGAGTGACTTTTAGCTTATCTGGTGTCACCTTGTTAATGTGATCATTGTTCTTCAAAATAAAATCTTCTCTTTTTACTCATGATGTCTTTCATGTAAAAAAAATTAAAAACAAGAAGCAAGTGAATTCCAAGAGGAGAGGGGCAGGAGGGGAAAAATAAAAGGCCAATTAATCAAGAGATGCTACAAATAAACTTCTTTCCAAGGAAAAGCACTCAATACACAATTATACTGATTTTCCCAGGCAGCCATTTTCCTTGCTTTCCAAGGTATGCATGGGAAGTACTAGAAACTCGTGGCCCGTCATCACCCTTGGCTCTCAGAACAGGAGCTACAGGTCTGTTTTAGTTGGGATAAGTAATTTATCACTCATTAAGCCAACAGTTCTACGGTTGTTGATGTGTGCCCCTGGCCTGTTCTCAAGCACATCTTTATTTTCAAATTAATCATCCAGCTCTAACTTGCTGGTGAAGGTTTCCAGGGCTAAAAACTTAGATGGAAGAGAGATCTAAGTTGTCAATGGCAAGTATAACACCAAAACAAGGCAGTTACTGAAGAGTGATTTTCTCTATTTTGAAGAATGATCAAAATTTCCTCTGCACTCCATTATAGGGTAGGGCAAGAAAAGAGTAAAGATAACATTCCTGGGAGGCCTCTCTTCAAAGACTAGAAAATGTTTGCATTTTTACCCTTTTTTAAACTCTTACCATTTTTAAACTCTTATAATAAGTTTAACATTTGGCCTCTGGATGCTAAGGAGCCAGTCCTGTTTTTCAACTGTGAGAGGATATGGCTGAGATTAATTCCTTTCTATATCATTCTGCCATTCTGGGAGCCAGTGGTTGTCACCACACTCTATGTCATGATGTATAGCCACAGGTAAGGCCAGAATCCCTCAGGAGAGTAGAGTTTCTCAGTATTCCTGCTAACCCATGAGGGAGAAACCCATGCTATCCAGTGGAGTATTCAGAAGCATGGGTGGGCTTTAGAGAAGACTAGAAGATTCTTCCTTGAGCACAGACAAGTAACCTTCCACCTACCTTTACATACAGAGAGCTTGTGCAAGAGAGAAAGAATGTGGACAGCAGATTATAGTTGTTGATAACTTCCTGCAGCCTTATCCTTTCTTAATCTTATCGTCACCTCTACCTTCCCACCCCCCAGACTGAGAGAAGGCAAGAATCAACCCAAAGCAAACAGTCCTCCAGGGCAGAACCATGTCTTAGGCATGTTTGATATATAGAGCCCAGCACTGAGATGCAGCTCTAAAAAGTTTAGCTCCCACAATGTTCACTTCCTTCAAGGCTCATGACAAGCAGTCAGGAGTATTCAGAAGCATGGGTGGGTTTTAGAGAAGACTAGAAGATTCTGGGAAGCAACTCGGTTGGGTAGCCAGGAAAGAGGCCAGGTCTGGGACAGCACAGGTCAAATATTCTATTGAGGAACATTTCACAAGAGACAGAGACTAAGAAACTTAAGAGGAATTTCTCAGTGGTGAGTTTTTGTGTTGTGCCGAGTTTTTTTCCTGGCTCGCTTCAGCATGTTCAATCCAGTGTAACATTTGGCTGCATGCCCTCACCTACACACACTGTTGGTATTTTCATGTCCCATCTGCCAGTGCCTCTGGAGGACATTAGGATAAGTGGGTTGATCCAGAAAGGACACCCACTATCCTGGCCCGCTGCCTAAGACATGCAAATGGAGAACAGCTTCCCAGCCACAAAGCTTTTGCCTGGGCTGCAGGCATCTTATTTTCAATATGATTGTTATCCATAGCACTATGGATTGAGCAGCTACTAGATGCACTAATTCTAAGTCCTTGCCTGCATTCTTTCATTTTACTCTAGTTTAAAGAACACACAAGGCAGATATTATCATCTTCATTTTAGAAATCATGAAGTTGCAATCCTGTAACTTTCCCAAAGGTACCCAACTGATAAGTGGTAGAGTAAGGATTCAAACTCATATTTGAAAGACACCAAAGTTCATTTTCCTTACACCATGCTGCCTCTCCAAAACCAATCCAGAGGATGAAGCCCATAACAATAAGCCCGCATAGCAAAACCAATGGAAATTACCAAGGCTGTTTGTTACTCTGAGACAAATTTATAGTTCTCAGTTCTCATATTTATTTTTTAAAGCAAGCATTCGATTTAAGAAACAGAAAAAAAAGCTAAAATCCCAAGTAAATGAATATAAAATCACATAAATTAAAAATGGAAAACACCAATAAAATGGACAAAACACCAATAAAATGCACAATAAAATGGAGGCAGCCTACACCGTGCTCCCTCCTAATGTGGAGTTCCCAGAAATGAACTAAGGAACCTGAGCTGACATTCATATTGGTAAATATGCTTTATTCATGATGGTTTCCTTCTGGGAAATATGAATGTCCCAAGATCTGGCCTGCTGGTCCCTAACTATGGGTTGGTATAAGGGTCTGGGCTCTGAGAGCCTACCTGATCAGTTTAAGTGGTTCTCATACCTGCCCAAGCCACCAGGACAGCCTTATAGGCTGGATGCAATAGGAGCCCATCCTTTATTTTTCCTGAAGACCACATTATGCCTTTTATGTCTATAGTCTAACAGCTATAGTCTAACATTGTCAGCATGTGGCTCTGACTGCCTCCAGGTTGGAGAGATTTGGCAGGGTCTAAGGAGGAAAGAAAGCACAGAGTTTTATTTTCCCCTGAATTATTCCTATGCTTATAAGGTAATCATATGAAACAATTGTTCCATGGCTTTAAATAAAACTCCCTTTGAGGCTCTAGTTTGAAAGATGGTGAAGATCAGAGTAACTACATTGTTTATGTAGTAAACACACACCCAAAAGTGTAACATTTTTATAATGAAACTTGGTGTAATAAAATTTGTGTTGAGTCAAAAAGCAGTAATTTCCCCCTCAGCTTTTATTGTCCTGAATGCAATACCAGCCAAATCCTACTTGGAGGCATCTTTCATTAAGGGCCTGGTCTTCCCACCTATGTACTATCCAGAGTTGGCAGGGGGTACCATGACCTTGCTGACTCTAATGCCAGAAGATGGCCGAACTCATAAAGTACCAGCAGCTCTGAGAAGCTTGAGCTCCCTGCTTGTAGCCCTGCAAGCTTCCTCTATCCCTCCCCCTACCTGCCAGCCACCCTGATGCCTCTCTAACTCTCTGAGGTAAACTGGGTCAAGCTATTCTAAATGCCTTCTCCCTATTTTTCTCCTTGGGCTTAGACTGGAAACTTCTGGAAGGTACCTGGAGGGGCCTTATTTCTTTGGTACTCCCTCCCATTACTTAGTCCTTTGGGCCTGATGAATACTACTGTCTGGCTGTTAGAAACTCGCCCCTAAATCCACTGAAACTTATAAAAATGTGTGGACTTAGGTTCTTAACTGTCTTACTCCGTTCCCTGAGGAAGTTGGGGGTTAGAGTGGGAGTGAACTTCTCACTTCTTACTTAAGTCAGTAGTTTTCAACCCTGGCTGCACATTGGAATCCACCTGGGAAGCTTTTTAATAAATCCACTGATGCCTGGCTCCATCTCCACAGATTCTGAGTTCATTGATCTGAAGTGTGGCCTGCACAACAAATAATGGTTATTCATCATAAGTATATATGATATTAGGGATTTGGATTCGAACAACTTCACCCCCAAATTCAGAAAGAGCAATGCCCAGAAGAAACTGACAGAAGTTCAGTAGTACCCACCATACACTGCCTGGTCCACAAGCATGTTCCCTTCCCCTCCTAAAAGATCTGAGGTAACAGAGCAGGCACAAACCAGTGCCTCCCCATCACCACACGTGGAAAAGCAACTCAGAGGGTGTATTCTGAGATGGCAGGACAGGACAACACTTTCATGGAGCAGGCCTGCACACAACAGTATTGGGAGTGGTTAGGCCAACACATGGCCCTTGGACTATCATCATGCCATGCATCAAGTCTCCACAGAAACAGTGGAGGCAAATGTGCAATAAAGTAGTTTAGCTGGGGCAAGGAGAACAGACTTCAACACTCACACTGCCCACCCCGGCATGTTCCTATGACAGGGTGGGGAGCAGGGTGAGTCCATAGAAGAAATATAAGATAGGCATTGTCCCTGATTTTCAGGAGTCTTGAGTTAAAATGGAAGGACTAACTCCAATGCAGGATGAATATTGCAAATATTTCAACACCTTTCAAACAGCATTCAATTTTGTGGCCAGACACCAAAAGGTTTGCAGCCATTTAAGATGGAACGAGAAACTAGATATTGGGAAACGTGGGTCTGGGGACTCCCAGTTCAGGGCTGTTTTGAGCCATAGAGAGATAAAGAAATCTCTCTGTGTAAGGGTGAGAGTAGGATATGAGGAATTCCAGGAAGACAGGAGGGGGTGCAGGATGGGAGGAGAAGAAAGAGACAAGCAGATAGGGCACAGTACGATCTCATACAGGATGCAGGCCTGAGCCTCTTCCCAGCAGTCCTGGGGAATCCTACCCTGTAACCCCAACTTGGGCTACCCTCTGGGCCCCCTCACAAGACAGCAAATGTCATAGTAGAAGAGGAGGGAGAAAGCCTGGTCCTCTCTGTCTTAAGTAGACCAATACTTCAGAAGGAGCAAATTGCAGAACATGGCCAGCCAGTATAAAGAAACCAAAGTCCCCAAAGCTTAGTAGCCACTGACCCCAAATGTCAAGGTCAACCCTGAAAGTCAGGCACAGCCTCCCTTGCTCACGTCTGTTTTGTGCAATGGCTCAACTTTTTTTTCAAAAAACACTTTTCAGATCCCCCCACAATAAGAAGCTGCTGCAGCTCAAGCCCCTCTCCATTAGGCCTGGCCTCCCCCAACTCTCCTCCCCCTCTGTCTTGCCAGGAAGTGCTGCAAACCCCAAATACCTGCATTCTTGGGCATGCAGCAGGCGAGAGGCATGCTTGGATTCCAGCTCTGCTTCTTAAGGACAGGCCTTTTCTTTTATCCAAAGCCCTCTTGGAGTCCCAAATCGCTGAAAGCTGATCTGTTTAAGTCAGCAGGCAGAACAGGGGGGCCAGAGGGCGAGCAAGGGCAACCTTCAGCAAGGAGGGTGGCAGATTTTCACTCAACATCTGTGCTGCCTCCAGAACTCCCCCCACCCCCAGAGGGGGAGATGGTCTCACCCAAGTGCTGGGCCAGCCTCTAATCCCTCTGGGGTTCACTTGAATGGCAAATCAGGACTCCAGGGCAGCCTCGGACACACCCTGTCTCCAGAGGAGGAGCTTAGTACTTTTCTTTTCAAGCCCTGGAGGAGTTTAGAATGAAGTGGTGCTTTTTTATAGCCTCGCTGCTCTAAGTGCAATAGGCCAGGGGTCAGCCGTCACCTGGGAGCTTCTTAGAAATGCAGACTCTCAGGTCCTACCAGCTTGAGAAGCTCTGTCAAGTGCCACGTGACTGTGGAAACCATTAGCATGATGCCAGAGTAGGAAGCTGAACAAATACTAAAACCCAGGGAGCCACAACAGCCCAGCTCCTATGTCAACTGTGCAGTCATGAGAAGGAATACGTCTGATTTCATCATTCCATGGCTGCCACACATTGCCACCCATTCTTCCCACAGGGCTGGGGCTGGTTCACTTAGCCGTGAAATTTTAGGTTAGTGTGAGGGTGAGCTGTTCAACAGGTCTGCACATGTTTGCACATACACTGAAAGGATGGAGGGGATACAAATGGAGTTTTTCTTTGCATGTTGCAGATCAATTTCTGATCCTTTCCTACCTCCACCACACATACCACCTGTATCAACATGTTGCACTCTGTTGATGCCAATAACAACAGTAATAGTACATGGCAAGAATCTGTAAGTCTCTTCACAAACATCAACCATCCTGGAGCCTACTCATATCGTCCTCTTGGCAAGAAAGGGAGAATCTTGGGACTTTAATAGTCTGTTCTTATAGCCTTTATGTCATCATGACACATGCTTCACCTCCCACCTGAACCCAGCACCGAATCCATGTGCAAAAGCTAGATGGGTAGAGAGAAGGAAAGAAGAGAAATTTATGGAAAGCTGGAGAAGAGCTTTTGTTTTGCCATCCAGAAAGAATATTGAAATAGTTGATAGTGAGGTACACAGACTTGCTTTCTTCTGATAATCATCAGGCCTCTGCTGATGACATCAGTTCCCTGCATTGGTTGCTTCTGCTCCTTAATCATGTGGAGCAGGAGTCAAAATAAGTGACTTCCTTTATGAAGATGAACAGAATGATGCTGAGTCTAGGGACGCACTAAGACAGTCCAAATCAACAGAAATTCTGGCTAGAACCTTGGGGAAGTGACTCAAACAGAATCTTCAGCCTTCCAAGCATCTGTTAGTGGCATCAGTAGATGGCATGGCCATTGCCTAAAATACTGTAAATTGTAGTGCTCCTGTCTAACATATCCCACCCATTAGCAGAGGGCCAGGGCCCTGCATGAGGGAGGAAATCAAAGGGCTGAAGAAAAGGAAGAGAGAAAGCCAGCCAGGGATGAAGACAAAGGAGAGAGAAAGCAAAGAGGGTGGCCCTGGGCTTTACTGGGATTTGTGTGGCCTCTTGAAAGCAATCATGGTGGGCTTTTGAGTAGAAAACCAAGCTAAAACAGTATTTAAAAATCTTCTTCAGATCCCTAGTCTTGTTTCAAACAACAATCACTCATAAAAAGACTCATGAATGGAAGGAAATGATGCCATTGTTTTATTTTCTATGGGAAGTTGTAATAGTTTTTAAAAGGATAATGTCCTTCTCAGTCCTGTTTTTTCCCTTCCAGTGACCCCAAGCTGAAAAGGAAAAATATTTGCACTTGGTGTTTAAAAACCACAGTGAATTAGCTTTTGTTGTTCATGGCAAAGCCACTATTTAGCTACTCAGAATCAAACCAGATGTCAGGGAAGAAAGAAGAACCTGCATCCTGTGAACTTGCCTGTCGCCTTTGCCGGGGGTTGGGGGGCGAAGGCTGGGATGAGAAGACAAAATGGAGGGGATCTGATGGTCAACAAACCTGAGGTGTGGTTTTGATGCAACCGCTGGCTAGCTCTTCGTAGGGTGCTGTCTGTGGGACTAGAAAGCAACAGCTCTGGGACCCTGGATGCACAATGCCTCTTTACTTCCAGACTTTCCCTGTGGACACTAGACCAGCAGCACTTTTGCCATAGGTGGCAGAAATCAAGGTGAGCAATAGAGAAGAATGGAAAAGAGAATTGGGAGATAGAAAAAAAACACAAAAGAGGTCAGCAGGACTTACTGGCGCACTAAATCTATCAGAGAAGGTAAGAAAAAGAATATATTTTCTTTCTTCAATCTTCTGGGAGAGTATGAGGAGTAGAATCTTATTCAGTCTTGTTTTTCTTTAGCACCCCACCCACTACAACTCACACCTTAAATTAAGGGGAAAAAAAAGAAGTTCCCATGGGCCTAATCTATTTCTCACTGCTTCCTAAATCTACAGCATGAAAAAGCAGGAAGTCCTCTTTACAGTGAGATGCTTTTAATCCACTCAACCAACAGTTACTAAGCCCCTGCTCTGGTAAGATATTTGTGTGATATCAGAAGGCCTTGGGTACTATTCCTGTCCATGAGAAGTTTACAGCCTATTGGGGAAGATAGACATGTTCATACCAACAACAATAACAGCGATAGGTACCAGTTTTCACATTTTAATGATGTCGAAAAAAATTAATGATGTGCCAACGACTGTGTTTTTTACATAGAATCTTCTTTTAAAGATTTTATTTATTTATTTTATACAGAGGGGAAGGGAGGGAGAAAGAGAGGAAGGGAAACATCAATGTGTGGTTGGTTGCCTCTCATGCACCCCCTAATGGGGACCTGACCTGGCCCATAGCCCAGGCATGTGCCCCAACTGGGAACTGAACTGGTGACCCCCCCAGTTCATAGGCTAGTGCTCAATCCATTAAGCCACACCAGCCAGGGGACCAATGATTGTGTTTTCTACATAGAATCTTATTCAATCTTTACAATTACTATGTGCAGTATTTTCTATTATTCTCATTTTACACATGAGGAAACCGAGGCCAAGACAGTTTGAGGAACTCCATCAAGATCACACAGCTGTTAAGCTAGCAGGACTTTTTGTTTTTATCACTGACAAAGCCCAAGTGCCTAGAATGGTACCTAGTACATTGTAAGTGCTCAATAAATATTTACTGAATGAAGAAAGCAGCTAGGGTACAGGGAAGGGTTTTCTGTAGCATTGGGGGAGGCGTTAATAGGTTAACACTTCTGAGCACAGAGACTGGGAACTATTAATGAAATTGTAAATTTGATCAGATATTCCTTTTTGGAAAGCTCCATAACAACTCAATGCCTGAAAATAGTCTCTCTTTTCCCAACCAGACCTTTATGTTTCAGAACACACACACACACACACAAATGTAAAGATACAAAGTACTTAAAAAAGTTCTGAGAGTCAGCACAGTATGCTGGACTTCAATAAATTTTTTAAAAACTGTGGATCCTTTTACATAAATCTCTACTTCTTAGTGTCTTTCACAGATTGTGTGGTTTGTTCCTGAACTTATCAATGAATTTTTTCCTTTAAAAAAATCTAAGAAAGGAAATAAAAACAATGAACTAGAGTGAGTGGTTCCCATTGGTCAAAGGACTGGCCATATTAAAATTACCAAGATCTACTTAGGAAAACCACAGTATCTCACATCCCACTCTATACTAACTGAATCAGAATCTCTGGATGTAGGGCCTGGGGACTTGTGTTTTTAAAACTGCTCAAGTAAGTATGATGTGCAGTCAGGTTTGGAACTGTTCTCAAATGCCCCTCTTCCCAAATTCTCTCTTAGGTTGAATTCTTTAGAATCAAAGTCTAAGATGGGGATTCTTGTTCACGTGATGTATGGAGGGAGTGCTCTCAGTAGAAGGGACACAAGGAAAGCAGGGTACAGCAGAAGAAGGAACTAAGTAAGGATATGCCCTCAGCTGGAGATTTGGTTCAACCTGATCCTGCAGGGAGCTCTGGAGTACAAATTGTACCATAGAGCTGGTCTCACCTTGAGGCAAGAGGGTTGGCAGGGCCGACATTTGGCAGACAGCAATTATCTGGGGAAGGGGCAGCCAACACTCATAGCAGCTGAAGGAGGGGTACACACGCTGGTAAAGGACATATAGGCAGAGCAGCAACAGCATCCACTACCAACTGCAACCTGCCAGGCTGTAGTGGAGTTGGCCTCAGTATTTTTGTAGGTTTGCTGTCCACTGAAGACTTAACATCTATACTCACTTTGCTGACTCAGCCTGAGTTTACCTTTTAAAGAAGGGCCTTGGAGAAAAGTTTAAGCCGTAGGAAGGCTTTCAGGATCCTATATGGTCCTTTCAGTGACCAGGGCTACTGAGCTGACATACCAGATTACCAATGCATCTGCTGGGGTTATAATTTGCAAGCTAAATTGTGCCAGAAGTTGCCCCAAAGTCAGAGTCCCAGAATCCTTCTCATGAGTTTCAGCCATATTCACTCATATGCTCCATAACAAGTGACTCAGGGAATCTGGCCCCCTGGCAGTCGTATCTTCTTTATTTTCCCTTGACAAATCAAGATGCAGGCCACTGAACTTCCTTTGGCTCCTTCTCAATGACTCCTAAATAGGTCAAATCACTTTGGAGACTGGCCAAAAGCTAATTTTGTATTCACCACTGACCTGTTTTATTCCTCTGGCATTTCAGGAAAAAAGTTGAGTGAATGTCTTTTCTCCTTGTTTGTCTAAGTCCCTATCTCCTGGAGCAAAATTTGCAGCTCAGGACACTGTAATTTATTCAGATATACTGCCACTTGTCCGTGGATTGCTACACAAGCTTATGTGCTGCCCATATGCTGTACTGCTGTACATATGTGCACATGTATAGAAAATTAAAAGCCCAGTAGACCCTGGCTTTTGATTGGGTTGCCCCACAACTGTTTCAGCCCCCACCAGGCTTAATGCCAGTGTCCACTGAAGCAGTCTTTACCACAAGGTCAAGAAATGGGAAGCATCAATGATAAAGTACACCTCAGCTCCCCATCTGTCAGTTGCTTTTCATCAGGAGATAAGCCATGTACAGTTTATGTAGCACTCCATCCCTCTACAGAGCCCACAGTTGCTCAGTCTCTGCTCTCACAAAGGAAGTGCCACCATTTTTAATTTCTTATACTGTAGCTGAGACCCAGGAAAGGAAGCAGAAAATGGAGCAAGGAGTGAGGAGTGCTGAAAAAAGGTAATGATGTGTTTTCCTTTTGTGGTTTATTCAACTCTAAGAAGAAGCTCAACACTTCAAGTCTAAGTCTGGAGCTAGAAAAATAAAAGACCCAGGCCTGGCTCAACTGTGTCTCCAGAAGTTGCTCTGTGGCAATGCCTCATTTAATTGTAAAATGTCAATCCCCCTCTTTGTCTCATTCCTGATTTCATTGTTTGTTTTGAGACATTTAGTTGTGGTTTTTCCTTTTTCTTCATATACTGAGAAATATCTGCAGATGAGTCTGCCTGACAATCTGGCTCCACCATAAGAATAGAACTTGCGATACCTAACAGGGTTCTCCTCACTCTTTCCACTAAAGCTGAAGCCATCAAGTAATAATATCCTTATGGTAATAATATACTTGCAATAATGATAAAATTAATATTCTATTCATTCAGAAGGCATTTATTCATCACCTAATATGTGTCAGGCATTGTTTTAAATGCTCTGTATGTCCCATTTAAGTTACTTCTCACAATTCTATGAGGTAGATACTAGTATTACAACCACTTCACAGATCAGGAAACTGAGGTGCAAAGAGGTTAAATAACTTGCCTAAGGCATTGGAGGTGGTAAATGGTACAGCCTGGGCTCCTAACCACTATGCTAGGTTACCCCAAAAATATAGATCAGGGAATTTATTATCATTCTTCAGAAAGCAGAGACTCACCATTTCCCATCATTCACATCCCAATCCCTAACCAACAATAAGGCTTGAAATCCTAGCTACCCACGGAAGATGCCTGTAACTTACTTTGCTGAGTGTTTCAGGAGAAACATTCATGTGCATATGGAGGGGTAGGTGTATGTGTATGCATGCACATGTGTGTGTGCATGTAAGAGGAGAGACAGAGTGAGAGAGCCCATCCATGGATGTGTGTACGCATGTGCATACATGGGTGACTATATATACCACCTTATGCAATGCTCTTCCTTGATCCTGGATAAAGGGTTCCCATTCATAAAAAAAACTGAAAACAAGACCTCTCCAACTTTCATGATTCCCCACTGCTATTTCCACAAACTAAGATGGGAAAGGCACTAACATACCCTCCTGGCAAGGCTGGGAACCCTTACCCTGAGCCCAAACTGCCCCTCACTCAGTACCAGAACCTTCCACTTGGCAGGTACTCCAATTTGGTTGAGAACAATTACCAAGTACCTGGATCACCACAGGGGGTCCAAAGATAAATTCATACAAATGGATATGGTTTGGGAGAAGCAGTCAGAGTCTGTTGAGTCTCAAGCAGAGCCCTCAAATTCCCAAGTGGGGGCCACTTGCCCTCCAGGTTGGCACTCTCTCTTTCTCCAACACCCTTTCCTTACTGATACAAAACACCTTACTTTGACCCTTTCTATTACTAAAGTTAAAACACCTGATAATGTTTAAGTGCTAGGCCTTCCTAGGGTATTTCCATTTTAATGGCAATTAAAGGCCCACCGCTGAAAGGATAAACCTGGAATGATGGACCTAGAGGTATCAGTCAGCAGGTGGAAGAGAATTTTGAGCAAGGAAGGGGAGGAGAAACCATAGTTCTATGTGGTTTCATATGTTCATAGTTCATAGTTCTAGAACCAGCCAACACTTCACTTATGATTCTTTGAGGATCCCAATAGAAGGGGGTGGGGAATAATGGAGGTGGAGGGGGCCTAATGTATGGTGATGGAAGGTGGTTTGACTTTGAGTGGTGGGCACACAGTGCAATATACAGATCTTATAACAAGGAAGTGTACACTTGAAATCTGTATGATGCTATTAACCAATGTCAGTCCAATAATTTAATTAAAAAATTAAAAAACTATATTTTACCCAGAAAATAGAAAGAACATTAAAGTGGTTTTACAAATAAGACCATTCAGGGACAGAAAGACAGCATTACATAATGTCCAAGGTCCCTAACAGTTCCAACACTTTGCTTTAACATTTTTTATCTTCTAGTTACTCTAGCTCCTTTAACGTGAGTGCTGAAGAAAAGCCTTGGCTTCATGAAATCAGAATGTATTAGATGTGGTGGCATAATTCCTGTCTTAGTTATGTACTTCCTTACTGTAAGAGTTGAGTGTATTAAGTTAAAGGTATTTTATACCCAGCTGGTATTGTGTGGTCATGGCTCCTCTGATACTCTGCATGGTAAACCTGAAGATAGAAAACTTAGGGTATCCAGTCTAATGAGAAGCCCAGAAAGACCTGTCTTTACATGTCATTTAGTGTGAAATCATTTCAATGGCAATGGTGCTAGATTTCACTGAGCTCCTGATGGATTCAAATTAAGTTTATTTAGTTTGGCTACCTTAGATAAGGAAATTCCAGAACTTTCCTAGTTCCTTTTAGATTTGTTTAAAATGGCATCATGCACTCAGGTGCAGGATTCTTGAATGAGTCCAACATTAGGAGAATGAATATGATGGAATGATAAGATTGGCTAAAACCTTAAACAGTCAGCTTGGGGAAGGGAGAACATTTCAAGGAGGTAAAAGTCATTTTCTCATTTGCCCACTCAATGACAAGAATCAAACACTTGACCAGTCACAAGACTTGCAGTAATGGACCAAACGGTTAGACTTGGGAGTCTAGTCTTTTTCATTTGGGGAATATAAGTAAGAGAGCCCTTAATGTGTAAAGTGGGGTAGCTTTTCATTTCCTGAATATAAAATCGTTTGGACATGATACATTTCACAAACAGAACAAAGTCTTTAATGCTTTATAGCCTTTCTTTGGCTCTCCCCTTTGAAACTTCTTAAATGACTTTTGCTGCCTTTGAGTTATAAGATGCTGCATCTTTGCTCTGAGTGTTTTTGGACTGGAATTTAATTCCAGTGTTTCTCTTTACCTTTCGGAAGGCATACCAATGAAGGAAGACCGGAAGACACTGATGTAGAGTTCATCAGTAAGAACTTAGCAAACTTTTCGGTGTTTGGTCCCAATAAGCAAAGCAGGCCGGTCTAAATCCTTCATGGTGCTGTCCCATTTAAGTTCCTGCCATACTCAATCAGAAAGAGGTCCATTACAGGGCTGGCTGGAGCCAGCAGTATATTTCACAGCTATTTCAGTAACAATGTGAAATTATTCTATGCACACAAAAACATCTAATGGTGAAGTCCTGGAAGTATCTGACATTGCTAACTGTGGTTGCAGAGTGATTCTCCCACTCCCAACTCTCTGTCAAATATCCTAACCAGCCTATGAAGAAACCCACTGTAGTCCCAGTTTACTGGAAAAATCAGAGAATGGTTAACTTTTCCCAATAAGGCTTCTAAGCACTGAAGAAACAATGGATAAGAAAAGCAGAGGATAAAGTTTAGATCTGCTCTGTCCAATATGGCAGCCACTAACTGTATTGGCTACTGAGCACTTGAAATGTGGCTAATATGAATGAGGAACCAAATTTTATTTCATTTAATTTTAATTAATTTGAATACTGATCACCAATTATTGAAAAAACTTGAATGTGTTAATATACTTTTTCAAATTTTGTGGAATTTTATAAAATCTAAAAACAGATCAAGTATTTCTGATGAAAATTTAGCATATAAATTGAGATATACTATAAAATAAAAACATACACTGGATTTTGAAGACTTAATATGAAAAAAATGTAAAATATGTCATTAATATCTTATGTGGCTTGATTTTCACATGACTTTATTTTTGATGATTTTATATGCGGAAAGGATATTTTAAAAATATTGGATTAAATAAAATACATTAAAATTAATTTTAGTTTTCCGGCCAAGATGGCAGCATAAGTAAACAAGGCTCACCTCCTTGCACAACCACATCAAAATTACAACTAAACTATAGAACAACCATCACTCAGAACCATCAGAAGTGGAGTTGAATGGAAGTCCAGCACCTATGGAATTAAACTAACCACATCCATCTATACCAGTAGGAGGAGTGGAGATGCGGAACGGGTTGGTCCCACATCCACATGTGCTGGATAAAAATTCATAGTGAATAAAAATTCAGCAGGGATATCTTGGGAGTGAGGAGTACCAGCAGCACACCAGGGCCCCCAGCCCAGGGTTCAGTGCCAGGAAGATAAGTTCCCATAACTTCTGGCTGCAAAAACCAGTGGGGATCGAGTTGGTCGAAGAAACTTCTAGAGTCCCAAGCAGTTCCTCTTAAAGGACCCACACACAGACTTACTCAGACTCACTCCCTCTGAGTTCCAGCACCAGGGGAGCAGCTTGAAAGGCACCAGTGACATACAGGGAGGAATTGAAGTGTCTGGCATCAAAGCAGGAGCTGGGGAACAGCTTTCTCCCAGACAGAAAGGTGGGCAGAGGACCCTTTCCTGAACCCTCTCCCCACAGAGCCACATTGCCAGCAGACAGGTGCCATATCTGAGACTCCATCATCCTGGCTAACACTGTTTGCCCTGCCCTGGAGATCTCCTAAAAATCCATTCCACCCAACTAATGGGCCCACCCAAGCTGCTAACAGTGACTTTTCCATATGAGTAGCTGATTCTTGGCTCATGTTCCACACTTCCTGAATCCTCTCAAACAAGCAATAGCCAACCTCAGTGAGTCCCCAGCCCCCGTACCTCTTGCTAAGTGGCCCCAAGCCTGGTACTAGCAGTAGGCAGCCTAAATTCACAGCTTGGCTTCACCTGGGAACCTCCAAGCCCAGCACAAGTAGCAGCCATCTGAGATTGCTTTATAGCCCAGGCAGGGTGGCTCTGGGCAAAACACAGGGGGGTTGACCTTGTCCTGCACCACCCAGGAAACCCCAGAGCCTGCACGCCCAGTGGATAGCTACAGATCACATCAGAACACCACCACCCTGCCCCTGATTATCCATGGAGGGTGGAGGTTGGTGGTACATGAACTCAGCCAGTCCGTGCATGGCCTGGGTAAATCCCTCCCATTGATCTAACATCAATAAAGGCTCAACTACAAAAGGAGGATGTACTCAGCCCATACAAAGGGCACACCTTGAGGACCCAGCTTGGGTGATAGGGGAGGCTGTGCCACTGGACCTTACAGAAAATCTACTACAGTAGGCCACACTACCAAGACAGGGAGTCATAGAAGCTCTACCTAATACATAGAAACAAACACAGGGAGGCTGCCAAAATGAGGAGACAAAGAAACATGGCCCAAATGAAGAACAGATCAAAACTCCAGAAGAAGAGCTAAACGAAATGCAGATAAACAATCTATCAGATGCAGAGTTCAAAACACTGGTTATAAGGATTCTCAAGGAACTTAGTGAGGGCCTCAGCAGCATAAAAAAGATCCAGTCAGAAATGAAGGATTCACTAATTGAAATAAAGAACCATTTACAGGGAAACAATAGTAGAGTCAATGAAGCCAAGAATCACATCAATGATTTGGAACATAAAAAAAGCAAAAACAACAAACAGCAAAAAACAAACAAAAAAAACCCCAACCAATCAGAACAACAAGAAAAAAATTGAAAAAAATGAAGACAGTGTAAGCAGCCTCTGCGACAACTTCAAGCAATCCACCATTCGCATCATAGGGGTGCCAGAAGGAGAAGAGAAAGAGCAAGAAATTGAAAATCTATTTGAAAAAATAAGGAAAGAAAACTTCCTAATTTGGTGAAGGAAAGAGATATACAAGTCTAGGAAGCACAGAGAGTCCCAGACAAGATGGGTACAAATAGGCCCATTCCAAGTCACATCATAATTAAAATACCAAAGATTAAACATAAAACAAGAATTTAAAAGCTGCAAGAGAAAAAGTTAGTTACCACAGGGGAGTTCCCATAAGTTGTCCGCTGATTTCTCAAAAGAAGCTTGGCAGGCTAGAAGGGACTGGCAAGAAATATTCAAAGTCATGAAAAGCAGGGACCTACAGCCAAGATTGCTCTACTCAGCAGAGCTAACATTTAGAATCGAAGGACAGACAAAGAGCTTCCCAAACAAGAAAAAACTAAAGGAGTTCATCATCACCAAACCATTATTATATGAAATGTTAAAGGGACTTATTTAAGGAAAAGAAGAAGATCAAAACCATGAATAACAAAATGGCAAAAAATACAAATGTATGAACAATTGAATCTAAAAAACAAACTAAGCATACATGAAGAATAGAGACAGAATCATGTATATGGAGAGCATTTTGATGGTTTCCTGATGGGAGGGAGTTGTGGGGAGGACCGGTGAGAGGGGAGGGGATTAAGAAGTACAAATAGGTAGTTACAGAATAGCTATGGGGATGTAAAGTACAGTATAGGAAGTGGAGAAGCCAAAGGACTTACACACATGACCCATGGACATGAACAATGGTGGGGGGATTGCCTGAGAAGAATAGGGAGTGTTGGGCGGTGGGGGGGGAAGGGTTAAAAATTGGGACAACTGTAATAGCATAATCAATAAATATAATTGAACAAATTTAATTTCACCTATTTCTTTTTCACTTTTTTCAGTGACTACTTAAAATTTAAAATTACATAAAGGGCTCACATATTTCTAATGGACATTGCTCACTTAGAATGGATAAAATCAAAACATTTTAAATTGATGTTTTTACAAGTGAGGATTATAAGTGTTGAAAAGGAAATATAAGTTTTTAAAAAAGATTTTATTTATTTATTTTTAGACAGAGGTGAAGGGTGGGAGAAAGAGAGGGAGAGAAATGTCAATCTGTGATTGCTTCTTGTGTGATCCCCACCAGGGACCTGGCCCGAAACCCAGGCATGTGCCCTGACTGGGAATTGAACCAGCGACCCTTTTGTTCACAGGGTGGCACTCAATCCACTGAGCCACACTAGCCAGGGCAAAATATGGGTTTTTAATCAGCTAAGAGATGAATTAACTCATGATGGTTTGAAGTAAGTTAATAAAACTCTCCAGTGAGTGGGTCAAGTTGGGGGTACCTGTTCACTCTGTGTTTCCATGCTAGAGCCAGTTGGGGTATTCTAGAGTAATGCTTCTCCAGTTTTGTTCAGGGGGTCCCTGGGGGTCCCTGAGAATTTTTCAGGGAATCTGTAAAGTCAAAACTATTGTCATAATGATACTAAGATATCCTTTGCCTTTTTCATTCTGATTCTCTGCTGAGTGGCATGTGATACTATGCCAGCTGCAATTCAGAAGCAAATATGAAAATCCAGCAGTCTTGTATTAAGCCAGACTGCCATTCAAGAGCTTTGCAAAAAAAAAAAAAAGTAAAAGAATTCCTCTTTTCACTAACATTTGTTGTTGTGCAAAATATAGTTATTTTTCCTCAAAATATTTTATTTGTAAACATGCTATATATATAATGTAGAGTATGTACTTATTGTTAATTTTGAAATAAATTATCACGTAGATTATTTTTACTTTTCAGTTTTAATCCCTAGTATGATAAACATTGATATAATTCATACAACCTAAAGCTCTTTGGGGTCCTCAATAATTTTTTAGTGTAAAGGGGTCCTGTGATCCAAAACTTGGAGAACTTCTGTTCTAGAAGGGATTGGTAGCACATGCTGTTGATGGCCCATCCCACAGCTCCTCTGTCCACCTTGAGTCCTCCGCAGCTGCCGTGGGCAGTGGACAGTTTCCCACCTCAAACACCAGGGTCTCTGTTGTTCTGCCTGAGGGATTTCTTTCATCCTGCAAGGCTGTTGGTGAAAGTCCAAAATTAGAAACAACTGAACGACAACTGTAGACTGGATAGATAAGTTCTGGCGCTTTCATGCTGTGGAATGCTACACAGCAAGAAGAACAAACAAGTCACTGCTATATGCAATAATGTGGGTGAATCTCACTGATACAATGTTAAGTAAATGAAGCCAGAAACGAAGGAGTACGGGTTGTATGATTTTATCTTTGTAAAGTTAAAAATCAGGCAAATCTAATCTATAATATTACAAATAGAGATAGTGATTGCCTTTGCAGATGAATAAGAGCCTATGTGTGATTCTGGGAGCTAACATTCTAGGTCTTGACTTACCTGATAGGTACAGAGGAGTGTTCATTTCTTAATAATTTATTGATTTGTGTGATTTGAGCACTTTTCTGTATATATGTTAGGCATCACTCAAGGTAAAAAAAAATCAAGAATTAATTATTGTTTTTATGCCATACTCCACTAGGACAGGAGATGATAAAATAGAATTTTCAGACATTGCTCATGGTTTCTGCCTTTATGTCAGTCCTCCTGAAAGGTAAAGAATAGTAGAAGATTTAATTTGGGGTAGGCAATTTGGGGTGGGTTGTTTGGCTTAGACAACATGATGACTTGTTTTAATATGCTTTGAATGCCTTTATTTACCTAGAATGCACACAGCATCTCAGTTTCCACCACTGCATATTATGATACACTGGCTCTGTCCCACATTTAAGCTACCTGCCTAACCCTGATGGCACTTGTGTTTGAGGCCTATAACATAAATGACGATTCCAGAGGTGACTTGAGCTATTGTGCAATGCACTGATAGTGATGGCCAAGGATGCAGCTAGAGAGGGGCAGGGACAGGGCATAGGTATGAGAAAGAAAAGCATGTAGGGTATGAATGAGCCAGGTTGTGTGCTATGCTCCTAAGGGCCCTCTGAGGGAAAAGGTGAGCAGAGTGACAGGCCAGGATTTATAATGAGGGTACCACTGTCTAGGGGATATGACTGTGACCTGACCAGTGGTCCCCAGGAGAATTCACCAGTCAAGAAGTCACTTTTTTCATTGTCGTTCAAGTACAGCTGTCTCCATTTCCTGCCCTACTCCCCCCACCCTAGCCATTCCCACTTCCCTCCCAAGAAGTCACTTTTTGCCTTAGTTTCCTATCAGTCAAGACTAATGCATACATGCATTCATTCACATGGGTCTCTGTGGGGAGACTAGAAAGATCTATCAGAAGACCAAGCACCCTAGCCCCCAGCTTAATTAGGAGTAAGCTACACTTCCTAGCTGTACCTCAGTTTCAGCCCCTCTCCCTCACACAGACGCATGCACACAAAAGGTGGGGAAAGGGCCTAGGCTTCACCATCCAGCCTGGCTCCACTAACCACAAGGAATAGTGGGAAATGTCTGGTGGTATGCCCAGGAAAAAGAGAAGAACATGGACACTAGTGAACAGTGTCTGCCTCTGCCTCACATTAATCCCCATGTTCCTGCCTGGAGAACCAACAACAATTGGCAGGGGACATAAAAGAGGCCACTGAGATGTCTTCTGCTCCAGCATTAAAACTGACATGAAGCTCTCCTACATGCCTTGCCTCTATTTCTGATGTCCCAGACTCCTAGAGTTCTCAGACTTCACTAAATCCAGAGCCCTAAGTGTATGGCCAGCTGGACTGAGATATCTACCATATCCTACATCTGCCAGGATCCTTATTCTAGGCCCTGCTGCCTAGGCCACCATTGCTACTGAGTGGAATCACAGCCCATCTCTGATTACAGTTTGTTCACTCAGAGACTATGAAGCAAGGCTTGCCCCTGAGCAGGGATGGATGCCGCCTCAGGCCATAGTATCCCACCCTGAAGTGAGACAACAGCTGCCTGAGGTTCTAGAATATGACTGGTTGGAGGTCCTGATTGCCGCCTTTGTTGGATGAGGTAACTTTGCTTCGGGACCACCACAGATAGTTGGTAGACTGTCTTCATTACAGACAGACGTATTATCTCTCTTAAGCCACTTAGAAATGCTTGCCCAAATACTGGGCTCATATGCACACATTGGCATTTAAGGAGCCTTCACTTAGGGGTGGATAATTGTGTACTACTAGAATCTGCTTGTCAATGGCTTCAAAGCTATAGTACATTCTGTCCATGTATCTTTAAGACTTTGAAATTTCTCCTGCCTTTTTTTAAGGAGGTCTGTCCAAAAAAAGCCCAGCCATTGTTAATATGACAAGAACGGTTTATGCTGCATCAATGTAACCTGGCAGCCAAGGAGAGTGGACTGGAATGTCCATGTGTGAACAATGGTGACTTCACTGTACTATTCAGTGGGGACAGTAGATGCTGTTGAGTGAGCAGGTGTACTGTGTGGTCATCACATTAAAAATGACTGAGTGAGTAGAGCAACAAATCTGCATCAAATTTTGTGTTAACCTTGAACATTCCTCCACAGAAACTATTCAGGTGATTCAGAAGGCCGCAGCTATGGGTGACTGGTGATTGGCAGCTTCATTACGACAGTGCACTTGCTCATGTATCATGTCTTGTGCAGAATTTTGGTTTTTTTTTTTTTTTGGAAACATCAAATTACCAAGGTGACTCAGATCCCCTACAGTCCAGATTTGGCACCCAGAGACTTCTGGCCTTTCCCAAAACTAAAACCATCTTTGAAAGGGAAGAGATTTCAGACCATTGATGAAATTCAAGAAAATATGTCAGAGCAGCTAATGGAAATTGGGGGAACTGTATGAGGTCCCAAGGTGCCTACTTTGAAGGGAACTGAGGTATCATTTTCCTATGTACCATGTGTCTTCTATCTTCTTCAATAAATGCCTCTATGTTTCATATTATATGGCTGGATACCTTTTGGACAGAGCTCATATAAAATTTGGGAAGCAAGAGGAGGGGTTGCATTAGGCCTCTGGAATAGTACCTCCTCACATGTATGCTGGACTCTTAGAAATTTAGATGTGCTCAGATTTTAAACCAAAACAAAGCAGTGGGGGGGGGTTGTGTATGTTTTTAATAGAAACTGAGCAGCTGCAGTCCACCCAGCCTCCACAGCGCCTTGTACAAAATAACAATAGCAACTTGGGGTGGTAAACACACAATACAATATACAGATGATGTATTATAGAATTATACACCTGAAACCCATGTAATTTTATTAATAATCATCACCCCAATAAATTAAAAGTTAATAAATATATATAAAGAAATAAATAACAACAGCTGACACACACAAAATAACAAAAGCTATTCTCTCTCAGATATTGATGGCTATGATAGCAGCTCCCCCTGCCAATTCTGGAAGAGGACACTTCACCCTGAGCGCTAACACAACTTAGAAAATGTTAAAGCTCAAAATACTCTTCACTCCAATTCCCTCATTTTATATATGAGGAAAAGGAGGCGTGGACCACAAGGCTAGAGAATGGCAGACCTTGGACATACATCCAGACTTACACACAGACTCCAGTAGCACCCCCTCATCAGTAATGTTCAGGGCATGAACCATCATCTGGAAGTTCATTGCATAGAGTTGCAAAGAAAAAATGAAGAAAGTAGCAAGACCATATGACAGGAAAGGGAAGATCTCTGAGGATAAAAGCCAATGGGTAAGATGCAGAATAGAAACCAGAAGAAGCCAAGGTTGGGGCAGATCAGTTTGGAGAGGCAGAAATGACTCTTCAGCATCTTAAAAAGGAGATGGGCAAGGAAGCCAAAAAGAAAAAGTCACATAAAATCAAGTGGTTGAGGTTCAAAACTCTGATGTGAACCTGCCTTTCCTTGTGTCCTTTGTGTTAACAACTGATTGCTTACTCAGAATGTCCTCTTCTTTTCTTTTGGCCTAGCCACATATCCACCTGCCTCCTCTGCGTTCCTTGTTGGCAATGTCATGGATAGTTCAGATTCACCATGTCTGGAACTCTTCAGCCTCCCATACACACCCACTGCTCCCCAGGCTTTTCAGTTTCAGAGGAGGTCAACTCCACGCCTCCCCCCCACCATTGCCTAAGCCAGAAACCTGAGAATGCGCTGGATTACAACCTGCCTCAATCCCCATGTCCAGTCCATTTCCAGGTGCCATAAATTCTACCTCCCAAGGAGCTCTGAAACTTGTTGATTCCTTTGACAACTTCAGATCCTCCCTCTCATCAGGCCTCCATATAAGGCTTGGGTTGGGGCAGTTTTTCCACAGAGCAGTCACTGTTCTTCCTAAAGTATGCATCAGCTCATTTCTTTCCTCCTCTTACAATCTTTCTCATGGCTTCCAGTGCTCACTGACTAAAATCCAGGCACTGGGAACAGTAAACAGGGCTCTCCATAAATAACCCTTTGCCTCCTCTTGACAGGTTACTCTCTCAACTCAGGGCTAGATAAAATCTTAAGATATCCCTTTGCCTGGAATGTTTTCTTTCTGGATTTCTATATGGCTGGTTTCTTTTTGTCATTCAGGCTACAGTTGGCACATAATAAAACCAATTGTTCCCCAGAGGCCTTCTCGACCACTGATGGAATCTTCCTCATCTGGCATTTTTAATTACATTGACCTGTTTGAAATTTTTTCCTGGAACATTATCGGACCTGTTTGAAATTTTTTCCTAGAACATTATCTCCACCTGACATTTTCTTGTTTATGTTCGTCTGTTCCCCACTTGACTGGAACCTCCTTGAGATCTGGGCCATTGTTTTGTTCTATGTACCATTTGTCCCAGCACCTAGAACCAGGCTCTGCCCCATAAATGTCTGATAAATGAATGCATGAAAGAGTAAAACATCAGGATCTGTCCTGGATCATAAACAAGGTGATTTGGCTCTAACTGCTATTTGTATGTTTGTTCTTGCATATTTTCACTAATGTACTCAGGCCATCAATGAACTGAGCTCCAACTCTTAAAAACTCCTGGTGGCTAATACAATGAAACCTGAAAATGGATTCTGTTCTTGTTTCTTATACTGACCTGTGTTTTCACTATTGACAAAGCTAAACTCAGTTTACCTCCTTAAGTTTTCCATTTCTAAGCAGGAAATAAAAAGCATTCTAACCTGCCTTATTTAATTGGTCTAAGAACCAGCTCATGAGTGAAGCTAAAGTTATTGCTCATGCCTGATAACTCAAATCACATTGTCATTCATTCCCTTAATCATTTAATCAACAACATGTATGTGCCAAGCACTGTGCGGAATGCTAGGGATTCAACAGTGAGCCAAGTTGAAATGGCCCCTGCCCTCTAAGATATATGGTCTACAGGGGAAGCTTCCAGGTCAAGATCCAGTGAGGTAAGAAGTCTGATGAAGATACATGGGTGGTGGCAAGACCATAGGGTGAGAAGGTTAGAGGTGAGCAACCTAGACATGGCTGAGGGTTAGGGAAGTCTACTCAGAGGAAAAAAAATAAGCTAAAGCTTGAAGTTCTCAGTAATTTACATGGATTTCTGCACCCTCTCCTCCCTCCTCTGGGGAAGCCATTTACTGAAAAGATCAGTTTTCAGTACATGAGCTGACCATGGTTGCATCTACCCCAAATAAAAGGCTGACTCAAAGCAGAAAATCACAGTAACCATGTGGCTTAATTGGATATGGTGATCAGAGAGCCACATGGCTTACTGGTTATACATTTTCTGTTCAATTCCAGCAATGTGCTTTGCGTGTTCCATGACTCCTTGCAATTTGTGGAATGTGTACAAAGATAGTATTGATTCTGTACTACATTTATATGAATATTAGTTAGGGCATGCTAACTGGTATAACAACCTCCAAATCTCGCTGACTTCATACAACAAGGTTAAATTTCTTACTGATGTCACACTCAAGGCAGTTCAGCTAAGATGCTCTGCTCCATGCAGTCATTCAGGGAACTAGACTCCTACTATCTGTGGTCCAATCATCTCCCAGATGCCTAGGGTTCTCCACAGGATTCTCTGTACCTATCTAACAAGAAAAGGAAGAGGAGGGTTTATGGAAGACTAAAAGGGAAGATTTCAAGGCCAGGGCTGAAAGAGGATTCCATTACTTCTGTTCACAACCCATTATTAATAATTCATTCACAGGATTCCATTCTGACTACAAGGAATGTGGGGAAATGTAGTCTCTTTGTACATCTTGGAAAAAAAGAATATGGGGTTAGGTGAACACCTAGCATTACTTCTGCCACAAGGGCACACTTAACAGTGAGATAAAGTACATGTAGTGAAAATGAATTGGTGCCATTATGTAACCCAAACAACTACTCACCTAACCACAAACAAATCATGAGCTAAGTCTTAAATAACTGACTCTATTTTTCAATTGGTGAGTTAATCCTGCTTGAAATTTAGTCAAAGCATTTTTTCTTCCTGATGACAGTCAGAAATAGTTATTAATTGATGGAAATAATTTGTCCACCTAATGTACAGGATGTAATGCTGAAAATGTTCAAGTATATAAAATTAGTAGAAGAAACTAATGCCCGGCCATATTCTCAAGAGCATACCTGACACAATATGTAATCACTTACTCAAGGGATATTTATTAAATATGTCAGGCCAAATTTAAGTCTGCGTATTACATGTCTGTATTCCAAAGTGAACGCACAGAAAGCCATAGTTTTCTTGACCATTGAAAAAAACTCAGTATGAATAAACACACTTAAATATGAATGGTTCTCTGAAGATATTTATTTGTACTTAGAGAAATAAAAGTTTACAGAGGGCCTTGCAATTTTCTGATGAAAGTTGCTTTCTAAATACAAAGCAATATTTGATTTGTCTGAGCAAAATGATGGAACAAGGTGAAAGACTGGAGACATTGGGAAGAAGCCAAGAATTAATGATGTGGATTTGGCTGTAACTGTGCCCAAGAATTTTTCATATTGGCGGCACTGTGTTAACTTCAAAAGTAATAGTTATTAAATATACTGAGTACTTATATATCATCGACTCCTAAACAAAGCCAAAAAACAGATAGTTCCAAGGGCAAGAAATGTGTCAGCACCACACTGCTACAGATCACAAATCCAGACCACCCTCAGAATGGTTATTTGGATATGTAACGAAATAATTGACAAAAGACATTCCAAGGGCTGTGACTCAAATGTGTCAGCAGATCTGAATGTCTAAAGTTCATGTAGCTTGGTAGCACAGAGGCCTGCACACATTTTTCACATTAGGGAACAGATGGAAGCTGTAATTCCCACCATAGCTGAAGGATGCTTTGCACCCAACAGCAGCAGATAATAAGCTCATTTGGGGAGAAATTTGCCATTTTTATCCAAGAGCTCAGTGAACTGCTGCTGAACCACTCATCCAACTGTGGACAGCACGCTTCCCAGAGGGCAAGAAGAGAGACTGCACCTGTTTCAAAACCCTTAAGGGTCTAGAGTAATTTCAGTTTCCTCGAGGCCTCAAATCTCACATCAGAGCCAGCCACAGCGACATGCCTCACACTCACAGAATTCTAGAGAAATCAATTCCTAACCCTGGTTTCCTATTATAAATAATGTTGAATGCTTAGATGGTTTTGCATGAGGCATGGGTGGCTAGATACTGGGTTAGGTGACACACCTCATTTTTATTTGTTCCAAAATATTTTTACTCTAATCGTCTCAGGCTTTAAATTGGTCTCTGGGGTGCCATTCAGTGGGAATCTTGAAGGAAGGGGGAAATATATTCAAATATTTTGGATTTGGAAAATATGCTGTTTGGCCAAGAAAGACACTTTCCACATATTTAATCACTCAAAACTAGTTAATCGCTGAAACTTCATATATATTCTAATCTTATAAAAGCCATGAGCATCTAAAACTATTATCCCTATACTGTAGACAATAAAATATGCAACTGACACATTCAGTTGACATATGTGTTAACCAATGCTGGTATAGACCTTGACTGCAGAAGGAAGCACAGATCAGTGTGGTTGTGAGGGGGCAGCAACTGTGTAGACACAGACCCCAATCCATAATCCAGCCTGGCCAATAAGCCTGGGAATTACACAGGTTGTTTCATCCCTGGGTTTTCAAGTGCTTTGCCAACAGCACCCCATTACCTTTCATGGCAGCCCAAGGAAGTCACCAGCAGGCTCCAGTTTCACGAAGACCTTGGTGGCAAGGCTAGCTAATAGGAGTTCTCTAATAACTCTACCCATTACATTTTTTCTTTTTTTTTAAATTAAGTTATAGGAGCAGAGGAATGTGTTAAATAATACTTACAAGTCTTTGAACCCTAGGGCGGTGAGTCCTGGAATAGTATACACTAGCCACATGTCGGTATTGAGCATTCGAGATGAAAGTATAGCTACTGAGAAATGGAATTTTTAAATTTTATTTAATTTTAATTTGTTAAGTTTAAATTTAAAAGCTGCTGTTAAATTCAGTTATTGGGAAAGGTTTAAACATGTTTATAAGTACTTGGACATGTGAATCTACTTTTTCAACTGTAAATTTTATGAAATCTAAACACAAATCAAGTATTTCTGATGAAAATTTAGCATTTAAATTAAGTTGTGCTGTAAGTGCACAATGCACACCAGATTTTCAAGACTTAGTAAAAATATGAAACATTAATATTTTTAAAATATTGGCTACGTTCTGAAATGGTAATTGCTTGGATATACCAGGCCAAATAAAATATATTATTAAAATTAATATCACTTCATTTTACTTTTTAAATTTGAGTACAGGCATACCTTGAAAATATTATAGGTTTGGTTTCAGACTTCCACAATAAAGTAAACATCACAACAGAGTGAGCTACACAAATTTTTTGGTTTCCCAGTGCACATAATAGTTATGTTTAGACTATACTGTAGTCTATTAAGTGTGCAAGAGCATTATGCCTAAAAAAGTAATGTACATACCTTAATTTAAAAAAATACTTTATTGCTAAAACATACTAACCACCATCTGAGCCTGTGGGAAAAATAGTGCCAATAGACTTACTTGATGCAAGGTTGCCACAACCCTTCAATTTGTAAAAACGACAGTAAAGCCAGGTGCAATAAAACAAGATATGCCTGTAAACCTATGGCTCACACTGTATTTCCATGGGCAGTGCTACAGAAGAGTAAAAAGAGCCTCTCTCAGACAGGTATCATCTGTCTGCCTCCTGAGTCCTCACCACAGATGCACATACACACAGCTCCCCCTCCAATGTATAAAGTAACAAATGGCAACTGAACATCTAGTACCAAGACCTCTGAAGAGGTGGTATCACCCAGCCACTGAGGATTGTGACAGAAGTGACAGTGTCCCCGGCTTGACTTGTCCTTCAAAGAACTTTGAACAATGAATCCCTTTATCTGTTATTACCACAGGAAATGCTAATCTCTCTTTACCTCCAACACATGGATATCATTCATCCACTCAGTTCATTTACTCAGATCTCCTTAGGGCCAGACCACTTGCTAAGTGTTACAGCAGGGCCCAGAGTCAAATGATACATCATCCCTGGGCTCAAAGGGCTTGTGGTCTCGTTGTTTCCAAGCACATAATTAACTAACTAGAAAATTAGTTAGTTAATTTCAGGTTAAAATAAATGCTAACTAACTAGAAAACTAGTTAGTTAATTTCAGGCTAAAATAAATGCTAAAATTGAGCTCAAAACAAAGAGCTCCAGAAGTATAGGATAAAGAGTGATGAGTTCTACTTATGGAGATCAGGGTGGTGTTTCTATGCACTGACATGTAAAATGAACCATGATAGACAAGGAGGATTTTATCACTGGGGAAGGGGGGGAAGCATTGCAGATGAGGGAAAAAGCCTGAGCCAAGAAAAAGGATGTAGGTATGAGCATGGTATATTCAGGGATGGTAAAGGAGGTAAAAGGAGAGAAGTCCTGACAGATCAGATTGCAAAAGTCCAAAGAGACCACATGATGAAGAACCGGGAACACCAGATGAATCAGTTGGGACCAGCATGGTTTTAGAAAGCCGGAGTGACAGGCTCACGGAGACCATGGCAATATGCCAATCAAGAAATAGTAAGAGCATACTCTGGGACAGGGAGAGAAAACTGCCAAAGAGGAGGCATATGCAAAAGGCACAGTGGAAGAATATTAGGCTATCAGGGCAGTAAGGGAAGACAAGATGGAGATAATGGTTTTGTCATTAAACATGATTAGAGAACACAGGAGGAAGAACAGATTTGACATGATGTCGTGTGTTTAAAATAATAGCACTGCAAACCCTTTGGAAGAAAGCCTGGATTAACACAAGATACTGATAACAGATCCACAGATCATACACCCACTGTTTGCTTAGTGCTGTACTTGGCTGTTACCAAAAACCTTTATCGCACAATGAAAATGGGAAATTACCAAGGGGGGAAACATCTTCATTTTGGGATTTCCTGAGTTCATTTTCAAACATGAGGTAGCATGAGTGTAGATTGTTGACACTTAATACTTAAAACATTGGAAATGAAACAAACACATATTAAGCATGGGCGCTGGAGTCCTAACAATATACCTATAATCAGTTAAAAGTCAAAGCTGTACCCTTAGAAAACGTAACCTGCTGTGATGAAAGGATTATGTAATTTTTGCGGGGTCAAAATTATCAGAGGTTTTGCTTGTACAAGTGGAACAGACAGCAATCTTCCCAACCCCCTCTCCAAACCCCCATAGCAACAGGAGCTCAGGTTTCAAAAGCAAGCTTTTTGCCTAGCCCTTGGGCTGAGGTTTTGTGGTTTCGGAATGGTTTTGGCTTCAAGAAAAGGCAAGTCCTTCCTCCTGCTCTCTGAACTAATTCCAGAATTTATGGCTGAGCCTTGTGGCCCCTTGTCTGCTGACCATGTGGGGAGCTTCAAAGTCTTTTAGATGTGATTATTTGTTCTGTCAACAGCTCCCTGCCTCTGAAAGGGGAGGGCCACTGCTTATAGCTATCACTCATCCTTTCTCTCTCCATATCATTCATTTCTCAACAATGCAGACCTTCTGGAGAATGCTCAGCATTTTTACACTACTTCCCAACCCCAGTTGATACTAAGTAATACCAGGCGCCTCTTTTAATCTCACAAGAACAAACCTAACACTATATTTCTGCTCCCACGCCCAAAAGAAAATATATATTGAGCAAAATAAAAGGCTTACTAGCAGATTAACCACAAACCCATTAATTAATTCCATTTCAGAGAAGCTGATGAATCTGAAGCTTCTTTATATTTTATCCATTATTTTTAGTTGTCTTCAATAGACCCATTTGTTGGAATGATTTAGTCAACCATTATCCAAAGTGCAAGTTCTCAGAGCTTAACTGTACTCTTCAGCATTTATCCCAGTGCCACAGTTATGAAAACAGAAAACTGGGTTGTAATCAGACACCAAAGATTGTGTTTCCCCTATTGCTGCCATTACATGTGCCTTCAAACTCAGTGCCTAAAGCTCTAAAAAGGGGGCCAAAAATGTTGCTTTTATCACAGGCAAAGTCAGAAGGAAAGAGCTCTTGTTCAAAACATTATGACAGTCAGAACAAGTAGAAGGTCTAGAGGAAATACAGCCAGGCCCCCAAATAAACCAAATCTGGAGGAGTTACTACTTTTAGTAAAAACGGTCATGCGGATTTTGAACCTGGAACTTGGAGGCACTGGAATACCACAGTAAAGATGGATGTGGAGACCTTGCCCTCACTTCCTCCTTAGAATGAGTAGTTTTTTATGCAAGGTCATTATTGTGTCATTACTACAAGATGTGTGGAAGAGTGATGACAACAGTGGTTACTTTTGAAAAATAATCAATCAATACATCTATACAGAATATCTATTATACACAGGCAGCTGAGGGGATGCAATCTAGTTTGGGAGATAAGACATGCACATGGGGGAAATATGATTGGAAGGCTGTGTTTGAGGGTAACCAAGGGAGCGGTACAGGCAGTTAGAGCTATAATTTAAGGACAGATCACTTCCAGCTGTGAAAGCCAGGGCTGGCCTGGAGAAAGAGCAGAATTTGGATGGGTAGAGAGTAGATGAAGTCACATACAGCACAAAAAAACAGTAGCCCAGAAATGGGAAGATTCTAGGCATTTCCAGGATGCAGTGAAGAATGGCACAGCAATATGGGCATAAAGTGATATAGATCTATTTTATCGCCTGTAAAGTGGGGTTAATAATGAACTTCTTCATTGGATTGCTGTGAGGATCAAATATGATAATGTGCAGAAAGTGCTTTGCATGGGATCTGACACAGAAAAAAACACTCAACAAATTTTGGAGCAGTAGAGCAGTGGCAACCCAAAGGAACAAAGAAGGCTAGGAGAGATGTTTCCAAGGTAGACCTGTGAGGACCTGAGTGGACATGGAGAAGAAAAGGATAGGGTGCACCAAAGGTGGCTCTGAAATTTGAGGTCTGGGATGTGGAAACATGGGGGGATGACTGGCAGAACATGGGGGAAGGAGCAGGAGAGGGCATGTTTCAAACATATGTTGCTTAAAGTGCCAGAAGGCAATGTTTGTGTATTTCAACAGGATGAACAACCATGTTTTCACAATAATGAAAAGCACCTAAAAGTTCAGGGAAAATACACAAAGTAAATTTGGTGTCTGAATCCATTTGATTCAAATTTCTATTATTTGTTCCAGTTAGGTGATGCTGGGTCCTCTGAAAAAACTGTGCTGCCTCTTTGAAATTTTTCTTAATAAAATGCTGGCCAGTAACAATTCTGGAAGAAACCATTGTTGAATCTCATTGACCAACCATGCATTTATGCTTTTCTGAAAATTAGATTGTAGTTTATTTCAAATGCACAGGATCTAAATAGCAAACAAGATTTACATTTGCTTCCCTGGCTGTTCTCTAACTGGTTGTGTCTATACTCCCGAGAACACACAAATCTGGCAAGGTCCCCAGCTTCATGGCTGGATAGTCTGGATTTCAAGACCTTTGTTTGTCACTCATAAGGAGACACAGTCTACACATTCAGATAGGAACAAAGAGAGGCGCTCTCTGCTGGTAAAACAATAGTTCCTAACTTAACCACCTGATAAAGGTTCTCTCATCTCTTCTTCGAAGTGCCTGGGTACTGAGAATTTGGCTCTACTTTGCTGAAAATATTGGAAGTTTGAGAGTTTTGCCCTACAGTCTTCCCTAAATTCCCAATGAATGGGAATTTAAATGGAACTAACATTGCTAAGTCAACTTTATTATGAAAAAGCCAGGCAAGTTTCTATTCGGTTAAAAAAATTTTTTAAATGTCTCTTTCCCTTTGATAGTTCTTCCCATCGACTTTTTTTTAAACAAGGAAATCAAATATTCTGTTTTAGTAATGGGAGAGCTAAAAGCCAATGACTATCGAAGATCAGTTTGCCCACTGATCTAGGTCCTTATGTACCTCACTGCAGGCATAGCCTTGGACCTGAATGCAGGAGATGTGCCTCTACAATGAGGAAAAGGAAAACAGAGGGTGGGAAGGAATCCAATGAATTGTGTGGGTTTCCCCCTCCCCTCTATTGTGTTCACTGGTTTCCCTCATATAAATGGAAGTCTGGAATTAGTTCTTAAATCTGACAATGTGCCTAATGACAGGATATGGGTTGAGATCAAATAACCAACCATAACAAGGGGTCTGTTTCACCTCAGCCACTCAACATTTTGCTTTTATCTCCCCTATTTGTTTCATGATAACTTTCAAAGGAGTTGACCGATTCTGATCAAATGTGGGGCATGGCTAAAGGGTTTCAAGATACATCTTAAGCTCAATTTGTGGTTCCGCCAGCCATCCTGAAACAAAACAGTAGCCAGTAAAAGTTTCTAAATGGGAATATCTGCTGTAATCTTTAGCAGACTTCACCAAAGTTCATACATGAGTAGTGGTTACAGATCTATGTGATTACACAGAGTAAAGTTGGCAGATCACAGACCCATGAAGGTATCTAAATTCACTGTATACAATGACTTCTCACAGTCTGTCCAGAGGTAAGTGTTATCTCTGCCCAGACAAGGGGGAATAAAAGCCTTAATAAAGGGGGACACAGTTACATTACTTTCGCTATATCCTGTGAATGATTCATGAGAGAAACAGTTCAATAGATTTAGAATCCAACCCAGCAGAAAGAAGCAAAGCTCCAGGAGCTAAATCTCTATAGTTGAAACAGGATCTTCCAGAAGCAATGCAGCCACAAGTTGATAAATCTGGACATTAGAAGAGAAATTGTTCAGCCTGACATATTGGAATAAGGTCTTTATCATTGGGGCACCAAAGGATGGCTCGGAGGAGTCGTAATCCCTCCAAAACTCCATCAGATTCCTATCAAAACCCACCCGAAATGAACAAATAATAATCCTGTTCCTATAAACCCATTTAAGTATCCTTTGGTATAAGAACAAGTAGGTAGCTACACATTTGCATTAATTGTGTTTATTTTGTTTCACTGTGTGATGAGTCCTGGGCAGTGGATGACATCATTCATGTAGGGAGTAAATCATTGTGTTTTGATAATATGCCCGTAATGATTTATTTTATTTTATTTTTGTTCTTTCCCCTTGCCTTATTTGTATACACCTGTAGTATGCAATTTTGTTAGAAGCAATGTGCTTCCTATACCATATAGCTTCCAGAAAAGCTCCCTTCCAGCCAAGGCTTTAAGTCCTTCTTAGGTAGAAACTCTGCAGTCACCATGGGACCTGGATTATTTGATTGTATAATGAATAAAGAAAAGTCAAGTGAATACTAAAGATCATTAACAACTCAGAAAGAACTGAAAGAGAGAGGTCTTCATGCCCAACAGTAGGGCTGGAATAACATGTTGATGGATTACCAACTACCTTCTGGAGCAAGAACCACAAAAGTCTTCTATCCAGAACCAAGTATTATATTTTCACCCAAAGGTGCTACATCTTAGTTAAGAATGTCCACTAAGCTGGAATCTTCAGAATCATCCTCATCTCCTCCCTACTGATTCTATGTTGTAATGGCTCTCAACTCCATCCACTCCTTTCTTTCCACAGCTACTGCCAGAAGCCAATGGCTCCCTTGACTCTCATGTTAACTGTTGCCTTCTCACTGGTTTCTTTGACACTGGTCCATTTCTCCCCTCTGGTCACTCTGCCACATGGCTCTAGATACCATCTTCCTTCAAATCAAATGCAACCATTACTTACATGTAAAATAAACTTGATTGACTCCCTGTTGCTTACAGAATTAAGTAATTCTGTATTCATTCATTCAGAGCACTTCAGAATATAACACTAACATAGATCTCCCATTTCATCTCCTATTGTACCACCTCCCCAACCATCACCACCCAAACTCTATCCTCCAAAAACTTTGTACCTGTAATTCCTCTGTCTGATATTTTTCCTCTTGTCACCTTCCACTTACTGCACTGTCTGCCTAGAATGTTCTGTGTCCTGGTGAACTTCTACTCATCTTTCAACACCCAGATCAAATATCACTTTCTTCAAACTTCCCTGATACCCCAATGTCAAAGTAATGAGTTTCCCCTCTGGCCTCCTACAGCTTTTTATAAATACTTGCATTTTAGCATGGGTTTAAGTTTTTCCATTAGGTAGTTGTTTGTTTGCATATCTGTCTCCCTCACTGTCTAACTCAATTTGGTGTTAAATAAATCAATGATGGGGTGGCTCAGTGCCTTCTCACTGAAATAATTTCATTTCTTGTAGACTTGGCACAGCCAGTATATTCAGGGTTCATATTCATAATACTTAACAAGTACATGGTATGGGTATTGACTGACCAGTCCAATGGATTCCTGGCTGGGCTGGTACATCCTAACTGAACCTTGGCCATAGACCAATGGTCAGGGTTTCAGTGAAGGGTGCTCCATGTCTGATTCAGTCTTTAAAAATTGCTCAGGTTTCAAGTCAATTAGGTCAGCTAGAGCCTGAGGCTTTGGGTACTGTTTGTTAAATCCTTCAGAATCCAAGAAATTGCCCTGAATGTGGACATTAGATTTTAAAAAGTTACTATCATAATTATTTTTAGAAAGACCAGAGCCAAGAAGGTGAATAGTAGCTAATTGTGAGATTGCTCTGTAGTGACAAGAGCCTCAACACACACACACACACACTCTCTCTCTCTCATATCCAAAAAAACATCTTTTCATTGTCTCTGCAGTCACAGTATAACTGCACAAAGTGGGCTTTCATTTGTGTCTCCCTCACTCTGGGAAGCCAGGCCAGAGAGTAAAAGATATCTTAATGTTCTCTTTCAAGGCTGCTGAGATGCAGAAACAAAGATTGGTAGGATGCTACAATATCGGTCTTTCTTTTACTCCCCTCCTGCCCTTTCCCTTACATTCTACTTGCCTTTAAAAAAATGATTTTTAAGCAGCTTGTGTTTTACTTAGCTACCTGGAAATGTGTTCAAAGTAATTAGCAGTGAAAAGAAATTCAACTCTTAAGAGAAAAGACAATGAATGTGGGGGTTTGAAGCCCACATTCATGGATTTAAGTTTTAATCCAACAGTGTACATTTGAAAGCTACAGCTATAGTTGGCTAGTCAAACATTCTGTAGTGAAATTTAGGAAGTTAGAATACCCTAGACCAGATTGGAAAGAGAGGGCTTGATGCCATGCTTAGAGTAGGAAAGTTATAGGACTGTGCAGTTCACCAAAGAAGCCATTAGTCACATGGGGCTATTTATAGGTAACTTTTAATTAATTAAAATTAAATATAATTTAAAATTTTGTTCCTTAGTCACACTAGGCACATTTCAAGTGCTCAATAGCCATATATCTGTAGGGGTTACCCTACTGAATAGCAGAAAGTTTTATTGGGTGGAGTGCTATCAGTGATTTGACTTTGTTTGGTTGCTGGGGGTGTGGCAAAGTCATAATGGAAAACAGAGAAGTTCCTTAAGGGGAAGCAACAGAAAATCCTGGAACATTTGTCCTTCCTCCTGTTTCCCTGCTTTTCTAGCTATTTTTTTTTTATCCCTGACTCTCCTCTTTGTCATCTTCGTAGATGGGGGAATCTGATCAGAACATACACCAGGATGGAATCTCTTCAAGGGCAAGGAGTTGGGGCCCTTTGGTTCACTATTATACCCTTCACGACCACCACGGTTCTTAAGAATAGGTGCTTAGCAAGTGCAAATGGATAAGTGATCCCAATGTGGTAGGGCGTTTCCACTTCCCTTTATGAAGCACGAAACTAAAATATCTTCTACTTCCTGCTTAGTCATTGGGAACCTGCTGTCTGTATCCACCAAGTATACCAGGGACCACGAGGTACACTCTCAAGGAGCCTCAATCCTCAACTACCTGAGGGTGGACAAAATCCTGCCTTCATTATGAGACTCACAGGGACAGCTTGCCACAGGGGTTGAAAACTCGACTCCCTGGGTATGAACACTGGCTCTGCCACTTATGAGCTGTGTGGCCCTGGGGCAAGTCATTTAACCTGTTTTGTGCCTCAGTTGCCTCATCACTAAAATGAGGATAATAAAGAATAGATACTACCTCACAGGGTTATTGTTTACATGGTAATTCACATAAAGCACTTGGAGCATTTCTGTGCTCATAAGTGCTCAATAAATGTTAGCTATTAAACTCCTGTCAAGCCCATCCTGCTAAATGAGGAGTCTCAGTATGAACTGTTGCCAGTGAGTCCACAAATATCAGCAGAACTTACTATACTGAATAAAATGAAACTCCGAAAAGCTGCTCCAGCCATCTGAAGTATGTATGTTGGGAGGCTTCTGGGAGTGCAAGGTATTTGAGAGATTTAAAAGCAGGATGAATCACTCCATAAAAAGGAAACATAAAACGTCTAGAAAAACTGAGAGTGGAAGTCCTTTTCAGCCCTTCCAACTGATCACTATTGTTCAAGGAAGATAAATCAACAGGGTTGTTTTTAATGGAAATGGGCTCTGAATATCTTCTGAGGACTGATAAACTTGCCGCAAACATATTTGAAGGGCCAGACCAGCATGTGTTCTGAAACTTGACAGCTAAACAACATGTCATGTCAGCCCCATCGAGTGCAGAGAGCATACCCATGCTCTTGTTTACTGTAATGTCTACCAGAGGCCTCTGTCATTTCAAATAACATTCTGACTCCCAAGACTGCTATAGGCCACCATTGGTGTGAGTCTACTCAGAAGGAAAAGTGGCTAGGAACCATCACTAGACAGCAGGGCAGCTTCAGATGTTCCTCCTCTGCAGAGGTCCTTACAGGAACCCACACGGTGTTTGGGGGTTTGTTTCTGCCTCACCCCCGACAGGCAGCAGCTTAGGTGCAAACAGACAAGAGGTACATCAGAGAGTACAGGGTCTATCTTGGCTTAGAAGCCCCCTGGAGCTAATATCTCATAAACAACTATAGTTTCCAGAGGTGCCATGCTGGTACCAAGGGACATGCTGGTACTAACAGTTCCACATTCAGGGAAGCGAAAGTTATCGTGTCCTGACAGGTATTCAGATTCATTTACAATCCTGGTGTACCAGAAGCAATTTAACAATCGGTCATTTTTACTATAAGCAATGCTGTCTGGTAACACAGGTGACATTCCACCTCCACCAGGTTTCCAGGGCAACAGAGCTGGAAAGTTAACACAAGACCAGATTTCCACAGAGAAGGGAAAAGAGTTATGTTAGCTCTTTATACACAGTGACAAACTCTTCCACAGAAGGAGGCTTGCCAGTCCCTGCTAACTCGACACAAGGATAAGATGGAATGCAAAGCAGCTGGACCCCAACTCAGGCCTGAGGGCAAAGGGGGGCTATGAGAAATCTTAAGACAGATACAACTTCCTTGGCAATGATTGATTAGGATTGGGGTTAGGTCTAACCTGGGAGGAAAAGACCATGAGCATGGGGTCGTTAGGGCTTCCGTACTACAGGTGCTGAGACGGCTGACCCATGGTAAGAAAGCATCATGATTCATGCCCCAGGGAAAATACTATGAACCTCAATGAAAGAGAAGGAAATTGAAGCTAACCAAGCTATTCACTGACCTGCAGTTAAAGAACTTAACTAAGGACAGCTCTTTACTAATTTCCTGGCTTACCATCCTCTGGAGGATACACTTCCCTAACCTGTAGTACAACGCCTCATCATTTTTTTCCAGTAAACATGCTGTTTTCTCTCTTATTCAAGAAAGCATATCAAAATGGAATCCCAGTTAGCTGTAGCCTTAAATCCACCCTAATTTTTATATTTAAAAGTGAATCGTTCTCAAATGCATGTCATTAATAAGAAAGTACTTGAGACTTACAACTTGAGCTTACAACTGACACACTGATGTGTCCAGATGTGCATCTGTGAACCAGAATCCCATTATATCAGCATAGGAGTAGGGAGAATATTCCCTGTGCTGCCCTCAAGCCCACCTCAAAATGTAACTGGGTATACTTTCATCATTCTCAAGTCACACTAGGAGGCATCAGGCACTTCCTGCCCCAACATGCATTGCTACTGAGTATTTTTCTGGGGTCAGTCTACAGTTCTGAAACACCTAAGGTGAACCAATTCTGATATTTCTTTATCTGACTTGGATGTTTATATATTGTCAAGGATCCCAAATCCTTAGGATGCATTTTATATTCTCATATAACCCTGGGTCAAAGGACAATCAGGATCAGCTGGACTTCGCTGAACTCAAGCTTTGAGAAAGTATTCATTCATTCATTCACTCAACAATCAAATATCAAACACTTGTGTAAATGTACCATAGTTTTTTGATCCATTCATTTACTGA